>CM053027.1:249782585-250382585 GCA_028564925.1 Lithobates sylvaticus | reverse complement strand
CTGAAGGTTTGTTAATGGAACCCACCGTGAAGGGTGAAGATTGGGTCTGTTGGTTTTACCACAGAAAACCCTGCGGCGGGAAAGGCAAGTGGAGTTTTCTAAGGAATTAAAATTGAAAGTAAATGTTGTCATGCCTAAGTGTCACCACGGCGGGCTGTATGGAGCACGTACCTTCTCATGCTTTGCTCAGAGATCACGCTGTGTCACAGAAGCAGCAGACTTTTTTCCTCCGGCTACCAGGCAGACCTCCGGTAAGTTTGGGGGGTTTTGCTTCCTCCAGACACCCCCACCTGGGCTGACCTCTTCCCCTCTTCATGAGGCTGAGTATAAGGGAGAACTAAAAATGCCCCTCACCGCCCCTACTCTGCGGCGGCTTCCAGGTCTCCTCCACTCCATCCCACCCTCACTCACAAGCCGATCCCGTTGGATCGGAGGCCCGTGCTTGCACGGGAAAACTCTTTTTTTGAAATAGAAAGGAGGGGGGGCGCAATGCGAGATGGGTGGGGCTTAGCGTGGCGTTGGCATCCTCCAACACGGGAGTGTGTTTAAAAAAAAAAAAATCCATTTGTGCTGGTTGCAAAATTGTCGGATAGTCATAAGAGCAAAGAGGAGCATGAAAGAGGTATTGGTGACACAGGCATTTCCTATTTGACACATTTACTATTTGCATCAGGCTGAGCATTATTGGCAGTGGCTGAACTATTGCTCAAGCAGTGGATACGATTTCTTCTGGTAGTACCTCTCCTTTGTGCATCGGGCTAAGGTCAGAAGGGGGGATGAAACACCCCCAAAAAAGAGCTAAAAAGGGTCTCCCTCAAGCTCTGGAAAGCCTACTCATCGCTACAAATGGCATCCTCTCCTGAGAGGGGGTGGCTGGTCAGAGTGAGCATAGGGGCCATGAAATGTTTGCAACTGTTTTTCAACACTGCAGCCCCTGTTTATTTTACTAAAAAGATATTTTTTCCTCAGCCACGATAGGTGCAAAAAAAAAAAGTTTAGCGACTTTAATCGCATCCCAGTGTGGGTCAAAATGCGACAGGTTCTCTTCCATTACCCAGGACCCTCAAACTGAGGAACTAGGGGCGGGAGAGGACAGATTCCCTCAGGGGACCGTGGTCTGAGGTGTCAAATGTGGGAGAATCAGCTGTTTCAATCTTAAGATTGATCCACATTTATGTACCCTTAACTGAGTGTTTGGGTTCGCTAAAGCCTCCTCAAGCTGTGCATGCCTTTTCCTGTCCATTCATTGTTGGAAAAGCGTTTTTGTATCTGAGAGGATCACACAGATAAGCATTATTTTCCATCCTAAAAAGTTTTCACACTTTATCCTATGGTGGAGGAAATTCACTAAGTAGGGTATACCAGAAATTAACGCTGCTATATCCTCTGTGAATAAGAGTTTTGCCGCGTACACACGAAGGGACAATCCCGCGGGATTATCCTCTGGACTGAAGTCCAGCGGATAATCCCCTCGTGTGTGGGCGCCGGCGGACTTTTTGGCGCCAAAGTCCGGCGGACCAAAGTTTTAAGTTTTGTTTTAAAATTATCCGCTGGACTTGGCAGTCCAGCGGACAATCCCGCCGTTAGTGGGCAAGTCCGCGGGACTTTTGAAATGAACGGACTTGCCGCTCATCGGCAAGTCCGTTCATTTAGCACGTGACTTCAGGTTACGTAGCTAGCGTAGGCAGTTACTGCCGCCGCGCTAGCTCCGTGACCTGGCATGGATTTAAAGGGAATCCCCACGCCGAAAAAACGGCGTGGGGGTTCCCCCAAATCCATGTCAGACCCTCATCCGAGCACGCAGCCTGGCAGGCCAGGAAAGGGGTGGGGACGAACGAGCGCCCCCCCCCCCCCCCTCCTGAGCCGTACCAGGCCGCGTGCCCTCAACATGGGGGGTGCCCTGGGGAAAGGGGGGCCGTGCGGCCCCCCCACCCCAAAGCACCTTGTCCCCATGTTGATGAGGACAAGGGCCTCTTCCCGACAACCCTGGCCATTGGTTGTCGGGGTCTGCGGGCGGGGGCTTATTGGAATCTGGGAGCCCCTTTAATAAGGGGGCCCCCAGATACCGGCCCCCCACCCTATGTGAATGAGTATGGGGTACGATGTACCCCTACCCATTCACCTAAGGTGTAAAATGTAAAGTACAAAAACACACACACTTTTGAAAAAATATTTTATTGCACTGCTCCGGGGGTCTTCTTCCGTCTTGGGGGTCTTCTCGCCGGACTCCTCCGCTCTCTTCTGCTCTTTTACCTAGCTCTTTCACGAGCGGGGGAGTCCGGCTACCTTCTTCGTCGTCGCCGCCGTCTGGGGGTCTCGATCCGCCTTCGGGGGTCTTCTTCCGTCTTGGGGGTCTTCTCGCCGGACTCCCCCGCCATTTACCAAGCTCTTTTACCGAGCGGGGGAAGTCCGGCTACCTTCTTCGTCGTCGTCGCCGTCGTCTGGGGTTCTCGATCCGCCTTCGGGGGTCTTCCGGGGGTCTCTTCTGTTCTTGCGGCGGTCGTCGTCTACTGTGACATCGCAAGGGGGCGGGGTCACCATGTGACATGAACATGTGACCCTGTCCCCCATGTCCCTATATAAGTCCGAGCGCAGAGCGGCACAGGCATTCCGGGCAGAGAGAGCGTCGGGTCAACATCGGAAGAAGAAGAACAAGAAGAAGGACAAGAAGAAGAAGAAGAAGAAGGCGCCGGCGGATCGAGAACCCCAGACGACGACGACGACGAAGAAGGTAGCCGGACTTCCCCCGCTCGGTAAAAGAGCTTGGTAAATGGCGGGGGAGTCCGGCGAGAAGACCCCCAAGACGGAAGAAGACCCCCGAAGGCGGATCGAGAACCCCAGACGACAACGAAGAAGGTAGCCGGACTTCCCCCGCTCGGTAAAAGAGCTTGGTAAATGGCGGGGGAGTCCGGCGAGAAGACCCCAAGACGGAAGAAGACCCCCGAAGGTGGATCGAGACCCCCAGACGGCGGCGACGACGAAGAAGGTAGCCGGACTCCCCCCGCTCGTGAAAGAGCTAGGTAAAAGAGCAGAAGAGAGCGGAGGAGTCCGGCGAGAAGACCCCCAAGACGGAAGAAGACCCCCGGAGCAGTGCAATAAAATATTTTTTCAAAAGTGTGTGTGTTTTTGTACTTTACATTTTACACCTTAGGTGAATGGGTAGGGGTACATCGTACCCCATACTCATTCACATAGGGTGGGGGGCCGTTATCTGGGGGCCCCCTTATTAAAGGGGCTCCCAGATTCCGATAAGCCCCCGCCCGCAGACCCCGACAACCAACGGCCAGGGTTGTCGGGAAGAGGCCCTTGTCCTCATCAACATGGGGACAAGGTGCTTTGGGGTGGGGGGGCCGCACGGCCCCCCTTTCCCCAGGGCACCCCCCATGTTGAGGGCACGCGGCCTGGTACGGCTCAGGGGGGGGGCGCTCGTTCGTCCCCACCCTTTCCTGGCCTGCCAGGCTGCGTGCATTTACTGCCTACGCTAGCTACGTAACTGAAGTTACGTTCGAAATGAACGGACTGCTCCGTGTGTGGGCAGACAATGCTCAAATGCTTAGGGATCCAATGGAGAAAAAGTTGGAATTCCTATTAAAAAATAAAAAAAAACACTTTTTTCTCTGGCAGATTGAGTGTCTCAGCCTGCGCTGACAGTAACTGCTTAATCGTTGTGAGACCAGTTTAAACAGGTGTTCAAGGTTATCCTGCTCAGCAGGCCCAGGATCTGGCAGCTTTACATTTGCAATAGTTGCTATGAGAGATTCTATCCTTCAGGCCTTGAGCCCTTCGCTAAGCACCATGCAGAAGCTCCTGGTTAGTCTTCCTTTTTGCGGTAAAACAGCTATTTGGGGATTTTTTGGATAAATATCCAAAGAAATTATAATGGAAAAAGTACCCCTTTTGCCATTTAAGAAAAGGAGTACCGTATATACTTGAGTATAAGCCGACCCAAATATAAGCCGAGTCACCTAATTTTACTACAAAGAAATGGGAAAACGTATTGACTCACTCACCTCCTTTATAGGACCCCAAGGGGTCAAACACGCCTTGCACTTAGTGCCAATAATCTCTCCAAAGGATCCTCTGTGATCTTTACTTTGCTCAAAGTATAGAGGTAATGCAGAAGAGCTGCCTATGGTCTATAAGCAACTTGCTGGCCTGGATGGATTATCACATTGACTCAAGGTACCCAAGACCAACATGAAAACAGGCTAGCAATTCCACAAAGTATTCAGTGTAAAGCAGCACAATCCATCAAGGTCAGCAAGTTGCTCACAGACCATAGGCAGCTCTCCTGCTATACCTTGAGCAAAGTAAAGATCACAGATGATCCTTTGGAGAGATTATTGGCACTAAGTGCAAGGCGTGTGGGAGAACTCTGGATAAGGAGTTTTTTTTTAGAAGAAGCATCACATTTGTTCTTCTTTTTTTTATCACTGAAGAAATTATCATTTTATTGTTTATCAGACTTTTTCATTTTATTTAATCGGTTTACATATTTCACTGTTAGCTGAAGTTTTGTTTTATTTCAAATAGATTGTATTATTGCAGCGCTATCACATTTTTTCATTTTCATACTGTTACCTGTGGGAGCACATTAGTGACAGCTGCAGCAACTTCAAGCAATTTTAGGTTTATCACTACTACTAGTTGTTTTTTCTACCAAAATCTTTACATATTAGCACGCCACTACTTCACTTTTAATTTACAGTTCAAGGGCACTTTTGCCTGTGGTGTCAAGAGTTGTTATTGTTTATTCATGAAGAGAGGTAAGGAGGTACTCTCGGTTAGTACAGGCAAATCTTTCAAAATGTCTTCTTTTATTAATTGCAATACATGTTTTGTTGTTTATGTCATTACATGTACATCCTGTTCTATACAATATGTAGGCCGTACGACATCTAGATTGAGATACTGTCTCCATGACCATCTATATGACATCGAGAAAAATCACTCCACAAATATAGTCAGACAATGGAATGAATACCATCATAAAGATACTTCCAGTCTGGCCATTCAAGGCATGGAGAAGATCACCATGCCATTAAGAGGGGGAGACAAATTCTGATTACTATGCAAATGAGAAGTTTTCTGTATATTCCATCTGAATACCAGAAAACCTATAAGCTTAAACTTCGACTGGGATGTATCACATTTTTATGAATAGATGTGACAACTAAATCAATCAATATACATGCATGACCACCTTTGGGGGATAAAATATGGGGTTTTTATATGAGCCAATCTCTAGTACTTTTATATTTGTTTAGTTGGAGCACTATAAGTTGAGACAATAGACACTACAAATATTTTAATATTATTGTATGCACATAGCTCTTTAAATAAATATCTTTTTTTTAACTTCATAGTCTTTATTTATTTTTCGCATTACAAAATTACAAAATATCTTTAAAGTGGTTCTGCACCCATTTCATTTAGTAAATCTCTTTGCCTTCCAAATCAGGCAAAGAGTACTAAATGAAATGTGTTTTTTTTTTTTTTTTTTTTTACTTACCTTGTAATTGATGACTTCCGGTCTTCTGTCTCTTGGGGGGGTGGGCGGGGTCTCTGCGTCGATCGTCGTCAGGCCGCACTGTCTCCTGGGATCTGGTGTCATTGTTCCCAGGAGTCAGTGCGGACATCTTCCGAAATCTCACGAGATTTCGGACACATCTTCCGAAATCTCGTGAGATTTCGGACACATCTTCCGAAATCTCGTGAGATGTCGGCAGATGTGCCGTTACTGCGCATGCGCGAGTAACGGCGGTGCATGCTGGGCCATCTAAAGTGCCTGTGGGGGTTTCACATGCCCACAGGCAAGATGGCCCCCAGCACAAAAGAAGAAGATGAAGAACTTCATCGGACGAAAACCGGCGGCGATCGAGATGGAAGATGGAACAGGTGAGTCCCCCAATTAAGGTAAGCATCCTTTGTATACCCCCCCCCAAAAAAAAAAAAATATATACAGAGTGCAGAACCGCTTTAAATAATTACATGTAATTATAATCAATACACAGGCGTACATGCGTATTCCGATTATTTGGTTTGCCATATTTTTATGGTATAAACATGATGATTATTTTTGGTTTCTTACTTACTGTGTATATATATATATATATATATATATATATATATATGTATATTTTCTGCCTCATATATATGGGTAATGTTCATCCCTTGTGAGAAGCAGATACCATTTTACATTCCTATGACACCTCTAGTGGTTCTCTTTTTATGTGTGTCCCTGCAAAATTTATTTAGATGTAGATTTTTGTAGACACTCCTGTAGGAACGCTATTATGATTCCATTTATAACCCTTGCCTGTATACTGGTTTTATCTTTTTCACATATCGGTGCAGATTTATTCTGCATGTCCCCGTCAGCTTGTTTTCATACGTTTCCTGTTTGTGTGTCCCCATGGGATCCTCTCTTTATCTGAGATTTGAATGATTTTTTCCATTAAATAAGATTATTGACAGACTAAAGCTATGTTATTCCTCCCATACTGCTATTATCACAGTTATATGTACATAGTAGTACCGGAATCAGTGACATATTTTGCATTACAATATCATTGATATATATGTATGTTGATTATATTTAATTTCTTTTCTTTCTGGTTACTCTATGCTATATAGAACAAACACAGAACAAACACAGAAAAACCAAAAGACAATGTGTTTCAATGTGTTTTATTCTATTTCCATAAACTCATGTTTTTAATATGCATTTGTATATATATTCACAATGATACTTGGTTTTTCAGCTTTTTACTTTTTCATTTGTGTATTTATTCTTTCATTATTAATTTATTTTCTTTTACATTTTTTTTCACTTTCTTCATCTTTTCTTCATTGATTAATTTGTTCCAAAGTATGAATAATTACATATTATGTTTGTTCATCATGCATTTTTGTGTTGCACGATACATCAGATATGTCTATCGGGTTATTTTGGGATGTTGTGTTTAAGTTCATTGATTAAGATATCCCATGCACTTGCATGACTCCAGGTGTTTCGTATGTGTCCAGGAATTTGGACTGACATATCCATGTGGGTGGCCTATCAGAAAGATTTCCTGTTTGATCAACCTTTTTCTCATCCCCATATAAATGGATGGTAATGGATGGTAATTCCATCTTCCAACAGCTATGACTAAGCACCCCATAGTAGTGTGAAATATGTTAACTTTGCATTGATCCTGTGCCTCTGATGTCTATGTACCAGAAGAATTTTTAAACCGTCTTCAATAAAGGTGTCAACAGAGTGCAGCCGTCCAGTCTTTTCTTCGATTCATAAGTAAGTGTTATGATCAGAGGGGTATCCTAATGAAGTTTAAAAGGGTTGTGTATTTGGCGATTTAGTTGTTTTATCTATCCCTGTTATTATATAGGATTGTATGTGTATTGTCATACAATTAACTTTGCCATATCATTGCCATATATTTGGTTTGCACTACACACTATACCACCATCCTTGTGTCAAGCTTATGTAGCGATATGTCATTTGATGCAGCAAGCACAGTGTGTTATTTAGATTATGACTCTCTGCCACATGCAAATGTATTGAATACTTTATTTTCTCTCTTGGACAGGCCAATTTTCTTTGTTGCCAAAATGAGTTAGATGTGAAACGCGTCAACCTCCTGGAACATTTAACAAAGACTAATTTCTGTGTTCAATTATATGGCTGATATCATCCAATTGGAGCATATTTTCATGATTTTATAAATATTTGTTAATATGCATTTTTTTTGTTATAAACATTTTGAATTTAATTAACTAAATATGTGGCTGATCCTCTCTGGTACCAGGAAAAGTCCAATATAATAAGGCCTATTTTTTTGTTAATATGGTACAAATGAACAGGATGAACGGATGAAGGCATAGACAAAAGAGTACTAAAATTGCCAAATGAGCAACAAATCATTAGCTTGCACTTACAGAAACCACATTGTTAACCTGAATCTTAAACTGCATTACCAAAGTCACTAAACAATATCAATGAGTTTGAAGCAATAGAAAGGGTCCTGTTGTGAACCTTGAGCAGAAAACCCCAGTAACCCCATGCGTACCCCCAGTAAGTGGGGGTACACATTCCTAATACGGCGTGCCCCTGGAGGTGATAGAAGCACCTGGCACCTAGTAAGTAACGTTGGTCAGCTTTTGGTGAGGCCCTTTAAGAATTTTGGTGGAGGGAGTCTTCATTTGAGCTAACAAAGTTTGGGGGGTGTTTAGGACCTGTAGTTCAGTTCACTGATTCCTGGTCATCTGCTAATCTGATTCCAATGACTTGAAGATCAGCGGCTCACAACGGTCAGGTCCCGGATTGTCACACAGGCCGCAGTCTCTTTGCCCAAACCCTGAAGCTGTAGCGATTCTCTCTCTCTCAACTCAGTTTCTGATGGTAGCTCCAGCAGGCTCAGATGCAAATCCATCCCCTCTACCTGACATGGGTGAACAGGTACAGAAACAGGCCCTCTTAGCTCCTCTAATGGCTTCAGTCCATCGGCTGTGGGACACAGACCCTGGCTGTAGATCTGTCTCCATTGCTCTCTCTCCCAGGACTGCTCAGATCTCGATCAGTTTATCCAGATAACACTGTGTAATGCTCCTCCTCTAGCAGGAAGGGTTTGTGGGAACTGAAGTCCAATAGCCATAAGTCTCTAGAAACAAGTGTAGCACTGACCCCCGAAGGAGATGCTGGTTTTTGTTTGGCTTACCGTTACCTCACCTTTTCACTGTGTCTGTCCTAGGGGTCCCGTTGTAGAGTTGGTTAAAGAATATTGGCTCTGACACTTAGTCCCTTTTTCAAAGCTTTATTAAAAGAACATCAATTTTGCAATAGAGGGTTAAGGGGAATTCCGGTACCTTGTAATTTGCGGGTTAGAGGTATTTCCTTGATCCAGAGGACAAGCAGCTTCCACAGACTGGATCTAGCAACCACCGGATAGGCCCCTCTCACTGACCTAGCAGCCGATGAGATACTCGGTCAAAGTCTGTGCCACAGACTTGTCAATTTAGCGGAATCGTTGTGCAATCCTCTGCCACAGGAAGGCACAACCAGCATCTTGTTGCAAACTTAAAGAAATGTCACACAGTACCAGTTTATTTCAGCCAATCTGGTGGAACTGCGTGGTAGGTGACCCGGGATGCGTCTGAGTCTCCAGGCTATTCCAGAGATACCAGCCTTGTTGCTCGGTCCTCTCCTGAAAAGTCCTCCCCTGGATCCTCCAGTTGCGTGGATTCTCCTCGCAGGCAAGACAGCACAGGACCACCCCTGGATCAGTAGGCCCCAGGGCTTCTGGGCCTACCCTTCAGTTGTGAAGCCTCTGGCCAGCCGGCCCCGAGACATAGAGTAAGGCAGCACACACCTTAGGCCAGGAGGGCCATGAGGTCAGGATAACGAACCCCAAAAATGGCGCCTTAAATACCCTTACCCAGAATGCACAGTGGGTAGATCACTCCCACCGGGCTGTTTCTGAGTAAAAGAGGTACCCAATGCATTTAGCCTGTTGCATTTCCAACACTTACAGTTGGTGACAGCAACACCCACGGCCAAGTGGAAACCAGCACAACCCAGCTAAACTGGTACAGAAACCAGAACTTTAGCATAATTAGTCTGAGCCAAACAGCAGCTTCAGACAAACTTAAATTTACAAAAATAATAGCGTCTGCTCATTAGGAGCAGGGCGCTACACAAGGATGATTCAGTGCTTCTTTAAAAACAACAATTTTCATGAGTCTCTTCAGCCCAGCAAGTTTTCTTTATCATGCTCAATTGGCTCAGACTCTCTTGCTCCTTGATTGGCTGAAGCTCCCCTGATCCCTAATTGCCTCAAGCTCTTTGCTAGGAGGGGGGGGGGAGGAGGTTTCACACAGATCCCTCCTATCAGCTGCAGAGAAAAGCTGGCTGCAGCACTCAGCTACACTTGAAAAAATAAATTGCATTGGTACATGTTCTCCATACCAGTTCCCAATTACCCTTGTCTTTTTTTACAAAAGCTTGCAAATTAGTCTTGAGAAAAGGCCACAAAAATCAAGATTTGGGGATACAGGGTTCACAGAACCTCCTTGAATTTTGCCTGGTTCGCATACCCCTTTTAGCCTCCTAAGTTGACAGATTGACAACTTAGGTATACAACTGGGACACACCAGTTGCCACCTCATAACAGAATATTCCTAACCAAAAATCCTCATGGTTAGATCAAAAGTTATTATTTTTTAGTTTAAGATGAATCTAAAACAACTTTTGAAATTACATAAATACTGTATGTTTAGGTTATATGAGAATCTAGAGATTGATTTTAGATCCACTTTAGATTGACATTTGGTACTTACGTGTAGATTTGGAAGATCCTCTGCCCATTGTTCTTGCTGAGTATCTATGAGTAAATAAAGTAAATTATGTTAACTGCCACATAGCTGACAAAATAGGTAAATCTGCTGTATACAGTGCATCCAGAAAGTATTAACTTTTTGCACATTTTGTCATGTTACAGCCTTATTCCAAAATGGATTAAATTCATTATTTTCCTCAAAATTCTGCAAACAATACCCCATAATGACAATGTGAAAGAAGTTTGTTTGAAATCTTTGCAAATTTATTAAAAATAAAAAAAAAAATCACATGTACTATTCATAGCCTTTGTCATGACATTTTGGGGAAAATAATGAATTTAATGTATTTTGGACTAAGGCTGCAACATAACAAAATGTGGAAAAAGTGAATTGCTAGGAATACTTTCTGGATGCACTGATGCACTGTACTGAATCCGGGACTGTTGGGAGGTATTCCCAACAGTCCCGGATTCCGCGGGATTGTCCCGCAATTCTAACACAGTCCCACAGTCCCTTTAAATAGCAGCTGCCCTTTCTTTGCATTATCAGCACGGCGCCGCTAATAGAAGTTTGTAATTACAACTAGTGCAGTGCCCAGGTCTTTGCCACTAAGCCTCGCCCACTCATGCTCTATGCTCATGCTCTATGCAGTGCCCAGGGCTTTGTCACTAAGCCTCGCCCACTCCGGGAATCTAGCGTAAGCCGTAAACTTTGTGCTGCTGGGAAGAGGGGATCCCAGATCATCCGTGGTGTGTGCGGGGTGTCTAGGTCCCCGCACACACCCCGCAAGCAACATTGTGCATTGCAGCCACCAGCCGGCATCTCTCCCTGCTAGTCTGGCTGCCTCTGACATATGGACGCACACTGCAGAGTGGAGCGCATTGAACCCCCCCACTCCTCCTCCTGCTGTTGTTTTTCCTGTACAGAGGAGGAGGTGGGGAGCATGCACTCCACTCTGCTAGAACCACGATCTGAGAGGTCTATGCACGTCTTCAGAGGAGATGGAAAGCTCTGCCCACTGATCGCTAGAATGAAGAGGAGAGTCAGCCTGAAGATACTTTGATGGGGGTCCCATGTGACCAAGGGGAGTAGTCATTGGGGGGGTGTAAGAGTAAAGGGGGATAGACTGGGGGGGATTTGTGCTAGGAGGGGGTAGGGGGATTTTGGTTAAAAAAAGGAATGGGGGATTTGACCCTGCTCTACTGACTCCTGGTCCTCCGTCCTGCTCACCCCTGTACCATGCTCTACTGAACCCTGGTCCTCTGTCCTGCTCACCCCTGTAACCTGCCCTACTGACCCCTGGTCCTCCATCCTGCTCACCCCTGTACCCTGCCCTACTGGCCCCTGGTCCTCCGTTCTGCTCACCCCTGTACCCTGCTTTACTGACTCCTGGTCCTCCGTCCTGCTCACCCCTGTACCCTGCCCTACTAACCCCTGGTCCTTTGTCCTTCTGACCCCTGTACCCTGCCCCAATTATCCCTAGTCCTCTGTCCTGCTGACCCCTGTAGGGTGCCCTACTGACCCTCTTTCCTTCATCCTGCTCACCCCTGTACGCTGCTCTACTGACCCCCTGTCTCCCGTCCTGCTCACCCCTGTACCCTGCCATACTGACCCCCTGTCTTCTGTCCTGCTCACCCCTGTACCCTGCCATACTGACCCCCTGTCTTCTGTACTGCTGACCCCTCTACCCTGCCCTACTAACCCCTGGTCCTTTGTCCTTCTGACCCCTGTACCCTGCCCCAATTATCCCTATACTGACCCCCTGTCTTCTGTCCTGCTAACCCCTCTACCCTGCCCTACTAACCCCTGGTCCTTTGTCCTTCTGACCCCTGTACCCTGCCCCAATTATCCCTAGTCCTCCTGTCCTGCTGACCCCTGTAGGGTGCCCTACTGACCCTCTTTCCTTCATTCTGCTCACCCCTGTACGCTGCTCTACTGACCCCCTGTCTCCCGTCCTGCTGACCCCTGTACCCTGCCATACTTACCACCCTTTCCTCTGTCCTGCTAACCCCTGTACCCTGCCATACTGACCCCCTGTTTTTCTGACCCCTGTACCCTGCCCTACTAACCCTCATTTTCATTCGTCCTGCTGACCCCTGTACCCTATCCTACTGATCCCCTGTCTTCTATCCTGCTGACCTCTCTATGCTACCCTACTGCCTTCCTGTCTTCCATCCTGCTGACCCCTGTGACCTGCTTAACTGACCCTCTGTCTTCTGTCCTGCTGACCCCTGTACCCTGCCCTACTGATCCCCTGTCTTCTGTCCCGCTGACCCCTGTATGCTGCCCTACTGACTTCCTGGCTTCTGTCCTGCTGACCCCTGTACCCTGCTCTACTGACTCCCTGTCTTCTGTCCTGCTGAACCCTGTACCCTGCCCTACTGATCCCCTGTCTTCTGTCCTGCTGCCCTACTGACTCCCTGTCTTCCGTCCTGTGGACCCCTGTACCCTGCTCTACTGGACCATATTCTGTCCTGCTGTGCCTTGTACCTTGCCCTACTGACCCCCCCTGTCTTCCTTCCTACTGACCCCCTGTCTTGAGTCCTGCTGACCCCTGTACCCTGCTCTACTGACCCCCTATCCTCTGCCTTTGTGATGCCTCTTCTCTGCCCTGTTGATCCCGTACACTGCCCTGCAGACCCTTCTCCTCTGCCATTCCTGTCCACCACACTGCTTAAGCCCTTTCCACTGTTAAGAGTTTGGCCACACCCACATTTTGCTAATTACTTCCTCCCTCTAGTATCCCTCATTACAAAGTTCAAAAGTTGGCATGTATGGTATACCTAAAAAGTTATGTATTTATTTTATTTATTTTTTTGTATTTTTAGTAAATCTAGTATTACTCAGCTTAGAGCATTTTGCAGGTCTTTATTTTATACCGCCTTCTGTATGAATCAGACTTTTTATTTGACAGTAAAGATAGCAAGTAAATGAGTGAGACTTCATACTGGAGCAGTTAAGGGGATAACTTGGAAGGAAAATGATGTGGCTGGAATCTTGAGTATAGGTTGGAATAGTAGAGTCAGCCCAGTATAAGTCAGCATGGGTCAGCCCAGCAGTTCAACCTGTAGATGGAGAACTGTGGATTGACCATTTAAGAGTCCACAAAAAAATACATCGATTTTAACTTTTTATTACTGGAGAGAAGGGTGAAAATTAAAAGACTTTATTATTGTCCTCTAATAAACGTTTTATTTTAACCAGGGCAAAAATACCTGCTTCCTTGTACGGTCAGAGTATAGCTTTATGCTTCCCTGTTTAGCTAGGTGACAACTACCTGCTTCCTTGTTCTAAATACACACAGAGACAGCAGCTGTTTGACTATATATACTGACTCCTGGTCCTCCGTCCTGCTCACCCCTGTACCCTGCCCTACTAACCCCTGGTCCTTTGTCCTTCTGACCCCTGTACCCTGCCCCAATTACCCCTGGTCCTCTGTCCTGCTGACCCCTGTACCCTGCCCTAAGGATCCGTTCTAGGTGGGGGGATTTGTCCTGAAAGAGTGAAATCTGGGGGGGTGGCAAGGGTAAGATTTGTTCTAGGAGAACATTTTTTGAGGAGGGGGGTTTGTGCTGGGAGGGGGGATTGGGGGGTCACAGAAGTAAGATTTGTTTTAGGAGGGGGAAGTTTTGCTGAGAGAGGGAATTTGGGGCTGACCAGAGTAAGATTTCTTCTAGGAGGGGAAATTTGGAGGGGATGTGCTACTAGGGGTGATTTGGGGAATATTTGTTTTGCAAGAGGGGAAGCGGGATTTGTGCTGGGGGGATTGCGTGGAGGGGTTTTGTTCTGGGAAGGGAAATTTGGGGGTGACGGGGGTCACAGTTGTTTTAGGAGGGAATATTTTAGCGGAATTATTGGGGGGAAATATGGGGAGTTTTTTTTACTAGGAAGGGCGATTGGGGAGTTTTTGCTGGGAGGGAGAATGGGAGAAAGCTAATTGTGATAGGAGGGGGAGTGATGCTAGGGTTGGTTGGGGGGAGGAGATTTGTGCTGGGAGGGGGAATTTGGAAGGCAGCAGGGAGTAAGATTTGTTCTAGGATGGGAAATTGGGGTGCATGTGATAGGACGGGTGATTTGGGGGGATGTGTGCTGGGGGATGGGGGAAAGAGGATTTGAGCTAGGAGGGGGGATTGGGGGGTTGCGCTAGAAGGGGTGATTTGGGAGAGGGAAAGAGCTTTGTGCTAGGAGGAGAATTTTTTGGGGTGGGGAATTTTTGCTAATAGGGATTAATGGGGGGGGGTATTTATACTAGGAGGGGGGATTTAGGGATATAGGATTTGAGCTGGGAGGGGGGATGGGGGGGGGGCAAAGATTTGTGCCAGGAGTGGGGATTTCAGCAGTGGGGGTTTGTACTGGGAGGAGGGGAGTATTTTTCTTTGGGGAAAATTTTGGCCTGCAAAGGGAATTTGTGTTTAGGGGTAAACATAGAGATTACTGCTTAAAATCTTTTTTTTGAGGGGGGGGGGGGGTTGCTGACACATAATGCTCATACATTTTGGGAGGGAGGGGGGCACAGTTTGGCATCTTCACCATGGGCACTAGATCACCTTGTCCCGACACTGTCCATAGCATACATTTGTTTGCTGTAAAGATTGAACATTATAAAATAGTGCTGATTTGTGTTTTTCTGTTCCTAAAAAATGCTCTAGGTATCCTTCAGCACAGCATTTTACAAAAAAAAAAAAAGCAATGAAGTGCTTGTGCTTAAGCAAAGCAGCAGTTTTCAAAAAGCCCCTTACACCATGTTGTTGGTGCAAAGAGACAGCATATGCCTCTTTTAACAAAATCTTCCCATACGACTTGCAAGGAGAGAGGGGGTAAGCTAGAGAATTGACTCTCCGGTCATTCAAATTCAAATGCACATTGCAATGTGTTTTTACTGCCAATTTTTCAGTTGGTGACAGGGTCCCTTTAAATTCTGCGCACACACTGGCATATTTATGCATGCACACCGAGATACACCCAATGCAATGTGTATACAGTATCAGTATGCACTTCACTGATAGATTGAATCATATATTGTATCATTGAGATTTTATATTTGTTTCACCTTTTGGCACTTGAGAAGTAGTAAGATAAGTATTTAACTATAGCAATTTCTACCTATTTGTATGCACTATTTGGCATTGTATTGATTAAGGGAATGTTGTATATATGAGAAAGGGGAGCACTGTATGTATTTTGAGTATATGATTATTATATCTTTTTGATAATCTTGCAACATATCTCCCATATCTGAGATGAGAAAGAGGGACACCTTTTACCGCAAGGTATGAAGGCAAATGGTATGCCTCCAGTTACATATAGTTGCATACTGTAGTTAGGTTGAAAAAATACACTAGTCCATCTAGTTCAACCAAAAAAAAAAAAAAAAGTACCGTATATACTCGAGTATAAGCCGAGTTTTTCAGCACATTTTTTGGTGCTGAAAGTGCCCCCCTCGGCTTATACTCGAGTCAAGCACTTTTCTGCAGCAAAAAAAAAAATTTCCGACCCGACTTTGGGGCCCCGTATCTCGGGGCCACTTGTGCCAACCCAGTGGACCTAGCACTATAACATATCCAAATATGGGGTTCCTATCACTAAGTGGCCCCGAGATACGGGGCCCCAAAGTCGGTTCGGAAAATGTCATTCTCTGCTGCAGAAAAGTGCTTGACATTTTCTGACCCGAATTTGGGGCCCAATATCTCGGGGACACTTGGAGCTAGGAACCCCAAATTTGGCATTCAAACCCAGTTGAACTAGCACTACAACAAATCCAAAGATGGGGTTCCTAGCACTAAGTGGCCCCGAGATACAGGGCCCCAAAGTCGGTTCAGAAAATGTCATTCTCTGCTGCAGAAAAGTGCTTGCGATTTTCTGACCCGAATTTGGGGCCCCATATCTCGGGGACACTTGGAGCTAGGAACCCCAAATGTTGTATTCCAACCCAGTGGAATTAGCACTACAACATATCTAAAGATGGGGTTACTAGCACTAAGTGACCCTGAGATACAGGGCCCCAAATCGGTCAACTGTGTCCATCTGCATGGGCACAGTGAGGCTGCAAATGGGCATCGTTGACCCTCTTTTCCACTTACAGTAGCTGCGCATTTCTCACCCTATACTTATACTCGAGTCAATAAGTTTTCCCAGTTGTTTGTGGTAAAATTAGATGCCTCGGCTTATATTCGGGTCGGCCTATACTCGAGTATATACGGTAATAGAGAACCACTATACTATATATACAATCCTATACTCAAAGTTGATCCAGAGGAAGGCAAAAAACCCCAATAAAGCATTATCCAATATGCTTCAGTAGGGGAAAAAATTCCTTTCTGAATGCCCAGGAGGCAATTGGATATTCCCAGGATCAACTACCCCTGCTGCTGTTATTACCTCTATATATTAGTATCTACAGTAATTATATTGTGTGCAGTTAAGAATGCATCCAGCTCTTTTTTAAACAATTTACTGAGCTGAAAAAAAATAGTCCTTGAGGGAGTCTATTTTCACAGCTCTTACTGTGAAGAAGCCTTTCCGTATATGTGAAGGTTAAATCTCTTTTCCTCCAGACGTAAAGAGTGCCTCCATGTCATCGGTAATGACCTGAAAAGAGCTATTTTATCTAAGGGAAGTTCACAAAGCATGGCCTGTTGGGGGTAATTGAGGTAAAAGCACCCCGTAAGTAAAACTTTATGGCCTTAATACCAAAAGAACTGGATCCCGGGGTCCAGCTCTCTAAAAAGAAAAGCATTACAGGCAAAACCTTGTTTCTTCAGAATACGAGGCCCGTGTGCCATTCAATTCGGCCTAAAAGACACTTTGAATGGATCCGGCTACATAGCTATCCCCAGCAAGAATTGCTCCAGAGGAGCTCAGCACAAGACATCTATACTCGTGACCAACACCTTAGACACTGGCGAAAAAACCTTTTCCTCAGTTTAGGCCGATACGTATTCTTCTACATATTTTTGGTAAAAAAAATCGCAATTAGCGATTATTGATTGGTTGCGCAAAAGTTATAGCGTTTACAAAATAGGGGATAGTTTTATAGCATTTTTATTAATATATATTTTTTTTACTAGTAATAGTGGCGATCAGCGATTTTTATTGTGACTGCGACATTATGGCGGACACATCAGACATTTTTTGGGACCATTGTCATTTATACAGCAATCAATGCTATTTAAATGCATTGATTCCTGTATAAATGACAAATGCAGTGAAAGAGTTAACCACTAGGGGGATGGGAGGGGTTATGGGCTGTGACGTGTGTGTTTTTGTACATTAGGGGGCGGGGCTGACGTCTGACGTCATTGATCGGCTTTCCCGATGACCGGGAACAGCCGATCAATGACAGGCAGAGTAGGAAGCGCAGGGAGAGGTTTGTTTACATAGACCTCTCCCCGTTCTTCAGCTCTGTGACCCGATCTCGGGACACCAGCGGCGATCGGGTCCGCTGGTCCCGCGGCCGGGGTCACGGAGCTCCCGACCGGGTTGCGACCGCGCGACCCACGGCCAGGCAATTAAAGGGCCACGTACCTGTACGTGGTTTTGCCTGGCCGTGCCATTCTGCTGACGTATATATGCAGTGGGCGGTCGGGAAGCGGTTAAGCAAACCCATCTCTCTTCTGTGTTCTTTGTTCCTAAGATTTTATCCCAATTTATGCCTTCTAGCAAGGTTCGTAGTTTAGGGAAGTTGACTCTTTTGAAATTCAGTGTCTTTGTATTTCCCTTATGTTTCCTATTTGTGTGATTTATACTGAAGCCAATTGACCTGTGATCGCTGTTACCTAAATTGCCCCGTATTTCCACATCCGTGATCAGGTCTGTATTGTTGGTATCATTAGATCCAGTAACGCTTTATTTCTAGTTGGTGCGTCAGATACAGTAACGCTTTATTTCTAGTTGGTGCGTCTACCATCTGACCCATAAAATTGTCCTGCAAGACATTTAGGAACTGGCGAGCCTTAGATGAATGCGTGGCTCCCTCTGCCCAGTCTATGTCTGGATAGTTAAAATCCCCCATTATGATAACACTTCCCATTCTTGCTGCTAATCCAAATTGTGATAGGAGATGTCTCCCCTTCCTCCCTCAGGTTAGGGGGCCTATAGCATACTCCCAGTATTATTTTCCCCTTAGCTTCATCCATTTGGAGCTCTACCCATAAGGATTCCACCTCCTCCATGTCATCTCTCACATCCACTTGTACATTATTCTTGATATATAGGCATACCCCCCCTTTTTTACCCTATCTATCCTTGCGATAAAGGGTATACCCATGAATGTTTGCTAGCCAATCATGAGAGCTGTTGAACCAGGTCCCTGAAATTCCCACAAAATCCAATTCCTCCTTGTACAACAGTATCTCTAGTTCACACATCTTGTCCGCCAGGCTCCTGGCATTGGTGAACATGCCATGTAGTTTAGACCGGCGCATATTATCCTCTTATTATGTGTACCGAGATTGCAACTAGGACTTGCTTCTATACTTACCTTGGGCTTATGTGCTTTGGTCAACCTACCACTAATGCCCCCAGTACTAACCTCTGGAATATGTTCTGCGCTGGCTATCTCTACCTCTGGGCCCTCCCCCCCATTGCCTAGTTTAAAAACTCCTCTAACTTTTTGGCCATCGTCATTCCCAGCTGATCTGCACCCTCCACATTTAGGTGCAGTCCGTCCCTTCTACAGTACCGGTTATTGACTGAGAAGTCAGCCCAGTCCTCTAGGAACCCAAACCCCTCCTTACTACACCAGCTCTTCAGCCACTTGTTTACTTCCGTAATCTCCCTCTGCCTTTCTGGTGTGGCTCGATGTACTGGTAGTATTCCTGAGAATACTATCTTTCCTTTTCCCTAAAATCCCTAAAATCGTTCTTTAGGACACTCCATCTGCCTCTGACTTTGTCATTGGTGCCAACGTGCACCATGACAGCTGGGTCTTCCCCAGCCCCTCCCAGTAATCTGTCCACCAGATCCGTGATGTGCCGAACCCGAGTGCCCGGTAGACAACATACTGTTTGTCACTAAATGATCTATTGCTCAAACATGCCATGGGCATATGTGGAATGACACCCCAAAATACATTCTGCTGCTTTTCCTGAGTATGGGGATACATCATGTGTGAGACTTTTTGGGAGCCTAGCCATGTACAGGACCCCAAAAAACAGTGGCGGTGCGTGCATAGAGGGCGCAGGAGCGCCGCCCCCCCTCTCCTGCACCGCTCTATCACCAATAGATAGATTCATGCATTGCATGAATCTATCTATTGTCACCGCTGCCGCCCCCTATTCAGGTGTCCGGCCCCTGATCGGGCGCCGGGCATCTGAATTACAGTGGGGGGGGTGTTGCTGGAAGCGCCCCTATTAGAGCTGTAAGCTCTAATAGGGGACCCTATTAGAGCGGTGTGCTCTAATAGGCTTCCCTAAGTGTAAACAGCGGGCGCACGGCTGTGCGTTCGCTGATTACACAGTATTGTGTTAGGGAAGCGAATACATCGCTTCCCTAACACAGACCCGCCTCTCAGCCAATCAGGTTGCCAGGTCTGTTACCTGTCACCTGATTGGCTGAAGTCACAGGCGCTGTGATTGGACGCTAGGCGTCCAATCACCTAGCGTCCAATCACAGCAGAAGAAGACAGGAGGAGCGCGGGAGAAGACATCCGACGGAGACACCGCTCGTCGCCTGACGCCGTCACCAGGACAAGGTAAGTGCAGAGGGCAGGCAGGGGGCACAGTGGCAGCACTTAAGGGGCACAATGGCAGAACTTGGGGCACAATGGCAGCACTTAAGGGGCACAATGGCAGCACTTAAGGGGCACAATGGCAGCACTTAAGGGGCACAATGGCAGAACTTGGGGCACAATGGCAGCACTAAGGGGCACAGTGGCAGAACTTGGGGCACAATGGCAGCACTTAAGGGGCACAATGGCAGCACTTAAGGGGCACAATGGCAGAACTTGGGGCACAATGGCAGAACTTGGGGCACAATGGCAGCACTTAAGGGGCACAGTGGCAGAACTTGGGGCACACTGGCAGCACTTAAGGGGCACAATGGCAGCACTTAAGGGGCACAAATGCAGAACTTGGGGCACAATGGCAGAACTTGGGGCACAGTGGCAGCACTTAAGGGGCACAGTGGCAGAACTTGGGGCACAGTGGCAGAACTTGGGGCACAGTGGCAGCACTTGGGGCACAGTGGCAGCACTTGGGGCACAGTGGCAGCGTTTGATGGGCACAGTGGCAGCGTTTTGGGCACAGTGGCAGCACTTGGGGCACAGTGGCAGCGTTTGATGGGCACAGTGGCAGCGTTTTAATGGGCACAGTGGCAGCGTTTGATGGCACAGTGAGGCTGTTTGTTTGCGCCCCCCCAAAAATTTTGAGCACCAGCCGCCACTGCCAAAAACCAATCACCGCCTTCAGGCTTTCTAAGTGCGTAAAATGGTGATTTTACTTCCTCACTACCTATCGCAGTTTCGGAGGCCCTGAATTGTCAAGCTAGCACAAAACCCCCACAAATGACCCATTTTGGAAAGTAGACACTTCAAGCTTTTTGCTGAGAGGCATGTTGTGTCCATAGAATATTTAATATTTTGCCACAAGTTTCAGAAAATTATATTTTTTTTTTACACAAAGTTGTCACTAAATGATATATGGTTCAAACATGGCATGGTTATATGTGACAAAAAGCGAGATCTGCAAAATACTCAACATGCCTCTCAGCAAACAGCTTGGGGTGTCTACTTTCCAAAATTGGGTCATTTGGGGGGGGGGGGGGTTGTGCTGTCTGGGCATTTCATGGCCTCCGTAACTGTGATAGGCAGTGAGGAGTGAAATCAAAAATGTACGCCCTTAGAAAGCCTGAAGGTGGTGATTGGTTTTTGGGGTCCTGTACGTGGTTAACTGCCAAAAAGTCCCACACATGCTGCATCCGCATACTCAGGAGAAGCAGCAGAATGTATTTGGGTGTGTAATTACACAAATAACCATGCCATGTTTGAACAATATATCATTTAGTGACAACTTTGTGTGATTATATTTTTGTCATTTTTCAATCACAAAAATAAAATATTAAATGGGCTCAGCATGCCTCTCAGCAATTTCCTTGGGGTGCCTACTTTCCAAAATGGGGTCATCTGGGGGGGGGGGGTTGTACTGCCCTGCCATATTAGCACCTCAAGAAATTAGATAGGCAGTCATACACCAAAAGCTGCGTAAATTTCAGAAAGTGTACACTAGTTTGTAGACCCTATAACTTTTTGCGCAAACCAATAAATATACGCTTATTGACATTTTTTTTTACCAAAGACATGTGGCTGAATACATTTTGGCCTAAATGTATGACTAAAATTTCGTTTATTTTTATTTTTTTATAATAAAAAGTAGAAAATTCAATGTTTTTCAAATTTTTGGTCTTTTTACGTTTATATCGCAAAAAATAAAAATCACAGAGGCAATCAAATACCATCAAAAGAAAACTCCATTTGTGGGAAAAAAAGGATGCAAATTTTGTTTGGGTGCAGCATTGCAAGACCGCACAATTACCAGTTAAAGCAGCGCAGTGCCAAATTGTAAAAAGTGCTCTGGTCATTGAGCAGCCAAATCCTCTGGGGCTGAAGTGGTTAAGGTAAAAACTGCCATGCCTTTTAGAAGCCCTTTAAGTTGTTTCTGATTAAATATATTTTTATCTAAAAAAATACTCCACACAAATCACTTTGTCAAGCATAAAACAATACATAAAAACATCACTTACTGTATGGACTAGCGAAAGTTTGCTGTTTCAATGATATCCATTTAACAGCATTTAAGAACTGCGCATGTTAGCTTTAGTATAATCATTAAATCCTAAATTCCCTTTAACAATATAATTTGTAATATGTAAATTTGCATAACTAAATGTTAGGAAAGCAATTTCATACCATTAAGTCCTCTGTCGGCTTTTCAGACTGTTCCTGGAGATAACCCCAATGGTTTGAAAAGAGCAGATGGAAATTTCATAGAGGATATGTCACATGAAGCCACTGTCTATCTGTAAACAGCACACATCATGGTTACAGTTCTTTTCACTTCTCTTTTTTTTTCATTTGCGTCTGTTACAAATACATTTCAAAATATTTAGGTGAATTTACAGTGCCTTGCAAAAGTATTCACCCCCTTGGCCTTTTATCTATTTTGTTACATTACAGTTCAATGTTTTTTTTTTAATCTGAATTATATGTGATGGATCAGAACACAATAGTCTAAGTTGTCACATGATCTGTCATTTCATATACAGTATGTAAAACTGGGTAAACTGAATACACTTGTAATATGACTTTCTGAAAGATGAAAGTAATCCATTTCCTATTTCTAATTTTCAAAAGAGGAAAGTCTCCCACCATCTGTAACTTTCAACCAAGCAGGGTTATATATAACCTAACTAGATTCAGGTTCCATTAAGTCAAAAGGGCATGGATGCAGAGGGTCTTATCAGAGAGTAAGAGGCCAACAGTCACTGAAACAGAATGCCAACCTTTAATGGTGCTGAGAATGGTCCTAGTCCAGACCCAACTGCAGAAAAAAAGGAGGGGGGGGGGGGATAAAAAGTTTTCTGTGTGCAGCAGCACCCCTCAGCCCCCCTAATACTTATGAACGAGAGACTCGGCTGCCCAGACTCTCCCTCCCCATTGGCTGAGACAGCAGCGAAGCGCCATTGGCTCCCGCTGCTGTCAAAATCAGTAAACCTATGCGGAGAGAGAGGGGGAGGCTGAGTCACTGCACCGTGCCTGAATAGACACAGTAAGCTGTCGCTTGGCTCGGGTGCCCCCATAGCAAGCTGCTTGCTTTGGGGGCACTCAGTAGAAGGGAGGGGCCACGAGCACCAAAGAGGGACACCATTACACGGAGCAGGTAAGTATAACATGTTTAGTATTTTTAACAAAAAATAAATACAAAATTTGACTTTTGTATAACTCTAAAGGATAAGTTCACTTTTAAAAAAAATTGAATAAATGCAAATTTTTTTGCAGGTAAAAAAAAATAGGATTTTTTTGTCATACTTACCTGTAAAATCCTTTTCTTTGAGTACATCATGGGACACAGAGTTAGGCTAATATTCACTACCTGCTGGGTTATACTTCATCTCAAGGTGAAGGGACACTGGTAGATCAAAGGTCATTAGACAGGAAGTGATCCCCTGCATAACCCCTCGCATACAGGAAGTACTTCAGTTTTGTAGCAAGCACTGAATGCTCAAAAAGATGGGAGGGACCTCTGTGTCCCATGATGTACTCAAAGAAAAGGATTTTACAGGTAAGTATGATGAAAAAATCCTATTTTATTTTTCATACATCATGGGACACAGAGTTAGGCTAATATTCATTACCTGCTGGGATGTCCCAGAGCAATAGCCTTGAGGGGAGGGAGACATCCTGCCAAACAATAGCCATCAGACCTTATACGGCAGCCCGCAGTACACTGCGGCTGAAAGCCGAATCCTTGGCTGCTCGAACATCCACCTGATAACATTTTGTGAACGTATGCACCAGGTGTGGGCGTAGTCACAAGGACAAATAGGTGACCTAATGTGGGAAAGCAAGTGAGTTACCCCCTACATAAAGGATCGGACCAGTGATTGGGAGGCTAAAGGCCTTTGGAAGAATACTGATAAGGCCCGAAACCTGACTTCTGATTGTACTCAAAGCCAATTTTATTTCCACAGCTGACTGTAGAAAAGAGAGAGTTCTCCCAATCACATATTTGATTTTATTTGATTTATTCGATTTTATATCGAGGATGCCATTTTTTGGCTTCACACCAAGCAATATAAGTCTTCCAGACCTTATGATAGATCTTCCTAGTGACAGCTTTTCTAGCATTCACTAGGGTAGACACCACTGGTCATGAGATGCCGCAGTCCTTTAACACCCTGGCTTCAATAGCCATGCCGTCAAATTTAGAGACTGTAAATTGGGGTGTAATATAGGACCTTGAGACAGTAGATCGGGGCGCTGTGGAAGCATCCATCGCCTGTCTATTGTCAGTCTCACAATCTCCGGGAACCAGGGCCTTCAGGGCCAGGCTGGTGCCACCAGAATGACTGGAACTCCCTCTCTCCGAATCCTGCACAACAAATGTGGAAGGAGAGGGATCGGAGGGAAAGCATAAACCAGGGAGTACTGGCTCCATGGAACTACCAGAGCATCTGCTCCGATTGCCAGAGGATTTCTTGTTTGGGATTCAAACTGCTGTAGTTTGTTGTTGTACCTGGCAGCCAGCAGGTCGACCTCTGGCCATCCCCAACGTTGGCAAATTTCCTGGAACACCCCTGGGTGTAGGGACCATTCCCCCAGGCAGATCTGCTGGCGGCTGAGATAATCTGCCTTCCAGTTCTCTATTCCCGGGATATGGACTGCTGATAGAACTGGCACATGTCCCTCTGCCCAGGTTAATATGTGGTTCATCTCCTTCAGAGCTGAACGACTCCTGGTACCGCCTTCGTGGTGTATACTGGCATTGTTGGGCTGAATCCTGATAGGGCAGTCCTGAAGCTCCACCATCCAGGACCGTAGGGCCAGTCATACTGCCCGTAATTCCAGGACGTTGATGGGCAGGATTTGTTCTGTCCTTGACCATTTTCCTTGAGCTGCGAGCCCTTCTAGGGTTGCTCCCCAGCCTGAGAGACTGGCATCTGTAGTCAGCACTCTCCAAGTTACCAGGAGGAAGGATCTTCCCTTTCGCAGGTCCTTTTAGGAGGAACAAAAATCCTGTCAGGGTGTTCCCAATCAGCATACACCGCCTGTTCCAACAGAGGGTGTAAGGGGAAAGCCTGTGTGGCCTGAAAAGGCCTCAGGGATCATAAAGCAGACCAGGGAGGATCAGTAACCTCTGCAATAGGCAACTTAAAGCCAGAACGAACCATTTCGGTAAGAGTCAGGATCAAAAGCCTCTGTGATTGAGAGGCAGACACCAACTGGACATCTTCTTGTCCAGATTGCTCTGAAGCAGACTCATCCGCCAGGCCATCCACAGAATCCTGAGCTTTATATTTCAATATTTTTATTGAGGTAAATACAAAACAAAAAACATACATTTTACAAGTAACCAGGTTACCTTCAATCTAACATGTAAACGTTTTAACAGTGCATTTACATAACGCTTAATATCTGTCAGGAGATAGAAACATATACATAACATCTTCATAGAAGCTACTCAAGCCCTTAAATTGGGTATGGTACGTGCTGACGTTTGCAAAGAAGTGACATTCAGATATTACAGTACCAAGGGGAAGAGTAGGGAGGTTTCAGGGCTACCACGGGCCCCAATTTGGAATTTCAGGATTCGTTTTCTGTCCCTACTTCTGCAAGGCTTCCTGCCTTACCTGCAAAGTTTTATTCAAGTGTATCAGTAACCAGGTTATATAAAAATGATATCACCAGATAAAATAAAAAAAAAGTAACAAAGAGAGAGGAGAGAGGCAGCAGAAGGAAAGAAAGGAGAGGAGAAAGAGAGAAGACGGAGGGAGAGAGAGAAAGAGGGAGAGAGAGAGGGAGGATCACCTGGAGTTCCTCATTAGGTGGAGATGTGCTCGATCCAAGGATCCCAGATCTTGTTGAACATCCCTGCTTTGCTATGGAGAGTATAAGTAAGTTTGTCATTAATCATGATCCAATTGAGTTTGCTTTTAACTTGGTCTAGGGGTATGCGTGAATGTTTCCGATTTCTCGCAATTGTTATTCTTGCCGCCAAGAGGATGTAGGTTATAAGTTTCGATGATTTTTTGGGGACCTCATCAGGTAATTTGTGAAAAAGTGCACTCTCTGGGGACCGACGAACATTGACAACTGTAACTGAGTTAATCAAATTATATATTCTAATCCAGAACCTGATAACCAATGGGCATTGCCACCAGACATGGTACATGGTACCCATCTGTCCACACTGTCGAAAGCAATTAGGTGAGGAAGAGGGATGTATTTTTGCTATTCTTGTGGGGACTAAGTACCACAGCAGCAATGTTTTATAGTTTGCTTCGAAAAGAGTGGTATTAACCACTTCGCATCCGGCCGTAGCCGAATGACGGCCACAGCGCGGATGCCAAATCCGGGAGGCCGTCATATGACGGCCTCCCCTTTCCTCGTTCCCTGTGCGCGCTCACGAGCGCGCAGCAGGGAAATTCTGTGTTGGCCGTGTCCCTCGGACACGGCCAATCACAGATCGCTGTAAACGGCCAATAACAGCGGCCGTTTACAGCGCGATCGCCCTGGCCAATGAGAGATGATCTCATATGTAAACATATGAGATCATCTCTCAGCCCCGCTCCTCCTCCTCACACAGAGACAGCGTGTGAGGAGGGGGAGATGAACGGCTGCAGCGCCGTAAGTGTTTTACAAAAATAAAAATAAAAATAAAATGCCATCTGTGCCCACTGCCACCACTGCAATCTGTCCCCAATGTCATCTGTCCCCAATGTCATCTGTCCCCAATGTCATCTGTGCCCAATGACATCCCCAGTGCCATCCCCAGTGCCATCTGCCAGTGCCATCGCCAGTGCCATCCCTAGTGCCATCCCCAGTGCCATCCCCAGTGCCATCACCAGTGCCATCCGCCAGTGCCATCCGCCAGTGCCATCGCCAGTGCCATCTGCCAGTGCCATCTGCCAGTGCCATCCCCAGTGCCATCCGCCAGTGCCATCCCTAGTGCCATCCCCAGTGCCATCTGCCAGTGCCATCCCTAGTGCCATCCCCAGTGCCATCCCTAGTGCCATCTGCCAGTGCCATCCCCAGTGCCATCCGCCAGTGCCATCCCCAGTGCCATCCCCAGTGCCATCTGTAGTCAGTGCCATCTGTGGTCAGTGCCATCTGTCATCAGTGCCACATATTAGTGCCATCTGTCATCAGTGCCACCTGTCAGTGTCACGTGCCATCTGTTATCAGTGTCACCTGTCAATGCCACGTATCAGTGCCATCTGTCATCAGTGTCATGTGTCAGTGCCACGTATTAGTGCCGTCTGTCATCAGTGCCACGTATTAGTGCCATCTCGCATCAGTGCCACATATCAGTGCCATGTATGAGTGCCATCTCTCAGTGCCATCTGTCATCAGTGTCACGTGTCATCAGTGCCCCGTATTAGTACCATCTGTCATCAGTGCCACGTCAGTGTCACGTGTCATCAGTGCCACGTCAGTGTCACGTGTCATCAGTGCCACGTCAGTGTCACGTGTCAGTGCCACGTCAGTGTCACGTGTCATTGTCCTGGTGCTCCAGGGCCTTCAAATTTATGCTCCTAGAACACGTGATGGCGCTCCCTGCATGTTGGGCCTCTCTATGTGGCCAGGCTGTGGAAAAGTCCCACATATGTGGTATCGTAATACTCAGGAGGAGTAGCAGAATTTATTTTTGGGTGTCATTTGTGGTAAACACATGCCATGTGAGAGAAATAACCTATTACAATGACAATTTTTAGAAAAAAAATAAAAAATAAAAAAATAATTCATTTTAGAAAAAAAATAAAAAATAAAAAATAATGTTCCAAAGAATTGTGGGAAAAAATGACAACATTTTGTATAATTCGCACCACAGATTGTAGAGTCTGTAACTTTCACAAAGACCAAATAATTTCCACTAATTTGGGTTATTTTTACCAAAGATGTGGCAGTATAAATTGTGGCCAAAATTTATGAAGAAAAATTAATAATTTCCTAAATTGTATCACAGAAACAAAGAAAAATTTGTTTTTTTTCAAAATTTTCGGTATTTTTTCAATTATAGCGCAAAAAAAAAAAAAACCCAGAGGTGATCAAATACCACCAAAAGAAAGCTCTATTTGTGGGAAAAAAAGGACAAAAAATTCATTTGGGTACAGTGTTGCATGACTGAGTAATTGTCAGTCAAAGCGTGAGAGCACCGAAAGCTGAAAATTGGTCTGGATGGGAGGGGGGTGTTGGTGCCTGGTAGGCAAGTGGTTAATTGACAATCTGTAGGCAATATCCTGCCAACCTGACATTTCAAGGGAGAGGCTCAAGTCCCTCTCCCATTGAGTCATGTAGGCTAATTTGGTGTCCGGTTCAGTGATGGAAGAATATATGGCAGAGATCCGTCCTTTTTGATTGCCTCTGTTTTGACAGGCCACTTCTAGAGCGGTAAGAGTGATGGGTCCTCCCACCTTTTTAAGTTTGGAGGTGACAAATGAGGAAATTTGGTTGTACCTAAAAACCTCAGTGGAAGGCATTGAAAAGCTATCTTTGAAATATTTAATCGAGTGCATTTGATTTCCACTAAGGAAGTCTCCAATTCTTAATAGTCCTTTGTTAAGCCACCATTGAAATTGTTGTGGGGCGAGGCCAGGAGGAAGTTCTGGGTTACAAAATATGGGTGATAGAGGTGTGTGATATGATGCAAGGGACACTCTGTGTCGTATTCTATCCCAAACCGCTAAAGAGTGTGATATTGTGGGACCTAAAATAGGTGGGCGTTTGCGGTTGGGAAGCCACATCAAGGCTCCTATCGCAGTTGGGTGGCACGCAAGTGCCTCTACGTAAACCCATAAGGGGGCCGAACCTCTAGCCGTTGTGTGGGTGAGTTGGGCTATCTGTGCTGAGTGATAGTATGCTTGTAAGTTGGGAAGACCAAGTCCTCTCATGGGTTTAGGTGTGTAAAGTGTTTTCTTTTGTATCCGTGATTTTTTATTACCCCATATGAAACGTAGGACTTCCATTTGTATGTGTTGCATGTCTCCCCTCGGAATTGACACCGGTAATGTCCGAAAATAGTACAGGAGTCTGGGCAAAAAGGTCATATTTTTCGAATGAATTCTGCCAAACCAGGAGAGGGAATATTCAGAACAAGTGCGAAGATCTTCTTTAAGTTTTTTGAATAAAGGAGGGTAATTGGCCTTATATAGTTAGCAATTGAAGGGGTCAGTTGTATTCCCAGGTATGGGAGGGAGTGGGACGCCCATTTAAAGCTGTATAAGTTCTGGAGGAGCTGTACCTCAGTAGGAAGTAAAGAGATATTAAGTGCTAGGGTTTTCTGTGTATTCAGGGTCAGGCCTGAAAGTAATGAAAAACTATGTAGTAGGGATAAAAGTTCTGGGAGTGAAGTCTGGGGTTTGGTGATGTACATAAGAACATCATCTGCAAATAGTGCACATTTGTGTTCTTGTTGACCACATTGGAAACCATGGATGTTGGAGTGGGAACGAATGGCCATTGCCAGGGGCTCTATCGCCAGGGCAAGTAGTAGGGGAGAGAGTGGGCAACCCTGTCTAGTACCGCGTTGGACGGGGAATATAGATGATTTATGGCCTCTGATAGAAATTTGAGCTATAGGAGAGCTATAAAGTGTTTTCATCAGTGAGAGAAATGTAGAACCGAATCCCATGGTTTCAAGGGTGACAAAGAGGTAGTCCCAATTCAGGCTATCAAAAGCTTTGTTAAGATCTAATGATAATAGTAGAAGTTCCCGGTCTGGGAGATTATCCCAATTGGAGCGTGCCGCTGAGATCAGGGCGATGGATCTGCGAATTTGATCCAAGGTCTGACGTCCTGCAATAAACCTTGATTGGTCTTTAGAATCCTGAGCTTTAAGCTCTTCCCCATCCTCAACCCATTCCTGCTCCAGACTAGGAGGCTCCGGGGAGGCGGATCTGTCATGCTTCTTGCCACCCTGCGGGATGGAGGCAATCATGCCAGCAAGCGTGTGCTCTAACCCAGTTAGGGCTAAGGACAGTTCATCCTTAGTGATAAAGGGTGAAGCAGCAGCGTTGACTGTAGGCACAATCCCAGATTGGTGCAGGGACTCTGGTCCTTCAGGGGATACAACACTAGGGATACGACTAGGTTCATCAGGAACTACTGATGACATAGGAGTGCCCTTCCCTGTAGTGTTAGTCCAGCTCCTTTTTTTTTTTTTTTTGAAGACATTTACTAGCCACAAAAAGGGAGTAGCTGGGTGTAGTATTAACACACCTCAGGAGGGAGACCCTTTAATAGGGCTCACCAAGCCCAAGCCCCTATGCAATAATCCTGCTAAGCACCTTAGCCTGCCAAGCAACACCTGGTGACTCACGTGACCCGGGTAAGGAGAAAAGAACTTCTGCAAATGCCTGGTTCAGAGCCTGCTCCTTGTCCCACAGCTGCCTTCTGGAAGCACTGCATGCTTGGCATACACAGCTTAAATAAGCGTTCTGTGCGTAAGCGGTCCCAGCGAACGGGCATGGCTGTATTCGTGTATGACGCAAGTCTTCGTGCGCCCAGATAAAGGCTACAGTGCCTCTGCGATGAAGCCATGTGTGCCATGGCCGCCAAACAAATAAACTACTGAGCCCAGCGGTGCTTTTGCGAATGCACGTGCGCCATGGCGAACCAAGGCAAAATGGCGCACCTTCGTGTGCCATCATACAGGTAAAAAACAGCCAGACACAAGCAAAAAAGGTACACTTTGCAAACACCCACAGCTAGCCCAAAACTCCCCCGTATGGTCACCGCACAGAGGTGTCCAGCCTCTAGCTAGCTTGACTGATTGTTACAATCACTCGGACACCCCACAATATTAAATAAAGGGGTTTCACTTATCCGCCCAGGCACAGGGCAACTTGGAAACTAAAAGCCCAATCTTTACCCTTCACGGCGGGTTCCTGTCACTTGAGGACCTTCAAGGACTGGGTACCCTTTTCAAGTTTAGCGTCCACTCCCTTGGACCTGTACAGCACTCTGCAGAAATGCCTTAGCACTGTGGTGTCCAGGATTCCACTTCGCAGGGTCTAGCACCCAGAGGCCGCATTACAGGCAAAACCTTGCAGGATCTTGAGTCTTCTTTGCGAGGCTCAGGTACCCTTAGTCCTTATATGCTTAGATAGTGTCAAATGGATCCGATCGGTCAACCCCTTGATTCATTTAAGAACCGTTTGTGGGACTAGAGACCTGGATCACAGAGAGCTCAAACAACTGTGCCATCCACCTTGCAGACACTGGTAAAAAACTGAAGTACTTGCTGTGTGGGAGGGGTTATATGGGGGATCACTGCCTGTCTAAAGACCTTTGGTCTACCAGTGTCCATTCACCTGGAGATGAAGTATAACCCAGCAGGTAATGAATATTAGCCTAACTCTGTGTCCCATGATATATGAAAAAGTAATATGCATTTATTATTTTTTGTAGTAGGAGCCTGGAGAGCATTGCACCAGTGAATAGCAGATCACCGATGCCATGCAGGTCTCCTGCACGCTGTCAGTGTGTCAGCTTACCCGCACATCCCATACAGGTAAGCCGATACTCCCTGATAGGAAGACTCCATGAACTTCAGCGGAGGAAGGAGGGGGGCCGAACTTCCGAGGGGTGGCGCTGTCTCCTGGAAGTGGGAAAGGGTACCTGTCAAAAACAGGTGCCAAATGTGGCACCAGAGGGGGGGGGAGCAGATAAGCGGAGGTTCCACTTTTGGGTGGAACTCAGCTTTAAGTATGCTTTTCCACGTCCGATAATAGACATTATGGGAAGGTGACATCCCAGACTTGAGTATCAAACTCAGACATGCCCCTATCCCAACATTTTGTGCAACGTTTTATAAAAGATAGCGAGACAGTAGCAAAACACAAAGACAAGAGGGACCTGCTTGTGAGAGCTTAAACACACACTGTTTAATTTACATCACGCCTCTTCTTTTTCTGTATGTGGATAACGGCACTGTAATTATTAAAAAAAAAAATCTAAAATACCTTTTTTCTAATTGATATACAGCTGTTACATGGCCCAGTTATTTCCCAGCCTGTCTGCAGAGAAACACAAGCAGTAGGAGCCTCTAGTTAATGTTAAAAAAAAAAAAGAAAGAAAAAAAAAAGGTGTTTGGAATAGAGAGTAAAAATAAATAATATCAATAAACGGTTTCAAATTGGCAAACATACTGTATATATATTTAAAATGAATTCTTAATTATTTTGTGGCAATAACATGGTGTGGGCAGATTTCTGCCAGTCACAGGCTGTGTCACACCCCTCCAGCCGGTGTCTTAGAATAAAAGGGAGGTGAAGCTTCTATTAATCTACATCCCATCCCCATTGTGTTTAGCTGGTTAGTGGGCTGTCATTTACCAAGGTGTATATGTCCACATGTGTGACTCTATAGTCACATGGGCTGCTCAGATGTGATAGGGAATAAATGCTCAGCATAGAAGCTCACTGAAAACTGAGCATGTGCAGAGCTGCCACCACAGCTGCAAAACCCCTAGCTAAATTGGGGACATAGATAAATAGAGAGCGACAGGATCAACCAGGTTGTGTGCAGAATACAGATAACAAATCTCATAGTGACTGAGTGAGAATGAACAGCATGTAATACAGCATTTATAGTTTTTTATGATACGGGTTTATTGACACTAGCTGTGGAGGGATGAAATTTTTTTTTTTTTTAGGTAGAGGTGGCGTAGGCTTCTCTGAAGAGATGATCTTTCAGGGATCACCTAAAAGCAGAGTAGGAAACAGCGGGAGAGAATCGGTCATGGAAATGCATTCTCCATTATTGTGGTTTGCAAGCAAATGAGAGGAGTTGTCCATGTTAGAAAGACTGGACAAGGCCCTGGACACACCCAAGTGACCACTTCCAGCCTAAATCATTGCCCCTCCTTCCAAAAAAAAGGAGTCTCCTTTTATTTTGTTCCCCCTATTTCATTCATAGAGACCAGTGTTTCTGTGCCCAATCTGATAGCTACACTTATCCCATCAAACCAGTATTCAAGAGAGGAAATATCAGGTAGGGCAGATCTCAAAACATAGGAACCTGGACAATGCCAGAAGTTAGGGTTAGGTCCTTGCCATTAAACCACAAACAACCAGACCTGCAGCAAAATGCAGACCCAGACCAAGGGAGTGGAGTAGCTAGAGGAAAGATCGCTTGGAAAAAAAAAATCAGGCACTACTGCCAACTGTGGTTAAAATACAACAAACAGGCTTAGCAACACGGCCAACAGATGGCGTGCTGACATACCTGAACTGACAGAGGATATTTGGCAGGAAGTTCTTCCTCTCCAGGTCCCCACTGTCATCTCCTAACGTGACAAGGTTATCCAGACTAAATTGTTGTATAGATCTTACTTCACCCCATGCTTGCTATACAGATTAGGTAGATTGCCCTCTGCAGTGTGCACTCAATGCGGCATGGCTGATGGTACCTTATTTCATCTAATATGGGAGTGTACTTAGATTAGAAAGTTCTGGTCAGAGATCACGGCCTTTATCGGCTCTGTAGCTCAGATATCTAATATTTGCAACCCCCTGCGATGCTTGTTGGGGCATATCCACGCAGAAGGAATATCCAAAAATGTACAAACCTTTATACGTATTGTGCTGTTCTATGCAACAAAAAGCAATAACTATGCACTGGAAGACTTAATCCTCACCCACTATTGCTTTTTGGCTCACCATTATTAATCACGTTATACCATTATACAAGTTGACCTATGAAGCCAGAGGGTACCCGAAAAAGTTCTCTAAGATTTGGGACTCTGACCTTACCATACCACCTGCTCCCTGATATCTTGACTAAAACTAGATGCCTTAATACAGATTGTACAGGAATATGCCCCTAAACTCTGATTGATTTCACTTATGAGGAATGGAATAATGACTTCTGTGTTGCTCTGTTTATATTGAATGTATACCACCAGACCTATGTATTCTGTTCAGGATTGAGCGCTGTTTGCTCCACATATGTATTTGTATGTTATTGTTTTTTTCTCTGTTAATAAAAAAAAAATAGTCTCCAAATTACCTACACATTAGAGACCACAGACACAACTTTATACAATAGGGGATATCCCCAAATCCTATCTAGGATAGTACTTAATTTAATTTAAAACTAACCAGTTCACAGGGTGGCAAAACTGCTTGTGTGACCAAAAACCTAGGCTCAGTTTGTGCAATTATGAGGACCCATTAAAGCCTTGCAAGACCCCCAAGGCAACCTATAATTTTAGGCATTGGCTCTCTCACAGAATTGGGGAGTCACCTGATAGTTATCTCAGACAGCATGTGGTTAGCCTCCCATTCTACAACTGATTTGCTCGAAACATTGGAAGAGATTTGTATTCTATGAAGAACTTATTTGGTGGATACACTAAAGCTCTTTATTGAAGTACACAACACAGTATAGTAGTAGCCATGGTAGAACCCTTCTTTAACCACTTCCCATCCAGCGTATTTTTATTTACAAGTCCTGGACTAGAAGTGGTTATAACAAGATCATGGGTGCATGTGCAGCCATGATCCTGGTATAAATTTTTTCTCTTTCAATTACTTTTATTAAATTATACACATAAAAACATTCCATATCAGTTCATTTCAAAACCATATATAAGCATATACAAAACATTCATAATAAACAAAACATAAACACAATCAACACAAACATGGATCTATCTCATGATATACTCCAAGATGTTAGAGATATTCTACAGTCTCCAACCTCTCACTCACTCACACAAAAAAATGATGATTTTAACCACTTAAGGACCGAAAGGATTTATCCTGTTAAAGACCAGGCCATTTTTTGCGATACGGCACTGCATCGCTTTAACTGACAATTGCGCAGTTGTGGGACGTTGTACCCAAACAAAATATGTCCTTTTTTCACACAAATAGAACTTTTTTTGGTGGTATTTGATCACCTCTGCGGTTTTTATTTTTTGCGCTATAAACAAAAAAAAAAGCGACAATTTTGAAAAAAAAAAAAGCAATATTTTTTACTTTTTGCTATAATAAACATCCCCCCCAAAAAATATAAAAAAATAAAAATAATTCTTCCTCAGTTTAAGCCAGTATGTATTCTACATTTTTTTTTTTAGCCAAAAATATCCCAATAACCGTATATTGATTGGTTTGTGCAAAAGTTATAGTGTCTACAAACTAGGAGATATATTTATGGCATTTCTTCTTATTTTTTACTAGTAATGGCAGTGATCAGAGATTTTTAGCGAACTGCAACATTGCGGCAGACAGATCGGACACTTTTGACACTTTTTTGGGACCAGTGATATTCATACAGTGATCAATGCTATAAAATTGCACCGATTACTGTATAAATCACACCGCCAGTAAAGGGGTTAACACTAGTGGTCCTCAAGGGGTTAAATGTGTTCCCTGGAAGATATTTCTAGCTGTGAGGGTACTGACTGGAGGAGGAGAGAAATCGCTTTCCTAGGAACAGATGATCTCTCTCTACTCCCCTGTCAGAAGATCTGTTCGTTTACATTGACAGATCCCTGTTCTGGCTCTCTGTGGAGTGATCGCGGGTGGCCGGCAGACATCTCGGCCAGCAGTCACGCGCATCGGCTCCATGCACACGCCCACTGTATCTATTGCACGAACTGATGTACAGCTACAGCGATTCACGCAATAGAGCCAACCTGCCACAGTATAATGATGGGGGCTGGCCGGCAAGTGGTTAAATATGTATGTTGGTCCAGTCAACATGGCCATACAATAACATCGGTCGCTATACTATCTTGAATATTTTTCCACTTGTAATACACAGCAACTGTATTGTAGGACTCCCAATATCTCCAGGTCCCCAGTCCTTTTCTAGCCTGTACCTGATGGAGGGAGACTGAGCATGCATTTTTCTTAGATGGCTCCGTATTGATGTACCTGTGCCACATTCTTGTGCGATACAGGTACATTGAAGTGGGAGGATGTTTTAAGTTCTCTACATTCAAGCTAATTTTAGAAACAAAATTTCTTCTATTTGAGATTTACTATGAATTTTAGCCTGTTGCTGTCCACTTAAAGCTGTCCATACATTATACAATTTTCTTGTTCAATTTCCCCTTAGATTTACAAAAACCATGATATGAGGTAAAACCTATACACTTTCAATTTGTAGGCAATCAGGCAGGCCCTTGCACTACATAGTTGAATATAAATATAAAGGAAAATAAATAGTAAAATTGTCTCATGTATGACCAGCCTCACACATACAGCAGATAAAATAATAGAAACCAATGCATAGTATGAGACTTTAAATGTACGTTCTATATTAGACAGACAGCAAAGATATGTAAAAATAACAATTTTATTGAATATTGCATACAGTAAGTTGAGCAGCCATATAGATGTCTATCTTGGCCATAGGATCTTGTTAATTATCCAACGCGTTTCGCAGGTAAAGCCGCTATATCAGGGCCTCAGATCCTCTAAAAGAGGAAAGACGGATGAAAGCTTACACAATGTAATCCATAAGTTTATATCCATCAAGACTCTGTGATGCAATGGATCAGAGTCTTGATGGATATAAATGTATTGATTACATTGTGTAAGCTTTAATCCGTCCTTCCTCTTTTTTCATGGTGGATATGATACTCTGTTATGCTGTATGTTGAATTAAAAAATGGATGACACGGTTATCTAATGAACAATCGTTATAAATCTATATATATTTATTTATTATTATATTATTACCCACAAAACGCGTTGGCTAATCAAACGGATCCTAAGTCCAAGACAGATATCTATGTTGCTGCTGAACTTGTGAATATGGTTTTAAAATTTGTTTTTTAACATATGTAATATCCCAATTGTTTTAAAATATTTTTACATATCTTCGCCAATTTTAAGAATGCTACCTTCCAGAGGTTTGACTACATTTAACACTTCATCCCCACACACCAAAATTTGCAGCAGGTAAAATAAGTATCAACAAGTCACCATTTATTAGGTTAATATATTTCTAAAGGTACTATTGACATTAAATATTCACCACATGTCAGCAACAACCCATACATACAAAGAAACCAAGACAAACAAGTTCAGAAATTCAAAGTTATGTTTAATAAAATGGAATGACACAGGGAAAAAGTATTAAACATGCTAACTGAAATTTATTTAATACTTGGTACATAATCCTTTGTTGGTAATGACAGCTTCAAGATGCCTCCTGTATAAAGAAACTAGTCGCATGCAATTCTCCAGTGTGATTTTGGCCCATTCTTCCATACAGTCTTCAAATCTTGAAGGGTTTGTGGGCTTCTTCTATGAACTCTATGATTTTTAGTTCTTTGCATAGATTTTCTATTGGATTAAGTCAGGTGATTGGCTGGGCCACTCTAACAGCTTAATTTTCTTTCTTTGAAACCAGTTGAGCATTTCTTTGGCTTTGTGTTTGGGATCATTGTCTTGCTGAAATGTCCACCTTCATTTCATCTTCATCCTGGTAGATGGCAGCAGATTTTTATCAAGAATATCTTGGCATATTTTTTCATTCATCCTTCCTTCAATGATATGATGTATACTGAAAAACAGCCCCACGCCATGATGTTCCCACCGCCAAGCTTCACTGTTGGTATGGTGTTTTTGGGGTGATGTGCAGTGCCATTTGGCCTCCAAACATGCTGTGTATTAAGGCATCCAAAGAATTTGATTTTGATCTCATCTGACCGGACTATATTCTCCCAGTATTGTCTAAATGTTGTGCAGCAAATTTTAAAACAAGCTTCAACATGCTTTATCTTCAGCAAGAGAATTTCATACATGCCTTTTAAGAATTGCATCACTAAAGGGTTAAGGACTCCTTAAACCCCTGCAAGTGCAGACAAGGCTGAACTTTGAATATTTGAACCTAGACCCCTGTTCAGCTCCAGTTGTAAGAACTACAGAACCTTGGCTGGTTTAGGTGATAAATGACTCCAAGCTTTTGCTGCTTGAGATATGCATAATTTACCCATATTCTCTGGTAAATCTTATTCATGGAGACCTCTCTGGCTTGACAAAAGGTAGCCACTACCTGCACTGAGCACCCTTGACTTGTTAGCCTCTGCCTCTCAACATCCATGCTATCAAAAGTAGTCTCTTGGAGCTGGATGGAAAAACTAGCCATGAGAGAGCAGATCCATCATCACTGGCAGAGGCTGTGGTGACTCAATACTCAACTGTAGGAGACAGACACTAGAGCTTCTTAAGCCTAAATGGTATAATTGCAATTATTGATACAGGAAATTACACTGACAGCCTAGGAATTCTACCCTTCCCTTGCTGTCTAGGCACAGCACAACTCTTGCGCCTCTTATAAAAGCAAAGAATGACAGAAGGACCTCGAACACTACTCAGTTGGAGAGCATTCAATACTATGCCTAAGCGGAACATCCCATGACCTTGAGCAGCCTGCTCTTTGAAATGCATCCCCGCAACCTTTGTGGCTGGGGTCTGATGTGATAATGTTCCATTTGAAAACAATTGGTCAGTTACAAAGAACCAAAGGGATACTCAGGCACTGTTCTGCAGGAAGAAATTTCACTCCTAAAGCACTTTGGCTTCCTCTATCAGAATACGGATCTTCCCTTCTTCCCTTGTGAAAGTTTTACTGAAAAAGTTAAGCCTCATACACACTCTTAGATTTTCTGACGACTGAACATCTGTTTTTTGTAGCATGCTAGTCTCATGTCGAAAGTTAAGAGGTTACTCACAATCCGAAAAAAAATGGTACTAATGAAACGAAAATCGGACGTAGAGTTCGCATTCGGCAAACATTTTATAGTCTGCACATCCAGCTTTTGTCTGATGACAAAGTGAAAAATCGGCTGTTGAAAGCACCGTACCAAGGTTCCAAAAATCGGCACACAGCTCGTTGTATGAATTTTTCCATCAGATTTCAGATCGTGTGTACAGGCCTTAAAGCGGGGTTTCACCTTACAAACATTTTTTTTAAAAGTCAGCAGCTAAAAAAAAAGTAGCTGCTGACTTTTAAGAAGTACACTTACCCTCCCAGGGCGCCCGCGATGTCCGTCGTGGAGGACGAGCTGTCCCTCGGCGATCCGGTTCCAGCGCCGCCATCTTCGGTAAGGGAAACGGCTTCACGTTTCCTACTGCACATGCGCGAGTCGGCGCGCGGCCTACTGCGCATGCGCGACTCTAATTTGTGAATGGGGAACGCGATGTGTTGTGGGACATAGTTCCCATAACACATCGCGCCCCATTCAACAGAAGACGGAAGAAGAGAAGATCACCGCGGAGCTGGAGGAGGCAGATTAGGACAATCTGCCTAGCAACAGCCATTTCTGGTAAGTAAAAAAAAAAAAACATTTTTTTTTTTTTTCATTTTAAATGGTTACTAACATATTTTTAAGTTTTTGTTTTCAGGGTGTCCCCCCACTTTAAGACCTATGTGAATGCCCAGGGGGGGGTGTACAGACCGAAGGGGAGGCACTGAAACTGGTAAAGGAATTGTGGATGGATTGGGACAAGTAGGTGTCTGATAAACCTACAGAGCATCCAATCTCCCAGATTTATCAATATTAGAATTGATTGGGGGTTCTCTATCTGGCACGACTTCAACTTTCTGTGCGTGTTGAGTTTTTACAAGTTTAGCACTGGGCACAGATTACCTAGTTTTGATATTTTTTTTCACTAGGAACAGAGGTGAACCGAATCCTCATCTCCTCTGGGCACTTGGAACCTTCACGATTGTTGTTTTTTTTCATTTAATCCGGCTTACAAACCGGACCGGAATTTTTTACTTTTCCATCAAATCTGAGAGAGAGAGAGAGATCGGAAGGTGGACATCCTTTAAACTTCCACCAATGTCACACCAATATAGCTGATATGGCACACTGATCCTGAATATTTTCCATTCAGGTTTGTGCGCAAAGCTTCTCACAGGTACCCCCTGGATGAGTGCACCCTTAAAAGGACTTCAGATGTTCTCCCAAGACAGGTGCCTTAGATTTTATTAAGGCTTCAACAATGAAGATTGGGTACTTCTCCAGTTCCTTTACTAATCTTTTTCCCGGTCTGTAGGATTTTGCCTTATTGTATCTACCGTATATACTCGAATATAAGCCGAGATTTTCAGACCCTTTTTTAGGTTTGAAAGTCCACCCCTCGGCTTATATTCGAGTCACCGCCGTCTGCCTACATGAACAGCGTGTCATGCAGACAGACGGCGGTGTTCAAAAGCCGCGCCGCCTCCTACCGCCCGTCCGTGATAGGCGGACACTAATTTTCCCAGCAGTACAGTGTTCCGCCTATCACGGATGGCCTGTCATTCTCATCTCATGGACGAGGATGAGAGAATGTCCGTGATAGGCGGAACACTGCACACTGACTGCTGGGAAAAAAGTGTTCCTCCTATCACGGACGAGAAGGAGGAGGAGGCGCAGCTTTTAAATTTGTAATGGCGCCGTACACGCTGTGGGGGGGACAGAGCGGGACCTCATCGGCTGCACGGACCCTGGACCGGCACAGGTAGGCTGCAATGGGGTCACGGGGGTCTGTACAGGGGACATGCAGATGGGCATTGCTGACCCTTTTTCCACTTACAGTAGCTGCTGCATTTGTGCCCCTCGGCTTATACACGGGTCAATACGTTTCCCCATTTTTTTGTGGTGATTTAGGGGCCTCGGCTTATACTCGGGACGGCCTATACTCGAGTATATACGGTACTTGGGAGTTGCCGCCTGTATGCTGGACCTTTCTAATTTTTCTGTCAGATGATATGTCAGATGATATTTGCCCTGACCTGCTAGTGGTCCCCCTTGAGATGGCGGTATCCCGTGTACTCCAAAATAGATTGGATCCGTTGCCTGGCATCTTGCAGCAGTTTTATATTTAAGGCAGGATCCGCCGACTTCACCCATAATTGCCATGACTGCGGGTACACCACTCTTGAAATACATCAAATGACGTCTACTGACGAATCCGCCAGTCTCCTGCCTATTTCAGCTTTTACAAAGCTGTTACCACCAAGTCTCTCTTGACTGCCTCCAGAAGAGCTTCTTTAACCACCTCAATACTGGGCACTTTCACCCCCTTCCTGCACAGGCCATTTTATAGCACGGTCACACTTTGAATGAAAATTGCGCAGTCATGCAACACTACCCAAAGCTTTATGTTGGTGGCATTTAATCACTGCTGGGATTTTTTTTTTTTTAAATAGTATTTTAGGAAAAAAGTAATTTTAATCCTTCACTGATGGGCGCTGATGAGGCTGCACTGGCGGGCACCGATAGGCAGCACTGACTGGCATCACTTAGAGGCACTGATGGGGCTTTCCTGTATTCAGTGCCCTGATCTCCCCTGGAAGGAACACTCCTCACCACTCACTCTGCACATGGGCTGGTTATTGCTGGTCTGCAGATGCTACAGTACATAGGAGCACTTCAGACACAGACTAGAGCCTCCTTAAACATAACCACAAGGTAATGTCTACAGGCTTGGAAATATTGGTTTGTAAATGGATAGAAAACTGGCTAAATGACAGAATTCAGTTTATTCAGAGTAGTGGTTAATGATTCTTACTCTGAATGGTCTAAGGTTATCAGTGGTGTATCCCAAGGTTCAGTGCTGGGACCCTTACTTTTTACTATCTTTATAAATGATATTGGGTCTGGGATCAAAAGTAACATTTCTGTCTTTGCAGATGACACCAAGCTATGCAGTGGAATAACGTCCTTACAGGAGGTCTCCAATTTACAAGCCGACATCAATGCTCTGTCTAATTGGGTGACTATGTGGCAGATGAGGTTTAATGTTAATAAATGTAAAGTTATGCACTTGGGGGCTAAGAATATGCATGCATCATTCATACTAGGGGGAGTACAACTGGGGGGATCCGTAGTGGAGAAGGATCTGGGGGTTTTGGTAGATCGTAAGCTCAATAATAGCATGCAATGTCAAGTGGCAGTTTCCAAAGCGAGCAAAGTCCTTTCTTGTATTAAGAGAGGTATGGACTCCAGAGAGAGAGATATCATTTTGCCCCTGTTCGCATCATTAGTAAGACCTCAACTGGAATATGCAGTTCAGTTTTGGGTATCAGTTCTCAAAAAGGATAATCGGGGAACTGGAGAAAGTGCAGAGAAGGGCAACCAAACTGATAAAAGGCATGGAGGAGCTCAGCTATGAGGAAAGATTAGAGGAACTGAATTTATTCACTCTTGAGAAGAGGAGAATAAGGGGGGATATGATCAACATGTAAAAATATATAAGGGGTCCATATAGTGAACTTGGTGTTGAGTTATTCACTTTACAGTCAACACAGAGGACAAGGGGGCACTCTTTACGTCTAGAGGAAAAGATATTTCATCTCCAAATACGGAAAGGTTTCTTCACAGTAAGAGCTGTGGAATAGACTCCCTCCAGAGGTGGTTCTGGCTAACTCAGTAGATTGCTTTAAGAAAGGCCTGGATACTTTCCTAAATGTACATAATATAACCGGGTACTAACATTTATAGGTAAAGTTGATGCAGGGAAAATCCGATTGCCTCTAGTGGGATCAGGTAGTGATTTTTTTTCCACTGCTGTAGCAGATTGGAGCATGCTCTTTTGGGGTTTTTTTTTGCCTTCCTCTGGATCAACTGTGGGTATATTGGATTGTACAATATTTTTATTTTATTATTATTTTTTTTTTTTTTTTATGGTTGAACTGGATGGACTTGTGTCTTTTTTCGGCCTAGCTAACTATGTAACTATGTGTATTGCCAGCTGCATTAATGATGCATCCACCATTGGAGGAGACCACAGCAGGCTGACCTTTAGCTTTTTCAAGGTAGACAGTTTTGACAACTTGTTTATACAGGCCTTTTTCTCTGACCCCTTTCATTCTTCCTGGATTAACTCCTCCAGTTCAGTGAAGGGAAAGGAGTACCCTCTAACCTTGTGCAGAGTTTCCTCCACCTTACCCCTTGCAAAAGGCTGTTGGGCAATCGTCAAAGCCTGTGGCCCCTTTACTGCCTTCTTCCAACAAGCTTTTAAATTTGGACACCACCTACTGGCTCTGGTTGGAAGTGCTAGGCAATTCAGCCACCGACTTGGGAGTACAGGCTTCATGCATCAACTCCTTGGCCGATTCTTTAACCACTTTGCGCCAGCGCTATAGCTGAAAGACGGTTGCAGCGCGGACGCTCCCTGCCGGGAGGCCCTCCTCCTGTTTACTTTTCTAATGCGCGCTCCTGAGAGCGCGCATCGGGGAAGTTCTGTGCTGGCCATGTCCCTCGGACACAGCCAGTAACAGATCGCTGTAAATGGCCAATCACAGCGGCTGTTTAAAGCGCGATCGGCGTGTCCAATGAGAGATGATCTCATATGTAAACATATGAGATCATCTCTCAGCGCCGCTCTCCCTCCTCACACAGAGACAGCGTGTGAGGAAGGAAGAGATGAACGGCTCAGCGGCCGTGAGTGTAAAAAATAAAATAAAACGAAAAAAAAAAAAAAAAGTGCGATCTATCCCAGTGCCATCTGTCCCCGCTGCCATCTGTCAGTGCCACCTGTCCCCAGTGCCATATCAGTGCCCCATGATATCAGTGGCACGTGTCATCAGTGCCCCATGATATCAGTGGCACGTGTCATCAGTGCCCCATCAGTGTTACATGTCATCAGTGCCACGTGTCATTGTCCTGGTGCTCCAGGGCCTTCAAAAGTGTGATAGGTAGTCAACAAGTTAGATGTATAATTTATGCTCCTAGAACACGTGATGGCGCTCCCTGCATTTTGGGCCTCTCTAAGTGGCTAGGCTGTGTAAAAGTCCCACACATGTGGTATCGTAATACTCAGGAATAGCAGAATTTTTTTTGGGGTGTCATTTGTGGTATACACATGCCATGTGAGAGAAATAACCTATTACAATGACAATTTTGTGGGGAAATAAATTCATTTTGCAAAAAATTGTGGGAAAAAATATCAAAAACCTCACCATGCCTCTTACTAAATACCTTGGAATGTCTACTTTCAAAAAAGGGGTCATTTGGGGGTATTTGTACTTTCCTGGCTCGTTCAGGTCACAAGAAATGAGATAGGCCACCAGTGCATCAGGCGTTTTCAATTTTGTATGATTCACATCACAGTTTGTAGACTCTCTAATTTTCACAAAGACCAAATAATATACACTAATCTGGGTTATTTTTACCAAAGACATGTAGCAGTATAAATTGTGGCCAAAATTTATGAAGAAAAATTAATAATTTGCTAAATTTTAATCACAGAAACAAAGAAACAAAGAAAATGTTTTTTTTCCAAAATTTTAGGTCTTTTTTTCATTTATAGGAGCAAAAAATAAAAAACCCAGAGGTGATCAAATACCACCAAATGAAAGCTCTATTTTGTGGGGAAAAAAAAAAAAAAAAAGAAGAAGGACAAAAAAGTAATTTGGGTACAGTGTTGCATGACTGAGTAACTGTCATTCAAAGTGTGAGAGAGCACCGAAAGCTGAAAACTGGTCTGGGCAGGAGGTTTGAAAAAAAGGTCTACACATCACTAATAGAGGTCATTGCATGGCCAATGTTTGTGTGGCAGCAATGCTGAGTTGGATAGCATGGTCTGCCTACATTATTCACGAATCTATGTGTATGACTTTTGGCAACTGTGAAAATGTGATTGGAGCATATAGGTTGGGAGGGCTCCAGATAAGGGTATTTCTCCCACTCCTGTATACTGTTTTTTTTTCTTCCAGTGTTGTGTTGTTAAAGAAATAGGGTGTGTTTGCTGCATCCTCAGCAACCACTCTGTGGAAACTGGAGCAGACATTGATGTGTCATCTCCCACTCTGAGTAGATCCCCTTCTAATCAGAACGGAATCCGCCTCGTGTGAAAGGGGCCTCATTAAAATGCATCACCAACCACATACAAACTGCTTTTATCAATGGCTATTATAACACTTAGCTTCTGCTAAATTAAACAAAAATGAAAACAAAACAAAAAAAAACTACAAGTCAGTCAAAATGTACACAAGGGGACACAACTTAGGTAGAAAGATTTATTTAGGAGTTACAAGGTATGGTACAGGGCAGGTCTGAACAGCTGGAAGCTCTGCTGTACAAATCTTCTGCTTTTAAAAAAACTCAAGCTGTTGCTTGTGCTCTCTTGGATAGAAGTTTCAAGTCACTGATGCATTTAGCAATACTTTCTTTTTGCTGAAAAACACAACAGATTTGTTTAGTTAACAAATAGATGCCCAGACAAAATAGATGTAATAGAAGCTGCTTTAAGAGTTTGGTTTAACTTTACTTGCATTTGAATACATCAGGCTCAAATCTGTAAGCTATAACAATTATTCATTGCAGTGATCAGAGCATAAAGAAAAACCACCGCTCCAAGTCGATTCACCAGGATAATCACCTCTTATCCAGATAAGGGGCCCCAGGTGCTGGCTGATGCAAGTACAAATGAGGAAGGAAAAATAACTCTGGACAGCCGCACTCCAAAAGGAATCTAAATTTCTTGTGCCTTTTATTTTCAAGTAAAACTCGCATAACGCGATCCACAGCAGAAAAAATAACACGTTTCACACTGGCATCAGGCTATGAATAAGCACTGATGCCAGTGTGAAACGCGTCAGTTTCTGTTCGTTATTTTTTCTGCTGTGGATTGTGTTATGCGAGTTTTACTTGAAAATAAAAAGGCACAAGAAATTTGATTCTTTTTGGAGTGCTGCTGTCCAGAGTTATTTTTCCTTCCTCAGTGATCAGAGCATAATCACATGATTTTACACGTATCCCACTCCTCGTTTTTCTGATCTTTTTTTTTTTTTTTTTCCCAAAACACCAAAAGGGGTAAAATAGGAACACCCCCCTTTTTTAATACTTGTTGCTTTAACTGATGATATCAAATGCAGATAAGGTTCGCCCCTCTGGTCTTCATTAACATTGTATTACTGAACCGCTTCTGAACATTTCGACAGCAGGAAGTGGCAGGTGTAGAGCAAACAGGGGGAGAGGGAAAACTATTTTTTTTTTTTTAGTTTATGTGCATGCCTAAGGTTTGCAAGGTGGTAAGGAAAAAGAAAATATCAAAAAACACACTTCAAATACAAAAAGGAGAAAAAAATAAAATAAAAAATGAAAAATGTTTTTAATTATAAATAATTCTGTCTTTTTGCCAATATAGGTATTAATAGGTTTACGGTTACAACCATTTGTCACAGTCCTTTGATATGACTGCTAAGGATGAGCCCGGTGTTCGATTCGAACCCATGTTCGAATCGAGCACCGGGTGTTCGCTCGCTCGGCGAGCCCAGAACTATTGGGACCGCTCGCATCAAATTCGTGTGATGCGAGCGGCCCCGCAATGCATTGCGGCCCGCGCAGTGCAATGCTGGCTGATGATTGGCCAAGCATGCACTGTGACCCCGCATGCTTGGCCAATCACAGCGCCGGCAGCGAGGAGAGCCATAATTGGCTACAGGCAGGATGCCTGTAGCCAATTATAGCTCAGGGGCTTTAATACACGCCCCACGGTATAAGAGGCCGCCGCGGCGGCGGCCTCGCATATTATGTTTCACTCACAGTGTCAGCGTGTCAGTGTGCTGCTGACTGCTGACAACAATATGTTCTTTATTTCTGGGGATATGTGTGTGCATGCTGTTAGAACAGCATTGCAGTATCACATCTGGGGGGTGTCTATAGGTAGCCTGTGAAGGAGGGCAGGTTTCCTGTGCTTAGAACTTTCCCTGCAAAAAAGTGTCATTTTTGCAGGAAGAAAGCTATTTAAATCACTCGCGGCTAATGAATTGATGGCTCCTGTAACACAGAGAGCTTTAATTAATTAATAAAAAAAAAAAAAAAAAAGCGTAGGGGTCCCCCCAAATTCAATAACCAGGCCCTTCAGGTCTGGGATGGATATTAAGGGGGATCCCAGCCAAAAAAAAAAAAAAAAAATGGCGTAGGGTCCCCCTCAAAATCCATACCAGACCCTTGAGGTCTGGTATGGATTTTAAGGGGAACCCTAGCCAAAAAAAATGGCGTGGGGTCCCCCTCAAAATCCATACCAGACCCTTATCCGAGCACGCAACCTGGCAGGCCGCAGGAAAAGAGGGGGGGACGAGAGCGGCCCCCCCTCTCGCCTGAACCGTACCAGGCCACATGCCCTCAACATTGGGAGGATGCTTTGGGGGTCTAAGACCCCTAAAGCACCTTGTCCCCATGTTGATTAGGACAAGGGCCTCTTCCCCACAACCCTGGCCGGTGGTTGTGGGGGTCTGCGGGCGGGGGGCTTATCGGAATCTGGAAGCCCCCTTTAACAAGGGGACCCCCAGATCCCGGCCCCCCCCCTGTGTGAAATGGTAAGGGGGTACAAAAGTACCCCTACCATTTCACCAAAAAAGTGGCAAAAATGGTAAAAAGGACAGGAGACAGTCTTTGACAATTCCTTTATTAAAATCTTCTTTCTTCTTTCTTCATCCTTCGGTTTCTTCATCTTCTCCTTCCTTCATCTTCTTCCATCTTCTTCTTCCATTTTCTTCTTCCTCCGATCCGCTTCTTCTTGCGCTGGTCTTCTCGTCCTTCTCGTCCGGCATCTTCTTCCGTCGGCGTCGGCGTCGGTGTCTCTGTCTCTTCTTGGGCCGCTCCGCGCAATGGGAGGCTCCCGCTGTGTGAGGCTCCGCTCCGTCTGACAGGTCTTTTATAATGGAGGGCACCTGGTGACCCCGCCCCCTCTGACGCACAGGGACGTCATGGGGAATTCCATGATGGCTTTCCCCATGATGTCAGAGGGGGGCGGGGTCACCAGGTGCCCTCCGTTTTAAAAGACCTGTCAGATGGAGCGGAGCCTCACACAGCGGGAGCCTCCCATTGCGCGGAGCGGCCCAAGAAGACACCGACACCGACGCCGACGCCGACGGAAGAAGATGCCGGACGAGAAGGACGAGAAGACCAGCGCAAGAAGAAGCGGATCGGAGGAAGAAGAAAATGGAAGAAGAAGATGGAAGAAGATGAAGGAAGGAGAAGATGAAGAATCCGAAGGATGAAGAAAGAAGAAAGAAGATTTTAATAAAGGAATTGTCAAAGACTGTCTCCTGTCCTTTTTACCATTTTTGCCACTTTTTTGGTGAAATGGTAGGGGTACTTTTGTACCCCCTTACCATTTCACACAGGGGGGGGGCCGGGATCTGGGGGTCCCCTTGTTAAAGGGGGCTTCCAGATTCCGATAAGCCCCCCCGCCCGCAGACCCCCACAACCACCGGCCAGGGTTGTGGGGAAGAGGCCCTTGTCCTAATCAACATGGGGACAAGGTGCTTTAGGGGTCTTAGACCCCCAAAGCATCCTCCCAATGTTGAGGGCATGTGGCCTGGTACGGTTCAGGCGAGAGGGGGGGCCGCTCTCGTCCCCCCCTCTTTTCCTGCGGCCTGCCAGGTTGCGTGCTCGGATAAGGGTCTGGTATGGATTTTGAGGGGGACCCCACGCCATTTTTTTTGGCTAGGGTTCCCCTTAAAATCCATACCAGACCTCAAGGGTCTGGTATGGATTTTGAGGGGGACCCTACGCCATTTTTTTTTTTTTTTTTTGGCTGGGATCCCCCTTAATATCCATCCCAGACCTGAAGGGCCTGGTTATTGAATTTGGGGGGACCCCTACGCTTTTTTTTTTTTTTTCATTTTTTTTTTTTTTTTATCAATGACTTTTTTTTATGAATGAGTTTCAATGAATCACTGTTCTCTGTGTTACGGGAGCCGTGAATTAACATTAGCCGCGAGTGATTTTAAATAGCTTTTTTACTTTCAAAAATGACACTTTGCGCAGAGACAGTTCTAAACACGGGAAACATGCGCCCCTTTACAGGCATACTATAGACACCCCCCAGGTACGAAATTTAAAGGAATATTACACTTTTATTGTTTCAATTTAAGCATTATTAAAATCACTGCTCCTGAAAAAACGGCCGTTTTTAAAAAAATTTTTTGCATTGATACATGTCCCCTGGGGCAGGACCCAGGTCCCCAAACACTTTTTATGACATTAACATGCATATTAGCCTTTAAAATGAGCACTTTTAATTTCGAACGTTCGCATCCATTATAACTAATAGGGTTCTAAAGCTCGCATGGACTTTAGGTCCGTTCGCGGGTTCTGGTGCGAGCCGAACGGGGGGGTGTTCGGCTCATCCCTAATGACTGCTAATCTACAATTTGAAAGATAGGCAAAAAACACCAATGACCTATAACATCTCCTGGGTTATTCAATAAAGTAGATCAGGTAAGGAAAATACAGCAGTCCTTCAGGAAGAATTGATTGCACTATTGAAGACCTGGCATACCACTCCATATTTCTGGCTCAAATGAAGACTGGTGCTCATACATGAGATATATTATATATATATATATATATATATATATATATATATATATATATATATATATATATATATATATATATATATATATATATATATATATATATATATATATATATATATATATATATATATATATATATAGGCATCCATCTATTCTGGGGGATGCTACCTCTATGGGCCAGCAATCACCACGCTCCTGTGACTCCGTGCAGGGCATTCATTTGAATAGGCTGAAATCGCAGTGGATTGCACAAAAAGTAGTGCATGCTCTACTTTTTAAAAACATACTGCACCAAATCATAAGGCACTGCTGTACAATGCGATGCAGTGCAGACAAACGCAAGGTATGTGCGATCTGCGTTTAGGGTGTTAGGAATATAAAAATTGACAGCAGCAGCAGATTGCACACCCATTTTTTTTTTTTATGAGGAGCGGGAAACCAGCATGGAGCGTGGCTTTCCTGCACTGTGTTCTGGTGCTAATGAGCAATCAAGAAAAGCCCAACCCAAACCACAGGAGGGTAAGCACACAGTGCAAAACTGTGGCTAAAAAGGCTCAATTCTACTCTCAAATAAAAATGCATATTAATATAACAGACTGTGCAGCTATGGCAAGTCCTAATTTTACCTGCTGTGGAGTAATGCTTTGCACCACATTCTTTTCCACCCAGTTAATCATGTGTTCCTGCTCCTTGTGGCGCAGAAGATGTTGTAGAGACACCTGGTAGTCTAGACGTTTCTTCACCTCATTGTAGACATTCAATAATCTCTCCTTGTAGTTTGTTTCCAAAATCATTGCCACATTGTTCTGTGGGTTTCAGAGGAGATGAGAAAAAAAAAAAAAAAACCACAAAATAAATAAATCAATTCGTGCACATAGAAGTTCCATTTCTTTTTCTGGATTGTTAGGCCAAATAGATTTTCTCTGTGATCACAGTACAATTCTTTCCATGGAGTCCATTGAGGGACAAAGGATTCTTGATGGGAGCACAGACTAAATCAACCTATCTCAGCAGCCCTCAAGTGTAAAATTATAGATTATGTACACTCCAATAGATGTGAGGATAAAAGAAAGTAATTATAAAAAAACGGTTAACTAGGTGGCATTATGTTCCTCCAAAACTACACAAGATCAATCCAGGCCAATCATCCGAGTGTTGGAGAGAGTGTGGACAATTTGTCCTTTTAGATCAAAGGAATACACTTGTGTGTAAATGAGGGAAGTTTAAACCACATAAAAAACACTAAACCTTTTTCTGACATTTGTCTGTTTTAAGTTAAAATAATTTTTTGCTAAAAAATTGCTTAGAACCCTCAAACGTTATTTTCTTATTTAGCAGAGACCCTAGAGAATAAAATAGTGGTTGTTGCAATATTTTATGTCACATTGTATTTACGCAGCAGTCTTTCAAATGCTTTTTTTGGGGGGGGGGGGGGGGGGGGGGCTGGAATACTTTAATGGATATAAAAAAAAAAAAAAAAAATGACACACACAAACACACACACACACACACACAGTAAAGTTAACCTATTTTTATTTTTTTTGTACAATGTGAAAAGATGTTACGCCGCGAGAATCATGATCTTTATTTCAAGCAAAGAAATCGCGATTCTCATCTTGGCCAGAATCGTTCTACCGGGCAGAGTTGCCAACTGCCCGTTAATTTACGGGCAGCCCGTAAATGTCACCCCATTTTTGGGGTGCCAATAAAGAAAAAAAAAAAAAAAAAAAGATGGCTGCAGGCCGACAGCGCAACTGTGCATTCGCCGTTCCGAAGCCTGCCGGGCTCAGGCGAACTCGTGCACACTCCGCCGGGCGCATGCACAGTGATGTAATGTTGCCGCCAGGTGCCATTTTTTGAATGGCCGGCACTCATTCTCACCGGCGCCTCACCACAGCAAGGAGGTGGACGATGCCTGGCCTGGATAGGATTCCGGAACGGAGCGCTGACTGACCATCCATGTCAGTCAGACCTCAGATGTGTATTGTGCTGACCTACCTATACTGAGCCAAGTATGGAGGAGGGAGGACAGATAGACAGAGCAACTGAGGAGCAGATCTCTGACCCCGAACTGTACCATGTAAAACGGAGAAATATATTTTTTTACTTTTGTTTAACTTAAAACGCATTGCTAATAGCACTAGCTACATGTTTATAGTTTACATATTTATATTGTTTAGCACTGAAAACAGGCATTGTAGGTACTTTTTTGCAGTGCCTGCTATGGCTCTTAAAAGGAGCCAGCGTACGATTATAGCAATTATCGGAGTGTTCCAACCTGCCGCAGTATAATGACAGTGGCTGGTTGGCAAGTGGTAAAACCCCCAAGGGTGCCAACACAACATGCCTCTGTTGGTTGATGTTATAATATAAAAGCGTAAGTATGGATGACAATCCTCCTCGTGGCTGCGGCCGGGCCTATTTTATTATTAAATTCGATGGATTTCATTCACTATGGTATGTCATGTCCTACTGCATACCTTAAATAAAGAATAAAAAATAAATAAAAAACAGTGGCAAGGGGTGTTGGCGCCCTCTGGTGGTTTAATATAAACAATATTTATCTAGGACCTTTTGTCTACATGGCCACCTGTAGGACACACATCTGTCATCTAGCTTAAAGCGGTTCTGCACTGTCTGCAATGTTTTTTTTTTTTTTTAGTACAATGAAAAGGATTATGAGATGTAATTTAAGCACTCACATGTTCCATTTTCCAAACGAATGCTGCTGGTTTTCGTCAGATAGAAGAAGTTATAAAAATAGTTTCTGCTGGGTGCCATCTTGTCTGTGGGCATGTGAAACCACACAGGCACTTCAGATGGCCCAGCATGCACCGCCAATCTCGCGCGTGCGCGCAGTAATGGCAAAGTGTAGCTCACAATCTCGCGAGATTTTGGCGGATGTCCGCACTGACTCCTGGGATCAATGACACAAGATCCCAGGAGACAGTGAGGCGTGACGAGGATCGACGTAGAGACCCCACCCACCACCGAAGAGACAGAGGAAAGAACGTCAGCAATAAGTGAAAAAAAAAAAATATATAAAAATAAACACACACTTCATTTAGTACTCTTTGCCTGATTTGGAAGGCAAAGAGATTTACTAAATGAAGTGTGTGCACAACCGCTTTAAGCACTTCAGCCCTGGAAGGATTTGCCCCCTTAACGACCAGGCCATTTTTTGCGATACGGCACTGCGTCGCTTTAACTGACAAATGCATGGTCGTGCGACAAATAGAGCTTTCTTTTGGTGGTATTTGATCACCTCTGCAGTTTTTGGATCAGTTTAGTCATCGCATCTACAAACTATGGGATAAATTTGGGGACTTTTTTTTATTGCTTGGCGGCAATCTGTGATTTTTAGCGGGACTGGAACATTGCGGCAGACAAATCTGACCCCAAATGACACTCTTTGGGGACCAGTGATATTACTACATCAATCAGTGCTATAAAATGCACTGATCAATGTAAAAATGACACTGGCAGTGAAGGGGTTAAATGTGTTTTAACTGTAGGGGGGATGGGCTGGCAGGGACATGACAGAGATCACTATTCCCAATCACTGGGAACAGTAGATCTCTGCCATGTCTCCTATCAGAATGGGAATCTGCCCTGTTTACAAAGACAGATGCCCATTCTGCCTCTGTATACCGTGATGGTGGGTCACCGGCAGACAGAGTCCGCCCGACTCGCGGGCACGCTCCCACCTGCTATCGCGCCTGTGCGAGCCACCGTACAGCTATGGCAATTTGACGCAGGAGAGCCGACCTACCGCCAGATAATGACGGCGGCTTGTTAATGGGCTCTAAGATCCAGTAAACAGATGGTCCTGGGGAATGATGGGGTACCGGCGCTACCGTTTCTTTTATTTAAATAATCGGGGTATTTTTAAGTAATTTTAATTTTGGTGTTCTAGCAGTTTCAACAAAAAAACAATAATTTTAATTTTGGTGTTCTAGCAGTTTCAACAAAAAAACATGAAAAATAAAGTGCTATACCCTGCGGGAATATCTAATTACCATCCACAGTGATTGTATACCATTAAACCATGTATCTAAAAGTAAATTGTTATACAACTAAAAAACAAAAAGTATGAATATCTAATTACCATCCACAGTGATTGTATTCATGTATCTAAAAGTAAATTTTCCACATAAACCGGTATGTGCTGTACACCTGAGATTGGGATATGACTTGGTCTCCAATAATAGTTTCCAGGGATCAGATAATGAAAAGAAAGGGGGGGACTCCAATAGTGAAGTATGTTTATATCCAAACAGTTTTTATTAAAAACAAATATTAAAAGGACTCACATGGTTCAGTGCCTTTGGCCGGCACTGAGCATATCCAGCCAGGTCCCTTCCTAGTGTGAGCCGCCTCCCCGGAAGTGACGTATCGTGTTATTTCCCAGCAGCCTCTACGCGTTTCGCAAGACCTTTTGCGTCATCAGGAACGCGTTTCGCAAGACCTTTTGCGTCATCAGGAAGCTGTTCCCCTACATTGTTGTCAATGTTCCTAAACTTTATTCTCCTCTACTATTTGTTGGTACCTATGCCTCTAGTTTGTCTTTATGTCATATTGTGTGTGATTGGCTATGGTTTACTCCTCTGGTTTGTCTTTATATATTGTTATGTGTAATTGGCTATGGTCTGCTCCGGAGTGTGGGGGATGCTGTGTTAGTTTCAGTTTTTCCTTATTGTTGTTTTCCCAAATTCTGACCCGCCTAGTGGTTGTTACCACCCACAAGCCTGGATTGCTCTCACATTCCAACATCATATGCCTATAGCAATAGTCATATATATTTTTATTTATATTTATTTCTTTCCTATTTACCCTAACCCCATGTTACCATTTTAACATATGCTGTGAAAACCTTAAATATATTAGGTTATAATATTAATATATACTAATAAAATAAAATTAAAATAAAGGATAACAAAAATAACAAAAAATACCAAAAAAATAAATAAATAAAAATAAAATACAAATACAAATACAAATAAATGATAATATAAATAAAAATAAAAATAAAACCTATAAATAAAAAAAAATAAAAGTAAAATAAAAATGAAAATAAATATAAAAATAAAACTAAAAATGAAAAGTTCTATATATGTGCGCCTAACAATGACAATCACTATAAAATGACAATCACTATAAAAATATCGTGTTGTCAGTGAGCTATCAAAAAGATGTTTTTTATATACCATGTAAATGGGAACTTGGGGTTGGGTTAATAGTCTTCTAGATAGCAGTTAACATCAATCTCTACATTTAACCCTTTTTTCTTCATTGTGTCTAATTTGTATATCCAGTATGTTTCATTCTTAGATATTTCTCTTTTTAAATTCTTGTTCCTCCAGTCTTGTTCTATTCTATCTATACCGTAGAATTTTAGGTGCTTTGGGTTCTTATTATGGACTTCTTTGAAATGCTTGGATAAGCTGTGATATATGTATCCCTTTTTTATATTTCTTATGTGTTCACCTATCCTGGTGGAAAGTGCTCTAGTGGTTCGTCCCACATATTGCAACCCACAGTCACATTCGATCACGTACGTGACGTGGGTGCTTTGGCAAGTGATCAATTTTTTTATTTTAAATTTCTGTTTGTTAGAATGGGATTCGAATTCTAGTACTCTCCTTTCTTTCCCATTAGATGTTTTACATGGTTTACATTTCCCGCATCTGTAAAAACCTTTTTGTTCAAAAAAGGTAGTCATCTTACTGGGTGGGTCAGGTACATTTTTGACCAGTTGGTCTCGGATCCTTTTGGCCCTTCTATATATAAACTTGGGTCTTTTTGGCAGAATATTGCCTAGGTGTGGGTCGTTACTAATAATCGGCCAGTACTTGGTGATTACCCCTTCCAGGGCTTTGTACTGGCTGTTGTATCCAGTTATGAATGGTATGTTCTTTTCCTGTGTCTCCTTTCTTTTTTTCTTTTCATTGTTATTTAAGATGATGTCCTCTCTGTTCTTTCGTCCCACCCTCTCTCTAGTTTTTTCCAGTGTTTCTAGGTCGTACCCTTTCTCTCTAAATCGGTCTATTAGGATGTTAGTTTGTGTATAATAATCTTCCAATCTATCACAGTTTCGTCTGATGCGGACGAACTGTCCCATGGGGATTGCTTTTTTCCACTTGGGGTGGTGGCAGCTGTTATATGGGATATACCCATTTCTGTCTGTTTCCTTGAAGAATGTTCTGGTTTCCAGGTGTAGTTCCTTCTTGTATATTTCAAGGTCTAGAAAGTTCACTTTCTTTGTATTGACCTCTACTGTAAATTTTATGTTGTACTTATTGCTGCCAATATGTTCCACAAATAGTGCTAAGTCCTCCCTAGATCCCTCCCAAACGATCAGTATGTCATCAATGAAACGCTTGTATGACACAATTTGTGGCCAGCATCTTCCAAACACCTCCTCGTGTTCCCATTTGTTAAGGAAGATGTTGGCCACACTGGGGGCATATTTGTTCCCCATTCCTACACCTTTTATTTGTTTGAAAAAATCATGCTGGTGCCAAAAGAAATTCTTTCCCATGGCCAGTCTTAGACCTTCAATAAGGCCCATAATAAGTGGGATCGGATCCATTTTTTCCAGATTAGGGGAATACCTTGACATTTTCCTACAACCCCTGGCAAGTAAGGGACAAGCCTTTATTAAGGACAGCACAGACATCATTAGGATGATTAAACCACTCAAAATAAATGACAAAACTCTATTGGTGACGATAGATGTTGAGTCATTGTATACCAACATTAAACAGGCCGACGCCCTAGGGGCAGTAGCATGGGCCATGAAGAATTTTTCTGAGCTAAAACTCAAACAGAGGCGGTTCATACGTGAAGGTCTAAGACTGGCCATGGGTAAGAATTTCTTTTGGCACCAGCATGATTTTTTCAAACAAATAAAAGGTGTAGGAATGGGGAACAAATATGCCCCCAGTGTGGCCAACATCTTCCTTAACAAATGGGAACACGAGGAGGTGTTTGGAAGATGCTGGCCACAAATTGTGTCATACAAGCGTTTCATTGATGACATACTGATCGTTTGGGAGGGATCTAGGGAGGACTTAGCACTATTTGTGGAACATATTGGCAGCAATAAGTACAACATAAAATTTACAGTAGAGGTCAATACAAAGAAAGTGAACTTTCTAGACCTTGAAATATACAAGAAGGAACTACACCTGGAAACCAGAACATTCTTCAAGGAAACAGACAGAAATGGATATATCCCATATAACAGCTGCCACCACCCCAAGTGGAAAAAAGCAATCCCCATGGGACAGTTCGTCCGCATCAGACGAAACTGTGATAGATTGGAAGATTATTATACACAAACTAACATCCTAATAGACCGATTTAGAGAGTAAGGGTACGACCTAGAAACACTGGCAAAAACTAGAGAGAGGGTGGGACGAAAGAACAGAGAGGACATCATCTTAAATAACAATGAAAAGAAAAAAAGAAAGGAGACACAGGAAAAGAACATACCATTCATAACTGGATACAACAGCCAGTACAAAGCCCTGGAAGGGGTAATCACCAAGTACTGGCCGATTATTAGTAACGACCCACACCTAGGCAATATTCTGCCAAAAAGACCCAAGTTTATATATAGAAGGGCCAAAAGGATCCGAGACCAACTGGTCAAAAATGTACCTGACCCACCCAGTAAGATGACTACCTTTTTTGAACAAAAAGGTTTTTACAGATGCGGGAAATGTAAACCATGTAAAACATCTAATGGGAAAGAAAGGAGAGTACTAGAATTCGAATCCCATTCTAACAAACAGAAATTTAAAATAAAAAAAATTGATCACTTGCCAAAGCACCCACGTCACGTACGTGATCGAATGTGACTGTGGGTTGCAATATGTGGGACGAACCACTAGAGCACTTTCCACCAGGATAGGTGAACACATAAGAAATATAAAAAAGGGATACATATATCACAGCTTATCCAAGCATTTCAAAGAAGTCCATAATAAGAACCCAAAGCAACTAAAATTCTACGGTATAGATAGAATAGAACAAGACTGGAGGAACAAGAATTTAAAAAGAGAAATATCTAAGAATGAAACATACTGGATATACAAATTAGACACAATGAAGAAAAAAGGGTTAAATGTAGAGATTGATGTTAACTGCTATCTAGAAGACTATTAACCCAACCCCAAGTTCCCATTTACATGGTATATAAAAAACATCTTTTTGATAGCTCACTGACAACACGATATTTTTATAGTGATTGTCATTTTATAGTGATTGTCATTGTTAGGCGCACATATATAGAACTTTTTATTTTTATTTTTATATTTATTTTCATTTTTAGTTTTATTTTTATCTTTATTTTTATCTTTATTTTTATTTATAGTTTTATTTATAGTTTTATTTTTATTTATATTATCATTTATTTTTATTAGTATTTTTATTTTATTTTTTATTTATTTATTTTTATTGGTATTTTTTGATCTATTTATTTTATTAGTTATATATTATATACCTTTATTCACTTAATTTAGCACTATATATATTTTATTAAAATACAAACACTTTAATGTATAGCAGGGGAGTAATCCGTAATATTACACCCATAACACTAATATATTTAAGGTTTTCACAGCATATGTTAAAATGGTAACATGGGGTTAGGGTAAATAGGAAAGAAATAAATATAAATAAAAATATATATGACTTTGCATTACATTAGGTTTGTTACGATCTAAGTACTATTGCTATAGGCATATGATGTTGGAATGTGAGAGCAATCCAGGCTTGTGGGTGGTAACAACCACTAGGCGGGTCAGAATTTGGGAAAACAACAATAAGGAAAAACTGAAACTAACACAGCATCCCCCACACTCCGGAGCAGACCATAGCCAATTACACATAACAATATATAAAGACAAACCAGAGGAGTAAACCATAGCCAATCACACACAATATGACATAAAGACAAACTAGAGGCATAGGTACCAACAAATAGTAGAGGAGAATAAAGTTTAGGAACATTGACAACAATGTAGGGGAACAGAACGGATATTTAATAGACAAAGGGCAGGAACGGCACCAAACAAATAATAAGCCCACATTAAAGATGGCCGCCGCTACACTTCCGGTGGGAGAAAGTGGTAAACCAATCACTGCGCTAGCAGACTGACACTGGGACTATAAAAACTTAATCCACCATAAACCCGGCAGCTTCCTGATGACGCAAAAGGTCTTGCGAAACGCGTAGAGGCTGCTGGGAAATAACACGATACGTCACTTCCGGGGAGGCGGCTCACACTAGGAAGGGACCTGGAACGCAAACTAGAAGCACACAGTATACTACCTACAAGGCTGGATATGCTCAGTGCCGGCCAAAGGCACTGAACCATGTGAGTCCTTTTAATATTTGTTTTTAATAAAAACTGTTTGGATATAAACATACTTCACTATTGGAGTCCCCCCCTTTCTTTTCATTATCTGATCCCTGGAAACTATTATTGGAGACCAAGTCATATCCCAATCTCAGAAAGTTGAGCCTTGGAGGGAGACCAGAGTTAGGATTGGTTATCCTTAATAAACTACATGCCCTACACTTGCCTAAATTTGGTAAGTGATCCATTACCTAACTGGTGGCGGCTGCACAGAGAGGAATAGGATTTGCACGGTGTACCTCCCTTGAACAAAGCACTTTATATATAAGCACTTTTGATGTCACAAATGGACTATATGTTATGATCATCACCTTTGTTATTTTTATCTTTATTGCCATTGTTTTTACTAGCACGTGCAAGTCTACTCGCATCCACTTTGCACCTACTTCATTTGTTTTTTAGTTGTATTGATGCATACCGGTTTATGTGGAAAATTTACTTTTAGATACATGGTTTAATGGTATACAATCACTGTGGATGGTAATTAGATATTCCCGCAGGGTATAGCACTTTATTTTTCATGGGTATAGCACGGAAGCACTTTACATTTACTTAAGTAGTAAATATTTTCTGGATTACACAGCACAGTAGCACTTTACTCACATATACAAGGATAAAAGATTATTGGATTGGATGGCACGTTATGTATGTGTAGTTTGAACTATTTTCTGCTGGCGGCATAGCCAAGCGTAAGGTGGCGCGGTTTCCGTTCCTTTTATTCATTTTAAACAGATGGTCCTGTTCACTTTGTTTGTGCAAGTATTATAGCTTAATTGGTGCTACTTTGCTACAATAACTCTTGAAGACACAGTGTCAACATGTTTCGCCAAAATTTGTAACACCTTGTTGTAGCATGAAACATTTTAATCCAGTTATATACTGTTGAATAAAACAAAATATGGTTATTGGTTTTAATAAGCTATTAACAAACTTAAGAAGAATTGTTAAACGCTGTGTTTTGACCGAGCACTCAGTCCCAGTTCACATACATTTCTCTAGTCAAATTTTGGGATGTGGTGCAAAATATAAAACTTATCCTACCCATAACCAGATTCTGTAGATTCAATTTTAATATGTAAAGTAAAACTGATCCATCCATGCTTAATTTTGAAAAACACTCCCCCTAGCATTTTTGCCCTCAGCCATCTTGAGTAAAGTCAGAGGATTCATGTAGCATTTGCTTCCTGGAATCCATCTGCCCTTAGCTCAGGCACACAAGCAGAAAAGTGCTTAGCTGGGAAACACCTCCTCCCCTTCTGAAGACTACAGGGATGTTTAAACTGTATTATTTTTTTTTTTTTTCTCCAAGCCTAGGCAAAAATTAGAGTAAATTTTTTGGCCTGGAAAGACTTCCATCATCCTAGGACCAGGACTTGAATCATGCTGAGGTTGTCAGGGATTATATCTGTATGTGGCAGTATAAGTTGTTCAATAACTCTGTGTCCTTCAAATGGAGGAGAGAGGAGTGCATTTTCAATGGAGGAGAGAGGAGTTACACCAGACTGGGCAATCTTTTTTGTTTGCCAGTATCCAATTGCTCCTATAGGCGCAGTCTCCACTGTCTCCAAATCCTGCGTTCCCCAATGAATGCCAGGAAACAGATTTTATGGTAAAAACACACACACACACACACACGGTTAAAATCCATACCAACCAGCTAAATCATGAACCTGTACATTTACAAAATCACACTTTATTACTGTGTGGCTTCTCAGTATGCAACAAGCAATATTACTTCTGAAAAAAACTTACCCTTTTAGCATCAAAAAGGTAATGCCGGCCTTCAACTCTCCACTGTTCTTTCTTTTCTGCCTCAACTGCAGCTGCCAGTTCTTTGACTGCAGTGTCTTTCACAGCCTGAGCCTTAGCAATTTTCTCCTGGAAGAGTCAAATATTTTTTTTTAAATATATAAAAAGGGAAGCAGTATAAAAACTATACACCTTATCTGGACAATGTGGAGATAAAATTACCTCACCAAACACCTATAATGCTCCATGAACACTTGTACTACTCCAAATTTACGCCGACTTTGAAATGCAACTTTAACCTGTGATAATGGACAACTGTTGCATTGTATATAACATTCAGGTATGACTTTTAAGCAACCTTTGAGGGTTAACATTGAAGTGTATGGCCCTCAAGTTGCATGAAAGTCGGACTAATGTAGTGCATGAACTACTTTGCAGTTGCACATATATGAATGGTTATCATTGGAAACATGGGGAACGATATGACATGCGACTTTGATGTCCAAAGTTGCATCACAAGTTGCATGAATAATTTCATGCCCTGAATAAACTCCTTTGAAGTCTTAAATGACATTTCATTCTTATAAACACCACAGCAGCCTACAAAACTGCCACAGTGTAGCAAGGTTAGTGTGCATTTCACAAAATATCCTCATAAGCGGGACATATATTTTTTATGTCAGTCATCCAGCAACAAATGTTTCTCCTTGTCATCAAGTACTTAGCTTATTTTTAGACAAAAAGAAATATTATAATCCTCCTGACAAACTTAACAGACTGTAGGCAAAGAAAATATATACTGTCCTTCATTAAATGTAAGGATTTTACTTTAAGAAAGGAAGACCACAAGAAATAGGGACGCTGTTATTATAAAACCTTGTCTCCTTAGAATGCAAGTTGATGGGCTCTCATGCTGATCCAGTGTCTATAATATGGATTCACTCACCAAGAATAAGTATGGCAGATTAGCAGTACTGACTTCATAGCAACTGTTGTCGCTACATGCTTACTCCAGATCAATGAATCAAAGTATTAAAGTCAAAAGACAGTCAAGCAAATAGCAATAGTAGATGTTGGCAGAAATCGCAGCTCCCATATTTTCTGCCTGTAAAGTCAGCCATAGACGGCTCGAATCTCAGCCGGTTCAGCAGGAACCCATCAAGTTTCGAACAGTGTATGGGAAGGCCGAATGTACCAAAAAAAAAAAAAAAAAAAAAAAAAAAAAAAAAAAAAAAAAAAAAAAAAAAAATCGGTTAACTTGGGTACACAACCAGCCTGCTGGATTTTACTTGTGATTTTTGCTAGCAGCTGCTGTATCCACTAGCAATAATTACCATCCTCTCCCAGTGGGGACGGCTTCCCCCACCGGGAGAATACAACGACTCCGCAAGAGGGATTCCCGTCAGCACTGTCTGTATTGATGGTGGAATCTAGCGAATTTCTTTTCTAAAAAACGAGGTTGCAGGAAAGAAATGTGCGCTGTGTATGGCCTCCTTTAGGCTCCATTCACACTTGTACGACTCCAAAATCGTGCAACTTTGACACAAATTTGGATGGGTGCAACTTAGCATGACTTGTTGTCCCTCTGCAAAGTCAGACCCACTGTTGCATGTAAAACTTTCGGGTACAACTTTCATGTAACTTTTGAGGATTAACATTGAAATCTATGGCCCTCAAGTTGAATGAAAGTTGGACCAAAAGTAGTGCATGAGCTCATTGTGACCAAGTCGAACATACATGAATGGTTATTATTGGAAAACATGGGCGTACTTGTCATGTGACTTTGCACATCAGTCACATGACAAGTCACATAAGCGTGAATAAAACTTACTTTTACTCAAAGCATGTGAAAATTTCTAGGGGGTAGCATTAATAAAAATATTAAGGCCACTTGTGCACGGGAGAAAAAAAATATAAAAAAAATAAAATAAAAATACCATAGTTTTTTTTTTTACAGATTTGAAATGAGATGGATTGTTGTCTATGGAGCAATGCACACAGCTGAGTAAAGATCAGTAATACAGCAATGAGTACAGAGCCGTAAAACAAAATTAGAAGATTTTTACGTTTGAGTGCAGTAATTTACTCACACGCGCATGTTTACTCATCTATAAGGATGTTTATTGCGGGTATGAGTATATTACAAAACTAGCAATGGCGACAAAAATCTTACTCGTCTATACGCTTACGCACCCATACTCAACATTACTCAGGTCTTTAACCGCTTCCTGACCGCCTCCTGCACATTTACGTCGGCAGAATGGCACGGCTAGGCAAAAGCACGTACAGGTACATCCCCCTTTAATTGCATAGCCGTGGGGTTGCGCCGGCGCGCTCACGACCCGGTCTGGAGCTCCGTGACCGCGGCACCAGCCGACCCGATCGCCGATGGTGTCCCGCAATCGGGTCACACAGAGCTGAAGAACGGGGAGAGGTCTGTGTCTCCCCGCGCTTCCTACACTGCCTATCACTGATCGGCTGTTCCCTGTCATCGGGAAAGCCGATCAGTGACGTCAGCCACGCCCCCTAATGTAAAAAAAATAAATAAAAAAAAAAAATAACAAAAAAAAAAAAAAAAAAAAAACACACGTCACAGACCTAACCCCTCCCCCTAGTGGTTAACTCCTAAACTGCCAGTGTCATTTATACAGGAATCAATGCAATTAAAAATTTATAGCAATGCATTGATGTCAAAAATTTCGATGTGTCCGCCATAATGTCGCAGTCACAATTTAAAAAATAAAAAATAAAAAAAATAAAAAAATTATTTATAAACATGCTATAAAACTATCCCCTATTTTGTAAACGCTATAACTTTTGCGCAAACCAATCAACAATCGGCAATTGCGATTTTTTTTTAACAAAAATATGTAGACGAATACGTATCGGCCTAAACTGAGGAAAAATATATATTTTTATATATATTTTTTGGGGATATTTATTATAGCAAAAAAAAAAATATTGCAGTTTTTTTTTTTTTAAATTGTCGCTCTATTTTTGTTTATAGTGCAAAAAATAAAAACCACAGGGGCGATCAAATACCACCAAAAGAAAGCTCTATTTGTGGGGGGAAAAAAAAAAAAAGACGCCAATTTTGTTTGGAAGCCACGTCGCACGACCGCGCAATTGTCAGTTAAAGCGACGCAGTGCCGAATCGCAAAAAGTGGCTTAAGTGGTTAAAAACTTTTTTTTTTTTGAGTAAACATTAGTAAATGATGCCCGTGTGCAAGGGGCCTAAGACTGATTTCATTATTTTGAAGGTTATCATAAAACACAGATGCACAAAAGTAAAGAAAAAGCAAAACAAAGCAGCTCACTTACTTCATTAATCTGGTCTATAAACTCTGCTAATTTAGGTCCAAACTTCTTGATACCATACACAGTAACAAGTCCAAAGGAAACCATGGAAACGGTTTCATGATTAATTACATATATTTCTTTAGACAAGAGGTAAACAAGAAGACCAGTTCCAAACATGTAGGGACCTATAAAAAAAAAAAAAAAAAAAGACATAAAATCCTGTGTCAGAATATAAACATACAGTATCTCACAAACCCGAGTACACCTCTCACATTTTTGTAAATATTTTATTATATCTTTTCATGTGACAACACTGAAGAAATTACACTTTGCTACAATGTAAAGTAGTGAGTGTACATCTAGTATAACAGTGTAAATTTGCTGTCCCCTCAAAATAACTCACACACAGCCATAAATGTCTAAACCGCTGGCAACAAAAGTGAGTACACCCCTAAGTGAAATGTCCAAATTGGGCCCAAAGTGTCAATATTTTGTGTGGTCACCATTATTTTCCAGCACTGCCTTAACCCTCTTGGGCATGGAGTTAACCAGAGCTTCACAGGTTGCCACTGGAGTCCTCTTCCACTCCTCCGTGACATCACGGAGCTAGTGGATGTTAGAGACCTTGCGCTCCACCACCTTCCGTTTGAGGATGCCCCACAGATGCTCAATAGGGTTTAGGTCTGGAGACATGCTTGGCCAGTCCATTACCTTTACCCTCAGCTTCTTTAGCAAGGGAGTGGTCATCTTGGAGGTGTGTTTTGGGTTGTTATGTTGGAATACTGCCCTGCGGCCCAGTCTCCGAAGGGAGGGGATCATGCTCTGCTTCAGTATGTCACAGTACATGTTGGCATTCATGGTTCCCTCAATGAACTGTAGCTCCCCGGTGCCAAGAGAATTAATGCAGCCCCAGACCATGACACTCCTACCACCATGCTTGACTGTAGGCAAGACACACTTGCCTTTGTACTCCTCACCTAGTTGCCACCACACATGCTTGACACCCTCTGAATCAAATAAGTTTCAGTAATCCATGTCCTTAGTCTGCTTGTCTTCAGCAAACTGTTTGTGGGCTTTCTTGTGCATCATCTTTAGAAGTGGCTTCCTTCTGGGACGACAGCCATGCAGAAAAATTTGATGCAGTGTGCGGCGTATGGTGTGAGCACTGACAGGCTGACCCCCCACCCCTTCAACCTCTGCAGCAATGCTGGCAGCACTCATACATCTATTTCCCAAAGACAACCACTGGCTATGGTGCTGAGCATGTGAACTCAACTTCTTTGGTCAACCATGGCGAGGCCTGTTCTGAGTGGAATAGGGTTGAGCTGTGGTGGTGTTGATTTATTTTGAGGGGACAGCAAATTTACACTATTATACAAGCTGAACACTCACTACTTTTCATTGTAGCAAAGTGTAATTTCTTCTGTGTTGTCACATGAAAAGATAATAAAATATTGACAAACATTACTTGTGAGATACTGTACATACAGTATTTTGCTTCAGGTGAAGTCCATCGAAAACGGATTGCTCAGTTTTGAGAGGGCACCAAAAACATTCATCGCACCCAAGATGTCTAAAATTCTCTGGGCATGTGCACATCAATTATATTCCACCTAAAAACATGTCAATGCTGAAGGGAAGTTGGGGACCTCAGAGTTTTAATAAACTAGCGATTGAGTAAACCTTGGAGTGTTTTATCAAACACACACAACTTTTTATTTTTTTTTAAAGCGTATGCAAATACTAACAATTTTCTCCCTTTTGGTCCATTATATAGCCAAACAAAATTGTTTTATTATATCCGTTTGACAAGTGCAAAGTAGCGGGTTCATATAGCCAGAAATCTTGTGAGCTTATAACTTTGTGTATGTATGTATGTCTGTATGTATGTATGTATGTATGTATGTATGTATGTATGTATGTATGTATATATATATATATATATATATATATATATATATATATATATATATGTGTGTGTGTGTGTGTGTGTGTGTGTGTGTGTGTGTGTGTGTGTGTGTGTGTGTGTGTGTGTGTGTGTGTGTGTGTGTGTGTGTGTGTGTGTGTGTGTGTGTGTGTGTGTATATATATATATATATATATGTGTGTATGTATGTATGTATGTATGTATGTATGTATGTATGTATGTATGTATGTATGTATGTATGTATATATACACACACACACACACACACACACACACACAATGCGATTGTCTGGATTTGTTTCCACATTTTGTCTCTCATAGTTGTTTCATTTTCTTTTTAAGTGGGGCAAAAAAGTAGAGACAAAATATTGAAACAAATCCAGACAATTGGTGGCTGTCTAAATACTTTTTTTGCCCCACTGTATGTAGTCCCAACATGATCCCTCTCCTAGTGTGACAAGCTGCTCAGTTTGGCTGTAACTCTAGGACAGGAAATGCGTTATTGGTAGGATTACAAGGTTAAAACACACACACACACACACACTTATTTGGTTTTGGGTTTACATACACTAGGGAAAATAGTTTAAAAGCATAAAGCAAAATAAAAAAAATTGTGGGATACCAAAGGGAAAAAACTTTATGTAAAAATATGACTTCTAAAGGGTCTATGCCAATGTAATAGTTTCCATTGTATCTTCATTATATGTGCTGAAGGTTCCTGTGCCAGCATGAGGCTGCGTACAAAAATAAATACATGCATTAAAAGCTTTACAGAAAATAAATAAAACAGCCAAAAATCCTGACCTGTGACTCCTGTCTTTGGATACAGGAACTGAAAGAATTCTTCAGGAATAAGGCCATGGCGGACCTTCCCAGGCTGCTCTGGTAAAGGAGGAACTGGAGCCAAAGAAGGCTTCCCTGTGTGAAGAGACTGGCATGTATTCAGGAGCCTTAAAAAGAAAAAATATATAATGTTAGATAAAGGGTATGACTAGGAGCACATTCCTTACTGCAACCCTAAAACGATTTTGATAAAACTATTATTAGTTTCTAAAGAGATTTGCAAATCCCCCAGGACAGCACATTAGAGACCGAGACCGCATACCTGAGCAAGAAACAACAAAACACAAAAATGTACTTATCCATTTTGTCCCCACCTTAAACTAACCCCCCAGCCCAGATGTATACTTGTCTGCGTCAATAGCATGTTGTAATGTTAGGCACTTACGGTACTTAAAGACATTCGAACAGGCATTTAGTCAGGCCTTGAAATATAAATCAAAATATTTGAGTTTGCTTTATATTAAAAATATTTGTGTTTCCACCACAATGACAACATTATCTGTATTTACCTAAAATCTGACAAAATAAAAAAAAAATAAAAAATTGGATAAAAAAAAAAAAAAATAATTCACTTACCTATTTCTCCCTGTTGCTAGGTGGTCCCACAAAATCTGCCTCTTCCTCAGCCCGGGCTAGAAACGTCACTTTCCCTCGGCAGTCAGTCATCTGGGACACGTGACAGGTCCCAGATGACGATGCGGCGTATCACGATGTGAGGCGGGTGCCCACAGTAAGGATGCCGGCGCCACGAGCAGAGCGGGGAACGAGGGGGGGCATCGTTCCCTCGCATCGCTGGACCCTGGGACAGGTAAGTGTCCGATTCTTAAAAGTCAGCAGCTGCAGTATTTGTAGCTGCTGACTAATAAAAAAAAAAAAAAATAATTTTGATGGGCCCTCCACTTTAATAAATAAAATGAATAAAAAAACAAAAACACACTATAGTAGAATTAAGGCCCAACTGGGTGACATGCTGATGTTAAAACATATTAAAGATATAGGGGTTGATTTACTAAAGGCAAATCCATTTTGCACTAAAAGTACACTTGGAAGTGCAGTCACTGCAGATATAAGGGGGAAAATCTGAAATGAGGGGGAAGCCCTGCTGATTTTATCATCCAATCATGTGCAAGCTAAAATGCTGTTTTTTATTTTCCTTGCATCTCCCCCTCAGATCCACAGTGACTGCACTTCCAAGTGCACTTTTAGTGCAAAGTGGATTTGCCTTCGTAAATAAACCCCATTGACACCTTATCAGTAACATGGTCTTTATCGGTTCTCTACATAATGTTCCACAATATGACAACATGCCTGCTTTCTGCAGGATTCTACTCCATTCTCCAAGAGTAAAAAATAAAAAAAAAGAATTCTAACCATAGAGGGGGGAGGAGGAAAAGTCCAAATTCTTAAGGATGGGGAGTCTACTCAAAGTCTTGCGTTCTTAGAAAAATTCCCACACCTTCATGACAGAATGGGAAGCAAAGATTTTTATTTCCCCGAGAGCCACATCTTTTTTCAAAGCTGCAGCAATTCTAGATTCAGGAACCTGAATGTTGTCCACTAATGCTCAGGCTCCCTTACAGGTGGGCTGTCAAGGGTGAGCCTCAACTGCATACAACTTAAAGCTGAACTTTACTTATAACACAAGAAAAAGGACACAAGAAAAAAAAAAAAAAAAACTTTTGAAAAACACCAGACATCAGGTAACTTTGTTTAACCCCTTCAGCTCAGTAATAAGGAAAGGACAGAAGTGAGGGATATAGAGAGAGATTACATATCCTCTCCTTATTACTGCACCCACCAACTGCTAATTCTAAATCCACACACACTAAAAATCTCCAAGACCCTGGGGCATGTCCCTTCATATAAATCCCACTCCCATACATACCTCCCTCACCCTCCCGCTTCTCCTAACCTCTGGAGAGATATCCCCAAACCCTGGGCCTCCATCATTTAACTGTACCCCATGCACCCTCTGGCAGCAGCCGCAATCAGCACAATTTAGTTCCCATTTCTATTCTTCCCAAGACCAGACTCCCTTTCTCTTGTGCCCCTTGGAACTCCCGCTCTGTCCGCAACAAACTCACCTCCCTCCATGACCTCTTTAGCGTCAATTCATTTAACCTACTCACCAATACCGAAACCTGGCTCCACGAAATCTGACACTGCGTCTTCTGCTGCCCTATCCCATGGTGGTCTTCTCTGGACTCACTCCCCCAGATCCAGTGGAAGTAAGGGAGGAGGTGTTGGAATCCTTCTAGCCCCATATAGCACCTTTCAGGTACTTCAGCCACCTCCCTCTCTGTCACTCTCCTCTTTCGAAGCACACTGCATTCGTCTTTTCACTCCAGTTTCTCCAAGGATAGCTGTGATCTACAGGCCCCCTGGACCAGTATCAACCTTTCTTGATGACTTCTCTGCCTGGCTGCCCTACTTTCTTTCCTCTGAAATCCCCACAATCATTCTCAGGGACTTCAACATCCCTACGAACACTCCTGCCCCTTCCAAACTTCTCAGCCTAACCTCCTCCTTTGAAGCAGTGGATACATGCTCCTACTCACTCCGAAGGCAATACCCTTGACCTCGTTTTCTCTCACCTTTGCACTCCGTGCAACCTCTCCAACTATCCATTCTCTCTCTCTCTCTCTCTCTCTGATCACCACCTTATTAGTTTCACTCTCTCCCTCTCTCTGATCACCACCTTATTAGTTTCAATCTCTCCCTCTCCTCCACCTCCTCTCCCTCCAACCGCCTAAAAGGTTACCCTGCAGAAACCTACATCATCTCAACCCTTCTCTTCTCTGCTATTGACAACCTCTATCCCCATCCTGCACCAACCTAGCCACTTCTGTCTACAACGCTTCACTTCTAGCCTCACTGCCCCCCCCCCCTCATTACACACAGAATCAGGCCCCGATCCCTTCAACCTTGGCAAACAGATTATACTAGAAGTCTGAAAAAACAGGTCGCACTTATGAGCGCCTGTGGCGCAAGACTAATTTTTACAGAGATTTCAACCAATATAAATCTGCCCTCCAAAAATACAATTCCAGCCTCCTCTCTGCCAAGCAGACCTATTTTATCACTCTCAATAGCAACTTATCATCCCGTCCCCGTCAACTCTTCTCTACGTTCAACTCTCTACTTCGTCCTCCACCCGCCAACTCACTCACTGCCCAGGAGATCGCCAATTACTTCCAACAAAAAATTGATACAATTCACAAGGAGATCTCTACTGTTCCGACACCCTCCACGCTTTATGCCCACAGGCAAAATCATTACTTCCCTCTTTCAACCCCACCACTATAGACGAGGTTGCTAAACTACTTGGTAATGTCCCACCTTACCACCTGCCCTCTGGATCCTGTTCCCTCACAAATGCTACGTTCACCCTCTAACCCACATCTTCAATCTCTCCCTCTCTTTACTTCCCTAACTTTCTAAAACATGCACTTGTCAGCCCCATACTTAAAAAGCCCCCACTGGACCCATCCAATCTAAACAACCTATGTCCCATCTCCTTGCTCCCCTTCTTATCCAAACTCCTCGCTGATAATAGCCTTCTTGATCCCCTTCAGTCTGGATTTCGTCCTCAACACTCCACAGAAACTGCTCTCCTAAAACTAACAAACGATCTAACAGCCAAAACCAATCAACACTATTCTGTAGTCCTACTCCTGGACCTCTCTGCTGCCTTTGACACGGTTGATCACCCCCCCTCCTCAAAAAACTCCACGCCTTTGGTCTCCGTGACTGTACTCTTCGCTGGTTCTCTTCCTACTTATCCAACTGCACCTTTAGTGTTTCTTACAACTCTACTTCCTCTTCCTTTCTCTGTTGGGGTTCCCCAAGGTTCTGTTCTTGGACTTCTCCTATTTTCAATCTACACCTCCTCCCTGGGTCAACTCGAATACCACCTCTACGCTGACGACACCCAAATCTATTTCTCTACCCCTCAGCTCACTCCCTCTGTCTCCTCACGTATCACTAATTTACTATCAGATATATCAGTCTGGATGATCAATCTATCCAAAACGGAACTTATAATTTTTCCTCCCCCATATGCCCCTTCCCCTGATCTCTGTCAAAATAGATGGCACAACTATAAGCCCATCCCCCCATGCCAAGGTTCTAGGTGTAGTCATGCACTCTGAACTCTCCTTCAAGCAGCACGTCCAATCACTGTACAAATCCTGCCGCCTCAACCTCCGCACCATCTCCAAAATACGCCCCTTTCTAACCAATGACACAACAAAGCTCTTAATTCACTCGCTGGTCATCTCTCGCCTCGACTACTGCAACTCCCTTCACATTGGCTTACCTCTACATAGTCTATCACCTCTTCAATCCATCATGAATTCTGCTGCCAGACTCATCCACCTTACCAATCGCTCTTTGTCTGCTACTCCTCTCTGTCAATCCCTCCACTGGCTTCCACTCTGCTAAAGAATTAAATTAAAAATACTAACAATTACGTACAAAGCCACCCACAATTTCGCCCCCAGCTACATCACTAGCCTAGTCTCTAAATACCAACCTACTTGTTCTCTTCGTTCCTCTCAAGACCTCCTGCTTTCTAGCTCCCTCATCACCTCCTCCCACGCTCACCTCCAGCACGTTTCTAAAGCCTCTCCAATCCTATGGAATGCCTTACCCCAATCTGTCCTTTATTAGCTTTTAGACGATCCCTGAAAACCCTTCTTTTCAGAGAAGCCTTCCCTACCCACACCTAACTGTATTTTCATTTTCTCCATCAGCTCATCCCCCACAGTTATTACCTTTTGTTTCCACTTGAACCTCCCTTCTAGATTGTAAGCTCTAATGAGCAGGGCCCTCTGATCCCTCCTGTTTTGATTTGTATTGAAAGTGTACTCTCTGCCCTCATGTTGTATAGCGCTGCGCAAACTTTTGGCGCTATAAAAATCCTGTATAATAACAACTTGATAAGAACAAAAAAAATAAAATGTTCTTTAGCAGGAGCATAGATTCCACATTAATAACTATGCTACCAAAATTAGTGTGTGCTGTAAATTGCCTGCAGCATTGCTCCAGTTCCTTCTTTGCAGAGGCTACCATTTTTCTGAAGCCCAGAGCCCAAGCAGTAAATCATAAACTGGAACTAAACCCATCGGTTTAACGGTTTCAAAATACAGTGACATCCCTGGAATGTCGGTATTGCGGTCACATTTGCTTGTGTCCTCAACCAACTGTCAAACCATCAAATTGGCTGGTATTAGAACTGATCACATGAGCTGCTCAATGGCAGTTGCAGATCAAACAAAAGTGGCTTCCTTTGCTGTAAAGGATAAGAGGGTTTAATTATGCTTTAAGGCTGTCAGCAGATGGGCCTCTGCAAACTCTGCGGTGCCTAAAAATAGAGAGAAACTGGGCATGTGCAGAGCAGGGTGAGACAGTGTATTACTGGATTTAAACAGTATAGACTTATTTTTAAGGTTTTACATAGCTATACCTGCAAAAGAGTCCAGCCTAATGTGATCTAGCAGGAATAAATTTTCTGACTAAAGTTCCACTTTAAGTCAGGATTCTTTCCAGTTAGGCAGTAGACTACTGCAATGTCTGAAAGGATTGAAAGTGCTTGCCTATGACACTGACAGAAAACCATAGACCACCAAGGTAGCTAGTGGTTCACCCTAATTTGAGGATCTTAAACCTTCTTTCTTGGTCCAAGAGACCATAGCAACCTTCCCAAAAAGAGTTCCTCGGTGCCACACACTTGGTTGAGCTAGATTGACTTGTGTGTTTTTAACCCGACTATGTAAAATGATTACAAGAGGACATGGGAAAACAGATGCAATTGTGAGCCTTGATGCCCCACACCAGAGGCTTTAATTGCTATAGAAGTGGAAAACAAATGAATAAAAGTAAATAGTTCTGATGTGTGGGCATATATGATGAAGGGAAAATTGAAAGATTTTTTGGATAGAATTGGCAGAAAGAAGGCAATGGAGCATGGAGAGCACTATAAGCCACAGCAGATACTTCTTGAAACAGCTTATCTAAGCCCGTTTACTATCTTGCCAACCAATTTAACATTGCAAGAAGCACACATTTTTTTGGAAGCGAGGGAGATTCAGGCTTTGGTCTTGGAAACAAAACAAGAAAGGCCTCTCAAAGAAACAACTAAGAAGCCCATGATAAAAGAAGAAAGATAGCCATGCCAATGAACAGAATCCCGGTTTAATATACAGGCTCCATGAAACCACCTGAAGGAAAAGTGTGTACACTAAATGTCTCTGATAATCAAGGCCATAGTACCTGTGCAGAAGCTCTGCCAATCACAAAGTAGTGCCTGGAGCTGCCAGTCCAATACAAAAACCCCCAATGATTGCAAGGTACATGGGAGGTACCCCCAAAACCAGCAGCACAGCACTCAAGGGAGCAGAGGCACTGCCCAGAATAGGGCTCATACAAGCTCAAAAAGTGCACAGAGCCTGCTGAAAATTTCTGCCCATCAGAGGTAAAGTGCGGGACAGAAAACAAAGCCTTTTAAAGAAGTAAAAGGCAGGACAGGAGAGCACCTAACACAGCATACCTCCTTCACCAGAAGAAAAAATAAAAAGGGAAGATTCTTCCGTCCATTCACAGGAAAAAAGTATCTAAGGCCCCTTTCACACGGGGGCGGTTTTCATGCGGTGCAGCGCTAAAAATAGCGCCTGTTCACCGCATGAAAAAATCCGGCCCCATTTAACTCCAGTGTGAAAGCCGGCGGGCTTTCACACTGGAGTGGTGCGATAGCAGGATGACAAAAAAAAAGTCCTGCTAGCAGCATCTTTGGAGCAGTATAGGAGTGGTGTGTTCACCGCTCCTATACCGCTCCTTCCCATTGATTAGAATGGGACACCGCGGCAAAACCGCGGCAATACCGCCGCTACGGCGGCACTCTGCGGGGGTGTTTAACCCTTTTTAGGGCCGCTCGCGGGGGGTAAAACCGCACCGCGAGCGGCAGAATACCGCGGTTAAAACGACAGTAAAGCTGCGCTAAATATAGCGCTGCTTTACCGTCACTGCGGCTCCCCGCCCCAGTGTGAAAGGGGCCCAACAGATGAGAATAAGAAGTTACTTACCCAACTACAGCAGGTGCAGATTTCTTCACACTATAGGCTGTAAATAGAAAAAAAAAAAAAAACAATTATGAGAACACACTTCACTGATGAAATATTGTTTTATTTTCTCCAAAATTGTTAGTCTTTTTGTTTATAGCGCAAAAAATAAAAACCGCAGATGTGATCAAATACCACCAAAGGAAAGCTCTATTTGTGGGGGAAAAATAAAAAATTACATACATTTTTGTTTGGGTATAACGTCACGACACGTGCAATTGTCAGTTAAAGAGACGCATTGCCGTATCGCAAAAAAACAGCCTGGTCATTTTGGGGGGGGGGGGGGGGGTTAAATCCTTCTGGGGCTGAAGTGGTTAAAAGAAAAAAAAAAATCCAACATTTACAATCACTTTAACCACTTAAGGACCGGAAGATTTGCCCCCTTAATGAGAAGGCCATTTTTTGCAAAACGGCACTGCGTCGCTTCAACTGACATTTGCATGTGTCGTGTGATGATGTACCCAAACACAATTTATGTCATTTTTTTCCCTACAAATAGATCTTTCTTTTGGTGGTATTTGATCACCTTTGTGTTTTTTTTTTGTGCTATAAAAAAAAAAAAAAAAAAAAAAAAAAAGGAAAAAAATAAAAAAAAAGACACTTAAAAAAAAAAAAAAAAAAAAAAAAGCCAATATTTTTTACAATAATAAATAGGTTTAGGCCAATATGTATTCTACATATTTTTGGTAAAAAATAAAAAAAATTGCAATAAGCGTATATTGCAATACAAAATAGGGAATAGTTATACTGCGGCAAGGTGTCTGGATAGCGTGAATCACCGTAGGTGTACGTTGGTCCGTGCATGTGATATACTCAATGTCTGCCGGCAACCTACAATCACGATATACCGAGGCAGAATGGGGATCTGCCTATGTAAACAAGGCGGATATCTGTTCTGACAGGGGACATGGAGATCTGCTGTTCCCAGTGATCGGGAACAGTGATCTCTGTCATGTCCCTGACAGCCCCTGCCCCTACAGTTAGAACACACCCAGGGAACACATTTCACACTTTGATCGCCCCCTAGTGTTAGCCACTTCCCCGCCAGTGTCATTTACACATTGATCAGTGAATTCTTATAGCACTGATCAATGTAACAATGTCACTGGGGCCCAAAGAGTGTCATTTGGGTTCAGATTTGTCTGCCGCAATGCTGCACTCCTTAAAAAAAAAGAAAGATGTAAAAAGTCCCTAAATCGATCCCATAGTTCGTAGACGCAATAACTTTTGTGCAAGCCAATCTATACACGCATACTTTTTTTTTTTTATAAAAATATGTAGCAGAATATATATATATTGGCCTAAACTGATGAATAAAATTTGTTTTTGATTTTTTTTATATATGCATTATAAAAAAAAAAAAAAAAAAAAAGGAAAAAAATATTTTTTTTTTCCCCAAAAATTGTTGGTTTATGCAGTTTCCAGCACCACTCCTGTATGAGCCAGGCTTGTCATTCAGACAAGAATCACACCGTATTCCTGTTCAGATTGCATGCGACTTTCTGCAGTGAGATTTGAGCCCATTCATTTTGTATGGACTCAAATCGCACTGCAAAGTATCGGTATCGGCGAGTACTTGACATATAGCGTCAGTACTCGTATTTGATTGTAACAAAAAAAAAAAAAAAAAAAAAAATAAATGGTATCGGTACAACCCTATATAATAGGCATTATGGGGGCCAATTATTCCTCCCGCTGACACCAGGCACTAGGTCATTTTCTCCCCCCACTGACCTCCTAAAGCCTGAAGGACAGTAAATGAACCCTTTGGTTATAAAGTTTGGATCCCCCTGATCTAAAGTGATCACATTGCGCTCTGCAGGAAAACACTAAAATAGAATGCTATTTCAATCAGGTTAAGAAGAATTGCTAGCAATGACAGAGAAATAGAGAGCATGCTGACAGGCCAGCCACCATGACCTGTACAGGTAAGTGACCAGGAGACCCATGGTGGAAGGTCACGTCCTTCACTAAAACCCTTCTTATCCCTCTCCCCCCTATAGAAGAGAAGACGCACCCGATACCAGAGCCGCCCTGGACAGCATGATGAAACTCTCCACTCAGGAACACAAGCGAGATACGAAGCCGCCTCCAGCCACACTGCTGCCCTCCGTGTCCCTGACAAGTCCCCAAAAACCAAGATGGCGAAGGCTACGCCCACTCATACGTCAGGAGGCGGCAAGGTTACCCGGCAGCCATGTCAATTATGGGCAACACCCAGCACACGTCTTTTAGCATTACTTGACGTAGCCATTATAAACCTATACAAATGATTCCACTACAAATAGTTATTAAGATAAAAGTCTTCAAGTTGGAGTCTGTGTCAGCGACGGGCCCTTGTGGTAAATGGTAGGGTCTATCGCCTGGTTTACACAAAACGTTTACCCGTGTAATACGTATTATTAGAACGCTAGTACCCATACTAATTTATACTGAGTCAGCTAAGTCGTGTATTCTAAAATCCTCAGCTTGTGCTTTTCCCATATTAAATATGGCGGTGTGAACACTTCCTCTGAGGGCGAGGTTGGAGGCGATGAGGGGCGGGGCGAGCTGTGGCTGACGGGAGGAGAGGCGGGGCGAGCTGTGGCTGACGGGAGGAGAGGCGGGGCGAGCTGTGGCTGACGGGAGGAGAGGCGGGGCGAGCTGTGGCTGACGGAAGGAATCCAGTTTGTGTGACACGTGCGTGAGAAATGAGTTCTGAGAGTCCGTGGGGCAGTCCAATGAGAGCCCCGGCCTGTATGGAGGAACACCTGGGAGCAGTGAGGTACCGGACAGGTGAGGGGAGCCTGCATTATACACACACGTATAACCATGCAATTCCATTATGGTGGGCATACAAGGTGCAATAAACCTGCTAAAGTCACATGCAACAAAATCATTGTCTGATTTCACAAAACAATTAAATTGGACAGCAATTGAGCGAGACAAGAACAGCATGGATGATCTAGCTAAGTTGTGTTGTGAAAAAATGGAGTCCTTACATGTGGATCAATTATAAGGGGTTCGCCAGGGAGCTACAACATCATTGGTTTACCCTGTGCAAGGTTTTTTAATCGACTTCAGTCAGTAAAAGCTATCACTGTCTGGCGCTCTTTGCACAGCCATGCCATTTTTGGTTCGATTTGTGAAATCAGACACAGATTGTCCAATTTTACCGCACTGTGTATGCCCATCATTAGGGTGACCATACATGTTACAATCTGATCATACAATCTTTGTGTAATCAACTTTGGATTGACCAAAACTACATAATAAGAGTCTCTACCTAAACTATCCAGCCCCTTGCACTACATATTTGTTAGTAGATCTGAAGAAGATTGTACAATTAGATTAACGTGTATGATGGGCTATTTGGTGGCCGTACACTTAAAGTGGATGTAAACCCCACATTTTTTATTCATTTTTTTGATGTTATGTGGTGAATACGATTTTCCTTTCATTTGAGCCCAGTCTTGCCACACAGATTTACTCGAGGCCTGAGAAATCCTCTTTTTATTGTTCAGTTAGAGAAATCTTGACAAAGTCTTGAAAACTTTGTCAAAAACGCCCCCTTGCTGTGAGTGACAGGTGATTTACATATCTCATGCACTAGCCTGAGACATGTTATCATCATATCACTGGATGTTCTACTCTGCCCAGCTATGACTACATACATGTCCCCTAAATCACTTGTCTGTCTATAGTCTGCTGACTATTCACTGTATCCCATGATGAGAAACATACAGTAAAGGCAGCCAATCCTGGGAGAGCTGGAGGGGAGGGGGGGGGATGTGAATTGTGCACTTTTTACACAGGATGTGCCTGTCTCAGGCTAGTGCATGAGATATGTAAATCACCTGTCACTCACAGCAAGGGGGCGTTTTTAACGAAGTTTTCAATACTTTGTCAAGATTTCTCTAACTGAACAATAAAAGAGGATTGCTCAGGCCTCGAGTAAATCTGTGTGGCAAGACTGGACTTAAATGAAAGGAAATCATGTTCTCTACATTGACATACATTTTTGGGGGTTTACATCCACTTTAACAGTCTGAACAGTTCTTCACAGGTTTCAGATAGCACAATCAGATCTAGGAGCCATTGAAAAGACAGATCATGTGTCATCAATTGGATGAAAACCAGTTGATTTCACCAGAATTGGTTGAACTAGATGGACTTTTGTCTTCTTTGACTTTTTTTTTTTTTTCTCAACCTGAATAATTATGTAACTAGGTGAGAATTATTCAGACCGGTCTGGGTGAAAGATGAGATTGTAGGAAAATACAGACCAGTAAGTGTATGGTGTATTTGACCATTCCATCTGCTGATTGGATAGTAAATCTATCGCTAATGCAATCATGTATAAAATCATTCTGTGTATGGCCCCCATGGGGTCTGCTGTTAAGTATATAGAGCAAGGAGCAGCCAAAATTGATGCAAATTCAAAGGGTTGTTTTAGATGTGTCCTTGTTTATAATGTTTTAGTAAATCTAAAGGAGATTGTACAGGAGGGATATGCAATTAACGGACCTCCAGCTGTTGCAAAACTACAAGTCCCATCATGCCTCTGGGTGTCATGCCTGTGGCTGTCGGGAGTCTGACTATGCCTCATGGGAATTGTAGTTCTGCAACAGCTGGAGGTCCGCTAATTGCATATCCCTGTTGTACAGTGTATGGCCAGCTTTACCAAAACGACTGAACGATATGGTACGGAATAAGACTGGCCCTTGCACTACTACTAGTGATCCAGGTGGAAGTTGCTCCCCCCTTGACGCTTTATCCCACATGATGTGGGGACTGTCAATTCAATATACGGACATTATTTATATATAATACATACTTGGTTGTATATCGCTAAAATAACTTTGTATTTAGCGCCTACCTTTTTATGTTTATATTATTCCAGAATATAACCTATGCAAATAATGTGCCCCAGCAGTTAATAAATAACCATACGTGTTTGTGAAACGTTCTTTTGTTTTTACATTTGAATACGTGCATATTCTTATTTTTCAGATGGAGCACTGCTGATGGCAGCTTCTAGCCTAAACAGTCGCACTTGGGGAGGTTCCATTTGGGTTTTTAAGGATCCCCTGGGAGCCCCTAATGAAAGCCTGTGCACAGCTGGAGTTCAGACAGAGGCTGGAGTAGTAGATGTGGCCTGGGTCCTGGAGAACAAAATCCTCGTAGCTTCAGATTGCGGTATAGAGATTTTATTTGCCAGTCATTTATGTTTGTGCTAAAAGAAAATGCAAAGTGACCTCCACCCCACCTAATGTATGGGAAACCTTCAAAGTTACTTCTAGGAGCACCTTTATGGCTTTTACAGGGTTGATGAGAAAAAAATGCTAAATTCTTTATTGATTTTACCACTGATGATATCAAGCAAGCTGACCAGCCTTATGTCTCCTCCATCGTAGAGGTGAAGACAGTGGTCTGCAGTATAGTTAGTCCCAGTTTGGTCTCTCCAAGGTGTCTGGCTTTTCTGGGCCAAGAAAAGGTGTTGTGACAATCTGATAGCACCAAACTGATTTCCACCTATTTTATGCAGCTCCTACAAATTGCTTCCACTGCTAAATAAAGGTTAAGGACAGACCGGAGGAGCAGTTACTGCAGCTCTCAGATGATGCCTACAGGACTACTGTAACATCCTCCAGGGGTAAAGTAGTACAATTAAAGGTTTTTCACCATATCTTTTATACTTAAAGTTGCATTCTGCCTTGGTGAAAAAAAAAATAAATCAGCCGCTACAAATACTGTAGCTTCTGACTTTTACTATATGGACACTTACCTGTCCAGGGAGTCTGCGGTGTCCGCTTTCTGATTGGCCCAGCGCTGGAGGAGGGCGCTGAACTTCTGGGAGATCGGGCTGCTGCCCGGTCTCCTGGAAGTGGGGAAGGGGACCTGTCAAGGGTGCCAAATGTGACACTGGAGGGGCGGGAGGAAGCAATTAAGCAGAAGTTCCACTTTTGGGTGGAACGCTGCTTTGATATAAAGTTGAGCTCCACCCAAAAGAGGAAGTTCTGTTTTTTTTAAGGCTGACTCTTCCCCAAATGACGTTTTTTTTTTTTTTTTTTTTTTTGGGGGGGGGGGGGGGTTGTAGCGCACATGGTTTTAACGGGTACACGCTCCGATCACCTCCTCAGTTGTCTGGGACACCTCACAGGTTCCGGAAGACTGTTGGATCATTCACCATGCGCAGCACGGCTCGTGCATGCGCATTGGGCACCCAGCTGTGAAGCCGCAATCTGTCACAGCTGGGTGCCCACAGTTGAGATGCCGGGGAGAGAAGACAGATGGAAGGGACTGCTCGAGTGAGCACATTGCTGGATCCTGGGACAAGTGAGTGTGTGTTTATTAAAAGCCAGCAGCTACACTTTTTGTATCTGGTGACTCTTAACCACTACAATACTGTGCACTTTCGCCCCCTTCTTTCCCAGACCAATTTTCAGCTTTCAGTGACAATTGCGCGGTCATGCAATGCTGTAACCAAATGAATTTTTTATCATTTTGTTCGCACAAATAGAGCTTTAGTTTGGTGGCATTTATTCACGACTCCGTTTTTTATTTTTTGCGATGCAAGCGAAAACATAGCGGAAATTTTGAAAAAAAAACAATATTTTCTCCTTTTTTTTTTTAAAGAAATCCAATAAAATCAAATTTTGGCATAAATTTAAGCCAAAATGTATTCTGCTACATGTTTTTAGTAAAAAAAATTCTGTTAAGTGTATAATAATTGGTTCGCGTGATCACGGACATATGTACGCAAATGATCATGTACAGATGTGTGCAGGTGATCACGGACATATGTGTGCAGATAATCATTGGCACATGTTGTTATTTTACTGGGACATATGTGAGGGACATGTGTTTTTATTATTTGGGGACATGTGTGTTTTGGGGACATGTGTGTTTACACTGTTGGGACACTAGACTGGTGATCAGTGAGTAAAAAGCTGTAAAAAAAAACAGCTAATACTCACTGATCACCAGCCGGCTGCAGCGATCCGCTCTCCTCACGACTACTTCCGTGTGAGGAGAGCCGATTGCCTAGCAACCGGCTGTTTGCTTACATCACATGACGGCTGTGATTCGACACGGTCGTCATGTGATCAGGAGGGCCAATCACCGAGCCCTCCTGCCGATCCGAGATGCGCCGTGTCCGGGTGACACGGGTGCATCGGGATCGCGCCGCTGCGCGCGCGCGATCCCTCTACTTCTGAAGGACGTTCCGGAACGTCCTATCAGAAGTAGACGGCTCCCACCCGGCCGTATATGTACAGTGGCCGGGTGGGAAGTAGTTAATATACACAAAAAAAATAATTGGAGCTCTATTTTTAGGGATGTAGGGCCTCTGCAGACTTCTACCACATGCTATAGTCTTTCACCTTAGGGAATTTTTACTGTAGGGAAGTGAACACCTTTATTTCGACTGTTTTACGACTTCCTAATGTCTGTAACTTGTCTCATTGGAGTGCTCGAAGGTGTACCTCTCTCTCTCTCTAAATCTAAGATCCTGTTACATCTCTTATAATTTTATGCTAAAATGTTAATTATGCTCATTTAAAAAAGCCCTTGCTCTCCTACAGTGGCTATTTTTTTGCTGGTAATTTGGCCAGTAACACACTTACTGTATTTGTGTGCCTTCACTGTGGATGAAGGAGCACAGAGACCGTGCGTGTGTATTTGCACAGGCACAGCAGGCGAAAAAAGTCCCCAAACCTTTTTAAAAAGTGCGCCACACAGAGAAGGATTTTGCATTTTCTGATGCTTGGGGTGCCATTAAAAATACATGGCACCCCTGCTCATCTGCTAAAGAGCAGTGTGTTTGGCCTGCGAGTCGAGTGCACAGTTATGTACGCATTCCCAATCCACACAAACTAGCCCTCCTGACTGGATCACCAGGTAAAAATAAGAGAGCCTAAAAAAGAAAACCGATTCAGCCATCACATCTAAGAATTGGTAAGCTGCAATATAATAAATGTTTTAATTTTGGGTTTATTACTGCTTTAACTCTGTCTTTATTATCCACTCACTTATGAGTTGAGAAACAAGCCAATAAAATATGGACTAATTTGATGCCCCTGGATTAAATCGGAGCATACACTTTCATTTTAGGTGTGATGTGATTTGGCGCTCTGGTTTGCTATACTTTTTTTAAGCCCTTCGAATGCTGTTTATAATTAACGTCGTCATCCAGTATGTTTTATATGGTAAAGGAATGACACGGTGAAAGGTGTGTGTGCCCTTCTTTTGTCCATGTTGTACATTAAATTGAACCTCTAAAACATAAAAAAAAACAACTCTTAAAGCTATGAACAATCTGCAGTCTAACACCCTTTGTTAAACTGATGTGATTATGCTAAATTTGTATTTTGATTTTGCCAGTACTGTAATGTCCATAAATTGCAGATTTCTGTGATGGTGTACTGCCCCTGAAGTCAAATCAGGCTGTATAGATTGGTATCCGCTTGCTTGGTTAATGCTGAGTTGTGTTCCCCCAAATACACAGCTAGTCTGTAAAGCCAACTGTGTTCAGGGCAGATGTCAATTATATTCACCCTGCGCTCATGTGGGCCATTAGGTGAGATGTGTTAAGTGCCAATTCCAGCAGCTTAACCGCCCCACAGCAGAGGAACTTGCCCCAAGTAAGATGTTCCTTGTCTAAATTACCACATTTAGGTTGTTGGTGTAAAATCAGAGCTTTGTTTTTGGTGCTTGTAGAATGTATAGATAATTATATAAATCGAAGATCTGGTACTTTATCCATTAAAGAACTATTACACGTTTAACCAGCTAAACTATTCTTGGAAACGTGGGAGGGGATGCTTTGAGTATGAAGTATTCAGAAATGTGTTAAAAGATAAGTTCATCTTTTGGAACATGTTCTATGTTCCACCTGTATTTGGGGTGGAATATGTAACATATTCCAGCTCTGGCAGCCAGTTCACCCGATCTCCTCCTCTGTGTGACAGCAGGCGGGGGGGTGACCTTCTCCTCACACCTGCTGTCACAATTCAAAAGCAGCACGGCCTTGTGGGGCTCCGCCCACATGACCGCATCATTCATTAATTTTCCTGTGAGTGAATCAACTACAACCTTACAGGATGTCTCCAACTTGCAAGCCGACCTTATTGCACTGTTTAATTGGGCAACTAGGTGGCAAATAAGGTTTAATATTGATAAATGTAAAGTTATGCCCTTGGGGGCTAAGAATATGCATGCATCATACATACTAGGGGGGTACAACTGGGGGAATCAAGGGTGGAGAAGGATCTGGTGGTTTTGGGTAGATCATAAGCTCAATAATAGCCTGCAATGTCAAGCTGCGGTTTCCCAAGTGAGCAAAGTCCATTCTTGTATTGAGAGGTATGGACTCCGGAGAGAGAGATATCATTTTGCCCCTGTACAAATAATTAGTAAGACTTCATCTGGAATATGCAGTTCAGTTTTGGGCACCAGTTCTCAAAAAAGATATCGGGGAACTGGAGAAAGTGCAGAGAAGGGCAACCAAACTGATAAGAGGCATGGAGGAGCTCAGCTATGAGGAAAGATTAGAGGAACTGAATTTATTCACTCTTGAGAAGAGGAGAATAAGGGGGGATACGATCAACATGTATAAATACAGAAGTGGTTCATATAGTGAACTTGGTGTTGAGTAATTCAAGGTCACCACAGAGGACAAGGGGGCACTCTTTATGTCTGGAGGAAAAGAGATTTAATCTCCAAATATGGAAATGTTTCTTCACAGCAGGGTGGATTTCATTTAAATCAAGTCGATCTAAATCGCTAATAAAAAGGCTTTTTAACCGCTTCCCGACCGCCTCCTGCACATTTACGTTGGCAGAATGGCACCGCTGGGCAAAAGCACGTACAGGTACGTCCCCTTTAAATTGCCCAGCCGTGGGTCGTGTGCAGCCGCTGGCGCGCTCACGACCCTGTCGGGAGCTTCGTGACCACGGCCGCGGGACCAGCGAACCCGTTCGCTGCTGGTGTCCCGCGATCGGGTCACAGAGCTAAAGAACGAGGAGAGGTCTGTGTAAACAAACCTCTCCCCGCGCTTCCTACACTGCCTATCACTGATCGGCTTTTCCCTGTCATCAGGAAAGCCGATCAGTGACGTCAGACGTCAGCCACGCCCCCTAATGTAAAAAAAAAAAAACACGTCACAGACCTAACCCCTCCTCGCCCCCTAGTGGTTAACTCTTTCACTGCCAGTGTCATTTATACAGGAATCAATGCATTTAAATAGCATTGATTGCTGTATAAATGACAATGGTCCCAAAAATGTCCGATGTGTCAATGTCGCAGTCACAATAAAAATCACTGATCGCAGCCATTACTAGTAAAAAAAAAATATTAATAAAAATGCTATAAAACTATCCCCTATTTTGTAAACGCTATAACTTTTGCGCAAACCAATCAATAATCGCTAATTGCGATATTTTTGGTAAAAAAAAAAAATGTAGAATAATACGTATCGGCCTAAACTGAGGAAAAAAGTTTTTTTTTATATATATTTTTTTTGGGGATATTTATTACAACAAAAAGTAAAAAATATTGCATTTTTTTTTTTTTCAAAATTGTCGCTCTATTGTTTATAGTGCAAAAAAATAAAAACCACAGGGGCGATCAAATACCACCAAAAGAAAGCTCTATTTGTGGGGAAAAAAGGGACGCCAATTTTGTTTGGGAGCCACATCGCACGACCGCGCAATTTGTCAGTTAAAGCAACGCAGTGCCGAATCGCAAAAAGGGGCCTGGTCCTTTGGCTGCAAATTGGTCCGGGGCTGAAGTGGTTAAATCATAATGTTTAAAGAGCAACTGTCATCTCCATCCTGCAGCTTTTCCTCCTCTGACCCGCTGTTGACTCACCTACAGTCCCATTCAGTTTAATGGGACAGCTGGTAAAGCGGCAGTGACACCGCAAGGCGAGGGACGTGACGGTAGTAGGTGAGTGGATGCCCGCTGCCATGATGGATCTGAAATGACAAGTTCTCTTTAGATGTAAGGACTTATTCTTGCTGGTAGTTAGAATATTTAATATTTGCAAACAAAATGTACTGTAGGTTTGCCATTTAGAATAAGCTGTCGGGTTAGTAAAATAGTGATATCAGAACCGATGCAATCATACAGTTTATAATGTACTAACATTTATAGGTAAAATTGATCCAGGGAATATCCGATTGCTGATCAGGAATGAATTTCTTTTTTTCCTATGCTGGAGCAAAATTGGATCATACTTTGCTGATTTTTTTTTTTTTTTCCTTCCTCTGGATCAACTGTGGGTATAGGATTGTGTATATGCAATTGTACGGGTTTTTTGTTTTTTTATTTCTTTTCGCTAGGTTGAACTAGATGGAATTTTTTTTCAACCTGACTACAACTGGTGGCATGTAGTTCTGAATGAAGTGCAAGGGAGCTGATGAGTGTTGTTGTAGTTCATTCACAAGCCCTGCTTGCAAACTGAAAACCCGTATGTAGGTATGGGCTAAAAGCTGCAGGGCTTTTCTGCAGAAGCCAGGCCCTGCATCCCTGATCCACTGTTCATGGATACAATGGTTTCCAGTCTCTTGTAGGAAAAAAATAATGCACATTTTTTTTCCTGCAAAAATATGTGTTTATAAACCAATCTCAAAAAAAAAGTCAACGCTTTTCCTTTTTAAGTTGTTCGAATTGCCTCTTTCCTTGTAATAAAACCATGTATTTGGGTTATTTTTATCTTGGCAGGTGCAGTGGAGCTATGGGAGTTGCTGGATAATGAATCTCTGCTTGTTAATAAATTCACCAAATATGAACATGATGATATCGTCACATCTCTGAGTGTCTTCACTGGTGGTTCCCAGGCTGTTAGTGGGAGCAAAGACTTCAGGTTTGCACTAAACAATTTGAGTTTAAAGAGTCCATCCAAAAGTGAGGAAGTGTTGGTTTTCTTAGTCTCATTATACCTCTTCCAGACTTCCGTGGTGAGATCAGTGCTTCAGTGCTTGAGTTCCCAGGCTTGCTCACACAAACATTCTCCCTGTTGGGTTGTGTTTTTTTTTTTTTTTTTTTATTTTCACTTTACTGTAGAAAATTCAACGGTAGGAGAAGGGACGTTTTTAAACTCTGAAGTGAGTGAGAACCCTGATGATCAATCTAGCAGGATGATGTCTCCAATAGTGTCTCTAAAGCCGGCCATAGATGGAGCGATTATTTTATTTTTTCTTGCAACCACGGGTTGGTTGGGGGGAGCCGCTCCGGCTTGGAGAATACACAGGGATTTTTAGTGGCTATAGCTAAAAGTCAGACAGGCTCGTTGTACCAAAGTTGATCGATTACATACATGGTCCCTGCTAAACCGGCCAAGATTCGAACAGTCTATGGCCCACTTTAATCGGGTTATACACTATATAATCTGACACTGCAATCTTCTTTAGATCTACTAACAACTGTCATGTGTGATTGTATAAGTTTTGTCCTCGTATATTACTTTTAATATATGAATGAGATTGTACAATCAGATAGTAAATTGAGGTTTTGGCCTACCAGATGAACTGATACCTAATTTTTTTGTGGATTGCTCCTTTAATTTTACATTTTGACTGTCTGATGTCTGTCTGTATCCTGTTGGTAATAACCTTTATTTGTATTTTAGTGTAAAGGTTTGGGATCTTACTCAGGGAACTCCTTTGAATTCCTATAAAGGTGAGTACAATTATTTGTGCATTTCCCTCTGTTGGTCTGTTTTTGGTTTTAAAGCTGATTTTTAGGTATGGCAATTTCTACATAGGTAAATAGGTCCACCTTGGACCAGTAAGTGTGTATGTGCCACACCTGTGGGATCCCTGTGGAAGCTAGAAATCCCTGTTGTGAGCACTGCCACTATTTTGTTTGCCGCTAGCTGCCCTGCTGCTTGCTGAACACAGGAGGTTGCTTTCTTGACACAAGCGCTATTCAGAGAGCACTTTGCAGTCACTCATTGGACAAGATGGACATCGAGACATTACCACGCTGCCTCTCCAACCTGCACAATCGGAGAATGCTTTGCATTAATTGAGAAATTGCAAAGTGTTCTTTGAATGACAGCTGTGCCAAGCAATTGATTCCGTGTTTAAAAGGCAGCAGGGCGGTCTCTTGGCTTGAGACCTGGAAGCTAGCGACAATCGCTTTAGGAGTGAATGCCACAAATATCGCACATAATTGCATTTGCCTAAGTAGTAAAACAAATTGCCATACCTAAACTTCAGCTTTAGGGAGAGCTGCCTTTTTTATTTACTGATTCACTGAAGTTTAAATTTACATGGTGGCCTAAGCTCTGTTCCTCTTGAACAGCATGATCTTCCAACATCAGCAGCAGGATATGTGACCTAGACATTGGCAGAATGAAGCGGGCAGCATTTGTTGTCTGGACACTCCTTTTGCTGCAGCAATACTCTGCATCTCCTTCAGTTTTTACCAATCTTTGTAGTGTAGAGATTAGTCTTGCCCCCTATCACCATCAGACAATGCAGTGCCCAGTAACACAGGCAGGCAACTTTGATAATATGGCAATTTGCAGAACTAGTTTGTAAGCTCTGTATGGCCTGGACTTCTTCTCTGATCTTTGTCCAGGGCAGCATCTGAGAGAGAGAGGCTCCTCCCAACTTTAACAGGAAACTGTCCACCATTATATATTTGTCAGTCATACCTGCGTGCGTCAGTTGTTTGTTTCCTCTGGACTCATTTGTTCAGTCACTGTGCTTGTTGCAGTGGATTTCCTGGCCAGCCACCCCTCTGGTCCAGTGGGGCTTGGGCAGTGTCAGATCAGGTGCAGCAACCAGAGCCAGGCTGGCTTGTCCACCCAAGGTTTCATCCCCACTGGGAGATGCACAACCATCCTCCCAGCTGCACCATTTCCCTCCTTTTTTTTTTTTTTTTTTTCTTTTTTTTCTTTTTTTCCTCCCTGGACGTGCAAACAGAGTTCTCCGCCGGCAGGGATGATAGCAGCAAGATGACGGCAGGGCCAGGAATGCCAAGCATTTGGCTTTCGCATCACTTCCGATGAAGTGATTTCGGCTGGCGGCCATCTTGGTGGCGGCATGGATGCCCTTCACGTGGGCGCCTTGTGTAGGTCACTTCCGTCACAGATTCCAATTGGGCCCAGCAGGGGACATCACTTGCAGGTTCAACGCACGGCAGATTAAAAAAGAGGGAGGAAATGCCCAGGCTCTAAAGACAGCAGGGGGAGCCGCACAAGGGTGCGGGTACAGTGGATATAAAGAGTCTGCACAACCCTGTTAAAATGTCATGTTTCTGTGATGTAAAAAAAATTAAACCAAGATAAATTCAGAACTTTTTCCCCCTTTTAATGTGACCTATAAACTGTACAACTCAGTTGAACAACAAACTGAAATCTTTTAGGTGAAGTGAAGTAAAAATAAAATATGGTTGAATAAGTGTGCACCCCCTAAACTAATACTTTGTTGAAGCACCTCTTGATTTTATTACAGCATTCAGACTTTTTGCATATGAGTCTATAAGCATGGCATATCTTGGCAATATTTGGCCGCTCTTTGCAAAAAACACTCCAAATTTGTCATATTGCGAGGGCATCTCCTGTGCACAGCCCTCTTCAAATCACCCCACAGATTTTCAATTGAAGTCAGGTCTGGGCTCTGGCTGGGCCATTCCAAAACGTTAATCTTCTGGTGAAGCCATTCCTGTTGATTTGGATGTATGCTTTGGGTCGTTGTCATGCTGAAAGATGAAGTTCCATTTTATGTTAGGCTTTTTGCTAGAAAGCTGGACAGTTTTGTGCCAATATTGACTGATATTTGGAACTGTTTATAATTCCCTCTACCTTGATTAAAGCCCGTGTTCCAGGCTGCCACCCCCATGTTTCACTGTGGGTAATGGTGTTCTTTTGGTGATGTGCAGTGTTTTTGTGCCAAACATATCTTTTGAAATTATGGCCAAAAATTCAACCTTGGTTTCATCAGACCAAAACACATTTTTCCACATGCTTTTGGGAGACTTCAGATGTGTTTTTGCAAAACTTAGCCTGGGTTTGAATGTTTTTCTTAAGGACTTCCATCTTGCTACTCTACCCCATTGCCCAGACATATGAAGAATACAGGTGATTGTTGTCAGATGTACCACACAGCCAGTACTTGCCAGATATTCCTGCAGCTCCATTAATGTTGCTGTAGGCCTCTTGGCAGCCTCCCTGGCAAGTTTATTCTTGTCTTTTTCATAAATTTTTGGGTGACGTCCAGTTCTTGGTAATGTCACATTTTCTCCACTTGATAATGACTGTCTTTACTGTGTTCCATGGAATACAGTGGGGCAAAAAAGTATTTAGTCAGCCACCAATTGTGCAAGTTCTCCCACTTAAAAAGATGAGAGGCCTGTAATTGTCATCATAGGTATACCTCAACTATGAGAGACAAAATGTGTCTGGATTTGTTTCCAATCACATTGTCTGTCTGTTTTTTTTTTTTTTTTTTTTTTTAATAATTTATTTGCAAATTATTGTGGAAAGTAAGTATTTGGTCACCTACAAACAAGCAAGATTTCTGGCTCTCACAGACCTGTATCTTCTTTAAGAGGCTCCTCTGTCCTCCACTTATTACCTGTATTAATGGCACCTGTTTTGAACTTGTTATCGGTATAAAAGACACCTGTCCACAACCTCCATCAGTCACACTCCAAACTCCACTATGGTGAAGACCAAAGAGCTGTCGAAGGACACCAGAAACAAAATTGTAGACCTGCACCAGGCTGGGAAGACTGAATCTGCAATAGGCAAGCAACTTGGTGTGAAGCAATCAACTGTGGGAGCAATAATTAGAAAATGGAAGACATACAAGACCACTGATAATCTCCCTCGATCTGGGGCTCCGCGCAAGATCTCACCCCTGTGGGGTCAAAATGATCACAAGAACAGGGAGCAAAAATCCAGGACCACACAGGGGGACCTAGTGATTGACCTGCAGAGAGCTGGGACCAACGTAACAAAGGCTACCATCAGTAACGCACTACGCCGACTGGGACTCAGACGTGTCCCCCTGCTTAAGCCAGTACATGTCCGGGCCCATCAGAGGTTTGCTAGAGAGCATTTGGATGATCCAGAAGAGGCTTGGGAGAATGTCATATGGTCAGATGAAACCAAAGTAGAACTGTTGGATAGAAACACAACTCGTCATGTTTGGAGGAGAGAGAGAATGCTGAGTTGGAACCAAAGAACACCATACCTACTGTGAAGCATGGGGGTGGCAACATCATGCTTTGGGGCTGTTTCTCTGCAAAGGGAACAGGACGACTGATCCGTGTACATGAAAGAATGAATGGGGCCATGTATCGTAAGATTTTTGAGTGCAAACCTCCTCACATCAGCAAGAGCATTGGAGATGAAACGTGGCTGGGTCTTTAAGCATGACAATGATCCCAAACACACCACCCGGGCAACGAAGGAGCGGCTACCTATGATGACAATTACAGGCCTCATCTTTTTAGGTGGGAGAACTTGCACAATTGGTAGCTGACTAAATACTTTTTTGCCCCACTGTATCTAATGCCTTGGAAATTCTATTGTACCCTTCTGAATGATACCCTTTAACAATGAGATCCTTCTGATGCTTTGGAGGCTCTCTGCAGACCATGGCTTTTGCTGTAGGATGCGACTAAGAAAATGTCACGAAATACCTGCTAGAACAGCTAGCTGAACTCTATTTGGGGTTGATCAGAGGCACTTTTAAATGTCAGGTGTGTACTGACTCCTATGTAACAAGAGTTTGAATGTGATTGCTTAGTTCTGAACACAGCTACATCCCCGGTTATTAGAGGGTTTGCATGCACACTTATGCAACCACATTATTTTATTTTTTTATTTCTGGAAGGTGATGCACATAGGAAAGAGTTAATCAAAACCATCCCTACGCTAACCAGAGCAGCAGCCTTTCTAGCGGACACCTCAGCAGAAGCGGTGAGGATAACATCCAGAACCACGACCCTAATCAACTCAGCCAGGAGAGACTTATGGCTGAAGTCATGGGCGGGGGACATCACCTTAAACAAATTGTGCAGTATTCCCTTCACGGGCAAATTTACTATTCGGGCCAGACCTGTAATCTGTTCGACAGGAATGCAGCCAGGAAAAAAGGCTTTCCACAGGGCAGGAAGAAACCAGGGAAGATGTCTTTTCATCAGCCCAAGAGATTTATTAAAGCTGGAGCCAAAAAGCAAGACAGACCTAATCCTCAAGCCTTCCTTCTCCAGAAACCAGATTCAATGATGGTCTCCAGGTGGGGGGCAGACTGGAATCTTAAGCATGACAGTGGTAAAACGCCCCTGAAAAACAAAATTGTCCTCCCACAACAGCCGTAGGATATTTAATAACCGTGGTCTCTAAACCAACCTTCTCATGGATAACTCAAACCTAGGGAATGCCAGAGGTGGATTTATTTGCATCAAAGATCTACGCGAAAGTCTCAAAAAAGATTTAGACCCTACAGACGACAATCCTAGGGCTGTGTGTGAACACTATGGATACACACAGCACGGCTTAGGCGTGAGACCACACTTCTGCCCACATGGCAAGCAGCTTGCTAGAGGGCAGACACAGAAGAGAAGGAGCAGAAAGTGCCAGTGGGGGACCCCAGAAGTGGAGGTTCAGGACCGCTCTGTGCAAAACCATTGCACAGAGCAAGTAAGTATAACATGTTTGTTTAACAAAAAAAAATAAAAAATCTTTTAACCACTATAAAACAATGTTTTGCCTGTGCTTGAAAATGCAGTAAAATGCCCCCATCCCGTGATGCACTAGCTGTAAGTCCCAGTTTTCCCTATGTATAAAGTGCATCTGTGAGGAGCCACTTTACCGCTCTCATCTCTTGGGGGACCAATCCCTTGACTTCCTACTTTCTGTCTCTGAAGTGATGTGAGAGAACCCTGTTGCTGGAAGTGTCCACATCACACAAGCAGTGACGGGGTCAAGGAGGACCCATTGCCTGTAAATAGAAGTCTCAGGACCCAACTGTCACTTGCCTGCAGCTTTAAAGTCCCATACACACTATCAGATTATCTGCAGACTTTTGTCTTCAGATTTACCAAAACCATGTAGTGCAAGGGCCTGCCTGATTGCATACAAATTGAAAATCTTAAGGTTTGACCTCCATATTATATGGTTTTGCTAAATATAAAGACAAAAGTGTGCAGATAATCCTAATAGTGTGTTTGGGGTCTAAGGAGGGAATTCTGGTAGAGGTGTGTTTTTTTTTTTTTTTTTCAAATTTTTTTTATGCCAGCAATCAGTCAGGGGTGGGGGGGGGGGGGTTTCTTGAATTACTTTCATTGTCATTTATGCACTCTCCCTTGAGTTGGGCTTCATGTAACGGCACACAACTATTCCTAAAAGAGTGTAAGACTGCATTTTTATAACGGCTTAAAGCAGGGGTGCCCAACTTTTTTGAAGAGAGAGGGCCATCCAAGCGACTTGGTAACCAGTCGCGGGCCAAAATAAGTGTAATGGGCGGATGACAGGTCTGTATCAATGCTGCATATGCAGAACAGATATGGACACAGCCCACGCTACTCTATGGGCCCTCCAATTCAATCTGACGGAAGGAGGCGGTTCCCCTTCTGTTCTTTTTATATTTTTTTTTTTTTTTTGTGTATCAGATTGAAGGTAAGCAGGGGTAAATGGACAGAGGTGAATGGAGGGTCCGATTGGGTCCTAAGGCTGCTTTCACACTGATGTGCCACATGCTCCTGTAGCTTTCCTGCAGGTTAGCTGCTCTTTGCCATAGACTTCTTTTATATCTTGATGGTATAGTGCACTTTCTGAAATCGCACCAAACCCACAGGTAATAACAGAAGTCTACTCTCAGTGCAGGTAACCCGCAGATGCAGGATTAGTTTAACAGCAGCCTAGTAACCACTGAAGAACAGATATGCCCATATATACACTGATTTCAGTAATAAACACACCTTTAATAACAGTCTTCCATTCAGTTTTCCCCAGCTGTTGCTGTCCCAGGCAGAGTTAATTTAGCATCGATTGTTACAGGAGCTTGCGTTTATACAGGAAGCATCAGCTTATGTGGCTCTGACCTGCCGCTTCTTGCTTTCTCTACCGCCAGCTTCATTCACAACACTGATGCTCTGGGATGGTGGCGAGAGCAGGAGGTCGCGGGCCACATCAGAGGGCTCTGCGGGCCACTGGTTGGGCACCCCTGGCTTAAAGTATGAGTTAGGAAGATTTACTTGCTCTGTCTGTCATGTTTACAGTTCTCATCAAAAATGAAAAAAGAAAATTGGATTGTCCCAGAACAGTAATGGAGGATAAATCTTCCAATGGAGGCACTAGTTCTGTTGACAACACGCGATTCCCTCACTTTGGAGGGATTTCCTCCCACTCTCTTGCTGTGGCTATGGGACAGGAAATCTCCCCAACGGGTCACAGATGGCAAATAAGATTGACCGGAGTTATAACCCTTTCTTAGTTTAACCAAAATTAACTTTATCTACTTCTAAGAAAGGGGAGTCTCCTTTCTTTCAAAGACCCAGTCTTGACAATTTTTGTCTAAACTACATAAACCACCCAAGTTTGACATACTGCCAGGGGTTACACTGAGCTGAAATGTATATGTGATTTGCAATTACTGGCTGTCTTCTAAAACGTCATTGTGCATTATGTGTAGAAATGTAGCCATTTTGTTTTTTATTTTTATTTATTTTTTAGCACATTCCGGCTTTGTCAACTGTGTCTCCACCTGCCCTGGAAAAGAAACAATATTTCTTTCCTGCAGTGAGGTAAGGATTGTTTTTCATTATAGCTGCAGGCTACACATGCTGATTTTAAACTTATTTAGAAAATTTGCTCTAGTTTTGTTTTTGTTTTTTTTGTTTTTGCTTCACGCTGCATTTCAGATGGACCAAAGTCCATTTAACGTGGATCTTCAACCATAAATTGAATATGCCTCCTGTCCATATGAAATGCCTATATGTTTAGGCACCATCACTCCATGTCTGTCCCTGCTGCTCAAACAACTTTAGCACCAACTGCCCTTTAAGCCAGTACTATCCAGATCTCAACAGCAGCTTGCCACGCAAATGCACACAATTTGTTATCCAGTGTGTAGCCCAATATTCAGCCAACACCTAACACTTCCTCCCATCTGCCAGTTATAACAATTTAAATCTTAATGTAGTCTGTGTGTAGTCCCTTTTAAGTGATATAAAAGGCATTTTTTTTGTTTCTTTTTAAATAACAAAAATGTCATATTTACCTGCTCTGTGTAATAGTTTTGCACACAACAGCCCCAATCCTCCTCTTCTCGGGTCCCCCACCAGCGCTCCTGGCCCCTCCTGCCAAGTGCCCCCACAGCAAGCCGAGGCTCCGTGTGTCCATTCACACATGGAGTTTGGCACGGCCCTGTATCACTCTCTCCTCACTGGCTCACTGATTGTGACAGTAGCTGGAGCCGATGGCTCCGGCTTCTGTCTCAGCCAATGAGGAGGAAGAGACCTGGGAAAGCCAGTTGAGATGGGGTTCAGGCAAGTATTGGGGGGGCAGCTGCACACCGTTTTTTTTTTTTTTACCCTCTTACCAATCATGCAAAATCTAGAGCCTTTACAACCACTTTAACACTTATGAGTAATAACACGTGCACTCCATGTGACCTTAGTCTGTGTGTAGTGCCATAAAAAAACTTGTATGAACAGGCAGTAGTGCACACCTTATGAGTCTAGTCCTTTGCAGAACCTTATTTAAATGGCCACAGTAGGTGGTTTTGCACCTGCCAGCTTGTTACCAGTTGCGGCCATTGGCCAGGCAACAAATGCCCCAAAAAAGTAGCTGCTATTAAAAAACAGACTTACCGATAGTGTTAAGGAGCACTGTTCGGATGAAGATGGAGTGATTTAAAGTTACTCCTTGTAATAAAGTGATACTAAACACGAGCTGTTTAATTTACATTTTCCCTTCTATTTCTGTATGTTGATGATAACTCTGTAATTATTTTAATAAAAAGAAACCTCTAAGTACAATTTTCTTAATCGATATGCAGCGGTCACATGGCCCAGCTCTTTCCCAGCCTGTCTGCAGGAAAACATAAGCAGGAGGGGCTTCTAGTCCTCTGCTGCTGGTCGCATGTTCAGAAAAAAATAAAACAGCCTTTGTAATAATGAACAGAAGGTAGGAGGAGAGAGAGAGAGAGAGGGCGAGCAGCAGGATCAACTTTTTTTTTTTTTTTTTTTTTTTTGAATAATACAGAAAACAAATCTCATAGTGACTGAGTATGAACAGCATGTATAAACCCCATTCATTGATGTTTTTTTTTTTTTATGATGTAGGTTTAGTGACATTATAAGGAGTGGTTCACAACTGTGCAGTTGGTTCCCGCTGCGGTTCCGCACCCGTTCCCACATCTGCAACCACCCACACAGAAAACGCAGGAGGTGCGTGCGGGTTCCATTAATCCTAATGGCACCCGCATGCACTGAAAATTGCAGCAGCTGCTTCCCTCCAGTGGAAACCACACTACACTTGCGATTTACATGCAGGCTGCAATTTTAAAAAATAAAGCAGGGACCTTTTCCCTGCATTTTCAGGAGGCACGGCAGCCCATGAATGGGCTGCCATGCCCACACAACATGCAGAGCCGCAGAAGTGTGAACCAGGCTTCACTCTGCATCATCCACCTGCAGGTCAAAAGAATGAACTTTGATCTACATATGTTATCAGTTAAAGCAACCTGACAATGGTGTTTAAAAATATATATTTAACCCCTTAGTTTACTGTAAACAGCCCAAATGATGGATCATATTCCCCCCCATTAGCTATCATTTTCCTGCTGGTTGCTTTTATTTCTCTTTTTCTAACCAAAAATACTTAAGGTGTGTGTGTTTTTTTTTTTTTTTTTTTTTGTTTCCTTGTTATGCAAAAAAGAGGAAATGGAAGGGCTTTCCATAAGCATTAGATGTGTCTGTTTTATGGAAAGCCTAAAGTGGTATTAAATCCAGAAACAAAAATGTAATATGTTGCAGTTTACCAATCTTTAAAGGGTAACTTCACTTTTTTGTTGGGGGAAAAAAGTAGCAAAAAATTGACAGATCTATATTTCATATATAATTGCTGCAGAAGTCCCCATGTTGTAATTTAGGCTGGGTTCACACTAGTGCGATTTGGATTCCGTGCATCCAATTCCCATGTCAGGAGATTGTGGCCGGCTCTCTGTGGAGCCGGTTCACACATCTCTGAAGCGGCTCTGGTGCATATTGTACAGGAGTCCTGTGCATCTTCTGGTCTGTTTCTGGTCTGTTTCAGGTCCGAATTCAGCCAAATATTTGGCCCAAAATCAGACCTGAAACGTTAACGGGGACACACCGGACCCCTGCTGTGAGCCACTCTGTGCTTCAGTGTAAACCCAGCCTTAATGTTATTATAAACTACCTTTTCTATCTGCAGTGCTGTAATTTTCTTTAAAATCCAGTGCAATGCATAGCTGGTGTACGGAACGCTCCCTAACAATGTCGATGTTCCCTGCTTTTGTGATTGGCTCACTGATTTTCCCAGAAGTCTGCACTAAGATACAAGTCAGATTTTAGGAATCCTCTGCAACAAAAATGTCATTATTGGTAAGATACTTCCAATGAGTTAATCACATCAAAAGGCATTTAGAACCTGCATTTTTTTCTCATTAAAGCACTGCAAGTACATCAGTTTAATAATGAAAAAGTCACTCCCATTTAGATTCACTTTGCACCTAGACACAAACTGCTATTTTTTCAGAATAATAAAGGGTAGAAAGCTTGAACAAAGTATGTTAAAAAGGATGTGCTGATAATCAGCACAGACCTCCCCCCCCAGTCAGAGGAGCTGCCGATCAGCTCTCCTCTACTCGCGTCTGACAGACACGAGTGAGGAAAAGCCGATCAATGGCTCTTCCTGTTTACATCGTAATCAGCAGTGATTGGACATGGCTGATCACGTGGTAAAGAGTCCTTTTTTTTTTCCTATTTAGTTTCACCTAGTGATCCTGCCAGTAACATACTGCTTGTCTTAGGGTGTCTCCGCTCTGACTGAAGGAGTAAACAGACATCATTTGGACAGCAGTATTGATAATCTGGATAGAAGGTAGCATTGTATGCACCAGCAGATTTAGATTGACTTGACCAACAAAGCTGAACTCCTAACACTTTTTAACCAGTTATGACAACAGCTTTTTTTTTGGTGGGCGATAAGTTTTACACTAAGAAAAGCTGACCATTTTTAAGCACCCTTGTCAGTGGTAAATTGTTTGTTTGTCTCAGCCCTCTATCTGCCACTTTTGCTGGACAGCTTGGTCATTTAAAGATAAAATTACACTTGCCAAGTCACCAAGTTAAAATAAAGGGAAAAAAAAAGCTTAAAAGAAAAGATGAATGCAACTACAGCATCTAAGTACAGGAAAACTGCAATATAATTGTGTTTCTGGGTTTAATACTGCTTTAAAGTAAAGTTATTTTTTATTTTTTTTACTAATTTAGTATATCCAAAAGTGTATAGAGATCTATGGCAGTATGCCTGAAATGTAATTTTTGCATGGAATTGTTACTTGCTATTGTCTTCTTATTCTGTGTGACAAGTGACCAAATTTCTAAAGACAATGGTCACGAAGGCTTAAATTGGATGGGAATGCTCCATAATGGAGACACCAAAAAATGTAAAATAAACCTTTAATATGTAAGGATGACTTTTGATGCTTTTAGTAGTAGTGCACTTGTAAGTTTTCTTTCTATGTTGTTAAAGGATGGCAGGGTATTGCTATGGGACACCAGAAACGCTAAACCTGCAAAACGTATTGGTAAGTAACGTGGGTAGAAAAACAGTTTTATTCTATAGGAATTATTTTTATCACTCTCTTAATTCTGCTTAGACCAGACTTGGGCAAATTGCAGGCCCCAGGGCCACATCTGGCCTTTTAACTGTCCCTATCCAGCCCTCTCTGAGCTTGTCGGCTTCCTCACTGAGGAAACTTCCAGGCTCAGAGAGGCCCGCAGACAGATTTTTTTGGTGGAGTGCTACAAGAAATGAAAGGAGAGAGCTTGAAGAGGTGATCAGTACAGCAGGGAGGCTCAGTTTTAGTAAGGGACCTCCTAATGCTCTCCCACCACTTGACTACTAGACTAAGTTGTTACTGTGTTAGCGCCTGCATTCTGCAAACCCCAGGAGGAGCCGTACACCTGTTCTTCACTCCAGGTCAGGATCTTCAGAAATCCCTGCTGTACCGATCTCAGCCTTTCTCTTTTTTTTTTAGTCACTTTAAGAAGGTGAAAAGATGTTACCACACACACCCCCAATCCTGTAATCACTCTGTCATAATTCAGTGTAAGCCTCCGTTCACTCTGGCACAGCTTTGAAATGGCATTATTTCAGCATTTCAAAGCCGTAGATCAGTGCGATTTGCACTGCCGATTTCATTGCGACTTCATACAACAGAAGTCTATGCATGCCATAATGAAATCGGCAAGAAGTAGTGCAGAATCCTTTTTTAATGTTGCTGCGGCATGAGTTGCTATTTGGTTTCATTGCTGACAAGGGGGTGCAACTTGTCATTTTGATTTGGAACTATCAAATCGCATGACAAATTATTTAAACTTGAAAAGCAGCAAGACTATCGCAAGATCAGGTAAGGAGGTTTCTTGGGGCATCCTTGTACACACAGTGCTGCCTTGGATATGGCAATATATATAATATAACAAAAATTACACCTGGAAAGACCTGCAGACTTCCTCAATTTCTAGTTCACCAAAACGTATCCTTCCAGCAAAAAAAAGTATCTTCATTATTCTTATCTGGGTACTGTGTTTGACAGTATATGTCCTAATCTATCAAGAGTCTTTGTCATTCGACAATTCCTAAAGCCTTTCTGGTGACATGTCATAGCAAGTGTCACTAAATGGCAGACTGCGGTCTAGACATGGACCAAGTGACAGTCCTGTCCGGTAGAGGTGCGCATCTTCACTGGTCTCGCGATTATATTACAATTATCTTGTCAACGATTCCACGATGCACCGCGATTACGGACGATGGTTTCCATCAAAAAAAATTCAAGCATTTAGAAGCACTCCATTTTATTTATTTATTTTTTTAAATCTGCCTTTAAAAAAAAACGGACACATAGTTATAGTCAGGTTGAAAAAAGTCCATCTAGTTCGACCATAAAAATATCAAACAATCCTATACCCACAGTTGATCCAGAGGAAAGCGAAAAACCCCAGCAAAGCCTGATCCAATTTGCTCCAGCAAGGGAAAAAAAAGAGGCAATCTGATTTTCCCTGGATCAACTTTACCTATAAATGTTAGTACCCAGTTATATTGTGTGCATTTAGGAAAGAATCCAGGCCTTTCTTAAAGCAATCTACTGAGCTGGCCAGAACCACCTCTGGAGGGAGACACTCCCTGCATATAGCAGTAAAACGACATGGAAGAGTCCAGGATATGAGGGAGGGGTAGGAACTGAAGGGTGAAAGAATCCATGAGTAAGAAAGGAAGGCTGGAAGTGTCTGGGGATGGAGGAATTAATGAATGGAGAATGGAAGTCTGGAGATGGGGCCTGAAGGATGGATGAGTCTGGAGATGGAGGAATCCATGGATAGGAACAGAAGGATGGAGGAGTTCAAAGATAAAAATGGTGATGAAGGTGGGGGGACTGAAGGATGGAAGAATCAAAGGGAGGATGTTAAGATGGTCATCATGGAGTCCTGCAGGTAAGGAATATCAGAGCTAGAGGATCCACTGTGCTGTGTACATGTCAGGTTTGGGGGTGTGATGGTCTTCCCCCTGCAGTTTAGGGTTGGGGATGTCAGTGCTTTCTGTATAAACCTATTTTATAAAAGTGGAGTTCCACCCAAAAGCGGGTCTTCCGCTTTAAGGAGTCCTTACCTCTTTACATGCCACATTTGGCATGTTGTGTTGTGTTTTTTTTTTGGGGGGGGGGGGGGGGGGGGGGTAAACCTGCTCTGGACACCAGGAACAGTCCACTGCTGGATTATTGGGGAGTGCCTTTTTCCGGTGGAGCGGGGGATCGGGTGAGTAAAAGGGCTTCTCCTTTTCCCTGAAAAAATGAAGCGCTTTAACTGTTTTTTTTTTTTTTTTTTTTGCTGGCGCTTTAAGAACCAGCCAAATGTTGGTATGAATGTAATGATTTTATTTAAAATGCCATTGTGTTATGACTGAGATAGTGATTTTTAACGTGTTTCTTGCCTGTAGATTTTTGCGCTTCACACAACATTCCCACCTATGTTACGTGGCACCCTGTTGAAGATGATACATTTGCTTGTGGTAGGTTGAGTATTTATTTGTTTTTTTGGGTTTTAACATATCACAAATTAAAATGTTCTCGATTTGATTGAAACCTTTCACTAAATTTAAAATGCAGGTCTTGTATTATATACAAGTCTCCTCCGCTCATCACATCCATTATTATGTCAATAGTCTGACACTCCTCTCTAGCATTACTTATACTGAACATGTGTGGCAGTATGGAGATGACAGGAGCCACAGGTGATGGCTCCTATACCTCCCAAGTTAACAGCCACTGCTCTAAATCTGCCGAAGGAATACATTTCTTTAAAATGTAACTATGGTCAGAAATGGAAATATACCGTGCAATAAAGCTCAAACACTTGGGAGACGTAGCAGTAAGCACAGCACTTACGTGCTAGCTCTGCGTAGCTTCTCCCAATGCAAATCCAATATTCTTTGCAAGGATATACAAGGCTAAAGATGGACTATGTATTTGGATGCATAGAACTTAAAACTAGGACGCGCACTTATGAATATCAAATAGGCAAAAAACAATTGTGCAAAAGGTCTCCATTATCCAATCCTGAATTAAAGTGCTTAGTGCAAATAAATATAAATGGTATTCAATAAACAATTGTCCAAAAAGTCCATAATATGAAATCCTAATTTAAGTGCTCAGTGCCAGTAAAGGCATCTAAACGTGAAGGAAAGAGATACACAGGAGAATAGTGCTCTTCCTTGTTTTCCCAGTAGAAACACTCTGCACTCACCAGAAATATAAGACCTCTTTCCTCAAAGTAGGTCAAAACTTGCTTAAATGGGTGTTCCCATGTGCTTCTGTATGATTTTCAGTCAACCGATAGTATCCTGTACACATGAATGACTAGATCTCACCATTTACTTGATGGTACTCCTGCACATTTAAGAGGCTCTGTACAGACCTCACCAGCAAGGGAAAAAGGTAGAGGAACCTCTCATAATATCCAGTTCTATTTAAAAAAAAAAGTTAAAAAATTGTACTTGCGTCAATATAGAAGGCTCAGGCATTGAAATAGAAACAGAAAGCACCAGTTTGCGCTCCACTCCAATGACTGGCCCAATCAGTTGTGCTGTGGTGCAGTGCTGATAGGAGGAGTGAGCAGAGTGAGAGGTGAGCTCATTAATCTGCTGCTTCTCCTTTCACTGTTCAAGGGCGGATGGATGGCAGGTAGTAAATGCTACATGAATCATCTGGCCTTACTCATGATGGCCGAGGCTAGATATGCTAGAAGGTGTTGATGAGTAGGTTTGCTTTAAATATTAAATAATTAAATTGGGGTTTTCAGTATGTGGTACTTGGTTTTGTTTTGCTTTTAATATGGGAATGTTTCCAAAGTCGCATTTAATTCTTAGTACTACCACACTACAGTATAAGTAATTGCACTTATAAGTGGCCAATTAGAAACTGCAGGGATGTGACATGACTGCTTCCCAGGTATAAAGAAAAATAGTTTGTAGGACATTTGTGTTTGTCATATATGGCTGTGTGTACGTAACAGTGATATACAGTATGAAAGTGCCATCCAATGGAGTTTAACAGCAGTAAAGTCATGGCTTTTTTCAAATCTTTCCACAGGTGATGAGAATGGTAATGTTTACATTGTAAATTTGAAGAATTCAGATTCAGCCAAGGCAGTGGCCATACATTCCAGACCAATTACAGGACTGGCCTATTCACAGCACAGGTAAAACCATCTTCTCGATTGCTGCTTGGAATCGCACAGTTTAATGTCTCATATCTTAACTTTAACCCCATACATACAGCTTTCACATATTCTGTGCAAACATTGTCAATGTATTCTTGAACTAGCCAGCTTGGACATCGTGCCAGCTGTGGTAAGATTGAAACCTTCTGAACCACTGGTGGCTGATTCATTCTTCATAAACGTAATAAAATGCTTTTTCTTTGGTATGCTTGTTGAAGAAAAAAAGACCATTTCATTTGGGCTTTTAGACTTTGTATTTGAAAGAGTTTTCTTCCAACTGGAATTCTTGCAATGATGGCAATTTCCTGACCATAAAGATATAAAGGGGTTAAAGCATAACTCCACCCACCATTAATTTGAAAACAGCAGTGCTCCACCCACACAGCCACGTCATTTATTCATTCAGTTTCCTGTTAATGAACAAACTGCAAGTAACTGCTGCCGCAGCAGGTGGCTTGTAGTCCTTAATGCATAATCCTGGTATCGGCAGATCACAGGAGAAATGCATTGCATTTTTTTTTTTTTACCTGCAAAATATATGTATTTTTGAAAGGGGAACTTATCCTTTAGGAGAGCTAGCTGTTCATTCCTGAGCTCCAAATTAGCAAGCTACTATGACATCTTTTTTTTTATCTCCAACCTACTTAACAATGAATAATGTACAAAGCTTATAAGCTATAACCATTTTATTTGTAATCCTGTATAAAAATGGTTATTAAACAGCACATTTTTTTTTTTTATCTGATTTTATAGCTCTCCATTGCTGGCTTCAGTCAGTGAAGATTGCTCAGTTGTGGTCCTAGATTCTGAATCTTCAGTAATGTAAGTATGTTTTAAAGCTATTCTTTCACTTTAACCACTTGCCGACTGTGCTTTAGCTGAATGAAGGCTACAGTGTGGCTGGCCAGTTATAGGAGGGCGTTGCGCTTTTTGATGGCTGTGTCCTTAAGACAATGCTGATTACAGATCGGGGTAAAGGACCAATCACAGGGGCCTTTTACCACGTGATCAGCTGTGTCCAATTGGAGCTAATCGCAATGTAAACACCAGTTATCAAAAAGCCAATAAACGGCTTGTGTTAAACATCTGCACTGATAATCGGGGCACTGATTATCAGTGTCCCGATTATCAGTGCAGCCTCATCAGTGAAGGAGAGAAATTACCCGTTTGCTAAATTTTTCAACAGACTATGAAAAATGATTTTTTATTTTTTTTGGAGGGGGGGGGGTCTTTAAAAAAAAAAGAAAAAAAAATACGGTCTTTTCTTTCTTTCTTTTTTTATTTGGCAGAAAAAAAAAAATCCCCAGTGGCGATTAAATATCACTAAAAGAAAGCTCCTATTTGTATGAAAAAAATTATACATTTTTCATGAGTACAGTGTTGCATGACCGTGCAGTTGTCATTCAAAATGTGACAGCACAGAAAGCTGAAAATTTGGCCTGGGCAGGGAGGGAGTCAAAAGTGCCCAGTAGGCAAGTAGTTAAAGGAAGGAACTCTGGATTGGATATTGATTATTGCATAAAGCTTTTATAGTCATTGCCCTAAACTTGTCAGGCTTAAGCTAAATTTTTATAATAACTGTATCACAGGGGTGCATCCTAAAGCGTTTTAGTACTTCAAGCACAATTTGTATTTACCTGGCCAAAGAATTAAATAACAAAGATCGTAAGAAAACTAATAACTACCAAGAAGATGTTAGATGTGAGAGGAGTAGTTCACTTGCAAGTGCATAAAACCGTTTGAACTTTAAAATTGCCGTGCTTAACAAAAGGAATGTATTTCAAATAACTGATTTAATCAAAAGGTACATGCAGTTAAACAAAATACCAATCCTAGGGTGCTTGTTCCTCTAAATTCCAAGTTAGTTCATTTTAAAACTTTGCTGTTGGGAAACATTGAAATGCATTGATGTGCTTTAATTTTATCTTTTGTGTTTAAAATATTGATGCACATAACTAAACTAACATAGTTAACATAAGCTACCTTACCTTAGGAAAGTGCAGTTGTTTCAGTTTTTATTAGTATTTAACTGGATTGTATAAAAAAAAAAAACTAGTATCGTGCACTGCAACGATGTTAATCTTGGGTGCAATATCTAGCAATCACAATATATTTAGTGTATACAAGTTTTTTTTTTTGGAAAATGTTCCAAGGATGAAACTTAAGTTGTATATGTATTAATATTTATTATTTTTTTTCCCTTTACTACACAGCTTTAAAGATGAATCTCACCGTGATTTTGTAACGGGTGTGGCATGGTCACCAGTCAATCTTGGTAGTTTGACAACAGTGGGATGGGACCACAAAGTTCTTCATCACAGTATCCAAAAGGAGAACAATCCAGAGCCCAAGGCTGAGGAACAAGCTTAATGGTTATACATGCAGAGTGTACAGCTGTTACTGATGAATTTAAAACTTAGTACTGTATACTTTCAATATTTAGATTACAGACCTAGGTCTGGTCTACAGTGTGCGCAGGTTTGTTTCAAACACTTTTTGCCATATTGGCAGAGAACGGATCAAGAAAATGTGTAGCACACCACCCATGTTTTTGTTTATTGCAGTTAACCTCTAAAGTCTGTTGCCTGCACCTTACTTTTCTGTTTAGTAATTCTCCATTTTTCACCCACTTTGTAAGTCACAGCAGAACACTGTTCATGTTGATAGACTAAAATCTATCCCCATCACATTTCTTAACAAAGAATTAAGATGAACAATGGTTTCACCAACAGGTGTCACTGCAGTCAGATTTATGGAAGTGAGATTTCTGACTCCAAAGAAACCATTGGTTTCCAGGAGTCACAACTATGTTAAGGGCAGCTAGCAGATGTTTCATAATCCTGTAACTATACCTTTAACAATTATTTTCTGTTTTACTGCACTTACATGTTTTGGAATTTAGACAGTGGTTATTTATCGTTGTATGCTCTTTTCTTTTTTTCTTTATATTGTAATTTGTAAACATTCAATTTTGTGTTACTGTAGTAACGTTTTGTAAAGTAAAAAAATAAAGGTCAGTAACACCTACTAGCTCAGAACACATTTGCCTTGACAATCTTGTTCTCGTGATTTTTATTTTTTTTTTCTGTAATGAACCTTCAAGTAATAACCTCTTTACAACTGGCATTTAAAAGGTGAGTTCACCAGAAAACACACTATGCTTGTCCCATTTGGGTATAGCAGCATAGTGTGCTATACCTACCCTCTAGCCAGGACTCCCGTTCAGTTTAAAGAATGTAGTCAAGCTGTTTTCATGGCTAGAGCTCTGATGTCCCGACTCGTCCAATTTTAAGTATTTATGCTATATTGTTGACCTCCAGGAGACATCACTTAAGTGTTTTTATGTTCTTTTAAGAAATTTTATTTTAAACTATTCTCAAGATTGTATTAATATCCGGTAAAGTTGCACAGAATATTTCCCCCAAAAAGTCAAACAAATGTTGAAGTCGCACACCTGGGCATTTTATGAATTCATAACAAATACAGAAATTGCTTGAACTCTGCAAATGGCATTGCTGTACCATTATCCTGGGCTCATGTTTTTTATGGCTGCAAAGACTGTTATACCAAAATATTGGAAATGGTACAATGGGTGCAGGGAGTGCAATATTTGCAGCAAATGGAGGAATTAACTGTATTGCTAAGCGGTAATTGCGAGAATTTTTATTGCAGCGTGCGAAATCTTTCTGTGCATCCTCAAAGTTTGTGGAATTGAGATGGAATATGTTGTAAAAAGATAAAGTATATTAAGAGACCTAGAGGGGTATGTGTCCTTGAAGGGGGGGATGGAGAGCTGAGAGAATTATATTCCCTTCTCTTTTTGTTTTGTATCGGCTGAGTGACTGAAGAATCATTGATATTTGGGATTCTAAGCATTAATGTGGTTGTAAATCCCAGACAGGAAATATATTTGAAGTGTTTACTTTTTTCTCTCCAAAGCTCTAAGTGTTTCTCTCTGGCACTTCATTCCTCTGTTTATCAGCATGAGTCCCTTCTGAGACGATTTCCCGATACATAAGAAAATTTGTGAGGGGGAGGGAGATAAGCACACAGCTATTTAGAATCCAGCTCTGCCTTTTCCCTCTTTCCTCTGCCTATGTGGAGTGAGTGTTCCTTTCCACCAATCGGCTCTCATACAGTGTATAAGAGCTGTAACTGCAGCTATCCACCCTCTCCTCTGTACTCCTCGCAGAAGGATTTGATCACAATTGTGCTCCTTTGAAGAGTTGTAGACAAGAGAAGACTGCAGATAAAACAAATCCTTCTACATAAACAAGTAAGAAAATAGTTGGGCAGGGTTTGGTAGAGTATGAGCGGTCTATCGCATCCCAATGTATGAATATAATTGAATTTTTGTAGGCCTTGTGTGCATGAACACAGCCCAGTACCCCTAGGGGATGCTTAGGGTGAAGATAGACACTGATAAGTTATATGCAATTCAAAAAGTGTGTGGATTTATTGGAAGAGATGCATGTCAATGCATATAATACATCATACAAAATGTTCAAATGTTAAGGCATACAAAATAGCATATATAGTTTTTTATCATGTCACAGCATGAACATAAAAAATGTTGAGACAGGGAAAAACTTGCTTGATACGTATATATTCAGGAAAAGGCCAACATGTTTCGGACTTTAGTCCTTTTTCAAGGCAGTTTAATATCCTTATGTTCACATCTACAATGTGTGAATAAATCAGAAATTAGTACATATAATTTGCAAAGGCAGAGGAGGGGTGCTCTTTCGACCCCCTGAGCAAACCTCAAAAAAGCAATGATGACCATCTACCAGTAGGCGGGAGGTTACAGGCCTTCCTGCCAGGTTGGGGAAAAAGCAACAAAAAGCCAATTTTTTTTCTGAATCTTATCAGTCAAGGATATCGGCTAGCCACTTCCCGACCGACGCACGACGATATACGTCGGCAGAATGGCACGTACAGGCAGGAGGGCGTATATATAAGTCCCTTCTTAATGCCTGTCCGTGCCATCGGGAGCGGCGCGCTCCCGCGCCTGTCGGGACCCCCGTAAGTCCAGTCGTGGTCCCTGTGGACTCGATCGCCGCGGGAACACCCGCGATCGTCTCACGGGAAGGCTGAACGGGGAGATGCCGAGATAAACAGCATCTCCGGGTTCTGCCTAGCAACTAGTGACGCCGATCTCTGCTCCCTGTGATTGGAGCAGAGATCAGCATTCACTAGCTGACAGCCACGCCCCCCACAGTAAGAAACACACCCCTAGGCATACTTAACCCCTACACTGCCCCCTTGTGGTTAACCCCTTCACTGCCAGTGTCATTTATACAGGAATCAATATTGAATATTGCAAAAATATGTAGAAGAATACGTATCGGCCAAAACTGAGGAAAAAATATTTTTTTTTTGTTTTTTATATATTTTTGGGGGATATTTATTATAGCAAAAATAATGCGTTTTTTTTTTTCAAAATTGTCGCTCTTTTTTGTTTATAGTGCAAAAAATAAAAACCGCAGGCGTGATCAAATACCACCAAAAGAAAGCTCTATTTGTGGGGAAAAAAAGGACGTCAATTTTTTGTTTGGGAGCCACGTCGCACGACCACGCAATTGTCAGTTAAAGCGACGCAGTGCCGAATCGCAAAAAGGGGCCTGGTCCTTTGGCTGCAAATTGGTCCGGTCTGAAAGTGGCTAGAATTTTCACAGACGCCCCCAAGCTGGTTTTACATTAGAAACCTTCCGAGGGATCCAGAAAAAGCCCTGGTGAGGACATCTCTTCTGAGAGAACAGATACAACAGGGTGTTATTTCCCAAGTCCTGAAGGACCAAGAAGGGGACGGGGTTTTTACTTCCAGATTTTCTTGATCAAGAAACCATCTGGGAAATTTCGTCTGGTTCAGAATCTTCAGGTTGAGAATCAATCTATAAAGTACAAAAGGTTCGATTTTCTCAGAAAAATTTACTCACCCCCAACTGTTACATGGCATCCATCGACCTGTGGGATGCCATCTCCATATACCAATTGCAGCTACATCGCAGAAATTCCTGCGACTAGCAGTCAATGGTGGGGGGGGGGGGTGATTTGGCACCTTCAGTTCAGGGCGCTGCCCTTCGGCCTTTCCTCCTCTCCCAGAGTGTTCACAAAAGTGATGGCAGAGGCTCTGGAGTCCCTGTAACCGAAGGGGATCTCCATAGTGCCTTATCTGGACGATCATCTGTTCGCAGAAACAAAAGATCAGGTAGTGGTCAATCTACAAGTAACCCAGGGACATCTAAACAGCCTAGGTTTGCTTCTGAATCTCCAGAAATCAAATCTGAAACCATCTCAATGAGTGAGGTTTCTGGGACATGAAAAAGATTCAGTAGAGCTAAGAATCTTTCTCCCACAGGAGAAGGTAGAAAAAATGCAGTTGGCTCTAAGAACGTTTCAAACTAACAGAGGTTTTAGTAAGGGAAGCCATGTCAGTCTTAGGTCTGTTAACTGCAGCAATCCCTTCAGTGCAGTGGGCCAGGCTACATGCTCGATGTCTACAGGCAGACATTCTACTGAATTGGACACACCAGGAACCTCTGGAAATGAAGTTCAAAATATAAACAAGGGCAATAACGTCACTTTGGTGGTGGAGAAACCAAAGGAACATGTCAAAAGGACTCCCCTGGACTTTTCTAGTAACGTCAGATGTGAGCGCATGGGGGTGCAGAGCTCACCTCGAAGAGGACAACACAGGGAGTTTGGAACAAGTCAGAGGCAAGAAGGTCCTCAAATTGGAGGGAGTTGAAGGCTGTCCATCTAAGCCTCCTATTCTTGCAGCAGGACCTAAAAGAACAGCATGTCCAGGTGTTGTCAGACAACATGACGACAGTATTATACCTATCAAAGCAGGGGGGCACAAGGAGCAAGACCCTGATGGAACTAGTTAATCAAATACTGAGTTGGACAGAGGACAATTTGGCCTTGCTGTCTGCAGTCCATCTGAAAGGCACAGAAAACACCCTAGCAGACCTTCTCAGCAGAAGGGAAGTAAGGGAGGTGGAATGGTCATTAAACCAAGAGTTATTCGAGAAGATCACAGAGTTGGGGCCTTCCTCAGGTAGACCTCTTTGCAAACCAAATAAATGCGAAAACATCAGCCTTCTTCTCTCTTCAGAGACAGGATCAAGTGCTTGGAGTAGATGCATTAGCTTACAAATGGGACTTCCCCCTGTCTTACGCTTTCCTCCCGTTTTCAGCTAATACCAAGAGTGTTGGCAAAGTCCAGAACAGAGTCCACAGATCTGATCCTAACTGCTCCCTATTGGCCAAAGAGACCCTGGTTCTCGACCCTATTGAATCTCTCAGCAAAACCTCCCTGGAGATTACCAATCAGGGAGGACCTTCTGTGTCAGGGTCAGATTCTCCATCCAGATCCAGCGTACCTGAATCTAACCGCCTGGTTTCTGAGGAAGAAATTCTAAGGAAAAGGGGGCTATCAGAAACACTTTTTAACACCTTTCTAGCAAGTAGGAAGAAGGTCACCAGGGCTATTTACTTCAAAGTCTAAAAGTGTTACCATTCCTGGTGTTCCAGCAGTAACGTTAGTTTCGTTAACACTATTTCAGTTTTAAAATTTCTCCAGGAAGGAATGGAGAAAGGTTTAGCAGCAAGTACTCTCAAGACGCAGGTAGCTGCATTATCCGTTTTTTTTTTGGAAAAAACCTTGTCAAGGGAACCCTTGATAGTCAGATTTTTTAAGGCTATGGCAAAAATTAGGCCTGGGCCTCTTATTAGTTTTCCCAAGTGGGTTTTATCTTTGGTTCTTCAGGGACTTACTAAATCATCTTTCGAAACCACTAGAAGAGACATCTTTAAGATTCCTGACCCTTAAAACAATTCTCCTGGTTGCAATGACGTCTGCACGTAAAATCAGTGAAATACAGGCATTATCAATCAAGGAGCCCTTTATGAGATGTCTCCTGGACAGGATAGTGCTGAGGACAGATCCAGCCTACCTACCTAAGGAGTCTTCGGTTTTTCACCGAACACAGGAGCTCGTACTCCCTACTTTCTGTCCTATGCCCTCTGGGCCAGGAGAAGAAGCCTTCCATATTCTGGACGTCAGAAGACGCCTCCTAAAGTATTTGGAAGTAACAAAGAATCTCAGAAAGTCGTCTTCTCTTTTTGTCCTAATGGAAGGAAGTCACAAAGGGGATTAAGCGTCCAAAAGTACCCTAGGAAGGTGGTTAAAACAGGCTTTTAAAGAAGCGTACCTGTCCTTAGGGTTAGAACCTACAGAGGGTATATTGCCTCTCTACACGGGCAGTGGCAGCTTCTTGGGCAGAGAGGGCCGGGGCATCACCAGAGCAGATATACAAGGCTGCCACGTGGTCCAGTTTTTCAACCTTCATAAGGCACTACAGGTTGGATCTACTGTCAGCCTCAGAGCAGTCCTTTGGCAGTAAGGTTTTACAAGCAGTGGTCCCACCCTGAAGTGAGCTCTCGGTTATCATCTCCAAGGTGCTGCCCTGAAAGGCGAATGGAGAAAACCTTAGTTATGCCGTGTACACACAAGCGTTTTTCCGTCGGAATAAACAATGAAGGTTTCGCCGACGGAATTCCGCTCAAGCTGTCTTGCATGCACATGGTCACACCAAAGTCTGACCGTCAAGAATGCAGTGACGTACAACACGTACGATGGGACTAGAAAAAGGAAGTTCAATAGCCAGTAGCCAATAGCTTCCATCTCGTACTTGCTTCAGAGCATGCGTCGTTTTAGGTAAGTGGGAACAGTATACGGGCGGTTTTTCCGAAAGGAATTGGTTCAGTCGGAAAAATTTAGAACATGTTCTCTTTCTAGGTCCATCAGAATTTTTGACTTAAAAAGTCTGATGGGGCATACACATGATCGGAATATATAATGAAAAGCTCCCGTCTGACTTTTTCTGTTGGAAATTCCGCTCATGTGTATAGTTGTATAGTATAGTTTATAATCGTTGGGCTTGGTAATTTGTCTGTTTATATCTTCCAGCATGTCAGAGGAATTCTTGGTAACAACTGATGGCATTGTGGAAGCAGCTGAGTTTAAAGGGGTGTTGTCACGTAGTGTTTCCTGTTAAGAGGTGGAGCTACGCTCTCTCCAAGGTGCTGTCCTGAAAGGCTCGTAGAAATACTGTCACCGGTAAGTCTAACTAAGGTTTTTTTTTTTAGTTTGTTTTTTTTGTTTCTTGTTTTTTATCCGTATTTTTCTTCAGCTCAGTTCAGGACATGTGTGCTCCTTTTTAAAAATGCACTGGACTGTATCTGGTGTGAACCCAGCCCTAAGACAACATTTTATAAACTGTGCAATATACTGTGTGGTAAATCAGCATCTCTAAATTTCATGCAAAACCCCAAGGTAAAATAAAAGGTACTCTAATGCCGCATACACACGATCGGAATTTCGGCCAGCAAAAGACCAATGAGAGCTTTTCATCGGAAAATGCGACCGCGTGTAGGCTCCATCGGAATTTTGCTGGCCGAATTCCCGCCGGCAAAAATTTGAGAGCATGTTCTCAATTTTTCAGACGGAAGTGGTTTCTATCGGAAATTCCGATCGTCTGCAGCAGTTCTGATGCGCAAAATTCCTACACATGCTCAAAAACAATTTGACGCATGCTTGGAAGCATTGAACTTAATTTTTTTTCTCGGCTCGTCGTAGTGTTGTACGTCACCGCGTTCTTGACGGTCGGAATTTGGTGTGACCGTGTGTAGACAAGACAGTTTGAGCGGAATTCCATCAGGAAAAACCATCAGAGCTTTTTCCGATGAGAATTCCAATCGTGTGTACGCGGCATGTGTCCAGTGCAAGGTAAATACAAAACCGGAAACTTTCAAAAGCTGCATGAAAATTTTTGTGTAATATGATGAAGTAAGAACTGCTTTTTGGAGAGTTGATGTGGACGTGAGAGTAAGAGGGCGTATGTAGGGCGTGCTCCAAGCGCTAATACTGTTACACAGTTCCTACCTGCATTGCGCTCTTGCTGTGTCCATGCTGTGACTGAGCTGAAGTCGGGGCTTCGGAGGAGACCTTGTGGGACCCAGCGGTGTCGTATGGAGTTGCTGGAGTCTGGTTCTCGGCTGTGGCCCCCTCCTCGATCTCTGTCTTCTGCGGTGGAGGTGTTGGAAGGTCTCGGTCCTCAGTGCCAGCCGAGTCCTCCGTGACCTGCGGGAGTGGGCAGTGCTCGGGAGCGTCGCTGCTCTGGAAGCCCCTGGACTGACACGAAGGGAGAGAGATCGGGGCCACCGCTGGCACCTGCCTCCAGCCTAGGGAATGGACGGAGGATCGGCAACCCTCAGTAAAAATAGGAAAAAAATCGGAAGGATTCTACAGAAATCAGACGAATCCGACTGCAGGAGCAGGTAAATTTAAAAATAATCAAGAACTAAAAACTGTATTTAAAAGTAAAAAACAAAAAAATGGTGAGATAAGATTAAGGAAGGAGCAATCAAAGAAGCAGAAAAGGAAAGGGAAAAAGAAGAAAGAAAAACCTATATAAAATTAAACAAAACCAAAATAAAATAAACTAAGGAAGGAAAAGAAAAAAGGGGAAAAAAATAAATAAGTAAGAAAGGGACAAACAAGAAGAAAGAGGAGGAATGGAGAGAAGGGGCAGTAATAGAGCGGCCAAAATATGGAAAGGGGGCAGGGGACTTTTAATACTGATGCCTCTATGCAAGATGATGGCGGAACTCCCCAACAAACACAAAGTGGTAAATCCTTAAAAGAAAAGGTTACAGAAGCTGCAGCCGCAGCCGCAAAACCTGCAAAATTAAAAGACGGGAAAAATAAAGTGTCACAAGATATGGCTGAGGAAGAATTGGAAGCCTCTTGCACTGATATAGTTAATATGCATGAATACTCTGCTCAAAAGACAAGTGAAGTGGATGAGATGGAAGAAAGTGCAAAATTACATGTTAATAAACAGCCAAATGACATGCAAATAAAATCATCAAAAACACCAATAGAGCCTTCATTGCTAGATGTGCTAAAGGCAATACAACAATGCCAGAGTTCAATAGGTAATCTGACTGGTCAAGTACAGGAGCTCAAAGAAGAATACATTTTTTTGTGCCAAGACGTAAAGAAAATCAGGGAGAGAACGTCTGTACTGGAAAACCGGGTCAAAGAATTTGAGGATTCAACGCAGCCATTGGGCAAAGATGTTAAAGAAGCAATGGAAAAATCTGATGTTAATGCTCATAAGTTGGAAGATCTTGCAATCCTTTTTATTAAAATTTTTTCCCTCTCTCTCCAATTCAAACCTCCCCACCCCCCTCGCCTTACCCTATTTTTGGGAGTTGGCCAGGCCCTTTTTTTTTTTGTTGGGGGGGTCGGAGGAGAGAGTCCAGTGTCAATCACTGAATGGATTCTTCATACCTTTTCCCTGAGGGAAATGTTTGACTGTTAGTTTTTCATTTTTGCATTTATGGCTGTGTGTGACATTTTCTATGCGTTTGTCAGCTAGTTAAGATAATCATCGAAATTTGCTCCTCACAAAATACTTTAAACAATCTCCCCTGTATTACTAATAAGAATTACTTCGTCCAGGGATATGTCCCAAAAACATAATATAGGAGCAATATGTCAGCTTCAAAGCAAGTATTAGTATCTTGGAATATTAGGGGACTTAGTGACCTAGTAAAAAGACAAGCCATGTTTACTACACTGAAACAATTGCCCCCCTTCTGTTATCTGCCTGCAGGAGATGCATCTAAATGTACATACATTTCATTATCTGAAACAAGCACAATATAAAAGACAATACCATTCTATATATACCATTTATTCTAGAGGAGTATCCATACTGCTTGCAAATGAATTGGATTTATCCTGTAGGCAGGTACAAATCGATACAAAAGGCTGATATGTTTTTCTGTAGGTCATATGTTCTAGCTAATATATATATATAAACCTCCCACATATTCATCAGAGGTACTTAACCACTTCAGGCCCAGAAGATTTTACCCCCTTCTGACCACAGCACTTTTTTTGTGCTATAAACAAAAAAAGAGTGACAATTTTGAAAAAAATAACTAAAAAAGATATTATTATTATTATTATTATTATAACTTTTTTTTTTTTTTACTACTAGTAATGGCAGTGATCTGCGATTTTTAGCAGTATTGCGACGGACAGGTCAGAGACTTTTGACACTTTTTTTGGACCATTGGCATGTATACTATACAGCGATCAGTGCACTGATTACTGTGTAAATGTTACTGGCAGGGAAGGGGTTAACACTAGGGGGCGATCAAGGGGTTCATTGTGTGTTCCCTCACTGTGTTCTAACTGTGTGGGGATAGGAGTGACTAGGAGAGAAGACATATCCTACATTTGTGTGTTTTGTGTGTTCCCCGATCGTGCACACGATCACTCGTGGCCGGCACTATATGCATTATATGCGGATGACACACTTCGTCTTCATTGGAGGCAGTAATGTCTTTAATTAAAACATATGGTTCCTTTTCAGGCTTAAAGATAAATTGGGATAAGTCAGTACTTTTACCAGTGGATCCCTTTGCGAACAATCTGCTAATCTCTGCTTCTCAGATTGCAGTAGTCTCTACATTTAAATATCTAGGAGTACATATTACATCACAAGTGGGAACATATGTGGAGAGGAACCTGTCCCCACTACTTAAGCGGCTTGGGCAAGTGGGAAAAATCTGGAGTAAATTGCCTTTGACAATAATAGATCGAGCCAATTTGATAAAGATGATCTGGATGCCACAATTATTATATCGGCTCTATAACTGTCCCATATGGTTAACACGGAAATTTTTTAAACAAATACCGTAAATGCTCTGTTTAGAGATCTAATTTGAAGATATAAACATCCTTGGATCAGCTTGGAAATTTTGCAGTTACCCAAGGATGAAGGTCTGTCCCTAATGCTAGGCTTTATTATCTGGCATCTCAACTTCAGCAATTAAATGGTTGGAATACTATAGATTGTGAGGATCCTATACAATAAATTATATTTTCCCAAATGCCGATAAATCCATTAGTGCAGTTAATAGTTTTCTTTGGATCTGTTTTTTTTTTTTTCTTTTTCTTTTTTATGGGTCTATTAGTTTTGAAATATAGTATGTTTGTTGGGTTGCATTGTTCATTGACTGTATACACTATGTTTGGTGGGGCAAAGAGATGTAATGGATACTAATGTTCATTCTTTTTTTTTCTTTTTTTTAATATGTGAAAAAAAATCTATAAAAAATTATTTGATTAAAAAAAAGTGATGAAAAAAGTCTTTCCCAGAAAAAGAAAAACGAAAAGTCATTTATGAAACTTTTATGTTACTCCTGTGTCTATCATAATTACCATGTCTAGCAGCTTTTGATATAACAGCATGATTCACTTTCAACATCTTTAATATTTCCATTGTCAAACAGCTGTCATTTAGAAATATGAATGAAGCTGTGAGCAACCACCAGTAAGTGCACACAATCAGATTTCTTTCAAACTAATTTCACTCTATTGCTAGAGGCCTGACTTCAGTTGAACTATGCCCTGAAATCAAGACTAAGCCCTTAGTGACAAAATGGGGAGGTATAAAAGGAAGAGTTTTTTTTGGTAATTAAAGAAATAAATAAGCACCTTATTGCAGGGGTAGGCAAACTTAGAGGTGCAGATTTACCAGAACAACATGGGAGAAGTCAAAGATCACTTGGCACAGTGTCCCTCCTCACCTGATTTAACCCTTTTTTGGCTGCTATGCCCTGTACTCCACTTGTAAACTCAGCTGGCCAGGCTAATTTTTGAGTTTGTAAAAGACCCCCCAAACCATATATTTTCTGAAAGCACATGACCAGTATAATAAAAAGAAGGTGCTACTGATTTTTAAGGCCCTGTGATATTTGCACAAATGTTTATCAAACAATATTTTCACTAAAATCACAGCAAATATTCCAGAATTCCTCCTAAATTCCTACTAAATATAAAAGCTAAACCTGTATTGAGTTAATAAATAACAAATATTTGTAAATTTAAAATTGCACCTCTTTGCGAAATGGTGAAACTCGAAACGACACAAAAATGTAAATATCCAAACTTCTCTAAAAATCGGAAGGTTTTTATCTTTACTTTACAGCTTTCAGAGTGTGTAAAAAGACCCCCCAAACCATACATTTTCTGAAAGCACATGACCAGTAGAATAAAAAGAAGATGCTAATGATTTTTAAGGCCCCTAGATATTTGCGCAAATGTTTATCAAATCAATATTTTCGCTGAAAATTCACTAAAATCATTATTAGCAGATATAAACACAGCTAATTCTACAGAATTCCTCCTAAATTCCTACTAAATATAAAAGCTGTATTGAGTTAATAAATAACAAATATTTGTACATTTTAAATTGTGCCTTTTTGCAAAATGGTAAAAATCTGGAGTTTTACATTTTTCACTTATAGCTTTCAGAGTTTATAAAAGACCCCCAAACTATATATTTTCTGAAAACACATGATCAGTAGAATAAACAGAAGGTGCTACTGATTTTTAAGGCCACGCAATATTTTCACAAATGTTTAGCAAATCGCTCTTTTCACAAAAAAAACATTTTGCCCACATAAACACAGCATAACTTAGTCTTGTAAAATTCCTTCTAAGGCCTCATTCATATTGGGTGTCCTAAAGTGTACGCCCATGGAGGGCCTTGTTTACCTGCACAGGTTTTATGAAGCAGAGACTACGTTGCTGGATTTATTTCCTAATTATGTTTTTTTTTTTTGTCCTTGTACAGTCCATTTTCCGGGTGTTGCAATCCCGCTAGTTCTGCAGACATCCCCTGGGGTTTGGATTGTGTCACTGTTTAGTTATTTATTTTTTCCCACTGGTTGTTTTTACTTGCATCTCTATCCAGGTGTTCCCTGATGGCTGCTGATTCCTACGCCCCTTTCTGCTTCTGCGGCTGAGGGCGGGCAGGGACCAGCGTCGCATCTTGTCCCTGCTTGCACGGGGAACCTGCCGATGCACGTGTGGTGTGGCATGAATACATGTCGCGCTGTGCGCCGCCATAGTTCGTGCATGAATACATTGGCCACAACATCATGGTGCAGTGGTCCAGGGTATGTTCAAGGGTAAGAAGTATGTAATGCAAGAGTTCTGCAGTCAGTGCCAGGGTTATCAGTACATAAGCCACAGAGTGCAGGTTCAAGGAGTACAGAATGCTCAGGGGGCAGGAGTACAAAACAAAGAGTGCAGGAGTCAGGGGTATGTAATGTGCAGTTTAGGGGTCAGGCGAGTGCAAAATTCCCTCCACAATACTCTCCCCCACTTTCATCAAACCTCCCCACCCCCCCCCCAAAAAAAATCAGTAATCTGCATGCTTACATCTCCCAGCAGAAATCTTTGCCCCTTCCCCCAATCTCCTCCCCAGCACAAATCCTCTCCCCCTCCAAGAACAAATTCTACTCCACCCCCCAAATCCCTCCTCCAAGTCTTCTCCCCTTCCCCACTCCCAGAAAAAGTCCCTTCCCCAGCCCCCCCTACCAACACAAATCCTACTCCATTCTCACAATTCCCACATCCAAATTCCCTTCCCCTCCTCACATAAATCCTTTTCCCTCCAAAGACTATACAGAAAGACACACATACAGACACTCGCACACACTTAGGCTTGGTTCAAACATGTCCGGCCGTGGTTTCAGCGCAATTTTTAAAAAGAGTCTGTTGCGGTTTTGTTCAGTGATTCAGGTGCAAATTCTTACTTGAAATCACACCTGAACCAGACTGAAAAATGCACAGGACTCTTTAAAAATGCACCGCAGCCATCCCGCATATATTTGAACCTCTCCATAGAGAAGGCTGCCGGTTCACATGTCATGCGAATTGGATGAAGTTCAAAGCGCATCTAATTCACATATATGGGAACCAAGCCTTACATTCAGACACACACAGATTCACATACAGACACTCATATTCAGGCACTGACACTATACAGACGCACACACAACCTCGTTCCACCACTGGGCTCCAGGACACTGGACAGATCTGTGGGACACTAAGTTAAAAGATAATCTGAAAGTGATAGAATTGCACTTTATCAATTTAACTATCAAGAATAATACACACTTTCAATGTTAGTACTTTTATTAATATCCTTAAAACAATTTATAAATGACTTACATATTCTAAATAAACATTTTTGTTAAAATGGTATAACAATTGACTTCAAACCACTATATGCACATTGCTATTGCACTGCCACTTGGTGGTGACTACCACTTGTATCATCTTTTGGCCATCTCCACAATTCAATAAATTCTGATGGCAGAAAAAAAACGTTTCAGTTTTTGTGGACATAAATTGATGTAAACAGATGATGTCTGTTATTTTTACCCCTGGTTTTATGCAAGAAACATATTTGTTTTTATACTTTTGTCACATATGACTATTTTCTTCACCACCTATGACTATATAAAAACTGACAGAAAAAAACGAATGCAATAATAGAAGTAAACTGATGTAAAATAAAGATAAACGTGTAAACTGATGTAACATGAAACAGTACTCAGTTTTTCTTGGTGCAAAACATGACTAAACTGATGATGCCTGTGTGAAGGGACCCTTATGCCGTGTACACACGGTCGGGCAGAAAAAGTCAGACGGAATATTTTCATCGGACATTCCGATCGTGTGTATGCCTCATAGGACTTTTTTTGTCAAAAATTCTGACGGACCTAGAAATAGAACATGTTTTAAATATTTCCGACGGAATCAATTCTTATCGGGAAAACGGCTCGTCTGTAAGCTGTTCCGACGGACCAAAAACGAGGCATGCTCTGAAGTAAGTATGAGACGGCAGCTATTGGCTACTGGCTATTGAACTTTCTTTTTCTATTTCCGTCGTACGTGTTGTACGTCACCGCATTCTAGACGGTCGGACTTTGGTGTGATCGTGTGTAGGCAAGACAGTTTCAGCAGAACTCCGTCAGAACTCTGTCGGAAAAACCATCAGAGTTTATTCCAACGGAAAACTCTTTGTCCTCTAACTATGGTTTAGTCCCACCAGTTCCAAAGAGAACCTTTGGAGAAGAAAGTCTCTGTGGCAATATTTGTCCCATACAAACTTCAGTTTTATGTTTAAAATGGTTTTCCTTTTTTATAATAGGCTCTGTAGCTTGTAATGTAGTAGCTAAACGTCTAGAAAGTATTTTTAGAGCTTAAACTGTTCATGTGAGTGAACTTTATCTTGAAGACAAGTGTAGAACATGCAAAAAAGTATATAAAATGACTGCTGTATATGAATAAGCATGATGCATTGGCCTGGAAAAAGCATAACAATGTTATTTTATGCTTGTTCCAGGTTAGTGACTGAGGAGGAACAGAAGCCAGACTCAGAGCTGACACTCTGACTGGTTTTGTGGCAGCCAATTTCTACTGGGGGAGGGGGGGGGGGGTTGGCGACAGTATATTGTCGGAGTTGTAGTCGTTCCTTTACATTAATGTAAGGGGGACTGTACTGTAATGTAAAAGGGGGCTGTGATGTGAAGGGAACTGCACTTTAAATTGGCACTGTGATATATAGGGGACTGCACTGTAAAGGGGCACTGTAATGATTACAGTGCAGTCCCCTTTATATCACAGTGCCCCTTGCAGTCATGCCCCCCTTTTTTCGCTAACTTCACAGTGCCCCCTTTCACTCTCTGCCTGCCCTGCACAGGATTCAGCCTGTGTGTCCTCTCCTGACTCTCCTGACCGACCGATGATGTCATCCTATCAGCAGTACAGGGGGCGAGTGGAGCTGCAGATCTGGCTGAACGGCGGGAGCTGCCCAACTTATGTCAACAGGTGGGTGATAACCCGCTTGTTAATATGAAAAGACTCCGCTCTCTGTACAGATCTCCAGCTCCTCCCACCCCCTGCCCTGCTGATAGGATGACATCGTCGGTGGGTCAGGAGAGCCAGGAGAGGTCACACAGGCTGAATCTGGCCTCTGCTCTGCCAAAGGTAGGACTTTGCAGGGCAGGCAAAGGGTGAAAGGGGGCACTGTGATTTTAGAGAGAAAAGGGGAGGGGCATGATTGCAAGGGGCACTGTGATGGGGAGGGGGCTGTGATTGCTAGGGGCACTGTAACGTAAAGGGGCACTGTGATGTAAAGGAAACTGCACTGTAAAGGGGCCCTGTAATCATTACAGAGCAGTCCCCTTCCCATCACAACCCCCATTTAAAGTGCAGTTCTCAAATTTGGAGGATGCTGGGAGCAGAAGAAGGTACTTTTCTGAGTTAAAGTAAAACTAAACTTTCTCATTCAACATTGCCGATATTATTTATTTTACTGCTGGGATTTGTAAATAGATAGGAAGGTATATTATATGCACTTGTTTTAATTATTTTTTTATTTTTAGCGTTTCTTCACTTGCTTTCTGTTTTTTGGCCTAAGCCAAAATGATGTCATATATCCCACGAGGATGGAGGGAGGGCTTTTTCACTTAAGAACACCCTCCTGTCTGCATGCCTGAGGGTAAGGGCAGACAAATTGCAGGAAGTAAATGCTACACAAATCATCTTCTTTTTAAGATGGCCATGGCTAAAACTGCTAAAGGGGTCTTTTCTTTCACAGTGATAAACAAGATTGGATGGGCAAGTTTGCTGTGAATATTACAATTTAATTAACTAGCTTCTTCAGTTTATGGTGCTCAGATACAGTACAGTTAAGCTTCAAGAATACATAATTAAATATAATATATATTTTTAAACCATAATTTCCTGTCACTTTAAGAGATTTAAGAAAGCTGATTTGTTTTGCAAATGTACCAAAGGCTGATACTATTTATGCTAGTATTTGCATGTAAAGATTGAACAAATATCCTGTGTTTAGTGCTTATGGCTCTATGGCTCATTCATTACAGTGCAAAATGCATGTTTTCTCCGATGTGTACATGCTTGTAAATTGTATAATGTATGGACTAGCTATATTTCATTAGAACAACCACTGATATTAGCTTTTAAGAGTGTGTTTCCTCATATGAAATTAGAGTTTAATCATACATTGTTATGTCTTCCGATACCATGCTATAAATAAGAAAACAAAACAAAACTGCTGGCAAATCGCTTCAGTATGAGTTTAATGACATAGGTGTTTTACTCATGCTATAGTGCAAAATAAAATAGTCTGTGCTTTGATGTTTACAGAGAGCCTTGACCGGTAAGGCACTAACCATAATTGCAGCACTCTGTCCAAATGTTTCAGTCATTTCACATTAATTTGTCATGGACAATTTTACAATCAAATATGAGTAGTTGACAATTGCTTAAGGCTCTCAGTTGCAACATTAACAATTCTGTGTTCCCAACTGCATTTGCAGTCAGTTTAGAAATTATATTCTATTAGATGGCTTTCACACTGAGCCACCGCCGTTTTAGCGGCACCATTCGGCCGATAGCGGGGCTGTTTTAACCCCCTGCCAGGGCCAAAATGGGGTTAAATCTGCCCGCAAAACACTGCCGGAGCGGCATTTTGCCGGCGGTAGCGCAGCGCTGCCCCATTGATTTCAATGGGGAGCAGCGGTGGAGGAGCGGTGAGTTCACTGTTCCATTGAAGCTGCTGGCAGGACTTTTTGTGAGGCCCTGCCAGCTCACTGCTCGGGCTTTCACAATAGAGTGAATGGAGACGCTTTTTTCAGGCGCTATACAGGTGCTATTTTTATCGCTGTAGCGCCTGAAAAACGCCTGCAGTGTGAAAGGGGTCTAATAATTAAAGTGCACGGCAAAAAAAAATAAACAAAAACATTTTCAGTACATCCAGAGGCGGCTCTCTAATTAGGCAAATTAGGCGACCGCCTCAGGCCTCGCAAATGCTAGGGGCCCTGCGGCCTAATTTGCCTGTACCTCACCCTTTCCGGCATGCGCGTGGGCTATATTCGTTCCTGCATGCTGCCCGCAAGCTCCACTTTATACCGCAAAGAGAGCCGAGTCAGCCGACATCTCTCCCCACAGTCCCCAGCTGCCTGACACAATCATCGCAGAGTGCCGTAGAGTAAACTGAACCCACCCCTCCTTCTCCTGCTGGGTGATGTTTCCTGTGTACACAGAGGAGGAGGGGGAAGAGGAGGAGGATCACCACGCTGCTGAGACAAAGCTGCTCGTCTGACACTGCCTGAACTAATGAAAGTGAGTTTCCAGAGGAGGGGGGGGGGGGGCAAGCCTACAGTTCACTTTGAATGATTTGGGGGGAGAGGATATGTTTTAGGGGGCACTTTAGGACTTGTGCTACAAGGGAGCTTGGATATGAAATCCACCCCCTTAGCACATATCCCCCCCAATCAAAGAGATGCTGTCTGTCACAGAGGGGGGGGGGCCCTTGGCACCCCACCATTGATGTGCACAATTGCTCCAGGTGCCCAAACTAGTGCCCCCCTTCCAGGCATGTTAGTGCAGCAAAGTGAAAAACAGGAACACGCTGTGCATTCTGTGCACCGGGTGCAATTTCAGCCCAATTATGTCTGCACACTCTCTGATCATCTCCTGTAGTATGTCTGCAGTCTCTGACCATCTCCTGTAGTATGTCTGCAGTCTCTGATCATCTCATGTAGTATGTCTGCAGTCTCTGATCTTCTCCTGTAGTATGTCTGCAGTCTCTGACCATCTCCTGTACTATGTCTGCAGTCTCTGACCATCTCCTGTAGTATGTCTGCAGTCTCTGATCATCTCCTGTAGTATGTCTGCAGTCTCTGATCATCTCCTGTAGTATGTCTGCAGTCTCTGATCATCTCCTGTAGTATGTCTGCACAGTCTCTGATCATCTCCTGTAGTATGTCTGCAGTCTCTGACCATCTCCTGTAGTATGTCTGCACACTCTCTAGTCATCTCCTGTAGTATGTCTGCAGTCTCTGACATCTCCTGTAGTATGTCTGCACACTCTCTGAGCGTCTCCTGTAGTATGTCTGCAGTCTCTGACCATCTCCTGTAGTATGTCTGCACACTCTCTGATCGTCTCCTGTAGTATATCTGCAGTCTCTGACCATCTCCTGTAGTATATCTGCAGTCTCTGACCATCTCCTGTATCATGTCTGCAGTCTCTGACCATCTCCTGTATCATGTCTGCAGTCTCTGACCATCTTCTGTGTCATGTATTCAGTCTCTGACCATCTCTTGTATCATGTATGCAGTCTCTGACCATCTCCTGTAGTATGTCTGCAGTCTCTGACCATCTCTTGTATCATGTATGCAGTCTCTGACCATCTCTTGTATAATGTATGCAGTATCTGACCATCTCTTGTATCATGTCTGCAGTCTCTGACCGTCTCTTGTATCATGTCTGCAGTCTCTGACTGTCTCCTCTAGTATGTCTGCATCTGACTGAGTCCTGCATGGTACACCTGAGTGGTGGTCAGTAACAGCGTACTAAGGCCAGTTTGAGGGGTGATTGCTGATGTAGGGGTCAGTGAATAGAGTAAGGTAAGGGGGAACTGATATAAAGGTTCCCCGTTATATTAGTAAGCCCCCCTCCTCTTTACCTTAGTGCATTCACTCTGCGGATGGTGCTCTATGGTGACCAGAGTCCTCTCCACATTGAGTTTCCATTTTAAATGCAAGTTGGAACTCTGTGGACAATGACATAAAGGGGAACTCTGATATAAGGTGATCTCCTCACCACAGCCCTCCTTACATCAGAGGTCCCCTCTACATCAGAGGTACATCTATCCAATGCATGCAAACTTCCTCATGTTTTATCCCATTAAGGGTGCTGAAAGTTGTATAAAAATAACTCCTAGAAAATTGGTGTGCTCCTAACTTACTGTTTGGATTGACAACACAGTAGCTCTTTTACCCTGAAATTCTAAGCAGTATATGTTATTGTATCCCCCACTAGTGATGAGCCAAACTGCCCTGAAATTAATAGGAGCCAAATCTGTCAAACTAAAAATGTTATACCACACCTGGTGACACCAACCCTAGTGACGCCACTGCAGCTGCAGGCTCTTCTTTTCCCCCCTCCCTCTCCTTCTCACATGCACTGCTGTACTAGTGAGTGGCGCTGGCCAGCACAGCTGCCCACTATGTTTCTTCCCCCGCCTTCATATCAGCCAGGGAAGAAATAGAATAGAAAAAGGAGCAGAGAAGAGGATTGTGGGACATGTAGTCCCAAGGACTGGCAGCCCCACTGTAACACAGAAACTGCAGCCCACACAGCATGCTCAGCTGAATGGGAGAGAGAGAGAGAGCCAGGAGCCCGGGGAAGCTTTCAGGGAAGTACACCCAGGACTCCAGAGGGAGAGGGCAGTGCTGAGAGAACACCATCATAGAGAGAACCCCGCTGCCCTGCGCCACCAGAGGGAAAGCCACACAGCCTGGCGCCATCCCTGGTGGCGAAAGGAATGGAGTCATTGCCAGAATACAGATCTGGGTGCTACCCAGCGGAGTCGCCATGGGCAATTCAGAGTTAGCTGACTCCTGATCAGAGGAACCATTGCTGTATTGCTGGGTCAGGTGAGAGGGCCGATCAGCCATTATCTACTAATGTCCATAGGAACTGCAGTCTCTGACCATCTCCTGTATTATATCTGCAGTCTCTGACCATCTCCTGTATTATATCTGCAGTCTCCGACCATCTCCTGTATTATATCTGCAGTCTCTGACCATCTCCTGTATTATGTCTGCAGTCTCTGACCATCTCCTCTACTATGATTGCAGTCTCAGATCATCTCCTCTATCATGTCTGCAGTCTCTGATCATCTCCTGTATTATGTCTGCAGTCTCTGATCATCTCCTGTATTATGTCTGCAGTCTCTGATCATCTCCTGTATTATGTCTGCAGTCTCTGATTATCTCCTGTATTATGTCTGCAGTCTCTGATCATCTCCTGTATTATGTCTGCAGTCTCTGATCATCTCCTGTACCATGTCTGCAGTCTCTGATCATCTCCTGTATTATGTCTGCAGTCTCTGATCATCTCCTGTATCATGTCTGCAGTCTCTGATCATCTCCTGTATCATGTCTGCAGTCTCTGACCATCTCCTGTATTATGTCTGCAGTCTCTGACCATCTCTTGTATCATGTCTGATGAGCCATTTACTTTAAAGCAGAGTCTGCATTGTGGTAGGTGGGCACTTGCCATAATGTGCAAGTATGCTTGCACATTATTGCACCCTCACCTGCCAAAGCAATCCCTTTAGCAATGAGATGTCTGCCATTTCCCTCATTGCTCCATTGACATCTTCTCCCAGTCTTCCTATGGGTTTGGCATCTTCAGCCACCATAATTGGCTGACCCAGGATGGCAAAACTGCCATGCATGCACACAGAAGTTATTAATTTTGCTACCCAAAGCATGGAAAGAATGTACACTAAGCTGCGCATGTGTGGCTCAATGTGCACTCAGATTGGGAAGAAGCATTTATGGCAGACGTATAGAATCTTTCCTGCTATAAAAGCTTACCAGATAACAAGTTTTCATGTGACGTCAGAAGGGGCGGGACCCGCTCTTGCCTATATGACAGCTGTCAAAGCCAAAAGACAGCAGTCACCGGAAAGCCTCCTATGAAGGCGTATTTTTTTTTCTGTTTTTTTGCGTCTGTCGAGCAGCGTGATTGACGATATCGCAAGACCCTTTTTTTTTCTTATTTTTTTATTTTTTAATAAAGGAATTGTTAAAAACTGTCTAATGTGATTTTTACTTTTTGACACTTTTTTGGGTGAAGGGGGGGGTGGGTTGTCGGGAAGAGGCTCTTGTCCCCATCAACAAGGTGCTTTGGGGGGCACCCCAAAGCACCCTCCCATGTTGAGGGCATGTGGCCCAGTATGGTTCAGGATGCTCGCTCGCTCCTCCCCATCCTGTCCTCCAGGCTGCATGCTTGGATAAGGGTGTGATATGGTTGTCGGGAAGAGGCTCTTGTCCCCATCAACATGAGGATAAGGTGCTTTGGGGGAAATTTAATTTTGCTGCGGCACTGCTCTACACATTGCACAGATGTGCCACTTTACAGGCAGACACCCTCCCAATGTTGAGGGCATGTGGCCCAGTATGGTTCAGGATGCTCGCTCGAGATCCCAAACGACACCCTTTGGGCACCTCCCCATCCTGTCCTCCAGGCTGCATGCTTGGATAAGGGTGTGATATGGATTGTGGGGGGTAACCCACGGCAATTTCTTTTAAAATTTTGGCGCGGAGTTCCCCTTACAATCCATGGACGTACTCGGGAACGAGTTCGTGCTGTGCAAGGGCTCGGTGTTGCGGTTAACACCTGGCCCGAGCCCAGTCCATGAACAGGGTGGGGGGGGATGGGGGACCCACGTCAATTTATTTCCTTAATTTTTCACCTATATTGCCAGGAGCCAGCAATAAATTACAGCCACGAGCAAGCTTAAATTAAATTTTTTCCTTTAGAAATTTAATTTTGCTTTTAAAATTACCTATGTCTTGTATGTTTGCTAATGTAGTGCATCAATGTCATCATTAGCTAATTACCATGATAGGACTATTCTATGAATGTCCCCAATTCCTGTATTTTTTGTAATTTTTGTTTTTTGTCTAGTATTTTATGGTTGACTTATCGAAATAGCTTGAAGAATGTATTATTTAGTGGGTCACATGCATATTTCCTTGCACCAACCTCCCCAGCATGGAATCTTGGCCCCCTAAACACCCCTAGCCTAGTCACTTTCTTTGGTTAAAAATGTATATTACCAGCTCCATTGTACTGCTTCACTCACCCCCCCTTTCACCCCCTTGCCCCTCACCCCTTTCACCCCCCTTGACCCTCACCCCTTTCACCCCCCTTGACCCTCATTTTTAAATTGATTGCATGTGGTTTGGGTCAGCTTGTAATTAACCCCCCCCCACACACCCCTTTAATTAATTGCATGTGGTTTGGGTCAGCTTGTAATTAACCCCCCCCCCCCCACACACACCACTTTAATTAATTGCATGTGGTTTGGGTCAGCTTGTAATTAACCCCCCCACACACCCCTTTAATTAATTGCATGTGGTTTGGGTCAGCTTGTAATTAACCCACCCCCCCACACACACACACCTCTTTAATTAATTGCATGTGGTTTGGGTCAGCTTTCAATCAACCCCCTCCCCACACACCCCTTTAATTAATTGCATGTGGTTTGGGTCAGCTTGTAATTAACCCACCCACACACACACACACACACCCTCTTTAATTAATTGCATGTGGTTTGGGTCAGCTTGTAATTAACCCCCCCCCACACACCCCTTTAATTAATTGCATGTGGTTTTGGGTCAGCTTGTAATTAACCCCCCCCCACACACCCCTTTAATTAATTGCATGTGGTTTGGGTCAGCTTGTAATTAACCCCCCCCCCCCCACACACCCCTTTAATTAATTGCATGTGGTTTGGGTCAGCTTGTAATTAACCCACCCCCCCACACACACACCCTCTTTAATTAATTGCATGTGGTTTGGGTCAGCTTGTAATTAACCCACCCCCACACACACACACCCCTTTAATTAATTGCATGTGTATTGTGTGACCTTACAATTAATTACTCCCCACCCACATCCCCATTATTATCTTCTCTGGGCCATCAGAGGGGTCATCAATCAGAGATTTGTCCCTTATCCTTAATCTTTTGGCTTTATTTCAAGGACTTACAAAATAAATACATATGTTGTTCCAAATTGTTTGTTAATTTGTTGCATTTAGTTTGGTGTTTTGCCTGGTTTTTAATTAGAATTGTATCTTTCTGTTTGACTTCACAGTGTCCTTCCACGCCACAGGAATGGCAGACTGTGGCTTCCCAGTTTGCTGCCCGTTGGGACTTTCCCAACTGCGGAGGGGCGATTGACGGCAAACATGTGCGAATTGTGCCCCCACCCCATTCGGGGTCTTACTATTGGAATTATAAGGGGTTCCATAGTATAGTGTTGATGGCGGTGGTGTCGGCACAATATGACTTTCTTTATGTGGATGTGGGGAAAAACGGCCGGATGTCGGATGGAGGAGTCTTCAACCACACAGAGTTCGGCCATCGTCTCCAGACTGGTGGCCTGGAGCTGCCACCAGATGAAGATAATGTGGAGGGACTCCCGTTCGTTTTCATTGCCGACGAGGCGTTCGGTCTGGGTGACCACCTGATGAGGCCATTTCCACAAAGATCCCTCACCCCTGAGAGGAGGATTTTTAATTTTCGGTTGGCCAGAGCAAGAAGGGTTGTGGAAAATGCCTTTGGTATTATGGCCAACCGTTTCAGATTGCTGCTTACATCCATACATCTGGCAGAGTACAAACTGAATACTATTATTCTTGCATGCTGTGTAATGCACAATTATTTACGCAAACATTCTGGAAGCTACTCATTACCAATCGGGCCTGAGGCCGGAGTGGAAGGCGACATGACAGGGCTGGATAATCGCCGTCTTGGTTTGGCCCCACAATCAGCCCAGCAAGTGCGGGACCGTTATTTAAATTATTTTAATGGTAGGGGGGCCATTGCAATGGCAGCAGACCCTTAAAACATCTTTTTTTTGAAAGAATAAATACAGTTATTTATGTTTGAAAGATTGTTTTTTTCGTATTGTTTTGCTTTTAATTTTGCCTGTTTTATATGTTGTCCTAGTGCACTTCTTAATAGTGGCAAACTTGGTTTGCGTTTAGTAAATAAGCCCCTTTGTCAATGAACCACAACATGTTTTGGTCAAACTGGTAGTATTTAAAAAAGAAGAAGCCACACATTGTTTAATTTGTGCAAACTTTTTTTTTTTTATTATAGTGCACATCCAAACCTTTTTTTTATTTTTTATTTTTTTGGTTTATTTCCTCTCTTTTTTTTCAGGTCTTTTTTGGTAATATGTTTTTTTTTTTTTTTTTTAACAACATATTTTTTTTTTTTTTTGGTCTTTTTCTCACAACCTTTTTTTTTTTTTTTTGTTTTTTTTTTTAAACAAACATAAAAACATGCTTTAAAATAGTAAAAAATTTTGGGTGAGCATTTGAAAATCTTTACAAAATGTAAAAGTAGGGAACTTACAAAGTTCAACAGGTAACCCATGTACTGTAGAAGCCAAATTTAGAATATGCACACAAATTGAACAGGAAAATGGGTAATGTCAACAAGTGCTATGTTCCATCATGGGGAATCAATGGACGTGTTTTGTGTGTGAAACCCCTTCCCTCTCACCTACTAGCATTAGGGGTTGCAAACACAAAATGCGTCCATTGAGATCCCCTGATGGCACACAGCACATGTTGACACACCATGTGCATATAAAAAATTTGGCCTCTACAAAATAAAAACAATAGCGGATCAAAAGGGGAATGAAGGACATGATTGATGTTAGGAAATGGAAAAGGGGTCTTTAGATTCTCCCCAAAACATCAATCATGTCCTTCATTCCCTGCTGCATGGTGGCCATCTCCTTCTGCATGTTTTCCAGCTGCAGATTCCAGGCCATTATCTGGCCAATAAGCCTGTGGGCACTGTCTGTGGAAAATGGCTCCGCAGCTTGTCCTTCCACAACCAGATCAGCATCACCTAAAAGTTGGGTAGAGAAAACACAAGAAAAAAAGTGTCAAAAAACATGCAGACCTTAATTTAGTAGCTCAATCTGTGTTCTGACACACTCACTTGGTGGGGTGCAGATTTGATCCACTTCAAGGACTTCTTCCTCCACGCTTGGGCTAACTGCCCAATTAGTCTGCTGAGGCCGGGAGGTCCTGGTAGGTTCGGATTGACGTCTCAGTCTTTTGCCCCCTATGGTAATGGAACACAAAGGTACAGTTTTAATCACACTGATATTTGAGTGCCGAAATATGATTATTAAACATTGTTTAAAAGTGTTGTCAAATTATTATCAGTTTGTAGGAAGATCCTACTTGAATACAGAATTGAAATCTCTATCTAATGAAACTCCAATACTTAAACCGCCCTTCAACCCTAAAGTTGAACTTCCGCTCATTGGATCCCTGCACCCCTGTGGTGTCTTATTTGGAACCTTTTAGGGGGGAGGGGTTGCAGATACCTGTGTAAGGCAGGTATTTGCACACACATCCGGCCATAGACTCCCACAGAAGTATACGCCACATCCCGTCCCACCGTGCTGTCTGCTGGGACACACAGGGGTCCCCGAGCTAGCGCGGACCAGTCCTATTGCATTGCGCAACTGGCGCATGCCCAATAGTGACCCGGGAAGTGAAGCCGCAAAGATTAATTTCATGATTACAATATCAAAGATTGTAGCTGCAGCATCCAAGGGACAGGTGAGTGTACTTCTTCTTAGAAAAGTCACCACCTACAGTATTTCGAGATGATGAGCATTTTGTTTTAATTTGGAGCTTGACACCCTGCTTAACAGATTTATCCTCCCCCCCCCCAAAAACAGCTTCTGGAGTCCCTGTGTAAGTTACCCATAAAACCCTTACTACAGCAGTAATAGTATAGATAGTGACAATAATAAACCACCTTACAACTCCAACAACCCAAAGCCAGGTAAACTGAGTAAAAACTTTATCAAGACAAACGAACTTTCATCAAGTCTGCGCAAGTTTCACGTACGAATGCTAAGAACATCTGCGCAAGTTTCACGTACGAATGCTAAGAACATCTGCGCCAGTTTCACGTACGAATGCTAAGAACATCTGCGCAAGTTTCACGTACGAATGCTAAGAACATCTGCGCAAGTTTCACGTACGAATGCTAAGAACATCTGCGCAAGTTTCACGTACGAATGCTAAGAACATCTGCGCAAGTTTCACGTACGAATGCTAAGAACATCTGCGCAAGTTTCACGTACGAATGCTAAGAACATCTGCGCAAGTTTCACGTACGAATGCTAAGAACATCTGCGCAAGTTTCACGTACGAATGCTAAGAACATCTGCGCAAGTTTCACGTACGAATGCTAAGAACATCTGCGCAAGTTTCACGTACGAATGCTAAGAACATCTGCGCAAGTTTCACGTACGAATGCTAAGAACATCTGCGCAAGTTTCACGTACGAATGCTAAGAACATCTGCGCAAGTTTCACGTACGAATGCTAAGAACATCTGCGCAAGTTTCACGTACGAATGCTAAGAACATCTGCGCAAGTTTCACGTACGAATGCTAAGAACATCTGCGCAAGTTTCACGTACGAATGCTAAGAACATCTGCGCAAGATTAGACATATCAAGTATAACCATAGTAGCGCACGTGCTTGACTTACTTTTTTTGATGGCTTTTCGAATTCTCCTGTACTGATCGTGCTCCCTGGATTTGATGTCGGACCATCGCTTGCGCAGTTGATCCTTGCCCCTTCGTACGCCGAATTTATGCTCCAGGGTGCTGACGACTGTAGTGAGAATCTTGTCCTTGCGCAAGTTGGGGCGAGGGTACGGGCCATTTTCCCCGTCGTAATCTTCCCTTTGGAGGATGTCCACCATCTCCACCATCTCTTCAAGGCCATATTGGTGGCCTTATATCTGCTGCTGGATGCAGATGTGTTCGCTTCTGGGCTTTCCTCCGCGCTACTGGCTGAGAATGTGTCCGCCATCTTCATGATTTTATTCACCCACAATGCAACGAGGACGCAGGCGGACTTCGACGCGTGCGCAGTGTATATAAGGCTGTTTGAGGGCCCCACGTGTTCCCGAACGGAAGTAGCGAGCGCTCTGTACGAAGGTAAGTGTTTTCTAGGATGCATTACTGTGGTTTATTGGGTTTTGGGCCTGCATTTTTTAAGGATATGTGTGTGTGTTGCTGCCTGTGTGTGGGTGTGTTGCTGCCTGTGTGTAGGGGTTGCTGCCTGTGTGGGTGTGTTGCTGCCTGTGTGTAGGGGTTGCTGCCTGTGTGGGTGTGTTGCTGCCTGTGTGTAGGGGTTGCTGCCTGTGTGGGTGTGTTGCTGCCTGTGTGTGGGTGTGTTTGTAATGTTTGGTTAGAAAAACTGGATGTGCGTTTTTAGTAACATTTGTGTTTTTGGTCTTTTGTATTGCCATTACTAACAAAACAGAAACAAACATGTCAGCAGCCCAGTTCAATCCATTCAAGGACCAGCAGTTCATGTCAGAATTCATTGCGCTGTACCGTAAAAATACCAACCTGTGGCAGCTCAAGAACCCTTTATATGGAAATAGGGATGTCCGGAAGGCAACACTGGGGCCACTTGTGGATTTTGTGAAGACTCAAGTCCCCAACGCAGACATCAAGTATGTTGAAGCCAGAATTTCAAGTTTAAGGCACATGTACAAGCGGGAGCGCAAGAAGATTGAGGAATCAGTCAGATCAGGAGCAGCAGCAGAGAAGGTTTATGTACCGAAGCTGTGGTACTACAACCAACTGGCTTTTATAGGTGACCAGATGGAACCCAGGCAATCACTGTCCACTCTTCCCTCCACCCTTCCCTCCACTCTTCCCTCCACTCTTCCCTCCACCCCAGCTGAGGCTTCCACGGAAGGAGAAGACCCCTCCACCTTGGAGCAGGCTGATGCGCCCAGCTGGAGCCAGGTATATATTTAGTAGCCTAAATAGTGATTGTGTGAATATTAATGATGTAAACGTTTAAATGTGAAACAATTAACACCCTGAACTCAGAATTGTGAAAAAAAACTGCCAAAAATTGCGCACACTTCGAAAAAGTGTTGGTGCTACATATCGATACATATATAGTGTATACATACATCCAGTAGTGTCAAAAAATGCCTTATACAACATTGGTGATCTGCTTGGAAAATGCAGGGGTCCAAATGCTAGCCTTTTGGATCTTTTTAAAAATTTATCTGCTCGTTCATAAGTTTACAATTGGATGATTGAGGAGGCCATAAACCAAAAAACAGGTGTTTGATTTTTGTTTTTATTTGCACACAGGATGAGCTGACCCAGGATGATGCCGGGACAAGTGGTATGGAGGAGGAGGACATGACCAGCGAGAGCCAGGAGGTGGCTGGGCCCAGCACGAGCCAGACTGACAGCCAGACTGTATTAAGAAGTCTACCTCCACCCCTGCCCTTACCCCCAAGAAGGCCCAGGAGGATGACCATTGTTGAGGAGGAATCACTCCAACTTATTCGGCAGGCGAGTGAGATTCTCCAAAGACCCCCCATTCCAGAAGAGGCCTATGCCACCTACTTGGCCAGCAGGTTGCTGGAAATGGAGAAGGGCCAACGGCACCTGTGCGAGGGCCTCATTTTTGAAGCTATTAAGGGGGGTTTGAGGGGTCAATTAAGAGAATCCACCCGCCTGACACATGAAGGCCCGACAGCAACTTCTCCTCCTCCTCCTCCTCCTCTTCCTTCTTCTCCTCCTCCTCCTCCTCCTCCTCCTACCACAAGTCAGCCTCCAAGGAAGCGTGCAGGGAAGACTGCAGGGAAGAGTGCAGGGCAGCGTGGTGGGAAGAGTCGGAAGTGATTGCCTGGCTTCAGTCTGGTCTCACAGAAGACACAGGCTGTTGTAGTGCCATTTCCAAAACGCACATTCATTTGACAATACAAGTGTAAAGTGCAACTTCAATGGAACTGCAAGTGCAGTCGCTGGAAAGGTGAGGGTTAAGATCTGAATTAAGGGCAAGCTCTGCTGACTCCACAATTGTATCATGTGTAATAACAAATCCTTTTGATAACCAACAAATAATAAAATATATCTAAATAGAGATATATGTACATATATATTATATATATATATATATATATATATATATATATATATATATATATATATATAACCCCCCAGAGATATATAGATATATTTTTAATTTGGATATATATATATATATATCTATATCTATATTTCATTTTTATTGTTTCCCTTTAAGCATTACTCTGCGTGAATATACAAGCAGCAAGGCAAAATCATTCTTCAAGTACGATAACATACAAATTCCGCTGTCAGAAAAAAACAAAAAAAATCAGCAGCGTGACGATTGTGCGAGCTTCAAAACGAAGGCTAGTTTTACCAGACCGAGCGAGTCCGTGACATACTTGCTACTGAGCATGTCCTTTTTGGTACGCCGGACCATACTACACACGGCGGGATTGTCCGCTGGACTTGGATAATTTTAAAACAAAACTTAAAACTTTGTCCGCCGTACTTTGGCCAAAAAAAGTCCGCCGGCGCCCACACACAGGGGATTATCCGCTGGACTTCAGTCCAGCGGATAATCCCGCGGGATTGTCCCTTCGTGTGTACGCGGCATTACACTTTTTATGGCAATAACTTTCATATAAGCTTTTAAAATTAGCACTTTTGATTTTTCATGTTTGTGTCCCATAGACTTTAATTGGGTTTGCATGTTTGCTAGAACTTTTTGTCTGTTCGCATATTCTGGTGCGAATGGGGGGGGGGGGGGGGGGGGGGGGGGGTGTTTGGCCCATACCTAGTAATGATTGTGTTGTTTAATGGTGGTCTGCCTCATACAGGGCTGTGTAATGTACTAGTTACCACATTTATGCCGAGACAAGTACCGTATATACTCGAGTATAAGCTGGAAAATTCCATTCTCTGCTGCAGAAAAGTGCTTTACATTTTCCGACCTGACTTTGGGGCCCCATATCTTGGGGCCACTTGGTGCTAGGAACCCCACATTTGGTATTCAAACCCAGTGGAACTAGCACTACAACATATCCAACATATCCAGAGGGGGTTCCTAGCACCAAGTGATCCCGAGATACAGGGCCCCAAAGTCGGTCAACTGTGTCCATCTGCAGCAATGTCATTTTGGGACCCTTTGGCTGCAGCTAGGGGCATTTAGGAACCCTTAACTGCCTAGTTTGAAGTTTGGGGACCTATGGCTGCAAATGGGCACAGTGAGGCTGCAAATGGGCATTGTTGACCGTCTTTTCCACTTACAGTAGCTGCGCATTTCTCACCCTAGGCTTATACTCGAGTCAATACATTTTGCCAGTTGTTTGTGGTAAAATTAGGTATACTTGAGTATATACGGTACATGTTCACCTTAGCACACTGAGATAGATTTGTCCTGGGACTCATGGGGTCATCCAGGGACTTTGGAAATTCTTGTGTCTTGCCCCCTTAGCATGAGCTCACCCCCTCCACTACTGGTCTGACCTATGCTGCATCCAGTAGCTGTGCTTCCACCTTCCTGCTACAGGCCATACAGGCATGAGTCCCCACAGCAGCCCACACTCAAGTCCGTTACCAGGAGACGTTCTCAGTATTGGTTAGGAGATGAACAATGATTTACTTAAGCAGTTTGCCAGTGTTAACACCTGTCATCCTGATGCCAGGAGATGGCACACATCTTCAGTTACAAATGGCAGCAGTTAGTAGTTGGAGAGATGTAGCATTTTGATTAGGGTGACCAGACATTCCTGGTTTCCGGGGACAGTCCCCGGATTGAGGACACTGTCCCTGGACCAAGTCTGTCCCTGGTTTTGTCCCCGGATTGTATTTGAACAGGGGCTGGGGCAATTTCAAAGACAGTCAGTGCAGAATTTAAAAAAATTACACCCCCCGCTCCGTCGCTCCTACTAACTTAGAGGGGGTGTATTTCTCTCCATTATCTGTGCCCCTTTCTGATGATCATGTGCTGGTCGGAACAGAGGGAATATTTCTTCAGTTTCAGGTGCATGCCCATCCAGCTCCGCTTGCATGTTCTTCTGCCTTGGCTCAAGTCCCGGCCAGCCGCCTGCCTGCTTTTCTCCTTGCCTTCCCTGGCGGAATGATCTTCCTCCGCTCCCCACCCAGTAGTACCCGGGGCCCAAAGAGTAAGACTTGACAGGCTGTGAGGCGGGAGGCAAGTGGCGATGGGCAGAGAGTTGCTGATTGCCGCCATTGTCGCTAGTAAAAAAAAAAATATGTCCCCGGATTTCATTTTAAAAATCTGGTCACCTTAGTTTTGATGAGTAGAACATATCTTACAGGGGTTCCCCAAAGTCCTCCATCCATAGCCAGGAATGCACATAGTCCTTAAAGTCCTGCATCTCTCCTTGCTTGCTTGCTTTTCCCTCTAAGGGGAAACTCTGACATACAGTTTGTCCTTACAGCCTACATCTTGTTGTAGCTCGATTCTCAGTTCTTATTTAGTAGTATTTGTATGACAATTCCACAGGATCTAAGGTTATTGTTAGGTATTCTATTATTCTAGAGGACAATAGAGCACTAAAATCTCATCATGACATATTAAAATGGATTTAAAAGTTATTTTTGATATCAGTAATTAATTTCTACAAGATAAAATATGAATATACTGTAGAGTATTAAACTAAAACAACATTCATAAATCAGTTATTATAATGTGAAGTAGTGAATCAGTATTCAAAACTTGAGACTGCTCTTGAAAATTTTGGATAGATGATGATTATGTAAATGTGGGAATGGCTTTTTAACATTACACATTCAGGGATAATAGTTGCTGGTGTTTGATTTTTGTGTTCAGAAAAACAAGAAATACTTAGGCAGTCAACCTTTAAAGGGCATAGTGTTGTTTCTAGAGTGGAATGTGTGAACATGGAACTCAAATATTTGTCTAACATTTGGCCTCTTATAAAATCAAAAGAAAATCAGATAAAGGCAACTATTTCATATGTGTGTTTTGTTGCAGCATTGATTTGACTATATTCATTTGAAAGGATTTACCCCCTTCCTGACCAGGCCATTTTTTGCGATACGGCACTGCATTGCTTTAACTGACAATTGCGCGGTCGTGCAACGCTGTACCCAAACAAAATTGATGCCCTTTTTTCCTACAAATAGAGCCTTCTTTTGGTGGTATTTGATCACCTCAGTGATTTAAAATACGCTTTTAGACCTCCAATTGTTGTTTGGATAGAGGGTTAAAATAATGGATATAAATGTGTCAAGTTTCTCCTATAGATCCTGAAACATTTTTGGTGATTATCCTGAGTTTATTTAATGAGGCACTTGAATGATTGCTGGTGAGAGGTATCAATTACCTATTGCTCAATGTAGAGCTGGTGCCAATAAATGAACAATTATTTGAGTATATAAAAATAGGGTAAATTAATGCATAAATAACTGCTGTCTTTGTTACAGCCGCCGATGCTCAAATTAATGAAGAATATTTCTATGCATTTACCCGGTATCCTACCAGGCTGAATCAATCTGTATCATTACATGCAGAAAAAGGAGATTGAATGCAGGAAGTTGCTGCTCACAATATGAATGGTGCACAAGTAAAAGGAGAAAAAAAGACAAAAGGAAAAAAAAACTGACACTTTCCTTTTCTGCTGACACCTCCAGGTGCTGTTCGTTTTCTGTCTTTTACGCTGTGCTTACAGGCACTTCCAGTCAGTTTGCATATGGGGAGAGAAAGAAACATACACCATTGCGCAGTATTTCCTAAAAAGAAATGTGTGTGTGTGCTGTGACCAGTGAGCGGTAATCTAGGAGGAGCCTAGTGACATCACCGCAGCACGCAGAGTGTGGACGAGCAGGACATCCAGCCCTGTAGCAAAAAAGCCTGACAAGCATTCGGCTATCGCTGTACCATTACCGGGTGTATGTGAGTAGATTACCGCTCACTGGTCCCAGCACACACACACATTTCTTTTTAGGAAATACTGTGCAATGGTGTATGTTTCTTTCTCTCCCCATATGCAAACTGACTGGAAGTGCCTGTAAGCACAGCGTAAAAGACAGAAAACGAACAGCACCTTGAGGTGTCAGCAGAAAAGGAAAGTGTCAGTTTTTTTTCCTTTTGTCTTTTTTTCTCCTTTTACTTGTGCACCATTCATATTGTGAGCAGCAACTTCCTGCATTCAATCTCCTTTTTCTGCATGTAATGATACAGATTGATTCAGCCTGGTAGGATACCGGGTAAATGCATAGAAATATTCTTCATTAATTTGAGCATCGGCGGCTGTAACAAAGACAGCAGTTATTTATGCATTAATTTACCCTATTTTTATATACTCAAATAATTGTTCATTTATTGGCACCAGCTCTACATTGAGCAATAGGTAATTGATACCTCTCACCAGCAATCATTCAAGTGCCTCATTAAATAAACTCAGGATAATCACCAAAAATGTTTCAGGATCTATAGGAGAAACTTGACACATTTATATCCATTATTTTAACCCTCTATCCAAACAACAATTGGAGGTCTAAAAGCGTATTTTAAATCACTGCACTACACAGGTTTTTATTAATCACGGTGTATACACTATATATTCTAAGTGTTGTACAGGTTTTTTGCATGTTGTTTTAAGGTTGATACAAGCGCACTCATCACACATTTATTTGTGTACTTTTAACATATCACTCACGTGTGGGAGCACTTTCTTATGGGTTTGCAGCTGTATCATTTGGCCATCTTGAAACACTAATGGTCCTCTGATTTTAATCCTCACTAGCGCTTAAGTATTTTAATATTTTATTTGATCACCTCTGTCGTTTTTATGTTTTGCGCTATAAACAAAAAAAGATTTTTTACTATGAAACGCACCCAATTGAAAAAACAATAAACATATATTGATTGGTTTGCGCAAAAGTTATAGCGTCTACAAAAATAGGGGATACATTTATGGCTTTTTTATTATTTTTATTTTTTACTAGTAATGGTGGTGATCTGCGATTTTTAGCGGGATCGCGGCAGACAGATCGGACACCTAACTGACATTTTTGACACTTTTTTGGGAACCAGTGACATTATTACAGTGATAAGTGATAAAAATATGCACTGCCATTGTACTAATGGCACTGGCAGGGGTTAAATGTGTTCCCTCACTGTGTGTTCTAACTGTATGGGGGATGGGCTGCCTGGAACAACACACAGATCCGTCTTCCGGTCACACGCAGACAGGATCTGTGTGTGATCCCCTGTCAGAATGGAGATCTGCCTTGTTTACTATGGCAGATCCCCGTTCTGTCACTGCGGGGACTGATCGCAGGTGGCCGGCGGACATCGAGTCCACTGGACCTGCTGTTTGGCTCCCCTGCTGGCCAATGGGTGTGCACGCGCCCACAAATTGCCGTGTACGAGCCCGACGTACACCTATGGCGATTTGCGCAGCCGAGCCAAACTGCCGGAATTTTTTTTTATTCAAACATTACCTACGCTAATTCATTTAAAGTGTTCATATTGCAACTCCCTTAGGTAGGTTTCCCTCTTTCACTTCTATCAATTAGTGGGCATGGCTTGAAAGAAGTGAGCATATCTCAGTGGGCATAAGGTGTGGCATAATTATAGTAAGGATGGTAAAATGGGGATAAATTCAAGAAAATACACTTTTTTATTAATCACAACCATTTTTTACTCAGTTCTTCAGTTTAACAGGATACTTCATCCTTTCCATGATTTGTTTGTGCAACTATTATTCTCCATGAAATGATCAGAGATCCACATGCCAATGTGTTCTGAACAATTACCAGAGACTGCTGATAAGTTACAAACACTATCAAAGCTGTTGCTCTATTAAAGAGACCTGTACAGACCCATACAAACATATTGTATATATGCAGTTATTATTATTATACAAAAGTTTATGCAGTGCTTTACAACGTGTGGGCAGACAGTACAGTTCAATACAATTCAATACAGGAGGAATCACAGGGCCCTGCTTTTTAGAGCTTACAATGGAAAAGGGAGGATTAAGTAATACAAAAGATAATAACTGTGGGGATAAGCTTATGGAGAAAATAAAAGTAGAGTTATTAGGTAGGGGCAGGGTAGGCTTCTCTGAAGAGAAGTGTTTCCAGGGATCATATAAAAGTGGACAGAGTAGGAGATAGTCGGACAGATTGGTGTAGGGGATTCCATAGGATGGGAGAGACTCTGCAAAAGTCCTGGAGGAGGGTTAGTTATGGGATATTGGGTAATACTGGTTTCCTTTCTACTGGATTTTACAAAATGATAATTATTGCAGTTGCCTCTCTGGGCTCATGCGCTTCTCCTATTGCAGCCGCATTTATGACCCCCTCAATATTTAATTTCTAACTTTTCCACTGTCAAGTAAAAAAAATGTATTTGCTGGAGATGGACTTTAACCTCTTGCCAACCAGCTGCCATCATTATACTGTGTCAGGTCGGCACGATCCCGATAACTGTTGTAGCTGTATCTTGGTCCCTTTAAGCGGGATAGCATGCGTGCATGCCCGCTGCACTGCGGGGGTGCCAATGCATGTAACCGGCGGTCGCAGGCACGAGTGCCAGAACAGGGACGTGTGTGTGTAAACGCACAAATCCCTGTTCTGTGAGGAGAGGCAGAGCATGAGTTCCTACTAGCTAGGAACCACGATCTGTCATTTCCTCCAGTCACTCCCATCCCCCCACAGTTAGAACACACACCAGGGAACACATTTAACCCCTTCCCTGCCAGTGACATTTACACTGTAATCAGTTCATTTTTATAGCACTGATCACTGTATAGTTGTCAATGGTCCCAAACATATGTCAAAAGTGTCCGATCTGTCCACCATAATGTTGCAGTCCCAATAAAAATTGCAGATCACCACCATTACTAGTAAAAAAAAACAATAATAATAAAAATGTCATACATTTTTCACCTTATTTGTAGACGCTATAATTCTTGCGCAAACCAATCAATATACGCTTATTGTGATTTTTTATTACCAAAAATATGTAGAATACATATCGGCCTAAACTGAGGAAAAAAATTCCTTTTTTTTTATTTAAATTGGGGCTAATTATTATAATAAAAAGTCCAAAATATTGTGTTTTTTTTTTTCAAAATTGTCGCTCTTTTTTTGTTTATTGTGCAAAAAAAAAAAAAAAAAAAAAGATCAAATACCACCAAAAGAAAGCTCTATTTGTGGGGAAAAAAGGATGTCAATTTTGTTTGGGTACAGCGTCTTGCTCGACGCCCAATTGTCAGTTAAAGCGACGCAGTGCCGTATCGCAAAAAATGGCCTGGTCATTGAGCATGCCAAATCTTCCGTGGTTGAAGTGGTTAAAGAGTAAAAAGACTTATACACAAAGTTTCCTTACCTTTTTTCCACTGCCTTAAAATAGAATTACAGTATAGGCAAAACTTTTTTTGTTATAACCCCTGTCAGATTTTGTTTCGCTATCTGTGTCCAATTGTGGAGATTTCCCTTCACTTCCTGTCCCATGGAAGTGAGAGGAAATCCCGGCAAATTAAGGGAATTCCTTGGGGGCCCCCAGATCACCAGAACAAATGTCCCTATTGGAAGATGTCCCCTCTTACTTTTCTGGGGACATCCCAAAATTTGGGATTTTCTTTTACCTTCACTTTCAATTATAATGGTAAACAGGACAAATTGCGAGGGTGAATCTCCTTACAGGGGGCACAGACAGCAATACAAATTGACAAGTGTTCTAATCCCTCTTCACTCTATCTAGAACAAAAAAAAAAAAGTTTTGTCTTTAGTTATACTTTAGGCAGATGTAGCCCACCTTCCCCATCAAGCCCCTCTATATCTAGATATCTAGGTATAGACCTTTTTACCTGATGAGGATAGGAGACAGTTTTGCGGACATCAGTTGCCGAAGCTAGGGGAGGATTGCAGAGGGTATAGACGAGTGGTTCTTAACCTGGAGGTCCGAACCCCCTCGGGAGTCGATTTGACGATTTGCCAAGGGTCACAAAACCCTGGGCTGTTCCTGAAGCCTGCGCTGCTCTCCCAGTCTTTTTGCAGCCGCCCATTCAGTTCATGGCATGGTTGGGGGGCAGAGACTAGAGGTCAGCTGACTGATGAGGAATGTGAAGTGGGAGGGGCTGGAGGAGACCCTATCTCCTGATGTCGACATAGGTGTCACTGCTGCGAGATACCACAAAGTCGGAGACACAATGAGTAACACTACCTGTGATTATAGTTGCCATTAAAAGTCCACACTACATTTCTTGGATCAGCAGATGACCTTGATCAAGAGCACTTAGGTTGGCTGATCAGAACCCCCCCAGCACTGCCACTCATCCCACCCCCCACCAGCACTGCCAATCATCCCGCCAACACTTCCACTCATCCCAACTCCCCGCCAGCGCTGCCACTCATCCCAACTCCCCGCCAACACTGCCACTCATCCCAACTCCCCGCCACCCCCCCACCAAGGAGTAAGAGAAGGAATAAAAATAGAGAATACATGGAAGGGAGAGGAAAATAGGGGGAAGACCAAAAAAAAAGGGAGAGAAAGAATAGCTAGAGAAAGCGATGGGGGCAAAAAACAGGAAATTACGATAGAGAGAGATAAAAGGCAAAGAAAGTAGAACAAAGAGTGGTACATCCTAAAATGTACCATAAGGGGTTGTAATACTGTACGAGTGGAATGGACTCGGGGAGCGCTAAATGTCCATGGGTTAGGGATGCAAATTACTTGTCTTGCCTTGGATGCTGACAACCCATGCTATGAAAATTATTTTTCTGTTAGGGGTCCCCATAACTTGGGAAATGTTATCAAGGGGTCACAGCACTGGAGAGGTTGAGAACCACTGGTATAGACAGTGAGATCTAGGTAAGTATAGACATTTGGGGGGAAGGTGAGCTACATTTGCAAAGGGGAACATGGTAAGGAAATGTTATTTACTCTCTATAGCCTTAGTGACATAACTTACTGGTAAAGAAATATGTCCCACATTGCGCAGGCTGCTGGATCCTGCAGAAATCTTGGGTGCAGGGATGCCCTGTCCTCTTTCTGCTGCTGAATGTCTGGCACTGCAATGGTTAATAGTTCCATATCTTCTGTGAAGCTGCAGTGAACACACTCCCAAACAGAACCTGCCCCCTCGTACTTCATTAAGAAAAAAAAGTTGTTTCATAGGGATTGATTTACTAAAATAAGAGCACTCGGAATCTGGTGCAGCTGTGCATGGTAGCCAATCAGCTGCTAACATCAGCTTGTTCCAATAAGCTTTGATAATAAAACCTGGAAGCTGATTTGTTTCTATGCACAGCTGCACCAGATTTTGCACTCTCCACTTTTAGTAAATTCCTCTTATAGTGTGCACTGCATGTAACACAATCTCTGTATGGGGAGAAACTGTTTTTCCCAATGGAGGTAGAGGGAGAAGATGGTGGGTCCCCATTATGAGTGTGTTCACTGCAGCTTCTTGGAGCTAATAACTTCCTCAAGTTCAAAGCCAGGAAGAGGACTGGGCATCATTGCACAGAAGATTTCTACAGGATCCAGCTGCCTACACTTCTAGACCTAAATGGAAAAGGTCAATAGATTTAAAGTAAAGGAGAAGATGCTGCTGCTGGCAGGGGGCCTCATGGGCATCACTCCATTGGCGTAGAAGAAAGTATTGCTGACTGTAGTTTCAATTGAAATGTAAGGGTTTCTGTTACTGTTACTTTATTCTGTATTGTTATAACAAGGTAAAATGTTAATCGGTATCTTTAGATGAACTCGGCTAATAAAGTACACTAGTGCTGGTGCCATGGTCCAATAATTCAGTAATTCAAACAAAAATTTAAAACCACAAATCCCAAAAGAAAGCAGTAGTTGAAACTATTCAATGAAACATACAAACAACACTTTAACCTCTTGCCGACAAGCCGCTGTCATTATACTGCAGCAGGCTGGCACGATCCTGCAAGCCGTCGTAGCTATACGTTGGCTCCTTTAAGCGCAATAGCAGGCGTGCGCTGCACTGTGGGGGTGCCGATGCTCGTGGCTGATGGTCACGATGACTGCCAGCCACGAGCGATCATGGGCATGAGAGTCAGAACAGGGACGTGTGTGTAAAAACACAAATCCCTGTTCTGTTCTGTGAGGAGAGACAGATCGTGAGTTCCTAATAGCTAGGAATCACAATCTGTCATTTCCTCTAGTCAGTCCCCTCCTCCCACAGTTAGAAACACACAGTCAGGGAACACAGTTAACCCCTTGATCGCCCCCTAGTGTTAACCCCTTCCCTGCTAGTGACGTTTATACAGTAATCAGTGCATTTTTATAGCACTGATTGCTGTATAATTGTCAATCTTCCCAAAAATTTGTCAAAATTGTCCGACGTGTCCGCCATAATGTTGCAGTCATGATAAAAATCGCAGATCACCGCCATTACTAGTATAAAAAAATGATAATAATAAAAATGCCATAAATCTATCCCCTATTTTGTAGACGCTATAACTTTTGCGCAAATCAATCAATATACGCTTATTGCGATTTTTATTACAAAAATATGTAGAAGAATACATATCGGCCTAAACTGAGGAAAAAATTTGCTTTTTTTAAAAAAAAAAAGAATGGGGATATTTATTATAGCAAAAAGTACAAAATATTGTGTTTTTTTCATAAATGTCACTATTTTTTTATTTATAGCGCAAAAACTAAAAGCTGCAGAGGTGATCAAATACCACCAAAAGAAAGCTCTATTTGTGGGAAAAAAAAGGATGTCAATTTTGTTTGGGTACAGAGTCGCACGACCGTGCAATTGTCAGTTAAAGCGACGCAGTGCCGTTTCGCAAAAAATGCTCTGGACATTGAGCAGCCAAATCTTCTGGTGCTGAAGTGGTTAATTGAAGTATCATTTACATCAAGGAAATCTGTAATCTGTTCCAATTGTCCGAGTAGAAATGCATTACAGCTCACAACAATCTGAAAGGACCAATGGCAGCAACAGGCAGAGACCCGCTGGGCGATGGCGGTTCTGCTGCGCCTCTCCTCTCACTCTCGGCACTAGCAGAAAGGCAGCGGCGGAACATGATAGGTAGAGGGGTTGGGCCGCGACACATTTCCGAGGCCCCATCTCCTTTGTCAAGCACTGACATTTCAAGCTCTGAAAAGGTTCATGATAAATTAACCTGAACAAGCTTCAATCAGCATTCAGATAGTTTATTAGGGATCATTATAAATCTGCATACAGTATATAAAACATTTTAACTAGTTTAATGTTTTTGCTGGTGAAACGCTGTATGAAGTAAAAAAACTAGAGCTGAGTAGAAGTTATCAGCTTTAAAACAGATGTCATATTTTATACAAAATGACAAATGTGACCTTTGCTCTGTGTTCACAGGATTTATCTATAAATGTGTAACAGTATGACCCCCTTGTTCAGCAGAGAAGCAAGTTAACGTGATCTTCTTACTTATCTTCAACATAAGCAGATTGCCATGAAATCCATTGGTCACGTCCTTGCATGTGCTGCAAGGAACAGTGTGTGTTATGTAAACGTATTAACTACAGACCCTGAAGAACATATCCTTGTTAACTCAAAATTTATCTCTTAGGTCAGGTTGTAAGTTAAATTCCATATAGAAAAATGGAAAAGGAGCTCTCAACCTTTTAAGTACACTTCATAGCAGGTACAAAACCAAACACCTGGCCAGTTTATGCTTTTTGTTTTTCACATTTTGTTCTTTTTTTGCACCATACTTCACAAGGTACCTTTTAGCACAAAGTATGTGAGCAAAGCATACACCCTTGACATACCACCAGTTGTGTAGCCAAGAGGCATTCATATGCAAACAATGATCAGTTAAACCACTGATGCTTTTTTTCAGCTCTGCTTATCTCTTATACTATTTGAAAGCAAAAAATGCAATATTCATAGGACAGGTGCATTGTTACAAGCTGTCCTTAATTACCCTATTCTTCCTTCTCAAGCATGTTACCTCACCATTTATTCCTATAGAAAGATGTGGGCCCTTTGATAGAGCGTGTGCACACGAAACACATTGGGAGGGGCCTACGTGCTGACGTCACGCCACTGCATCCACGTGTTCAGAGCTGTGCCTGCCATTGTAAGTTTGGCTGACTTTTCTATTTTGTTTTAGAATGCTACAGCATTTATGTATATGTTCTTTTAAAACTTTACAATGAAGTACAACACCATATAAGCATTTTTGGGCTCCTGGTTGGCGAGCATTTTATGTGCAGTTCGTTGGTTCCTGGGAAAAGGAATTGCTAACTAGAAGTGATGTGGAGTGCCTGGAAGGAAGTTCTTATTGAAGCTCCTTTATGTCTTATTTCTGGTCAGTTCATATTTTGGGTGGAGGCTCACTTGCACTCAAAATTTTCACAGCTTTTGGTGGATTTCATTGGATATCACTTTCTGCTAGATGTTTTGATGTTTTTGGTGAGTGCATAGTACATCAAGAGTTTATATATGGGATGCAGAACAAATCACCATGTTCTAGGCATATATGTAAGGCCCAAGGGGCCCAAGAGGGACAGACTTGCCAGTAGCCATTATTGGGTGAATCCACGTGAGATGGGGGGTCCCCGGGGCACTTTCTGGTGTGGCCACTGCCCACATTGTCCATGGATCCAGGAAGGTACAACTTTCATTCTTCTCAATGGGGAAACCTTTTCTCCCCCCCAACATGCCAATTGTGTCACGAGGGGAGTTGTTTACCTAATAGTCTGTGCCTGCAATGCGTTTTACGTAGGCAAGACCATAAGAGAATTAAGGCAAAGAATGGGAGACCATTTATACCATTCATCCAACGGTAAACTTACTTCGGTGGGTCGCCATATAGGCTTATATCATAGATTTCAACCCAAAGTTGTCAAATTCCTGGTCCTGGAAGTTGTTCCCGAAAACCCTCAGGGGGTCGACTGGGACCAAGGGATCCTGAGATGTGAAACTATCTGGATCGAGCGGCTCAATGCCCTCACACACACCTCAATGAAGCCCTCTCATAAAATTCCTACCTGTGAATGACTTGTTTCTTGATCCCACCTTTTCCTGGTCTCGGTTTACTGTTTCTCGGGCCCTTGCTTTTTGTTTTCTTTTTTTTTTTTCTGTTTTGTTTTTTGTTATTTGCTTTTTATCATTCTATGATAAATCTATGATATCATTTTATCATTTGTTTTATTTTCAAATCCTTGTGTCTTTTCTATCCTACCCCCCCCCCAACCTCACTCACCTATACCTCTGACAACCAAGACGAGGGTTGACTGTCAATGGGGTCACACATTTGTAGCGCCGACACTTTTCTAAAGTGTGCGCTATTCTGTAAATTTAGTTTTTTCCAGAACTGTATGGGTTAGGAAAGGTTCCTAACCCATCCTTCGGTTACAACAACAGTCTGTGGCAGAGACGTTTACATTGTTCACTTGAAGTTTCACAACCTAGTCTGTGGCAGAGACTGTGCTAGTTCTGAATCACTTGTTGGCTGCTAAATCTACAGACAAGGGTTTATCCAACAGTGAAGAGTCCAGTTGCGAGTGGCTACTCTCTGGGCTATCTAAGGAGACATTTATTTGATGTCAGCACGTCTGAAGTGCCTGAGCTTTATCACCCATGTCCTCTATTCCCAACTGAGAGACTGTTATGTTTGAACAGTTTTTATTTTTTGCAAATAAAAATCCTCAAAAGGACTTTGAGTGTTGGTCTCTGCAATTACTGGGTACTAACCCTGGGAACCCCTAGACAACGAACAATGAGCTACAAGGAGGAGGTAATTGGTAAGCCCAGAAAATACATAGCCGCCCCGCAGGGAGTTATGGCACTACACATTTATTCCAAAAATACTCTTTATTTAAATTTTAGGATTCTTTTGAAATCGTGTGCGATCCTTTGTGGTGAAATAATGACTGCAGACAAATTGATTTTATCATTAATAACATGCTATAATTGCTTGGCATATGTGTGTGCCTTGGGCACGAACTGGGATGAAATGCCTGCTGCGGCCGCCTCTGGCACACACAATACCTCGCCAACTGCTTTGTTTAATCAATGTTCCCTGTATAAACCTTTTTGTCAGGCATTTTTTGCCATGGGATCTACAATGGCCTGAGGCGTTACACTCCCCCTAGAGGCGGACATGCGTCTCTCCATTAGGAGGTGGGCCTCCAACCCCTGGATTGCCCTCCCCTTCTTCCCTCGATGACGGCCTTGCGCCATCCTCTGTGAGGGTCAAGCGTGTGCGCATTGTACGCGTGCGGGCGAGATGGACCCAGTGATGTCAGGCGCGGGCGCCAGCTGGTGCATTGACGTGGGCTGGGTTAGAGGCTCTTTAAAAGGATGCTTATGGTGGCCTCACACAGACATTTAGGACTGGCTTGTTTGACTGCTGCCAGTTCGGCCTACATTTCTATGATGGGAGGGGCTTGATACTTTTTGCTGCCTCTTGTTATGCTATGTGGCCGTTGCTGCTGGTGTGGACTGGCGGTCCTCTTTTCTGCATATATTTATTGCATCTCTTTTTTCAGCCCAACGGCTGCAGGGGACCTACTTTTTGGCCTCTTCTGACCACTGAATACCATTCTGTATAAACAGCTTACCTGCCTTTCCTTGATAAACGGTTGTGTTTTGAGCCCTGTTCTTGATCCCCGGGTGTTTCACTACCTACAAGCCATCTATCGAGTGGGTTAGTTCTTTAACTGAATCGATGTTCCCTTCCCCCCCCCCTCCTATACCCTATTACCTTCACTGGTGGCGGTACCACACTTGATGGTGAATATTGTTTCCTTGCTGAATTGAGCACACACCTCTGTCAGTCGTCCTTGACTGGAAGTCCGAATACCCACCTATTTTGCAGCGTTTGAAAAATTACTTTTTTTTAACTTTGAACTCATCTAAGTGTCTCTTCACACAGTTTAATGGACATTTAGGTTCTCAATATGTTTATGTATATACGTGTAAAATTAATTGGGGTCCCATGTGCCCAAAGACTTGAATGTGGAGTGGGACATCAACTGTTTTATTAATAATAGTTGATGTCCCCCTCCTTTATGCATAGATTGATATTCCTGTTTTACCCTGCTTTGGCCATTTCCTTCCTTTTATCTTATTTTATATTCATTCTAATTTTTTATTTTATCTTCAATTTATCTTTTTAATTACATTTTTAATTACATTTTATTTTATTTTAGTACTGATAAAGTTTTGCACACCTAGATTGGTAATGTATATGTATTTTTAACTTTTGTTATAAAGTTTGCAGCAGTTTTTAATGATATATTGTTGAACATCAAAGGCTTGTTGGCAACACATGGAAGCAAACCTTTATAACCATCTGTGTAGACAATCGTCTTCCCTATTTTTTACCACAAGATGGAAGCATGTGTTGTTTAGTTCAGTCTGTGCCCTCCTGGGATGATAGACGCATAGTCCTGCCAATGGCTACACTTTTTCACCATATCCATGAAACGCCTGGTTTGTCTTCCCTATGAGAGTTTTTGGGACATTTGGCTTAACCAATGGCAGAGCTTCTTTTGTCTTGCCAATGAACTAGGCGTGTGGGCATACCTCTGATGACATAATTTCTGATGAAATAATCATTGGGACGCTACGCTGACACGCTCTGCGCATGCGCGAATGCATATACACGTTTGTGGACTTTTTACCTGCAAGGAATTCCTTTTTATCCATTTTGTATTGGAGACTCGTTTTTGAACCAGGAAATTTGTATGCGGCACTGCAATACTTACCATTAAAATACATAAAAGAGACAATATTGCACTATTGGAGCCTTTGTTTCTTTGCATATCTGCACTTCCTGATATTGGGGACATCTGATCATCGCCCGGTATCTGTGGAGGCTTCTGGTGGGAGACGCTCAGAACCAGAGATGGCTCTCTAATTAGGCAAAATAAGGCCTCACGCTCATAGGGGCCTCGCAGCTGCCTAATTTGCCTAAGAGCTGACCCATGGATGAGACAAAGCCGCGCCTGTCACTCTCTGGCTCCTGTCACGTTTCTAAAAACACAGCCGCACACGGGCATGAATTATCCTCCCTCCCTCTCTCAGCTCTTTCTGGTGCTCCCGCTCAGTTTACTCCAGTGCTGTCGGCAAAAATCTTACAACAGGGGAGGAGGCAGAGCTGCAGATGACAAGCACTGTGATGGGAGTAAATGGGGCATAGAGAGCTCATTACCCGAGATCGGAGATCCCACGGGGAGGGATACAAGCAGCGCGAGTCCATTCTGCAGGGTGTGTGCAGGGTGGTAAGTTGGCAGGTTTCTGGGAGGTATTACTGTGCAGCAACTTGAGGAAGAGGTTTGAAGAGGGTTGAGGATTGTTGCAGGGAGGTGCGAGGCCAGTTCTAGTGCTGTGTGTGTGCAGCTATCTTCACTCAGCATACCAGTGGTCTCTGCAGTGCTGGAGCAATGCATTAGGGCTTGTTCACACCATATACTTTCAACCCATCTGCACCCCCCCTGCACATACCACCCACCCCATTCACTCTATGCCCCCCTCCTACACATACCACCCACCCCCGTTCACTCCGTGCCCCCCTCCTACACATACCACCCACCCCCATTCACTCCATGCCCCCATCCTGCACATACCACCCACCCCCATTCATTCCATGCCCCCCTTCAGCACATACCACCCACCTCCATTCACTCCATGCCCCCCTCCTGCACATACCATACACCCCCATTCACTCCGTGCCTCCATCCTGCACACACCACCCACCCCCATTCACTCCGTGCCTCCATCCTGCACACACCACCCACCCCCATTCACTCCGTGCCCCCCTCCTTCACATACCACCCACCACCAATTACTCCGTGCCCCCCCTCCTGCACATACCACCCACCCTCAATCACTCCGTGCCCCCCTCTTGCACATACCATCCACCCCCATTCACTCTGTTCCCCCCCTCCTTCACATACCACCCACCACCAATTACTCCACGCCCCCCTCATGCACATACCACCCACCCCATTCACTCCGTGCCCCCCTCCTGCACATACCACCCACCCCTATTGAATCTGTGCCCCCCTCCTGCACAGACCACCCACTGCCATACAGTCAATGCCCTCTCCTACACATGCCACTCACCGCCATACTTTTCTTTCTTTAGGATGCAATTTTTCTGTTTCTCATGTGCTTATATATAATAATCCTTTATCTTTCATTGTTCTACCATTAGCTTTAAATTTCATATCCTTATGGGAGTGCATTATAGCTCAACTGCATATTTGATGCATTTACTTTACCATAAGCATTGCTGTAACCATGATGCAATACTTTTATAGTCTGTTTATGAAACCACTTAATAAAATATTTGCTTTATTAACAATATCTGTATGTATAATAATGTATACCATGCTATATATACCAACTGTTAATTATACACCTCATTTAAAGTCCCCCCCCCCCCTTTTTCATATAAATAGGGATGGAGGCAAATTATCATATGTGCATCATTTAAAGGCCCAAACTTTTTCTTTTTTGCTATGTGAGGTATTCCAAGCTCAGCTGTGTCCTCTGTAACCCTAAGGCATCTATCACCAATTTCAGGACAGAGAGTGTTGGATGAAGAGTGACCAGTCAGGAGAGATGGGTTGTTTCCAAGTAGAGGCTATTGCTCTCCTGGCTTCTATAATTTCATGTATGATAAAAAGGATTGCGAGGAAACACAAGATTTGTGATGTAAAAGAAGTAATACTGTGGCTGGGTTGCAGGCTATGGTAAATTGGGAAATACTGGACAGGAATGAGAATACGCAGTTCCAGAACTGCAGGACCACCACATGTGTAGGAATGAGTTGTTAGTCTCTCCAGCAGTCAGAGGAAATAGGGACATTTTCGAAAGTCTAGCTGGAGTATAATACCATTTGTGTAAGAGTTCAGTGGGTAATGCAGTTTGAGGAAGTCAAAAGCAGCTTTGAGGCTTTATGCCATTGAGACGTGGTAAACTTGTGTGAGAGGTCTGCTTCCCAGGTTTCCATGGATTGAGTTTTGTTGGAAAAGGGACTATGGTTGAGAAGGTGATAAAAGAAAGAAATCCCTTTGTTCCTCTGGGTAACAGTATTAAAACGAGTTTATATCTGAAGGGATCTGATGTTCTTTTTTTGATGAGGTTTGTGAAGATGGACCGGAGTATTTATAGAAGCCTGTTTTAGGAAGGTTGTAGTTGCTTTGTAGTTCTGCAAATGTGCGTATTGTGGCAGATTCCACTAGGAGACCGATTGTGGATATACCATTAGTCACCCAGTTTGAGAGAGACAGGTCAAATGTTAGTGGGTCTAAGGATGATAACAGGAGATTTGAAATGTAATCTGAATAAGATTTCAGAGAAATGTGCTGTAGATTCTGCCAGGTGGACAGGGCTGCCCATATTATTTTCCATGACTCAGCTAATTTTCTTATATTGTGACCATACGCTGTGATTATTTATTTATAACCCATGTAATACGTGTTAATCCCTTAATGTTTACCATTTTTACAGTGATGGGTGCCTGGCCTCTCTGGGACTGTTCATGTGCGGGTGACGTTGTTTTTTTTCCCAGCAGGTATGTGACTCCCCTGGTGGGAGTGTGGTCATACAGCATAGCTGGGGACCGCCCCGCACTTGCGCCGTCTACGTCTTGGGACTCTCTGTTCTTTGGACTGTGCTCGGCACACGCATGCGCGTGCGTGATTCTCCACGCATGCGCAGTGTGGGGTGACTGCACGTGACTTGTTCACCGGGTTGGGGAGTATATAAGCAGGTGGTTGCCTGCTTTTTGGAGCAGTGGATGCCTGCTCCAAGGAGGGACACTCTGACTATCATTCTCTTGTTATGATGCAAATGCAGCGCCCCATAACCCTCTACATTGCATTATAGTTGGATGGCAGTATACTATCTCTGCCCACTTCCATTGATTGTTTTTACATTTGTACTTAGACATCTCCATTTATGTTCCAGTGGCTGTTTTTACACACCTTATGTACACCTGGTGTTGTTTTCAGCTAGGTCTTTCTTCACATGGACTGTAGATGGGGCCTGCATATTCTCTGAAGTATCTATGCAAGTTTGTTCCTTTTTCCACCCTTGGGTCTATACTTGTTCATTCTGCCATACCAGGTTGGTTTACATCTCGACACAGTAAAAAATATATTATTTTTAACCATATACAGCTTCCTCCCTCTCTTTTCCCTCCAACCCCCCTTTTTACCATTTCCCCTCCCCCATTTGGTTCTTTGTCCATACACCAGTTTACTTACATATATGTATACATATACAGTATCTCACAAAAGTGAGTACATCCCTCACATTTTTGTAAATCTTTTATTATATCTTTTCATGTGACAACACTGAAGAAATTACAATTTGTTACAATGTAAAGTAGTGAGTGTACAGCTTGTAGCCCCTCAAAATAACTCAACACACAGTCATTAATGTCTAAACTGCTGGCAACAAAAGTGAGTACACCCCTGAGTGAAAGTGTCCAAATTGGGCCCAAAGTGTCAATATTTTGTGTGGCCAGTTGGCCACCATTATTTTCCAGCACTGCCTTAACTCTCTTGGACATGGAGTTCACCAGAGCTTCACAGATTACCACTGGAGTCCTCTTCCACAACTACATCACAGAGCTGGTGGATGTTAGAGACCTTGCGCTCCTCTACCTTCCATTTGGGGATGCCCAACAGATGCTCAATAAGGTTTAGGTCTGGAGACATGCTTGGCCAGTCTATCACCTTTACCCTCAGCTTCTTTAGCAAGGCAGTGGTGGTCTTGGAGGTGTGTTTGGGATCGTTATGTTGGAATACTGCCCTGCGGCCCAGTCTCTGAAGGGAGGGGATAATGCTCTGCTTCAGTATGTCACAGTACATGTTGGCATTCATGGTTCCCTCAATGAACTGTAGCTCCCCAGTGCCGACAGCACTTATGCAGCCCCAGACCATGACACTCCTACCACCATGCTTGACTGTAGGCAAGACACACTTGTCTTTGTACACCTCACCTAGTTGTCGCCACACATGCTTAACACCATCTGAACCAAAAAGGTTTATCTTGGTCTCATCAGACCACAGGTCATGGTTCCAGTAATCCATGTCCTTAGTCTGATTGTCTTCAGCAAACTGTTTTCAGGTTTTTTTGTGCATCATCTTTAGAAGAGGCTTCTTTCTGGGACGACAGCCATGCAGACCAATTTGATGCAGTGTGCAGCGTATGGTCTGAGCACTGTGAGGCTGACACCCCCACCCCTTCAAGCTCTGCAGCGATGCTGGCAGCACTCATATGTCTATTTCCCAAAGACAACCTCTGGACATGGCGCTGAGCATGTGCACGCAACTTCTTTAGTCGACATGGCAAGGCCTGTTCTGAGTGGAACCTGTCCTGTTAAACTGCTGTATGGTCTTGGCCATCATGCTGCAGCTCAGTTTCAGGGTCTTGGCAATCTTCTTATAGCCTAGACCAGTATGAGAGAGTGAGAGCGATAACACCAAATTTAACACACCTGAGACCTTGTAACACTAACTAGTCACATGACACCGGGGAGGGGAAAATGGCTAATTGGGCCCAATTTTGACATTTTCACTTAGGGGTGTACTCACTTTTGTTGCCAGCGGTTTAGACATTAATGGCTGTGTGTTAAGTTATTTTGAGGGGACAGCAAATTTACACTTATACAAGCTGTATACTCACTACTTTACACTGTAGCAAAGTTTCATTTCTTCAGTGTTGTCACATGAAAAGATATAATAAAATATTTACAAAAATGTGAGTGGTGTACTCACTTTTGTGAGATACTGTATATCCTATCTACTTAGCTATTGCGGAGGACTAAATCAGTGGCGGAATTATAGGGGTCACTGCGATCGCCATGGCGACCGGGCCCCTTGCTGCAGGGGGCCCTGGGGGCCCCCTGTACACTTCGCTAGGAGGGGCGGCTGAGAGGAACTCCCCCGATCGCCGATTCTAAAACTGTAATCGGCGATGTGCAGGGAGCTCCTCACATTAGGCTGAAGTGAAAGTCAAAGCACAGTGTGTGCTGTGCTCTTTGTCTCCCCCTGCAGTGCAGTACCCGGCAGGAAGAGACAAGGTAAGAGGACTGCCTTTTTTTTTTTTATATATATAAGACTATCTACTGTATCTGTAGATGTGTGCATCATACATGTGTGTGTGTGTGTGTGTGCATGATGTATGTGTGTGTCTGTGTGTGCATCATACATATGTGTGTGTGTGTGCATGATGTATGTGTGTGTCTGTGTTTGCAATGCATGATGCATGTATGTGTGTGTGTGTGTGTGTGCATGATGCATGTGTGTGTGTGTGTGTGTGCATGATGCATGTGTGTGTGCATGATGCATGTATGTGTGTGTTCATGATGCATGTGTGTGTGCATGATGCATGTGTGTGTGCATGATGCATGTGTGTGTGTGTGCATGATGCATGTATGTGTGTGTTCATGATGCATGTGTGTGTGCACGTGCATGTATGTCTGTGTGTGTGCACATGATGTATGTGTGTGTCTGTGCATGCATGTGTGTGCAATGCATGATGCATGTATGTGTGTGTGGACATCATGCATGTGTGTGTGCGCATGCATGTATGTGTGTGCATGATGCATGTATGTGTGTGTGTTCATGATGCATGTATGTCTGTGTGTGCATGATGCGTGTGTGTGTCTGTGCATGCATGTGTGTGCAATGCATGATGCATGTATGTGTGTGTGTGCGCACGCATGTATGTCTGTGTGTGCATGATGCATGTATGTCTGTCTGTGTGTGCGTGGATATATGTATGTGTGTGTGCATGTATGTGAGAGTGCATGTATGTATGTGAATGTGCATGTGTTTATCAGTGGCGGTGCGTCGAAAAGGGCGCACAGGTGCCACCCCCTGTCTCCAGCCACTCCCTCTATGACAAATGGATAGATTCATGCATAGCATGATTCTATCCATGGCCCCTGCTGCCACCCCCATATTTAGGTGTCCAGTCCCTTTTGGGGCGCTGGGCGCCTGAATTACAGTGGCAGGGGGTGTTTTGAAGCACCTGATTAGAACCATAGGCTCTAATAGGCTTCATAATAGGTGAACTGCGAGCGCCATACTTGACGCTCACAGTCCACCCAGGTGTGTTAGAAACACTGAACCGCATCTCCACCAATCAGGTGTGCGGGTCTGTTACCCGTCACCTGATTGGCTGAAACGATAGGTGTCTAATAGCTGCACCTATCAGGAGGCGAGGACAGGAGATGAGGATGGCAGGAGACGCAAGGAGGACCCCACTCGTGGCCGTCACCCGCTGCCCCACCAAGACAGGGTAAGTGCCGGGCAGACAGCAAGCAGGGGGGATTCACAGAGGCAGCATTTGATGACACACTGCCAGCATTTAATGGGCACAGTGGCAGCATTTTATTGGCACAGTGGCAGCGCTTGATGGCACAGTGGCAGCATTTGATAGCACAGTGGCGGCATTTGATAGCACAGTGGTGGCATTTGATGGGCACAGTGGCAGCAATTTATGTTTTTTTTTTCAGAATTTTTCAGTTTGCTTGCGCAGGGCTGGACAAATTTGCTTTGAATCTAGGAGCCAGTTAAAAAAGTTAGGAGCCAGTTTTTTTTTTTTTTGGGTAGTATGGATTGTCAGCGCCGGGGGTAAGGCCAGTAATTTTCGCCCCCCTAACCCGCAATGGAGCACCCAGTCAATAACGCCAATGTAACGCTGTTACATCAGGGTTCTGGGCTGGCCAGAAAGAGAGTAAGACTGGGTTTACACTGCAGAACGAGCGGGGGGTTTGTGGAGCCCTGTATATATAGTATGTGTGTGCGTATTATGTGTGTGTTTATATATGTGTGTTTACATGTATGTATGCACATTTTATGTAAAATGCTGTTTCTCCGAAAAGCGATCCATGCTCAGATCGCTTTTCAGACGCATTTGACAGCCAGTAGAGAGGCAATATGTTGCCTACTGACCACCTGTTTTAACCCCTTAAATGCATAATTACTAGGCTGCAACTGCATGCAATGCACACAGTTGCAGAGGGGTTGCAGTGCAGCCCCTTTCACCTAGGGGTGTACTTCAAGGGTGCCCTGACTGGAAAAAGATTGTGAAACACCGACAGAGGAACCCACCTCTCCATTTTCCTCCTACAGCCACTGAATGCCTGTGGGTGGGAGAGGAGGAGAAGCAGGGGGAAATGGAGAAATCGGTTCCTTTATATGCAGCCACCCACTTGTGACCGGGCCCTGGTGTTCCAACATCGGGCTCGGAGAAAAGCGCTTTGTCCGGAGGTCGGGGGGGTGCCCTCCATGGTTTCTTGCATCGGGGCCCTGAGCGTTCTAGTTACGCCACTGGACTAAATTATCCACTTCTACACATCCCCCATATCTGTCGTAGGGGAACTTGGTGGTGCCTTTATTTACCCTCCTGCCCCCTGTACTGTGCACACTTACCCTCCACCTGTGAGTTGCCCTCCTGCTCCCCCTGTTCTGTACACTCCTCCCCCCTGTTCTGTACCCACTTACCCTCCTCCCCTGTGCTGTGCCCTCCTGTTCCCCCTGTACTATACCCTCCTACCCCCTGTACTATGCCCACTTACCCCCTACCTTGTGCTGTGCCTTCCTACTCCCTCCTTTACTGTACCCTCCTGCCCCCTGTACTGTGCCCACCTACCCTCCCCCATGCTGTGCCCTCCTGCCCCTGTACTGTACCCTCCTACCCCTAGTACTGTTCTCCGTCTCTCTCCTTTAGTAAACACTCCTGCCCCCTGTTCTGTGCCCACTTACCCCCCCTGTGCTGTGCCCTCCTGCTCCCCCCTGTACTGTATCCCACTGTTCCCTCCCTGTGCCCTTCTGCTCCCTCCTTTACTGTACCCCCTGCCCCCTGTACTGTGCCCTCCTGCTCCCTCCTTTACTTACCCTCCTGCCCCCTGTACTGTGCCCACTTACCCTCCTCCTATGATTTGCCCTCCTGCTCCCCCTGTACTGTACCCCCCCAATTCTGTGCCCACTTACCCTCCTCCCCTGTGCCCTCCTGTTCCCCCTGTACTGTACCCTCCTACCCCCTGTACTGTGCCCACTTACCCCCCCCCTTTGCTGTGCCCTCCTGCTCCCCCTTTACTGTACCCTCCTGCCCCCTGTACTGTGCCCAACTACCCTCCCCCCATGCTGTGCCCTCCTACCCCTAGTACTGTTCTCCGTCTCTCTCCTTTAGTAAAACACTCCTCCTCCTGCGCCCTCCTTTACTGTACCCTCCTGCCCCCTGTACTGTGCCCATTTACCCTCCCCTGTGCTGTGCCCTCCTGCTCCCCCTGTACTGTGCCCACTTACCCTCCCCCTGTGCTGTGCCCTCCTCTCTCCTTTAATGTACACTCCTGTCCCATGCTATGTGGACACTTACCCTCCACCTGTACTGTATCCTCCTTATACAGTTAATTTGTATCGCTTGAATTATTTCTCCCCATTATGGGTGTGAGGGTGCCTACGTTTTGCCTAAGGCCTATCAAAGGCTAGAGCCGCCTCTGCGCACGGATCAAGTGTTTTTTGAACCCCAAAAATGACAAAATGTGCCATGATGCCCAGCAACCTGGTAAAAACCAATGACAGGCTGACTGATGTAGCAACTGTGTGGATCTTCTCACACATCCTAGAGAGTTTACATTCAAACAGTGACAGATTCATGGCTCTGAATGCAGACTGTGCAAGAAGATCCATACAGCTGCTACTGTCATTCATTTTTAACAGGCTGCAGTTGCACAGAACATCCATCTATCCTGGGTGCTTAAACAAACACTGTATGGGTGTCTGCACTAATATAAATAAGCCCTTACGAACTGCATTCTGTTATAGGATTTGTATCTTGCAAAATAGTAAAATGTAAACTTGTAAAATCTTCATCTTGGAATGCATTACAGTGCACAGGATCATAGGTTTAAGATCAAAGGTTATGCAGAATGTCAAAAATAAGCTATAGCCGAGAAGTAGACTAGAGAGGTAGATGAGAGTGAATAATGCAAAAGTACACTTTAGTGGTGCAATGGTAGACTTTACGAGAAAACCATTTCTTAGCTTTAGGGAGTGTAGATATGAACTAAGTGGACATCCCCTGCCCCTCAGGACCTTGGCTACAACAGCAAAAAAATAACATTTAAAAAAAAAAAGGGGGAAAAAATGGCATAGATCAGGTTAAATGGATTCCACTGCACCAAAGAATCCACTGTGAAGGCCCAAGGGTCCCTGGCTCCAGGAATGAACCGGTTCTATTTGTTGTTGAGCCTAGAAGTCCACTTTCAGCATGCTTCACTTGTGACAGAGAGATTAAAAGACCTCTGGGTAAAGAGACAATTCTCTGCAATCCAGACCTCGATGGGAGAGGAAGTCCACCTACCAATTTTCCACTCTTGGGATGTGCATTGCCTGATGTATTGCTTCTGGTGCCTTCTTGATGGTTGATTTATGTCACTGCTGTGGCATTGTCCAACTGAACTCTGGTTAGGTGACCTTGCACGCGAGAGGTCCAGCCTTGAAAGGGCTAAATAGCCCTGAGTTCCAGTATATTAATCGTAAGTAGAGTTTCCTCTGATGACCATGTCCTCCACAGCTTGACCTTCCAGGTCATCGGTAGAAAGGATTTTTGTATTCTAGAGCCAAGTTAAAAAAATTTCCTTTTAGGAAAAGCCTTGTTTTGCTGGCCAGCCATAGGAGGTAATTCTAGAGACTGAGTCTGCATGTCCTATGCTGCCAAAATGTTAGCTGCAATGGCTGGAGTGAAACTAGGCATTCAGTGCTACTTCAAAAAAAGGGGGCTCCTGGGTCATAGCATCTGAACATGGGAGAGGAGAGATGGGAGCCCATTCAGGAGAAGGAAGACCCTGGACAAATCCATATGCAAGATTAGGCCCAGATATTCCAAACGATGAGTTGGATTCAGCATTGGTTTCTGGAGATTTATGATCCATCTGAATCGCCGTAGAGTCTGCACTGTATTGGGACATTGGCTGATGGAGCCCGTTCCTTTAGCAGGAGGTTATCAAAGTATCCCATAACTGGCATGCCCTGAGAGCAAAGCAGAGTTAGTTCCTTGGAGAAAATTCAAGGTGCCATGGACAGGCCAACATTGTTAATATTGCATGCACAGAGTAAAATGTAGGTATTGGCAGGGTCCATGACTGGACTACCCATTTCTTTAGAAGCTCTCTCCTCAATAGGGTACTACTAGGCAAAATGTTTTGGAAGGACAACCTTTTTTACAGGATGGGGCCAGTCACCATATAACATAGGCTGTAAGAGTACCGGGAAGGTTTTGGTATACTGAAGCAGCAATAGTAAATCTAGGCTAGTGGGTAGGCCAACATAGGCTGCTCTAAAGTAAGGCAAGGGTGCTCTGCATCAGTAAGTATAGAAATGATATCCTTAAGCATGGAGAAATATCAGCAGATTGGGTCTTTAGTACTGAACCCTCAGACTTGGGGTGCCACACCACTCCTCTCTCTTTCTCAGGATGCACAGAAGCAGTCAAGAGGGAAAATCAGAGATGCATTCAAAAGAGGACGATGAGTGCCTGCTTGCAGCCCCTGTGGTCTGAGGCCTCTAAAAGTGCTGAAAACCTCATTATAAATTCCGACATTGTGGAAGAGAACCCCTCTCTAGGTAAACTGAAGGAGGTGGTGTAACAAAAAGATCTAGGAAGGCCGTTGAGGGGGACAGTAACTCAGATTGTGGACAGTGGTCAAGGTTAGCAGAATTTTTACCTTGTGGGAGGATGTTAGTGACCCCTGAAGGCATTACCACAGTGTCAATTGGCAAAGCTTGCTGACCCTTTTCTCTTGTGCCTATGATCTGCCATGTGTAGTGAAGTATCAAGACATGACCTGTACTGCAGAGCAGAAAAGATTCAGATTATTCACCCCCATGGTAGCCATACCCTTTAAGGCTACTTCGGGGATAGTCTTCCATCATTAGATGGACCACGGCCCTGGAACCGTATAGCATTCTGCAGATAACACATCACATTGCACTATGTGGCTAAGCAAGTGCCTGATGCAGGATCCAGTGTCCAAAGCAATATTACAGACCACCCCTGCATTTTCTACAGCCGAGATCCATGCTAGCACAGTGAAATGGAAAGAGAAAAAAGTAAGGTTGGCAGGAGGCGCACGCATGCACGCCCCAAACCCAGAGAAAGGCCGCTCACATACATGTACGTGGCTGGTCCTGTACCTGCTGCCCGCTCGTAGTATATTTACTGTGAGCAGTCTGCAGGTGGTTAAACAAGTTTTTCCTGTACATGTAGAGAACAAAAAAATAAATTATTAATGAAATGTAACCCTTTTTTACTCTATCCAAGACTAAAATGTTTGGTTTAACATACAAGGCTAACAGAAATAATTGATTTTTTTTTGATGCTTGAACTGTTACAGTATTCCCCTGCTGGTGAGTTACCTTGCCCAAGTTGTCACCTACAAATTATTTTAAAAAAGTAGTTTGGTATTGTAATGGTGGATCACATTGATTAAACATTTCAATTTATAAATGTAGTTTTTCCTAAAAGTGATGCAATATGCACCATACAAGTATAACCAAGTAAATAAAAATAAAAAAAACTTTAATATAAGCAATCTGAGCATGCAGTGGCCATATGGGCAGCATTCATGCCTTGTAGCAATAAAGTCCAGTGTTTAATTTATTCCTCTTACTTTGAATTTTCTTTCACTCTTTTTCTTCCTACTATGGAAAAAATAATTAAATATAGTTATAGCTTGTAATAAAGTCAAAAGCACTGCAGAATGCTTAGTAACACAAAAGCTAAAGGATGAAGGAGTGCCACCAGACTGTCAACACTACCTTTTGAACTGCCATCAAACTGTGAAAATATTAATGGACATTAAGCAAAAACAAAAATTTTCAAACGGAAAACAATCTTTTACCTGTTGCATAAAATATTTTATTGCTGTAAAAGAACATTGAGGAAAGAACATGCAAAAGCATCATGCATCCTCTTTAAAAGCAAAACCAAAATGGTTAATGCTGAATATCTATAAACAAATGCACATAAAAGAACACCTGACATACATGTATATATAAATATTTACAGTGAATATACATTCAAAAAGTGCTTGTTGCTGGATATCCTTTTTAAGGATCTCCTATTATAATATTATGTACATCATTTTTACATAGTAGGCATTATCTTTATAATAGATATATCATAAAATAAAATATGTATATAAACCTCATGACAAGCAAGTACAGCCAAATATATGACCATAATAACCAGTAAAACAAGACATTAAACATTTAAAATAGAATTTAAGGGAAAGTATAACAAAGGTCTAAAAAATTCTCAGATAAAAACATACATACTATAATAGAGGTGTGTGTATATATATATATACACATATATATATATATATATATACACACACACATACTTTGTATGGTTAATTCCAAGGTTAGAACTGCTCAGAAGTATTTTTTTTCTGCAAAAGTGATAGGGAATACGTCAACCCAAAAGGCCAAGAGGGTGAGGTGCAAAGTAGAGGTTATTTGTTTCACGTGCACTGCTGACATATACATAGCTCTATTTAATAAGACAGTGCAAAGTGCAGCAACCCATAGAAACGGTTTAAATTTTTTGACCACAGTATATGGCAATCTCATTGGATGCTATAGATAACTACATAAAGTCAGTGCACTTTCACTACCAAAAAATGCCAATGGGTAGAAACAGAGTATATATCTAGATCATTCAAGTAGCACGTCAATTAAATACCCTTTCTGCACACGTGTAATAGATGCTAAGTATATAGCATAAGAAGTACTAGCAAACTAGCGTGTGAAATTGAGTATTTTGTCAGATCAAAGTTACAAGCAGCTTCTTCAGGTTCGTTTTTATCTGCCTATAGGTAAGACTGTAGGCTGTTGGTATTCAGGGTGCCTTCAGAGGTAGCCTCCTTGATACATCTGAGATATTGGCTGCCTGGCGCCTGGCCTCACAGTGAATGTCATACCCTGCTGGTAGGTACTTTGTGATCTGTGTAGAGTAAAGGAAATAAAATAAAATAAAATAAGTAATGTATTTATCATGCAATTTACAGAGGATACAGTATTCTATAGCAGTTTTTTCCCCAACCTCATTCTCCAAGTTCTCCCAACAGGCCATGTTTTTTGGTAATTTCCCTTAGATAAAATAGCTGTCTTAAATACCAAGCCATTGACATTGAATTACAGCACCTGTGCAAGGTAAGGAAAATCCTGAAAACATAGCATATATAGCCAGCCACTTGGTGTACTCCTGACAAAATTCCTTTATTGGCTACACATGCCAATAAAGGAATTTTGTCAAGAGTGCACCGAGTGGCTGGCTGTATATGCTATGGACTTCATGTTTTGGGAGTTGACACCCTAGAAAACTGGTCTTCAGCTTCTGAATTTGAATACAGCAGTTGAGCTTGGGTAAGGTGTGCTATATGACTTGTCGGGGTACTTGATGATGGAGGTTGGGAATGACTGCTCTACTGGATATAGTACAGTGCACTCCAAATTATTAGCTCAAAATGTATGTTGGGTTGCTTCATTATAAAGATTATGCATACATTTCACACACAAATATATTTTTAACATGTAGTATTCTAAAATGTGTTACTCGTATTTAGTAACCAAACTATTCATTGATATTTGTCTCGATTACTGAAAAAAAAAAAAGAAGGGAGAGATAGATAGATAGATAGATAGATAGATAGATAGATCGATAGATCTATCTATCTATCTAAGTATTAGTTAAAAAAAACCCGCAAAGTGCCGCACTGCCCCATTGAGTGAATACACCGCTCCAAAGATGCTGCTAGCAGGACTTTTTTTACTGTCCTTTCCGGCTTTCACACTGGAGTGAAAGGACGCGCTTTTTTCAGGCGCTATACAGGTGCTATTTTTAGTGCTGTAGTGCCTGAATAACGCTTCAGTGTGAAAGGCGCCTAACTGTATAACTGGAGAGTGCAAAACCTGGTGCAGCTCTGCTTAGAAACCAATCAGCTTCCAGGTTTTTTTTTTCAAAGCTTAAAAAGTGTCACTAAACCCAGTAATATAAAAATTGTTAATCCGCCCTCCTTGCAGTGCCTACAGCTTATAAATCATCTTTTTATTTTAACCACTTGCCAACCAGCCGCCGTCATTATACTGTGGCAGGTCGGCATGTTCCCGCAAACCGTTGTAGCTATACGTCGGTCCCTTTAAGCCGGATAGCAGGCACGCGCTCGCACAGCGGGGGTGCCGATGCCCATGACCGGCGGTCGCGGTGACCGCTGGCCAGGAACGATCAGTTCACGAGAGGCAGAACAGGTATGTGTGTGTGTGTAAACACACACATCCCAGTTCTGTGAGGAGAGAGAGATCATGTGTTCCTACGAGCTGGGACCCACGATCTCTCCTATAGTCAGTCCCATCCCCCAAAGTTAGAACACACACACACACACACACACACACAGTTAAACCCTTGATTGCCCCATAGTGTTAACCCCTTCCCTGCCAGTGACATTTATACAGTAGAATCAGTGCATTTCTATAGCACTGATCGCTCTATGATTGTCACTCGACACACAAATGTGTCAAAAAAGTGTCCGAGGCGTCCGACCATAATGTCTCGTCCACCGATCACCAATGGTTTGGTTTTCACAGATCCCCGAGAGGAGAGCTGCTGACTGTCAGTCAGCATCTCTCCTCTCTGCTTCTCCATGCTTATTGGAGCAATGAGCTATGGAGAGAGCGTCCATCTTAAAGACTCGCTGAGATGCTGAAACTGCCATCAATCAAGGCAGCTGGCGGATCCAGACTTGGAAGTCACAAGGATGCGCTGCCTAGACTGATCGCAGTGACGTCATCGGAGAGCGGACTTCAGACCACTCTCTACTGAAAACGGGTCACAGGAGTGCAAAATTGCACTCCTGTGACCCTTAGGAAATGCCAGCCTAAAAAGCTCAGGCTGGACTTCTTTAAAATACTGCCACTATACACCTTTTTGGCTAATATGTATACCACCATCACGTGATAAACTGCAGGGTCCATCCGAGTGTTGGGTGCTCAGGTAGGAGGAGATTTCCACTACAGCCTGGGTCCTAATGCTGTTGTGGGGGGGGGGGACAGTTCATCCAAGAATCAAGATGCGACACCACACCCACTGTGTTATTTTTTTTAGTTACTGGGCATGGAGGAGGGAGGGAGGGACTGGGCTGTTATTTTGGATCTGTATACACACCCACCTGTGTGATGTCAATACCATGTGACCTGAGTAGCTCAGCAAGGAAATATTCTCTACAGCAATAGAAACCAAACTGAGCATGTACACGCTGACTGTGTCATATCTGGCCTTGCCCAGAGTGACCCTGCAGGAGTGGGAGGATTTGTGCATACATGATCAAAGAGCCTTTTTACACAATACAGAGTATTAACCCCTTAAGTTACATAGTAGGTGAGGTTTAAAAAAAAAAAAAAAAAAAAAAGAAAGACACCAGTTCATCAAGTTCAACCTATGTGTGTGATTATATGTCAGTAGTGCATTTGTATATCCCTGTATGTTGTGGTCGTTCAGGTGCTTATCTAATAGTTTTTTTTAAAACTACCGATGCTCCCCGCTGAGACCACCACCTGTGGAAGGGAATTCCACATCCTTGCCACTCTTACAGTAAAGAACCCTCTATGTAGTTTAAGGTTAAACTTATTTTCTTCCAATGTTAATGAATGGCAATGTATCTTGTTAAACTCCCTTCCGCAAAAAAGTTTTATCCCTATTGTGGGGTCACCACCAGTATGGTATTTAGAAGTTGAAATCATATCCCCTCTCAAGCGGAGAAGAGAGAATAAGTTCAGTGCTCGCAACCTTTCCTCATAACTAATATATACATTATTTAATATATACACCTTAAAAAATACCTTACTTTGTACAGTAAATGTTTATGGGGAACTGTGTGAAATGCTTTTGCAAAATCCAGATACACCACGTCTACGGGCCTTCCTTTATCTAGATGGCAACTCACCTCCTCATAGAAGGTTAATAGATTGGTTTGGCAAGAAAGACTCTTCATGAATCCATGCTGATTACTGCTAATGATACCGTTCTTGTTACTAAAATCTTGTACATAGTCCCTCATCATCCCCTCCAAGAGCTTGTGAGAATAACAAGCATGATATTCTGCATATACAGACAGATTTTACTATTCGGGGTTTAGTAAAACTTTAACTGAAGAAGCTGAAGTTAGAAGCCGATTTGCTACCACACACAGCTGCACTAGATTTTGCACTCTCCAGTTTTAGTAAATCAACCCTATTTTTCCCCCCTCTACTTTTTATATATGGCTTTTGAATATCAAAATAGCTCAAAACAATGTGGTGCAGTAAAACATGCGCTTTACCCTTTTAAATGCTTTGGTCAAACTTTTGACTAAAGTAGTTCAAACAGATTTTAAAGTTTAATCAAAGCATTTAAAACCTGAAACAAATGCATTCCTTGGTGTGGTGTTGCTTTGGTAACTATAAAAGGAATACCCAGCATACTACAGATATCTAAAATAAAAGGTAGCAGTAATGCAATGTGATTGACGTGTCCCATAAGAGAACACAGTCCCCATGCTGCTGCAGTCAACAAAATATGCAGTAGGAAATCTGTGTATGTTGGGTGCTTGAAAAAAAAAAATCTATCCACACATAGTACAGTTGGTTAAATTATTAACACACAGGTATGCAGAGTGTGGCCAAATTGAATGATTCTTCAATACAGTACACACAATAGCAGCTGTCCGTTAAGGTAACACCCTATAGCAGTGATGGCGAACCTTTTTGAGCCTGAGTGCCCAAACTGAAATAAATACGTTGGTTTTGTGTTGCAAAGTGCCAACACTGCAATTTGCGAGAGAGGGGGGGGGGGGACAGAGAGAGTGAGGGGTGAGAGAGAGAGAGAGAGAGAGAGAGAGAGAGAGAGGGTGTGAGAGAGAGAGAGAGAGAGAGAGAGAGAGAGAGAGAGAGAGAGAGAGAGAGAGAGAGAGAGAGAGAGAGAGAGAGAGAGAGAGAGAGAGAGAGAGAGAGAGAAAGGGGTACGAGAGATGCTGAGAGAGGGGAGAGAGGGGTGAGCTAAGGGAGGGGTGGGGGCTGAGAGAGAGGGGGGGACAGAGAGAAATGGGGTGTGAGAGTGAGGAAAGGGGACAGAGAGAGGGGGACACAGAAGGGGGGGGAAAAAGAGGGGGTCTGAAAGAGGGGGGCTGAGAGAGAGAGAGAGACCTCTAGCTCTTTCCTGTACCCTCTCGCTTGCCCACAGAGATGGCTCTGCATGCCAGCTGTGGCACGCGTGCCATAGGTTCGCCATCACTGCCCTATAGGCTGTTAAAGAAAGTGCTTGCTCCACCTCTGAAGTCACAATAGGGAAGCATAAGGAAATCACTAGTTCTCGATTTCAGTCCCCAAGGCCCCCCAACAGTTTGTGCATTACAATTTATCATAAACTCAGAGGTGACATAGCCAGTGTAGTACGAGTGCAAATCTTGTAACTGCAAAATGAGACGTGCAAGCAGCAAGACAGACATGACGCAGAGACATGCCATAAGATTGCATACTGGCAATTTTCAAAGCATTAGTGGGCCATTAAGAGATCATTGATAAAACAGACATGCATAGGAGTACACAAACGAATAATAAAAATAGGGTAAATTCAGGGTTAATTAGTATACATCTGTGCTTACCTACTCGTTGACTTCCCATATTCAGGGTTTTGAGGTCTGTATTTCATATCAGTCAAATTCTGTACCATGTTTTCAGAAGACATTCTCCTTCCCTGTGACATATATCTTGAGGGATTGCCAGAGCGTCGTGATTCTGGATTCATGCTGGAGCTAGACTGGGTATACATATGACTATAAGACCCTGGCAAAGCTGATGACCTTAGAGAGTGTGTATTTTTTCCGTAGCTCTCTGAGCTTTCTGGAGCCGGCATATAGAGTCGTTTTTTAATTAGTGAACCTTTTTGTGGATCTCTGGTGATTCCAGTACTGTAATTATCACTTGTGGGTTTGTTAAAGTCACTATTATATGAGATTCTCTGAGACCCCAAAGGCCGATTACTTTCATTATTCCAGTCATAATGGGTTCCTAAATCCGATTTTGATTTGTTGCCATCATATAATCTATCCTTCTGATGCATGTCAATGTGTGTTGATGGTGGAGTGTTCATGAATTCTGCTGGTGGTGGTATTATTCCATAATCACTGTCCTCATAGGTATTTGAAGCTGGGACAGGTGAAGGGACAGAGGATATATTGACTGTGTATGCATCCATAAAATTTGACCTGTTGGGTGAGTTGTGGTTTTCAATGACAGAAGACTTGACATTCCAAAGGTCTTCATTTCTGTCCATAGGAACCTGTCTAACAGTTTTTTCCTCACCATGCATCCAACTTGTCTTTTCATCATCTGCCTTTTGTGTATTCAATCCCAAAATATTTATACTAGATGATGGAAAATCTTTATCTGTCCATCTTGGAAAAGATGCAACATTACCTAAATTACTACTTGATTTTGAACTAAAACTGGTTACTTCCTCTTCATTAAACTGTCCCCCGTTTTCTTTCTTGGGAACAACAACAAATGTGTTTGCTTTGACAACATTATACTGAGAGGTTAAAGGACTTGCAACAATCCCACTTGAAACAGAAATTTTAGGCATATTACTGCTTTCTGGAGGCATAGAACGGTTACCCCTTTGGGCCCGCTTCTTTGCAGCCAGTAGCAAAGCCATTGGAGAATTGGCTTCAACCTGATCACCAGTGACAGGATGTTTATCTATGCCACCATCTTGTTGTATGAAAGATCCTGAATTCAATGAAGTTGATGGATGATTATTTATGCCTTCCTCTTGCTTAATGGGATATTCTGATTTCAATGAAGTTGCTGGATGTTTAATAATACCTTCCCCTTGTTTTATGAGAGATTCCAATTTCAATGAAGTTGCAGGATGTGGAACTTCATCTTTTTTTAAGCTCCCTACTGCCGTTGTTTCTGAAACTGCAAGTGATAATTTGTCCAAGGTCAAGCTTCCAGCTGATGCATTCCTCCCATGATGAGGCTTATAGGCTGGAATATCAACTTTTTTACTTACTACATCTGTGGCTTTTTGTGAGAAAGCTGGTTTTGAAGAGACTTCAAATATGGGCTGTGAAATATTATTTTGCACAGCTGGATAGGTTGGTTTCTTCATTGTTTGAGTGGGCGTGACGGGCAAATAGTCTGGTTCAGGAATCTGAAAATTTGTGTTGTTGCTTTTAGGTATCCAGTCTGAAGTGTCTCCATCAGCATCTTCCTTATCAGATACAGATGGTATATGAGGTACTTTCATCATTAAAGAATTTACAAGTGTATTTTCTCCACCTATTTTCTGAGTGGTATTTCCATTAGGACTCTTTTTATTTGTTTCCAGACTTTTAAGATCTCTTAATTTTTCATCTTTCTTTGGAGAGAAGAGAGCTTCTAACTCACCCTTAATTTTACCAACTCTGGCCTTTTGTTCATTATCGCTAGTTATATCAACAGAAGATATCTGAGCAGGTCTAATATCTATGGGCTTTTTAGGGATTTGTTTCAGTGTTTGTTGTTTTTCTTGAAGTGCCTTAAGTAAAGGCAACTGTGGCTCTGGGGTAGATGTACCAGTTTGACTTGGTAAAGGTGGAGGTGCTGGTGGAGCTTTTGGTGGTGCTGGTGGAGGAATACTTACTTGTGATGTTGAAGCTGAAATTGTCTTTGGTTTTGGAGGATGTAATGGTGATGCCTGAGGTACTGGTGGCATAGACGCCACAAGAGGTGGAGCAGGTGGTGGAGCAACAAAATTAGGTATATGAGAGGTCTTTTGTGGTGTAACTGCCACATGTGGTGGTGGTGGTGGTGGTGGAGGTGGTGGCATGGCTGGTGGTTTGGGTGGTGTCATAGGTGGAGGTGGTGGAGGGGGCATAAAGGGTGGTGTGGGCGGAGCATCCTGATTAATTATTTCAGCATCTTTATCCATTTTTATTTTGTTATTAATGTCTCCTAAATCTCTTGTTAAGGAATTCTGTTTAAGCTGTACGTTAGTATTTGATAATGACATGTCTGTTACAATAGGTTTCACAGAGAGAACCTTTACTGCATCTTTACGTTCCTTTGCTAAATATCCATCTTTATTAAATGGCATTTTATTAAATTCAATACTGCTCAGAGGACGTTTTGATCCATCCTTAATTCTTTCAGAAACCCCTGACAAGTCACTGTCATTTGTATAAATTTTGTTATGTGGCTTCTGGACATCAATAAATCCAGGCTCTGATTTCCATCTGTCATCACCAACAGTCTTACGTTCCTTTTCTAGTTCAATAGATGACTTTGTATTCATGGTGGACTTTAGGGACAAAGACCCAGAAGCTGTAGAATCTGTTATGCTGTCATTTCTTTGAATTGTAGCATCCATTTGAGACAGATCCTGTAGATCATCCATGATAAGCATTGACTTTCTTTTATTTAATGTATCATTCAAAGATTTCTGCCCTTGATTTGAGGTCAAGAAAAGTTTGGCTTGTACACCAGGATTGAAACTAGAAGGTACAGGTGATTGTGGAGGTTCTGTGGAGTAGCTTATATTCTGATATTCATGTAACTGTATTGATGACGTCCTCATTGGGGCAGGAGGAGGGACTTTGAAGGTCTTTGGCAAAGATGAATGGGGATCCATATATTTAGTTGTCTGTCCTTGACTGTGCTGAAAACCAGAACTGTTTAAAAAAAACCTGTTGGGCAAGGTCATAGGCATATCCTTTGATCCTTCTGATTTCCATTTGGAAACATTATCAGTTTGACCTTGTTCAGAAACTTTTGGTGCTGTGGAAGTGTCTGTTAAAGGCTCAAAATTGGGTATGGTTGTTGCAGAAGTATGTGGCATAGGTGGTATGAAGTCTGGTAAACTTGGGGATATTGGAACGAATGAAGGAGGACTTTCTTGTGGTGGAGCAGCAGGAATCATTGTAGGTGGTGGGGGAGGGGGCATAGAAGGTGGTGGAGGAGGTGGCATAGAAGGTGGTGCAGGAATTTCCTCATCATAATAATTTGTTAACCGTAGATCCCCAACAGAACTATACATTCTGTAGTTGCCATTCAGCTTTGGTCCATTACCTACAAGTAGAAAGTTATTACATTCAATTTGTTATGGTTTCATGGTTTGCAAATCAATGTTTATGACAAGGATTGAAAGTAAAAAATTGAGGAAACATCTAAAATGTGTGTGTCACCAGAACAGAGCAAGCATCTTTCAATGGGCTCTGGTGCCAGCGGTCTAAAAGGGATTTTCTTTATTTTAGAGAGACTTCCTTTCACTTTCTGTAACAAACACAGCTGAAATTGTATATACTACATGCAGAAACATTTCATTTTATTCTATCCAAGGTGCAGTTGTATGGCACCTACTATAAACCCCAATTCTCGTTAAAAAAACTGCTTTGTAATTAATTGAAGGAGTTTCCCTTGTTCTCTCAAATATAATTTCTTAGGGCCTATTCACATCATCCTAATGTATGTAGTGTTAAAGCAGCCCATCATTTTAAGCTGTCATCACACCACACTTGGAAAAAAAAAATATTTCTGACACAGCCTTGTCATTGCATTGCATGTTACTGCCATACATAGGTGTGGGCAGTCCCTTATATAAATAAAAAAAAATACAGATTACTACATCGTATTCAACTTGAGTATATTGTTTTGCTTTCTAAACCGAATGCAGGACTATCAGAGACAAATATGTGATAGCCAGAAATAGAAGGGGTCAGGCGGTACATAGTCTTCTTGTCCCAGACATGTTTATACCCATACCATGCTGCCAGCAATAACTGGGTGTAGTGGGTGAACACATTTTGTTTTCAGATGCATAATAGATGTAGTGTGCTAGTTCAATTGGAGGTAAAAGGAGGGAAGGTAGGAAAACAGTAGCCACAATATTAATTGCATTTTTTTTATCCTAAAAAAATAGCGAGCAACCAGATTAGGGACTCCTATTCAGCCCCCAACTTCTTTTAAGAGACAAACATAAGCATTCTAATACAAACATTATTTCAAGGGAGACAAGAAAAAATAAAATGTTAAATCTTCATGACAAAATTACATGCAGTGGTCTTGAACTTTTTGAGATGAACTATGATTCTGTATTATGCATCTTTAAAACATTGATGCCTGTGATTCGTGAGCAGTATGCACTAGCATTTGAACATACAAATTTCATACAGGTAATACAGGTAAGCCTTACTAAGCCTTTAATAAGGCTTACCTGTAGTTACACTGGATAGCTCCTAAACCTGCACAGTTTAGGTGACATCCTCTGTATCTGCATGTGCCGACATCATCGGCACATGTGCACTGAAGCAATGGCACATACGTGCCGTTATCCGCGACTCCCGCGTGCATGTGTGGGAGTGACATCATATCAGCTCCGGCCAATCCCGCCCGCGATACCCGGAAGTAACTCCGGGAGCGATGTCGCCGGCCGGTGCTGTGTACGGCAACACAGCGGGGGGCTTCAATCTCAGGTGAGTATTACATAATATAGTATTGCATAATGAGCTAGTATGCTATGCTATACTAAAAATGAGAAAATCTAACATTTTGAGTTGTCTTCTGTACAGGAAAAGATTGTAAATATTTAGAAACAGTTGTTCCATCTTAGTGGGGATTTTCCTCACTGGACAAAGTTCCTTTAACCTACTTGTCCACAAGAGACTAAGTCCCCATACACACTTTTAGATTTTCTGCAGATTTTTGTCTTCAGATTTACCCAAACCATAGCATATGAGGTCAAACCTTAAGAGTTTAAATTTTTGTGCAATCAGGCAGGCTCTTGCACTACATGGTTTTGGTAAATCTGAAGACAAAAATAAGTGAGAGGAACTCTTTCAAATGGTTAAGATGACAAAAAAATTAGCAGGGGTTTTAACATTTCCTACACAATCCAAAATAATACTTTTAGACCTGTAGGGTATAGATATAGTATGTATTACAGATTGAATGTTAAACCTTTTATACTCTGAATGAACATAATTTTACAGATTTTGTATGAATATGGGATTTTAGGAGGGTTTTTCTTTTGTTATTGGTTACACTAGATGGACTTGTGTCTTTTTTCAACCTGACCAGCTATGCAACTATCTTAACAAAAGCAAAACGATGGAATTATATAAGCTATAGGACTAGCCAAGTAGACATCAAGTGTTCAATTAATATAATTATTTTTTCCATTTTGATACTGCATTCTCACGCCTTGTCATCCTAGGCAACTCCGATTTTTTACATGCTTTGGAACCAGTGCTGTAGGTTAAAAATTAAGAGAAAGAGCACAACTTGAGCTTACCTATAGAAAGATTGTCAGAATAACCTGCTGGGACAGAAGGAGTAGGTACAGCAAGTCCTTGAGTATCTGTGTTCTGTAATCAAGAATGAAAAAGTAATAAGCAAGGTGAACATAGGTGGGGTACATTGGTTGTTTTAAACTTCCACAAATAAATCATATTCCCATCACATTTATTTTTCTGAGAGTTTTCACCCCAGTAGCTGTCCAAGCAGAATCCTTATAAAAGACTGATGGAAAACAAAAATCTGAAACCATAAATATGCCAAATCTGGTGTCCTAATTCCATTGTGTTGACTTATTTATAGGCTTGACTGCTCCTTTTCACACAATAGAAGCACTAAAAACTACTCAGTACTTGACACTGAGCAATGTTATGTTTTCCTAACCGAAAGCTACTTACCGAACCTGTATTGCGATTTCCAACCATCTAAAAGCCAGTAAGATAAGGCAGTATCATCATAAAAACACACAAAGTCGAAGTAAGTGAAAGTTGAAATTACTTATCACCATTGTGTTTTTTTTTTCCCCCAAAAGGTCACCGATAACCAAGCATTCTTGAAAACAAGTACAATAAAAACATTTTTTTTAGGGCTGTGGAAATTAAAGATTAATTCCTCGATTAATCATTAATTTTTTTGATCGGTACTCACCTCTCCGCCGGCTTCCAGGTCTTAGGGAGTCACAGACATCAACGTCACCGGACTCCTCCCCCTTCCCCAAGTGCCTCCGTCTGCTAACGAAGGGAAGTGGGGGGGGAGTCGGTGACGTTGAAGTTCTGATTGAACATAATACGTATAGGGGGAGGAGCTACGCAAGACATCACCCGCTGCTGCCCTACAGAACTAACACTATTGTCGGCTTTACATGCTGTGTTTTTATCATCTTTATGTGAGTAGTTTGTGTTTGAATACAAAAATGAAATCTTATAATTAAGCGGGGAGCACTTAGATCTTTTCTTTCTACCCATGACCTGGCGTTCTTGCTGAGATCTAAGGAGACGCGAGAGAAGTTTATGGTCCGCGTTAACCCTTTTGATACCTGCTTGCATGACCACCTGTTGCACAGGGGTCCATGCCTTAACCACTTTCAGACCGGACCAATTTGCAGCCAAAGGACCAGGCCCCTTTTTGCGATTCGGCACTGCGTCGCTTTAACTGACAATTGCGCGGTCGTGCGACGTGGCTCCCAAACAAAATTGACGTCCTTTTTTTCCCACAAATAGAGCTTTCTTTTGGTGGTATTTGATCGCCCCTGCGGTTTTTATTTTTTGCGCTATAAACAAAAATAGAGCGACAATTTAAAAAAAATGCATTATTTTTTATTTTTTGCTATAATAAATATCCCCCAAAAATGTATAAAAAAACATTTTTTTTCCTCAGTTTAGGCCGATACGTATTCTTCTACATATTTTTGGTAAAAAAAAAATCGCAATAAGCGATTATTGATCGGTTTGCGCAGAAGTTATAGCGTTTACAAGATAGGGGATAGTTTTATAGCATTTTTATTAATAATTTTTTTTTTTATTATTAATGGCGGAGATCTGCGATTTTTTTTGTGACTGCGACATTATGGCGGACACATCGGACATTTTTGACACATTTTTGGGACCATTGTCATTTTTAAAGCAATTAATGCATTTAAATGCATTGATTTCTGTATAAATGACACTGGCAGTTTAGGAGTTAACCACAAGGTGGCAGTGTAGGGGTTAAGTAGGCCTAGGGGTGTTTTTTTTACTGTGGGGGGGCGTGGCTGTCAGCTAGTGAATGCTGATCTCTGCTCCAATCACAGGGAGCAGAGATCGGCGTCACTAGTTGCTAGGCAGAACGGGGAGATGCTGTTTATCTCGCATCTCCCCGTTTAGCCGCTCCGTGAGACGATCGCGGGAGTCCCCGCGGCGATCGAGTCCGCGGGGACCGCGGCCGGACTCACGGGGGTCCCGACCGGCGCGGGAGCGCGCCGCTCCCGGCGCGCTCCCGATGGCATGGACAGGCTAAAGGAGGGACGTATATATACGCCCTCCTGCCTGTACGTGCCATTCTGTCGACGTATATCGTCGTGCGCCGGTCGGCAAGTGGTTAAGGTGAGAGTGATTAGTTAGACCGGAGGTGGAGGGATTGTCACGCTACTGTGGGAAAAAAAAATTACTTACATCAGTGCTACAGTTTGAATTTAAAAACGTATTTGTGTGAACTGTGAAGTTAAGTCATGGATTGTGGAAACAAACTAGTGTCGGGTGATTGTATATAGTGTATACCACATTTACCACTGACTAATGCAGAGTTGCAATGCAAGGAGATCAGCTAAAAGTAGTTGGATCTGTATGTGCGTTATAATTAATCGAAATTAGTTGACTAATCGATAAAAAAATAAAAATAAAAAAATCTATTAAAATCGAACACAAAAATTGTAATCAGTAAATGTCCTAAAAAAATAAAAAAATATATTTAAACAGTTAAATGCTGTGGGGACACTTATAATTTAGTGTTAGGTACCACAGATACCAGGGTGCAGTGGCGAGGCTCGATGGTTTACGCATGCATTTGCAAATGCGTGCAGACTAAACCCTTGCTTTTAACGCATACTGTTAGACAGGTTTAATTGGTTGTCTGCGAGCTGATCGGTAAGTAAGCTTGTTTTTATCCTTGGCCCTGTTTATATATCTTATGTAGCCTTCCAATGCTTCTTACTGTGATGGGCACTTATAGATAGGGGCAGTGGCACCTTTGTTGCATGTGAACCGTGCATTGAATTAGTACATGTTGTGAACATTTAAGTAGAGAGTATTTTTAGTACATTTTGTAAGGTTTTAAATGAAATGAAATAAAAATTGTGTTTTTTCACTCAGTGTTTTTTTATATACCGGTATGTCCACATAAAGTCCTATGACTACAAAGGTTTCCATAGTATATATGATATTTAGGGATGTGTGCATAGCACTCACTGTTTGGGATCTCAACCACAGAGATATATTCCTCTATAAATAAAATGAAGAAGTAGAGACTCTATGGTTAAAATGCAGTAGTATGTTCTGCAGCTTCTGCTGAGAATGCTTATGGAGCAGCAGACTGTAGTAGGATTGTAAGCCTGAGAGCTTGTTGATTCAACTCCAGGGCTTAATGTTGCACCATGATGAAACCCCAAATGAGACATGATTTTGACATGATTATTCACCCCATATAAGTTAATTTACCCAGTAGCACAATATTTTGAACCATGTTAGGACTAGTAAAACCAGAAAAGCATTGTGTAATGATACTAACAGAGAGGTGTTACTTTGTGCCCCAAATGTTATGTGCTTCAGTTCTGAAAATCCAGCCCCAGGTATAAAATGATATACAGTAAATATTATACTATGCAGTTTCAGGTAACAGGTTAAATTGAAAAAAAAAAAAAAAAAAAAAATTGTATTACACAAGCATCCTCAAATGTTTACATTGGGCACATTGAGAAAATATTAGCTTAGCTTTGCATTCTGATCTTAAATCAAAATAAGGTGTTCAGGTACACAGATAGAACACAAATGCTCTACACCTGTAGTTCAACATGCCATAGAGATTTGTTGGAATGCTGTTTTTCAGGCATTTGTCCCCAAGACAGAAAATGAAATCTCACCGGTGGGGGGTGGGGTTGTCACATGCCGTTAAAAAAAAAAAAAAGTATAATTATATATATATATATATATATATATATTATAAAAAAAATATATATATACATATATATACACACACACACACACACATACATAGGCCATTTTTCAGTGCAGCGATAGTTATTCTGTCATGCAGCACTGTGCCCAAATGAGTTTTATATAATTTTTGATACAGAAAGATCTTTCCAATTGCCTTATTAATAGAAAAAAAAAAAAAAAAAAAAAAGGTTTCCTTTACTTTCTAAGTGAAGAAAAATTGTGAATGAAGAAACCCACTGGTGGTGAGGGGGTTAAACACAGAGCCTGATAATTGTACACTAGATAGAGTAATGTACAGGTCATACACAGTGGAAGGACAGAGGAAATTAGAGGATTAATGTACTGGTCACATACAGTGGGACGATGGAGATGAAGGGGTTAATGTTAAGATCAGCAGGATAAGGCAGGTGAGGGGTTAATTTACAAGTCCCATCGAGACAGCATTGGATCTAGTATGTGTAGGAAGAGAGGGGGGCTTTAAAGGGTTAAAAAAAATCCCAGTGTCTCTGCAATAGAATGAATGGATCAGCAACTACAGCTGCCGATCCATTCATTCTGTGTCCATTCATAATTACACAATCTCACTCCTTTAACTGTTGAAAGGTGAAGGGTCAGTAAATAGTACCCTGTGATGACTAATCTAATTATGGCTGGGTACACAACTATCACCCATTGGATCAGCCATCAGACGGCTGTTTATCCAGTGGCATAAATAGCACTGAGTATATAAAAGGCCAATGATCCATTATTGAAAAACATACTGCAGTGCATAAGAGGTCAATCTACCTGCACCACCTTTTCCCCAGTTGTAACTATTTTTTTGACATCTTAACTTTTCTTTAAATTACGTTTATACTCAGTTGCCTTTCCTATTTATCAAGGTGGTTATATGGATTGGTTATTACATTATTTTCTATTTTCTTTACACTTTGCTTTCAGTTTTGATTTTACATTCCATTTTAATTTTGAGGTACCATCATTTTCCTTCGTAGCCTAGTTCTAAACTACATTTATTTCTGGCAACATTTATTTTTAAAGTGGTTGTTAACCCCATTCATGAAATCTGGCCTGTGCACATATATCTGTAGTGTTTACTTATTATCTCTCTCCAAAGCTCTGCATACTGTGCTCTGTTCCTCTGCATGATCATTTCGGAAAAGTTCTCAGACAAGAGATAAAAGCAGTTGGAAATTTGTGTCGGTGAGGGAACTTAGAGATGGATAAGCAGAGAGCTTGTCTACTCAGACTGCAGCTCTGCAAGTTTCTTCGTACCTCTGCCTATGTGGAATGAGGGTGTGTTTCTTTCCTCCAATCAGCTCTCACACAGTGTAAATGCAGACTCCCCACCCACTGCTGAAAGAGGAAGAAAGATTTCGAACACAATGTGCACTTTTTAAAGAGTCTAGAAATGAAAAGACTGCAGATATACATGTAAAACTTATGTAGGGAGATATGTTTAATCTCCGTGTATTTTCTGGGCCCAGACAGCAAGAAATTGTGCTGCAAGTTTGAAAATGACTTGCTAAACTATTGCTAGACTTGCCAGGATTCACAAGTTTGTTGCACAATTGCAGCAAGTCTGCATTGCATGACTCCAGATTAACTTTGCAAACATTCTGCAAGTCTGCTACAAGTTCTGGTTGTTATATTGTGCAATAGTCATCCCACCACAGGGGTCACTGTGACTGAATTTTCATGCTGTAGACTTGCAGAGATCTTGCTGAAGACCCACCACTGCAACTTTGCTCTTGCTACGCAAATTTGCTACAAATTGGAAAAGTGTCTACTAGAACTTGTGCGTCAAGTGCTCTGCAAGTGTTCAACTTGCCAGTGAAAATGTGCAGCAAGTTAACAAACTTACAATTCAACACTGCCACAAATTTGTGGCAAGTTATCCTTGCCATCTGGGAGGCTGTTCACTTCACTGGGTATAGGCGAAGGTTTACATCCACTTTTAAAGTTTCCAGCTAGGTCATAGCCATATATGAAGTTAGAGACCAGTGGTTATCCAGGGGGCCCATTTACAACCTTCCTAATCCTACAATAAACCAATGGGATAAAAAATGGTCAAAGTTATATGCCTGTGCAGCATTTTTCAAGGAAGGATGAATTTCCAGGCAGTTGGTGTCTGATAGAGAGGAGCCATGCACATGGGCTTTTTCTTGCAAATATTTACCAATGCCAACTGAAGATTTTGAGAATCAGAGCTGCTACCTTGCCTTGGTCCCCATTCTACTTTGGTAACGTTCTATCAATTTCCTTCATTTAAATGAATTTGATTTACATTTCCCTTTGCATTTCTACTTTCTTTTTTTTTTATATTTATATTTTTGTCCACCCTTTTTTTATACGAGACTTGCTTTAATAATTTTGGTATCATTTAATTAATGAACACTTACTTTGGAAACTATATTAGACCAAGGTGCAATGAATTTGATTTTTAACCAAGGTCACCACATATATTTAGGCCACAGGCAACTGGCATTTTCAGAAGGACAGACATGACAGCTCCCAAAGTTATCTTAAATATAAAATCATATAAAAGATGTATTTTAGCTATTTTGAGGGGGGGGGGGGGAGCCTTTTTGTATGCTGTATTACTAAAGCTCAAATTAGATACAGTATTCAGCTGAATGACTCATACTTCCCCTGCTCTGTATGATAGATAGATCATCCATTGAGAAATAATACAAGTTACTGCTGTTCTCTTCTTGGAAAACTCAAAATGCTCTGCAAAGCCAATGTTATGGGTGGCGCTCCATATTAGATTTACAAAGTTAATTTGTGAAAAAAAAAAAATTAGTAAAAAAGGTTTAAAAATAAAAACAGTGTTCCTACTGCAATTACTGTTGCAGATTTGGATGATCTCAAAAAACATAGTTCCAATAAAAAAAAAAAAGAAAGAAAGAAAAGTGATTATTTGTTGCAAAGAACTCTGGGAATCCTAAAGTCTCTTTTTTTTGTTAACAAACATTTTAGACCCCATACACACTATACAACTTTTGTCGTCCGATTTCCTTTAGATTACCAAAACTATGTAGTGCAAGGGCCTGCCTAATTGCATACAAATTGAAACTGTAAACTATATGCATTAAGGTGAAAAACACTTATACTTACCTGAGCCCCGGAAATTTGCACAACGGGAACGAGCACAACAGCTCCAGCCGATGTCTTGTGTCCTGATTGGATAGATTGATAGCAGCACAGCCATTGGCTCCCGCTGCAGTCAATCCAATGACGTGGGCGCCGGGACTGAGTCATACATTTGGTGGCTATGGACGCTGAATGCTGGACTCGGGAGCGTGCCCCAGAAGAGCAGGTTCAGGGCCACTCTGTGCAAAACGAGCTGCACAGTGGAGATATGATATGTTTGTTATTTTAAATAAAAAACAAACAAACCCTTACAATCACTTTAAGGTTTGACCTCATATTATTTGGTTTTGGTAAATCTAAAGAAAATTGTATATAGTGTGTATCCAGCTTTATACTTCCCTCCCTCTGTGCAGAGATTTTGCACAGAGCAGCCCGATCCTCCTCTTCTCTCGTCCCTCTTTGGTGCTCCAAGCCCCCCCTCCAATTGAGTCGCTCCCCCACAGCAAGCAGCTTGCTATGGGGGCACCGAGCCAAGCTGCAGCTTCCTAGTATCCATTCAGACTGGGCTGCGGCCAAGCCCCGTCCCCTTTCTCCCTCATTGGCTTACTGACTTTGACAGCAATAAGTCGATCACCTCCATTACAAGTATTAAAGAAATATATAAAACAAAAAAAAAAATAAAAAATACATAAATGAATCCCATAGTTTGTAGACATTAGAAAATTCACCTAAACCTGACTGGTTGACTACATATGCTTTTTGGGATTATTTTTACCAAAAACCATGAAGCGCAATACATATTGGCCTAAATTCATAAATTCAGGCCAATATGTATTCTGCTACATGGTTTTTAGAGATTTTTATTTATTTATTTTAATTGGATATGTTTTTTTTTTTTTTATCAGAAAGTAAAAAATATAATAATTTTTTTCAAAATTGTCTGTCTTTTTTTGTTAGTAGCAAAAAACAAAAAAACACACAAATACCAAAACACCACGCAGTGGGGATCAAATGCCACCAAAAGAAAGCACTATTTGTGGGAAAAAGGGCATACATTTTATTTGGGTACACTGTTGCATTACCGTTCAATTGTCAGTTAAAGTTATGCAGTGCCGTAATGCAAAAAAATGGCCTGGTCATATAGGGGGGTAAATATTCTGGTGGTTAAACTAATGACAGACTAGCTTTAATGCTGAAAAAATTAACCAAATCATTTGTTGTTACAATAGCAAAGTACACATAATCAAGGCACTTCCGCAGCCATCACTATATGTAATATTGAACACATCCTCACATAATAAACATCTCATAATTAAAGATTTTATTTGGGGTGAAAAAAATTATTTATGGCAAACTTCAGAATAAAAGTAAACACTCCTAAAAATAAAAACTCCACTAAATTCTCCTTTGCAAATGACTTGCCACAACAAGCACAGATGCCAACAATATGACAACCTTTCACATAAACTATTTTACATTTTTAAGAACTTTAGGAAATACAGAATAGTGAATTATGTGAATACATTGTGAAATATTTTTTCTTTGTAGGATACTTACACTGGTTGAGAATTGAAGTACAGGCCGGGCACGGGGACCAGGTCGAGCTTTAAGTGTTGCAGTCCCAGAGTCATCCAGAAATGAAAATGAATTGTGTATATCATCTGCAAATAAAAAGACACAACAAATGGTCAGCTACCAACACATACCTTGTTTGATTTGTCCTGACCCATGGAAGAATACTAATAATTTAGGAGCAAAATAAATTTGTTCAAAATCAGCCTACGCCTGCTTAATGCCAAAATCTAGCAAATTTTCTATTTAATTGATGTTCAACCCTTTTTAAGAGCTGGTTATATAGGCATTAACCCTAGCAGCTACTGTATACTGGGGCCCACAATAAAGAAAATCTGATACGTGTCAAAGTAATGAATATAAATATATGGCTTATACATTGTTCAGTGATTTAAGGCCATTTCACTTTGTTCTTTGAAGCATTTCAAGCAATTATCACTTCACTCAAAGTACAAATAACATTTAAATGTATTTCAAATTTGTAGGCTAGGTTCCTCCCATTGCTTTCACTTCAGCTCTACTGCTAAAAAAAAAAAAAAAAAAAAAATAATGATTTCTGACTAGCTTTTAACCACTTAAGGACCAAGCCTATTTTTTCAAACTTGTTCTATACAAGTTAAAAATCAGTTTATTTTTTTTCCTAGAAAAATTACTTAAAAACACCCAAACATTATACGTATATATTTTTTCAGACACCCTAGAGAATAAAATTTCAGATGTTGCAATACTTTATGTCACACCATATTTGCGCAGTAGTCTTACAAACACAATTTTTAAGTTAGCCCAATTATTTTTTATAAATGTGAAAGATAATGTTATGACGAGTAAATTGATACCCAACATGTCACGCTTTAAAAATTGTGTCCACTCATGGAATGGCGACAAACTTTTTGAGCCTTAAAAATCTTCTACAGGTTACTAGTTTTGAGTTACAGAGGAGGTCTTTTGCTAGAATTAACTATCGCGGCGATACCTCACATGTGTGGTTTATACACCGTTTACATATGCGAACGTGACTAATGTATGCGTTCGCTTCTGCGATTTTATTTTTCTCAATTTTACCTTATACTTTTTAGTTTTACACTGTCACTTTAAAAAAAAAAAAAATTGGATCACTTATTCCTATTACAAGGAATCTAATAAAAGAAAAAGAAAAAAAAAAGCATGACAGGATCTCTTTAATGTGAGATCTGGGGTCAAAAAGACCTCAGATCTCACATTTACACTTAAATGCAATAAAAATTAAAAATAAAGTCGCCTTTTATTTTTCAATAAAAAAAATTAAAATAAATGTCCTCTTTAAGGCCATTGGGCGGAAGAGTCGAGTGGGGGCCATCATTCCCTCATTCAACTCACAGCCTCTGAGGGGAGAGGATCGGATTGCCTCTGCTGCTACCGGTGGCTCTGGACGACTGGAACGCGGCTGGAGGGGGGTGGGCACTTCTCCCGCCGCCAATAAAAGTGATCTTGTGGCAAATCCACCACGGAGACCATTTTATCTGAAAGAGGACCATTCGTCGTTTCATAAAATACCAGGGTTATGACAGCTACCTGTATTCTACGTCAAAGTACCGTCGTACAGCTACTGCGGTTTGTGGGAAGTGGTTAAAGAAAACAAATTTTTTATAACCAAGAATTGTCAATCTGCAAAATCATTCTCTTCAAACTTTGCAACAAAGCTGTACACTCTGTACCAATAATAATTATTAACAATAGAGAACTACATATATCCTTGTAACCTAAATAAACACAAACGTCACATAATGGTAAAAGAATGTATTATGATGGATACGCAAATTAAAGCAGTAGATAAAAATAAGCAGGAATGACATACTTGTCATGTCATTTGCAATGGTATGCACTGAGAAATGTCATACTTGTTTCCCACAGGTATGCTCTAGAGCGGGAAACATCCAAGCAGCTGCCCTAGGCAAACCTAAGAACTAGCTGTATGTACTAGAAATTACACAGCAAGTTAGAAAACATTGAGAGATGTATGTTTTTTTATTTACCCATTATACTTACCTAGGTGGATGCACCACTGGTCCGATGCTGCATCCGTCCCCTGGCACCTCTTCACTGAGAACCGAGTGATCAAACATCGCCGATTGCTCGGTTCTCTCAGCTCCCCAAGAGGAGAGTTGCTACCTGTCAGTCAGCAGCTCTCCTCTCTGCTCCTCCACGCTCACTGGAGCGGCTCGCTGAGAGGCTGAGACATCCATCAGTCCAGGCAGCTGGCGGATCCAGACTTCGAGTCAGGATGATGAGGTGCCTTTACCGATTCTTGTGACATCAGCAGAGAGCGGACTTCAAACCAAAACTTAATTGCACTCCTGTGACCCATAGGAGAAGCCCAGCCAAACAAGCTCAGGCTGAACTTCTCCTTTAAGGAAATGTTTTTAATTTTTTACCATATTCTGTGCACATGCAGCTAAAATTTAGTCTTTTTTTCCCTTTAAATTATGTGTAATGGTGCCAATGCGTGACAAAGGTACTGTCATTCATCTCCTCCTCCATTCACAGAATTCAATGCATTTTAAAAATGAAGGAGGCGTCAGGAAGGGGTAGGCGAGTGGCTCACTTTTCTCGATTGAGAGCTGCTGCGAAGATTCGTAGCACCGGAAGACAGATGCTTAAGGCAGTATCCAGCAGCAGTGAAGAGCACACAGCATGGAGGATTTTGAGCAGAATGCAGCCACCTGTAGGCAATGGGATACACACCATTCACTTACATAATGGGTAGGGTACTGTATCCGCACAATATTCTTCCTAAACTTCAGTTTTAAAGTGTTTTAGTAAAAGCTTTTAGATAGAGAGGAGAAGGATTAGATCTTCTGTCAGCTTTTTATTAAACTAAGAAAAAAAATGTTAGTCTAAAAGCTGGCCATACACACAGATAGGAATGTAGTAGGTTCCTCCATCTGCACTAAACAGTGTGAATGGACAAATCTTCCCTGATGACTATTATATGCTGACAGCCAGCACCTGTGGCTCGCAGAATACCTGTGAAATGACTGCATCTGGTTGGCTGCACTCATTGTTCTACCAACAATTTTTCCACCCAGTTCCTTTGATCTCCAGATTCGGCAGCAAACAGCAGAAATTCTGTGTGCCAGCTTTAGTTTTCAGTTTAATACAACAAGAAAGAATATAAAATACATAGTATAACAATAATTTAGAGAATGGTACAGTCAGTACCATCACACAATAAATTGATATAAAAAGGTTTATAATGATAAAACAAAATGGAACAGTTCGAATGTTATATTTTCATAAGAGATTAGCTCAAAATGCTGAAATTTCTCATCTTAACTGTATTAACACCTTTCATTAGAACATAATGTGTGCACCTATAGGCGTGTGCAGCCTGTTGCGCGTGTGTGTGTCTAATTTGAAGGCCAGCCAAGTTCCACCACCCCAAACTCTCTCACCCATGTCTCTATGGACCTTGCTTTTGTGCACTGATCCAAATCATTTGGTTGAGGGAGATTATGGTGTGGGGTTGTTTTTCAGGGGTTGGGCTTGGCCCCTTAGTTCCAGTGAAGGGAACTCTTAAGGCATTAGCATACCAAGACATTTTGGATAATTTCATGCTCCCAACTTTGTGGGAACATAAAAGGCACAGACTTAGCAAGGGTGGTGGAATCTAAAAAAAATAAAAAAATCCAAAGTGCTATAATGGTGGGAACCTCCCAAATAAAACGTTGTTGCGCCTGAAGTTCATTTGTATTGCAATTATCTGTAAGAAGGGTTTCCACCATCCTTGCTATGTTTTAGAAAAAAAAAAAATATATGTCTCTTTGATGTGTATTACATGTGACATCACATATCACTGGAATTTTTGCACTTGAAGTTAATCTGTATGGCAAATATCTACAGGAGGGATTCCACCATCCCTGCTAAGTTTCAGTTTATACAGTATGTCTTTTTTACAGTTTGATGTGCATTATATGTGATGTTACATATCACAGAGACCGTTATTGTGGTAATGTTGAAGATTGAGATTTCCATACATTAGAGGGTTCCACCATTATTGTTAAGTTATTGATTAGAAAGTTAGCGCTACAATTTTTTGTGGTGTGGGATAACATAACAGTGCTTAGCGGCAAGCCTTTTACTGACATTTATTTTACCTATAGTAGTTTATTGTAAAATGGTAGTGTGGTGATTACCTATTATACGAAAGATTGGCATGTTGCATTAATAAACAGATGGATTTCAGTTGTGCCCCACCAGGCCGGCCCCCCATAGACAATGTGCCTGGCTGCTGAGTTCATCTCCCCATCCCTGCACTCAGTGCACTGATTGGAAGCACAGATGGGCACTAATAGGTGGCACTGATTGGAAGCACTGATAGGTGGCATTGGTTGGCACTAATCGAGGAGAGGGGGAGTTTCACATTGAGCAGTCAGCGAGGCATGCAAGAGCTGCTTAGTGCGTGAAACTATCATGTAATGTCACTGCTTGCAGAGACCAGCAGGCAAAACTCTGCGCCGATGTCAGGGGTGGGCGGGACCGAACAGCTAGCCTATCAAACACAAGCCAACGGGATAGGGGCTAGGCGGGCCGCTCCGTGTATGTGGATCTGCCACCCTTCTATCAGCTATGAAACATCATATTTACATCCAAGTGATGTTGTCTCTGTAAACATGATAATTCTCGTGTATGACTAACTCGAAAAAGCATTCCAAGTACATTGCTATTACCATGACGTATGGGCACACCTAAGGTTTAGAAGATGATCCATTTGAATTTGTTTTGCAATTAAGCAAAATGTGATACACTGAATTTTACATACCTTTTTGTAAATGGGTCAATCGTGAACCAAATTGCAAAGAAATAGGTTTTAGCATATATATATATATATATATATATATATATATATATATATATATATATATATATATATATATATATATATATATATATATATATATATATATAGCTAGTTATTACAGTTTAACAAGTTAAACATTTAAACTATATTAGACAGATGGATGATTCTGACAAAAAAGCTTGTCAATGAGCATTTGTTCACATTAGAACTGCTACTCTCCCCATACAACTCAATAGGAAAGCAAAATCGGCTTAATCAATTCAGGTTGATGCAGTTTATAAGTGGGTCTAATGCAATTCAGAAGGAGGTACTCAGGTCTAATGCAATGCAATGAAGCATCCCACACTGACCATAAATGCAAGCAAAATGCACCTGAAATTAAGCTGCATTTACCAGACTACATAAGTCCAAAACTTGTTGACACATGCCCAAAATCACCATGTCCAATTTTGATTGGCACTTTACGCCAATAACTGAATTACTGATGGACTGTGTGCACTAGGCCTTATTACGCTTTTTATTGCAGTGACATCAACAACAGATTTTTTTTTTCCCGCATGAACATTTTGTCCATGTGACAACTTGCTTCTATGTTAGAAATTCTACAAAGAGATGAGTACTGAATACACCAATATTCTACAGAGCACAAAAATATTCACATTTGTGATACTCGCAATTCATTATTTTCTTATGCACCAATATTCAAAAAAATTTATCTGAGTGCACAATAAATAATTGTTACTGTATCAAAGTAGGATTTCAGAAAAAACTTGTTCTTGTTTGAATAACATGTGACCCCATTGCAAAAATTCTAACCCTTCATTATTTTTTTTATTACTGTAAAACCAGGACAAGAGGATGCGGTCACAAAACTAGATGGTGCAGAGAGCAATAAAAGTCTGACCATGTTTTTTATTATTTTTTTTTTTTTTTAACTATCCCCACTCTACTAAATTGTGTTCCTTTTAAGCCTGGGTTCACACATGTGTGGTGCGAATTGAAGCTCAGGTTTCCCTGCGAAGAGAAAACTCAGTTGTTCAGCGTTTCATGTCAGTTTTTGCTCAGTATCAGCTCAGGATTGCATCAGTATTTTATCCTGTTCACACATCTGCGAATCAGATGCGTGCCCATAGAAGATAATGGGCCTGAATTCGCACCTGAGCCAGACCGCACTGCCTAGAAAACGCACACGTTTTTTGTGCAATGCAGAGTGCAAATGCACCGCAGATATGTGAACCAGCCTCATTAATATTAATGTATTTTGAAATGTCCTGCGAATTTGATGCGGTGAAGGCCGCATCTAATACGCATAGGTGTGAACGGGGGCTAAAGATAATTTTCCTTCACTCCAAGGGACTGATATAGAAAATATTTTAGCTCACCAGCTTGGAAACAATACAAATCTGGCAAATACTCTAACCTTGCTCTACATTATCCAAAACAAAAACATTTGCCTGGAGTTGGGTTCTAAAATCGTACCAAAATTTAGCTTAGTCAAAATAATATTCCGATATTACTCATTAGTCTTACAAGTTTGGTTACCCAGTTATTACATGTCATTTTACAAAAATACAAAATCCATTTATAAATTAATATAAAAAGGGCAAAAAATATGGGGGCACAAATGAAAATTAGATTGTGGCTGGGGTGCAGTTCTTATATGAACGATATCAGATAATATTGTAAGATTAAATGAACAAAAGATATAGGTCATTAAAGGGGTACCTATAAAAAAAAAAAAAAAAAGGCAAAATAAAAACCCTATATGGAACAAATAAACCAGATTTAAAAAACAGGATAGTGTTTCAGAATTCCTAACAGAGTTCAGTTTTTGAAATTGCTTAATATAAAGGATTAATAGTGTCATCCATTTATGGTGACATACGTAAGAGAATTGTGCTTCTCAATGTATAGGAATAATGGTGTCATCCATTTATGGTAGCATGTGTAAGAGAATTGTTTTCTAGGAGTGGTAGAGGATCTAACAAACAACATGACCTAGGAATCATCTAAGATTGGAGGTCCTAGGCGAGTGCTAGACATATGCCGCAAGTTTACTTATCTGAAAAAGACTGGACGAGTTTTAGCCCCACCACAGCTGTAGCACTATGCTGAAGTCAGCTGTATATGTTAAACAATGTGCCCAGAAAACTATATGCAAAAATTACTACCTCATCTGCTACTAAATCTAGTGCCAATAACCCCCCACCCCTCTCCACCACCACCACACTACAAAGGTTAACTGATCTATTTGTCGAGGGAATGAATCTTCCTAGCAGGGACAAAGACAATAAAAACCTGACAGTGATTTTAATCCTTCCCTAATCTAAACCAAAAAATAAAAAAAATAATAAATATATATGTCAGTAAGCTTCTGGTGGTAACTTTTTATGATCCACAATTTCCATAAGATATGGAAGACCATTAGGATTTTTTTTAAACTACACAAAAATAATTACTCTTCTGTTTCTATAGATACACTTTTATAAAACACCCACTTATTTCTTTCTGTGACGCTTGTGACTTAATGAGAAACAATGATGTTCAACTGAATGTCTTAGACTTCCTATTACATGTTGACACGTTTCAGGCGATGCACACACCTAGTTCAAATAGAAAAAAGTATGAATGATGGCATACACAGAGGTTTATGACAGCGGGTGTGGCTGCTACCAAGGATTCACCAGTCTAGAGGTTTCATATAAAATACCTGCCGACCCACACCTCAGAGAGAATGCCTAATAATGGGTGTAGAGAGATACACCTACAGGGCAGAGCATGGCATTAGCTAGCAAAATGCAAATTTCAGCTTTATGCACTACAAGTGAATAAATTACAACACTCAAGTCTATGTAAACAATATATGCATTGGCAAAACAAGCAGAACTTAAAGCGGTGTTCCGGCCGAAATTATACTTTTTAAATAAAAATACCCCTATAATACACAAGCCTAATGTATTCTAGTAAAGTTAGTCTGTAAACTAAGGTCTGTTTTGTTAGTTTTTAGCAGTAGTTTGTTATTTTATAAACTTGCAGCAGGCCGTGGCCATCTTAAGTGTGGGCATCTGAAGCCAGACTGTATTTCTTCCTGGATCTCATCCTTGCAGATCTCGTACATGCTCAGTGCAGCATAAGCAGTGTAAAAGGTTTCAGGTCAGGTTTCCATAGCAACGGCAGTTTGAGAGGAAGTTGCTGCCCCTTCCCAGGAGGCATTGCAAACAGGAAATGATGCGATGGGCCGCGGCCAGGGAGGAGGAAGTGAAAAATGAATACAGCAGATATACAGTCTGTGCTGAAAAAAAAATAAAAAAAATATCCAATTTGTTTACAGTGCACAGTTTAGTGAGGGATGCTGAAGAGTTGTAAAAGTGGGTGGAACTCCACTTTAAGGCAGGGGTGCCCAACCTTTTGAAGAGCGAGGGCCACTTAAGCGACTTAGTAACCAGTCGAGAGCCACAATGAGCAGAGCGGGCAGATGACAGGTCCGTGTCCACTCCGCATATGCAGAGTGGACACAGACACAGTCCACTCTACTCTATGGGCCCTCTGATCCGATCAAATGGAATGGGACGGATCCACTTCTGTTTTTTTAGCAGATTGGATCTGAGGTAGGCGGGTGTAAACCATAGAGGTGAATATAGGGTCCGATTGGGTTGGACCGGTCGTGTAAAAGGGGCCTAAGGCAGCTTTTACACTGATGGTTTGTGTTCTACCCACGCCGCAGGTGCAGCACAGTTCACCTGTGGTTTTCCTGTGGGTTAGCTGCACTTTGCCATACAATTCTATTATATCCTGCAGGTTTGGTGCACTTTCTAAAAGCGCCCCAACCCGCAGGTAAAACCAGAAGTCTATGGCTCAGTGCAGGTAACCCGCAGGTAAAACCAGAAGTCTATGGCTCAGTGCAGGTAACCTGCAGGTGCACCTGCGGATCAGTTTGAAAGCAGCCCAGTAACCACTGCAGAACAGATATGCCCTTACATACACTGTGATTTTAGTGAGTTCCATTCAGTTATCGCCAGCTGCTGCTGTCCCAGGCAGAGCGCATTTGGTATCACTCCGCCTATGACAGGAGCCGGCGCTATACAGGAAGCGTTGGCTTATGCTACTCTGCTCTGCAGGTACTTGCTTCCCCTACCGTCGGCTTCATTCACAACACTGATGCTCTGGGATGGCGGGTCGGCAACCTGCAATCTGGGCTTGCCAACCTGCACATCCCAGGGCAAGAGGTCGCGGGCCACATCAGAGGGCTCCGCGGGTCACATGTGGCCCCCGTGCCACTGGTTAGGCACCCCTGACTTAAGGCAAAAAAAAAAAGGAAAAATCAGCTAGGGTTTAATAAAGATTAGCGCATCATTCTATTTACATTTATGTCAACAGGGTCCTCACATAATTGGGATCTAGAAATCAATTGTGCTGCATGTTTTTACATTTCATGCTTTTACATTTACCTTTTTTATTTATTTATTTATTTTTTTATAGAATAGTGTTCCACTTTAATAATTGAATTTGTTTTGGACAAGTACATTGAAATTATATTATTTATATTTGCCATGTCCAATTTTTTGTACCCAGCTACAATATTTTATATTTTTATAAAGCATCTCTGTCTTGGTGTAACTCGAAATTCAACATGCATCCTTAGTTTGTGCTTTCCCCATTAATTGCAAAGCAACAGATTCCCTTTAAATATGAAAATTCTTGCTTTTACAATTTAGAGCAGCCCCCGACCCACTGATACTCATCTTGTCAGTACTTCCCCACTAATCCTTTGGCGCAGAATACAGTGTATCTTGTGCTTCTGGGTATGGGACAGAAAGTGACCTACTATCACATGAGAGTAATCACAAGGCCCAAGCAGTGTACACTGCAGAGGGAGCGACATTAAAGAGAGGGTGACATTGCTGTTCCACCCAGCATCCCTAACTAGACCACATTTGGAATTTTGGATTCGGCAGCGGAAGAACACTGGCAAGGCGAGATTATGAACGCCACAGACACGCATACAGTACTTGCCTTCTTTTCACTCCCCCACCTCCCTGTTCAGCCACAGGGAGCTAAAGGAAAGCCCTTTGCCCAGAATGGGCAATAAACACATTTGCGTTAATCTCTAGATCTTGGATTGTTTTGACCAAAGTTAACATCTGTTTGAACATTTTTATATGCTCAGTTGGAGCTGCACAGCTTTGACAGATTTACTTTAAAGTGAACTGGTGGCCAGACTATGCACACTAAAGTATTTACATATTTTTCTGAACAGGCAGCAAGAGTACTTCAAAACAAGCCATCAATTGCCTCTGTAGCCACAGACTATTGAGAAGTTCACCTTCATACTGAAATAATGGAGTAATAAAAGTCCTTTTACAACATAATCTAGGCAGAAAGTCTGCCCTCTATTGTAAACACGAGGCAAGTGTTTCTAAACTGCTAGAAACCACCTTAAGGTCTTGTTAATACTTTGCATGGTAGAATGCCACATTTTACTGTGCAGGATGTGACCATTCTGGCAGGCATTCTGGTTGGCTGGGCTTTTTGCCTGTGCTTTATTCAAATGTCACAATGTAACATCTCATTAATTTCTATGTACTGGTTCTGGTGCATAGAAACACAAATTGAAATAGAGCTGTGGGTGAGCCGGGGAGTGGGCCAGAAAACTGCAGACATGTTTCAGCTCACCCGAAGTCAGCGGGTTTAATAATTGTCTTCTGTGTGCCCTATTGCTGAAAACGACAGGTCTTTTACACAGATGTGAACAACTCCTTAAAGCGGAGTTCCACCCAAAAATGGAACTTCCACTTTTCGGAATACTCCCCCCTCCAGGTGTCACATTTGCTAATCCAGGTATTTTGCTCCCACTTCCGGGCATAGATACCTGCACCACCTGTGGGTATCTTCGTCACTTCATGTCCCCCCTGCTGTTTTCTGGGAGGCACACGGGTCCCAGGAGACAGCAGTGACCAGTGGGAAGGCCCAGAACGAGTCACTTTCGCGCAGTAGGGAACCGGGTAGTGGAGCCACAAGGCTTCACTTCCTGATTCCCTTACCGAAGATGGTGGCAGTAGCACCCGAGAGCGAGGGACAGATTGGCTTTGGGTGCTGACATTGCGGGCGTCCTGGACAGGTAAGTGTCCATATTTAAAAAAAAGTCAGCTGCTGACTTTTTTTTTTTTTTTTTTTAAATCGGCAGAACTCCACTTTAAAGTAGAACTAAAGGCCAAGATTTTTCCTAGTTTTGGATAGAGTGGAGAGGGATTGGAACACCTGCCAGGTTTTTATTGCTGTCTGTGTCCTGCTCTTCTTACTGTCATCAATGAAAGTGAAAGAAAATCACAAATTTTGGGTTGTTGCCAGAACAGGAATAGAGGGAACATCTTCTAATGGGGACATTAGTTCTGGTGATAACCAGGAATTTCCTCACTTCCTGCTTTTGCTGTGGGACCGGAGGTGAAGGAAAATCTTCTCAATGTGAAAGAGATGGCAGAAAAAACCTGACTGGGGTTATAACTACCCCTTACTCTATCCAAAATGAAAAAGAAAGTTTTTGCCTTTAGTTCTACTTTAAAGTGATTGTAAAAGGTTTTTTGTTTTTTTATGGTATGCAGGAAGATAAAAAAAACCTGTGTTTAGCAGCCACCCTAGCACACCTTACTACTTACCTGAGCTCCATCTCGCTCCAACGATGTCCACAAATTCCTCAGCCAGCCGGGACACTCCTTCTGATTGCCTGAATTGGCGCCATTGGCTCCCGCCAATCAGGAGAGAGAGGGGACGGGCCGAAAGGGGGCTCCGTGTCTGAATAGACACAGGGAGCTGTGACTCAGCTCGGGTCACAGGGAGATCTGGGATGCTCTGTGCAATTCCACTGCACTGGGCAGGCAAGTATAATACGTTTGTTATTTTTAGAGAAAGAAAACAAGACTTTACAATCACTAAGTGTCTTGCTTATGATTTTTGTTGATCTTTGAGAATTAAAATTAGTTCACATTACAAGCAGCTAGAGAGGTCAGGGATTACTTGTTTTAAAGCTCTCTTACTGCCTCTTAGAAATATGTAAATAATAACCATAGCCAGGGCATGTGTACACTTTAAAAAGTCGAACCAGCTTCTTCAGTAGGCCACAACAAACAGCAATGACAGGCTGTAGACAAGGGTTCAGTTCACTAGAGCAGAGAAAGGTATATTTTATTTTATCTAAACTCTTATTGGTTGGTATGCATTATTGCACTTTGCAAAAAAAAAAAAAAAAAACAAACAAAGATGTTTGATTTGCCATCCAACTATACAATTATTCTGTGAAATAATTTTCTCCATGTCTGTAAATAATCCTTATTCCAGTACGTAAGCATACCAAGGAATAGTTATCGCTCATAAATAAACAAATTTCTGTTGCTGAGCAACTTCCAGTAATGGCCATTTGCTTCTAGTAAACCTAGAAATTATTTACATTGAAGGGAAAAAACACCTTGTCAACTGTGTTTTCCAATAACTCAAAAGCAGGTGGCGAGATGAGAAATGTGATTAACAGCAGAGCAGAGCATGTGCCAAAATCCAAGAGCAGCAAAACTAGCTTTGTTACAGCCATGCCTTGGGAAATAATGTACAGAATGTGCTGCATTTACCTACCCACATAATCTGCTGCCAGTCATCCAGATGCCAAGCCACAATATAAAAAACACACAGTGCGAGGTTACCTTACTGAGGCTAAAGGAAACTGGATCCAACCAAGCAGCACTTCTATTGAATACAAAATATTAGCAAATAACTTACACAAGGCAGATTATAACAGAGGAGCACATGAAAATAAAAAAAATAAAAAATAAAATAGAAGTTAACAACATACAGCGTACCTATCCTTAGAAAACTTATAAAAGCTAGCATAGTATATCCGTTTCTATAGTTTGTTCAAAGGGACTGAAGTATTTGTCATCACTGAAGGGCTCTGCCACAGCTCCAGTGAGTGACTGAAGGAGCATCAGATATGAGTGATAACCAGTGTTGGTCATCTTCCTTTAAAAAAGTAATTAGTTAGGTTACAAATTACTTCACCCAAAGGGTAATTGCGTTAGTAACTTGGTTACTACATTGGAAAAGTAATTTGCAAGTAATGGCAACCCCGTCTCCCTCCACACTCGGTCCGGCCAACTTCTACCTGGGGCCTGGGAACTGGGTGCAGTGAGCAGAGAGCCAGGGACCAGTGGTGTCCCTTACTCTTGAGAACTGAGCTGGGCAATGGACCTAGGTGTGGGACACTATAATTTTCACTTTCAAGTGCAGGCAGAGTGATCTACCACACTGCAGCTCCCGACAATTAAATTAAAGTCCTAGCCTGCCTCAGAAACTTAAATTTAATTGTGAGGAGCTGCAGTGCGGTGGATCACTCCGCCTGCACCCGAAATTGGTGAAATAATCCCCATTTCTGCCCATTATTGGCCCTGAGTTGCGGACGCCAATGCTCCCAGTGTCAGTTTTGTTTAATTGGGGTGGGGCACATGGGGAGCACAGGATAATTGTTGGGGGGGGGGGTCATGGCGACCATGGCACTTGCCATATGGGCCATACCCTGGATACGCCACTGTCCACATCACATGTGATTCTCAGTCCTGAACAGCTGCTTAGAAGATATGCAAATTTCAGTCATTTACCCTGCGTAGATTAAAGAGAAATTAGAACACTTTCACTGCAAATCTGACAACTCCTAGAGCTTGCAACACTTTTATCATAAAAAAATATATATCTTTCCCCAATGACTGCTCCAGCCTTTACAATTATATGACTCTGCAGCACTAAAGAGAAGTTCATGTGTTCCTGGAGGGATAACAATATAACAACTGATTTGCTCAGCTTGTGCACTATGACCTTTACAACTGTCAGCCACCAGACAGTAGCACACAATTTTTTTTATTGGCTACATAAGTACATCAAGTAAAACCATTTAACGCATTTTAGCCCCTGTGGCTTTACTCCTAGCAATGCGCTCTTAAGCCCCATACACACGGTCGGATTTTCCGATGGATTCTGTCCTATCGGACAATGTTGTCGGAAATTCCGACCGTGTGTAGGCACCATCGGACAGTTTCCATCGGATTGTCCGACGGACCAAGTCCTATCTCCTGCTGGATAGATTTTTTGACAACAAAGTCCGATCACACCAAATCCGATCGTGTATAGCGTAGTCCGACGGACAAAGTGCTACGCATGCTCAGATCACATTACAAGACCAAAGCTATTGGCTACTAGCCTCTACGTAGTCCCGTCGTAGGCAACAAACGTCACCACGTTCAGAATGATCGGATTTTCCGACAACTTTGTCCGACCGTGTGTATGCAACACCAACATCGGACAAAGTACGACGGACAGGATCCGACGGAACTGGTCCTCGGATAATCCGAGCGTGTGTATGGGGCATTACTCTCAATGCTATGGAGTAAGACCACAACAACTGAAACACATTAGTTTTAATGGATGTACTTGCGTAGCCAATAAAGATTGTCATGGTTTGAATCCATGGAGTTGTCGGCTTGTATACATCAGTGCTAGGAGGTACTGAAGGCTGCACATCCCAGCCAGGAGCACCGATTTTCAGCCATGAAGAGCATTAACAGCAATGGGCATTGTATCTAGTGATTCCATTTCCACGTGCCAGATAACCGATAGCACACCTTTCAAGACCACATGGAAGTTTCTGCTTTTCTTGACTCGCATATCCTTCCACACCAACAAAATCCATTTTTGGGTTGGTTAAGTATTGCATATGTCAGTCATTTAATTTGGCTATTTCTGTACGGTTTGAATTACTCTATACAGATATATTGCTACTTATCCAAATAGGGTCACATTGGCTAACAAAGAACTTTATCCTTCGCTCAGAAATGCTTTGCAATAGACCTAGTGGGCTGGCTATGTACCACCTACATCCCGGGAAGCACGCAATGAGCCATTTTGACAATGCAATTCCAATTTTCTTGGCTTGACATCAACGCTTATTATCTACTCCAATAACCAAGCCATCCATCTACTCCCTCTGCTGGCCAAACCTTTGGCTTTTGTGCTAACAAACCCAGGGAACAATCCCATACTTTCTACCTTATGAGTAACAATGAGACATTGCTTCTTGGCTCCTCACTCCTGTTATTAATTATCTCCAGTGGTTTGCAGACACTATGGCGTTGACTCCCTACGTAAAGGCAAATAGACTGTGCACATTGCAAGTGCAGTTGCAACAGAGCTTAGTAAATGAGTGGAAGCGCTGACTTCAATCATCCTATCATATGCAAGCAAAATGGCATGGCATGCAATTAGGTATTCCTTCTAAAGCAAGGTTTTACTAGATATACTAAGCTCTGGAGCAACTGCATTTGCAGAGTTCACAGTCTATTTGCCTATGCTTCTTGTTAATGTAACATTGGAGAAAAAAAAGTGAAGTCTATGACTAAAGGTTATTGTTTTTTGTTTTACTTCATGCTCATAAACGAGCACACTATTTGAACTAGTTCTTCTATTCAACATCAAAATTGGGTTTGCACAGGTGCCTCCATTACTACACTTCTTCCCTATATGTGTTATTGTACATCATAGATGCAGCCATTTATTGGAACCTTTCATACACTGACTTCCATCAGACCACTCAGCTCCAGTCTGTCCTTATATATCCTATCATATCATAGATCAGTGTGATCTCTTGGAATGTTAATGGACTTCTGTCCCCAAAAATAAAAAATACATGTTTTAGATTCTACAACATTTAAAACACCTGATGTAGCCTTAATACAGAAGACACATTTGATCCAAAAGGACTACTTTAGTTAGTGTGCAGTTTTGGGTAGGTGTAGTTCAGGGGTGCTTAACCTGTGGCCCTTAGAGACCTCTGATGTGGCCCACAACCTCAAAGCAGGAAAGCACACTTCTATTATAGCCTTCGGGCTTGGTGCGCTTTAGAAGTCTATGGCAAAAGGCAGCTAACCCACAGGAAAGCAGCGGGTGCACTGGGCTGCACCTGTGTTGCAGGTAAACCGCAGTGCATCAGTGTGAAAGCAGCCATATAGGGGCTCAGGATAGTAAGGGCCCATTTACATTTGCAGTTTGTGGGGTGGTAAAACCCCTATAACTGAGATGTATTTTTACCACCCCCCCCAACCACTGGTGTGGCATCAGAGGTTGCAAAACTGACCCTGCGCCCCATGTCCCAGGGGACCCATGTGATGTGACAGACCTAGCCGGGACACAGGCTTTTTGAGAGGACTACATGCAAGCCTCTTGCCAACTGATTACGGGCCCTGGCATTTGGGGGAACAGCGCTCTTTTTGGGCTGCAAGCCTGGGACCCCTGAGCTGGTGTTACTTGGATTCAGGTCCATGCTGGCCCCCAATACACATAGAATCTGTATATGTATTTGGCATATTAGCAAGAGATGCTAGTGTCATGAACTCAAAATGTTAATTGAGTTAGCTGATCCCATTGTCCTCTGCACAATGCAGGAGACGGTCCGTCTGTTACTGGTGGTCTCCTGCTATTGTGATGAGATGTCTTGTGGTGGTAATTATGATAATTTATAATCAACTGTGTTTAGCTCGGTGACCACAAGTCTGACTTGTAGTGAAATCCTGATGAGTCACATCGGCTGCTTAAAGGGATTAGTTAATTAGTTTATGTTAAGTTGTTACAAGTGTATTGTTAGAATAAAATGAGCAGGAGGGGGGGATCTCCTCTTCTACTGTAATAAATCTTCAGTCCATGTTGGCACCAAGCAAGTGTTGTCTCGTTTGGTGCTTGGGAGCGGTTGGAATATCTTATCCCTATATCCAGACTGAGAGGAAGTGATATATGACGAACGCACTCAAGAGGAGTGTAGGGACGTTCCGTCACAGCCTCCCTGTCACATTCTGTTTTACACTTCATCAGATCCTTTTATATGCGGTCCATCTCCAACTTTCCTCCTGCAACCACTGAAAGCCAACTTCTCCTCCTCTCCCTTCCACCGGCATTCAGTGGCTGCAGGAGGAAACTGTTCATTATGCTATTCAAATTAAAACATTTTAATTTGTGAACCATTTAATTTCATTGTGGCCAGCAACTGGTTACTCAATCACTTAAGTGGCCCTCGTTCTTCAAAAGGTTGAGCACCGCTCAGGGCCGTCTTTAATATAGATTGGACCCTGGGCAAAACTTTTCTTGGACAGTGCCAGGACTCTTCAATGACAGGGCCCAGGGCAGTTGCCCCTTTTGCCCTGCCTTAAAAACAGCCCTGGCACCACTGGTGTAGTTCAAGGTTCTCCATCTTATGGCAAGAGCACTGGTGCGTTTATGCTTATCCACAAGGTGTCCATGTTAAGAAATAACAATGGAGCTGACAAAGAGGGTTACAGAGCAATTCTAAATATCCATGGCAGAGAATTGGCAATTTATAACATATGCTCCCAATTCTCTGCCAAAACCATTTACAACTTTTTTTCTTACATAGCAGTAGATACAATTGTGCATGGGAACTTTCATTGAGTAAAGAATGTTGGCAAGGACTGAAAATCAATGCCCCTCTCTGCCAAAACCTCCTTACCTCTATTAAACTATCTTCCCTGAGGATATGGCCATAGTTACAACTGATGCTGAGAAATGCCTTAATAACATTAGCCTTCCTCGGCTGTATTGTGTATTTGATGGTATGCAATTTAGTGGATGCTGTTGCTCAGCCTTGCTATTGAACCTCCCATGAGATACCCGGACAGTGTTACAAGCCTCACTAGGGTCACTATCTGTAGGCTAAAATTAGTTCTTTGCCAGTGATACATTACTGTTCACTTCCCCAGACAAAAACCTTATGACTATACAAAAAAAAAAAAAAAAAAAAAAAAAAAAAATATCACACTTGAAGACTACATTTAAGCATCACTGAAACAAAATATTACTCAAAAAATTACATCAGATCATATAATCACAATATTAAGTGTCAACATAAGAAAACCTTCTCTGTATACCCTCCTATTCTCTTCAAAATGTTTGAAGAACAAGAACAATGGCACTCACTCCTGCTTTTTGGCAGAACACACCTAGTCAAAATAGTAAGCATTGCTTAAAGCGGAGCTGCACCTGCACAAAAAATATTTAAAAAGTCAGCAGCTACAAATACTGCAGCTGCTGACTTTTAATAAATGGACACTTACCTGTTCCAGGTTCCAGCGGTGTAGGCAGAATGTGACGAGCGACCGCTCGTCTCTAAGCTGCCCCGCCGCCATCCTCTGTCAGGGAATCAGGAAGTGAAGACGCAACGTCTTCAGTGCACGGTTCCCTACTGCGCATACGTGAGTCGCGCGTCTCTATTGGTCCCCGCTGTGTCCTGGGAACTGTGTTTCCCAAGACACAACGGGGCATCTACGGATAGGGGCGGGGCAGTCCGGATAATTCATCACGGAAGTGGGTGCAGATACCTGTATTATACAGGTATTTGCACCCCCCTCACCCCTGAAAGGTGCCAATTGTGGCACCGGGGGGGGGGGGAGGAATCCGATAAGGGGAAGTTCCACTTTAGGGTGGAGCTCCGCTTTAATTGCTATATGCAGTGCCTTGAAAAAGTATTCACACCCCTTGAAATTTTACACATTTTGTCATGTTGCAACCAACAAAAAACAAAAATGTATTTTATTGGAATTTTTTTTGTGATAGACCAAACACAAAGCGGCACATAATTGTGAAGCAGAAGGAAAAAAAAAAAAAAAAATGATAAATGGTTTTCAATTTTTTTTACAAAAAAAAAAAAATACGCCTGACTAAAATCAATTGGAACCAGTTGCCTTCAGAAGTCACCCAATTAGTAAATTGAGTCCACCCGTGTGCAATTTAATCTTAGTATAAATACAGCTGTTCTGTGAGGCCCCGGAGGTTTGTTAGAGAACAAACAGAATCATGAAGGCCAAGGGACACACCAGACAGGTCAAGGATAACGTTATGGAGAAGTTCAAAGCAGGGTTAGGTTAAAAAAAAAAAAAAAAAAAAAAAAATATCCCAAGCTTTGAACATCTCACCAAACCAAAAACCACATATGGAAAAGCCCAAGGCTTGGCAAGAATAGGCAGCAGCTTCTGTTATTTTATGCAATGCAAGGGGGCAGCTGCATCTTTGTTTGTAACAAGAATGTACTCTTCCTGCTAATGACCTAAAATAGAGTAGCTAGAAAAGCTAGAGAAATAAGATCTAAGCATCACTTTGCCTGACAACTGAATTCTCACCAGGGCAAAATGCTGACAGCACAGTAATTACCAAGCCAATTAGTCAATTTAAAGTGCCTGTCCTACTGTCATATAGGGTTAAATGCTGCCATGCCATATTGCATCACACGAGCCCGCCATACAAAAGCCACAAGAAATGCACGTTCCTGGAATGTAGCCACCAACAAGCTGTCTATTGCTTTTACTCCAGCTTTCTAAGTGAACAGCATGGTCAGTGACAAAGCATACTCTAGTAAGGTTGGCACCTGGCTTGTGAAACACAGGACCTTTTGCCAATAATGATCGTAATAAGGCTTTCCATAAAAATGAGCAGCCATATTTGTACTCTGTACTCAGGGAATAACATTACCTGCTTAGCTTACTTACATGCTAAACTTAAAAGTATAACAGTATATATTGAAGAGACCAACCTAAAAAATGCACCAGGTACCATCAGGCTGCCTTGAAAACTATAAATCAGCCTAGCAATTCTAGAAAATTACCATTGCGTTGTGTAACAGGTTGACAGCCTCCCTTTCACTACACACATAACCAGAGCGATGCTGTGTCTACTAGAATTTCGGAAGCTATAGATGAGTATGTTGGGTCAGTGAGAACTGTTGTGGAATTCAGCCAAGACCACTTGTTATAAGGTGGAATAATAAGTTATTGAACATACGTGTGAACACCCTTTATCGGAACTGTTCTGACTTACATTATAGTAGGAGTATTTATAACGGATTACAACATTGCTTTATTAAAAAGGTTACCAACTTTTTATCACAAATTTTCAGCACTTTTAATCAGAACAGTTTGTCAAAAGAAGGCTGGCCCTAGAGACAAACAGTAGCACTGGATACAAAATAAAACTGAAATCTGAATTTCAGGGACATCTCAAAGTCGCCCTTGAGGTGCTCCTCTGCACTGGTCAAACTTTTTGTCTAATGCCCCGTACACACGGTCAGATTTTCCGACGGAAAATGTCCTATCGGACCACGTTGTCGGAAATTCCGACCGTGTGTGGGCTCCATCGGACTTTTTCCGACGGAATTTCCGACGGAAAAAGTTTGAGATCCTGCTCTCAAATTTTCCGACAACAAAGTCCTATCAGACTTTTTCCAATCGTGTGTAGCGAATTCCGACGGACAAAGTGCCACGCATGCTCAGATAACATTACAAGACCAAAGCTATTGGCTACTAGCCTCTACGTAGTCCCGTCGTATGCAACGAATGTCACCACATTCAGGATAATCGGATTTTCCGACAACTTTGTCCGACCGTGTGTATGACACCAGTGTCGGACAAAATCCGTCGGAAAAAATCTGACGGATTTTGTGGTCGGAATTTCCGACCGTGTGTACGGGGCATGAAAATTATGTTTTGCTCCTCTGGCAGCTGGTGGTCTCCTCTTCTCTCCAATGTTCCACATTGTGGGCGGGCCCCCAGGTGTCCTCACATACATTGCAGGCCAGGTGGTCCTGCATTGTACACAAAGATGTCAGAATACCTGTGACCGATGAATCCGCAAAATGAAAAACTTTGGGGGACCGTCCAGATAGGAAGAAGTCTACAAGAGTGAGGCATAAAAAAAAAAAAAAGGTAAGCAAACAGCTTTTTAAAAATGTTCTAGACAAAAACAAGCATATAACCCCTCCAGTAAAAGGGGAAGCCCTTTTACTACAGGGGTAACTATGGAGTTCAGCACGAATGCATTTAACAAAAGTGTCAAAAGCCATAAAAACACACATTTTTCTGCTATCCCTAAGAATGGTTAAACCACTTTATATCTCACAGCTGTACAGAACCTATGAACCAGAGCAATTAGTATGGTTCTGCCATGGGCCCATTGATTCAGATATTGCTTTGTCAGGTACCTGTACCCACTTCGGGGAGACGCTTCCGTCCCTCGGAAGTTCGGCCACCCTCCTCCACCGCCAGGCCAATTAGAAAGTCGCAGTGTAGAACCATTTCAATTGACACCATAATTATAATTCTGGGAAGAAGAAAGAAGAAAGAAGAAAGAAGAAAGAAGAAAGAAGAAAGAAGAAAGAAGAAAGAAGAAAGAAGAAAGAAGAAAGAAGAAGAAAGAAGAAAAAAGAAGAAGAAACCTCAATTGAAACACAGCAGCGCTACTCAGCCAGCCTCTGCAGCGCCCAGCAGGGCACAACCGAGGAGTTTTTCTGTTGGTGAGACACTGTCTAGCGTTAATGTCTGAGTTAAATATAAATTGTCAATTTGTTACCCAGTATATTAAAAAAAATATCAAAAAAAAAAAAAAAAAAGAAAAAAAAAAAAAAGGGGCACACACAGATGGGGCTTTTGCTAAAGAGGATGAAGGAGCACAGGATTCCGGTGCACTGAAATTTGGCTAATACCAGTGCTAATTCTACGGGGGCCCAGTTAAATGGTGCAATTTTACATTCAAATGATGTCATGTTTCAGCATAATGATATAGATGATGATATCAGCCCAATCTGGCAAAATTTATCAGATCCTCCCCTTGGTAAGAATTTTAGGGATAGCAGAGCATGTATCCTGTCCAATAAGACTGTAAATATTCGTAAATCTTTCATCCCTTCTCCTCCTTCACACCCCTCTCACTCTATATTTGCTGAATCTTCCTTTAAATGAACCTATGCCTTGTGAAATTTCACCTTTGGGCTTCCGCTTAACCTGTTCTGTTAACGATTGAATTGATCTGCTGTCATTGTTACCTGCGTCCAAAGAATTTCTATCTAAATCTGAAAGAAAAATGGAAGACCGCATGGAGGAGGATAGCAGAAGGGCTATCCCCAAAACTTTTCAGAATCGGTTGCAGACCTTTTGCATTTATGCAGCAGTGCTGGGAGAACAATTTCCTGAGAAATGCTTAGGCTTATACCAACACGTAGATATAGTTTTTTTGTGATACAGCATGGTTCACATATGATGAGAATTTTAGGCAGAAATTGGCAGTTCACCTGACTCTACAATGGGGGTCCAAAGATGTAGGCTCATGGTTGAACCTCATGCTACCACAGAAGCCTCAATTCACGCCAAGAACAGTGGCTAGCTCACAGAATGCCTTCCGTAAAGGCTTCTGTTATGCAGTCAATGAAAATTCTTATCAAACTGCAGATATAGGCATGAATGCTTTTACTGCAATGGGAACCATCCTGCTAACAGATGTTCTCGTAAAACATCAGCAACCTCTCTCCCATTGCTATCCTGAGATGCAGGTGGGAAAAGCTAAGACACCAGTGAGCTGAACAAGAATGTTACCTTGGTTAGATCGCACGTTGGCACATCTACCAATCTTCTTGGTCCCCTCCTTCTCAGGGAAGGGATGCGCCTTGGTTAAGAATTTACGTCTTGCTGTGATTCATCCTGAAATTGTTTGGGATAAGATCTTTAAAGAAGAGTAGCTGGTCCATTCCTTCACCCACCATTTCCCAATTTCCCGCTCCACCCCTTGGGCATTGTTCCCAAAAAGGAGCAGGGTAGCTTTAGGCCGATTCACCATCTGTCCTATCCAGAGGATGCTTCACTTAATGAGGTTTTCGGATGTTGAAGCTCCTGTTTCATATTCATCTTTTGACAAAGCACTTGTGCTGTTAAGACGCGTTGGACAGGGTGCATAGTTAGCGAAGGCAGACATCAAATCTGCCTTTCGCCTGCTACCCGTGCATCCACAAGGTTGTGATTCACTTGGTTTACACTTCCAGGACTGCTTTTATTTTGATAAATGTAAGCCCATGGGCTTTTTGTTATGTTTTTATTTTGAGGCCTTCTCTCAGTTTTTACATTGGGCTCTGACGATACATTCCCCTTCGGGGGGGTTTTCCACATTATTTAGACATTTTGTTTGTTTGTCCAGTGAACTCCCCTAAATGTCTTGAGTAGCTGAATGAATTCTTTTGTGTCTGAGAATCCTTCGGAGTTCGGCTTGCACATGAAAAGACGTTTTTTTCCTACGACTAGTATTGAATTTTTGGGTATCATCATCGACTCATCCATAATGGAGTTCAGATTGCCCATAGAAAAGTTACATTGTATGAGGAGAATGATCTAATTTTTTTGTCTAAGTGCAAGGTGTTAAAAGAAGCCCAATCTTTATTGGGTCTCTTTGCATTTGCAGCTAGAGTTATCCCAATAGCCAGAATCTTTTCTAGGCGGCTTTCTTTGGCCACCAAAGGCTTAAAAATGCCCTATTCACATCTTTAAAAGTGTCAAAGACGACTTCAAAGTTTGGGATTCTTTTCTTTGCAACTTTAATGGGTCAACCATCTGGCAACAATCTTTTACACAGGATTTTCAGTTGAATTTCTTTACAGATGCCGCGGGTTCATCAGGCTTTGGAGCCTTTATGGATGGCCATTGGTGTGCCTCTGAATGGCACTCAAGTTGGTTGCATCAATACATTTTGCATAACATAGTCCTCCTTAAGTATTTCCAGTTACAGGTTTAATAGTGATCTGGAAGGAAAAGTTTATGAACCGTAGAGTAATTTTGCATACGGATAATAAAAGGTGTACTCTTTGCTATCAAAATATGCTATTATCTAAATCTGAACTGGTTATTAAACTATTACATTTCTTAAGCCCCATACACACGGTCGGATTTTCCGATGGATTCTGTCCTATCGGACAATGTTGTCGGAAATTCAGACCGTGTGTAGGCACCATCGGACATTTTCCATCGGATTGTCCAACGGACAAAGTTGTATCTCCTGCTCTAAAAATTTTCCGGACAACAAAGTCCGATCACACCAATTCCGATCGTGTGTAGCGAATTCCGACGGACAAAGTGCCACGCAGGCTCAGATCACATTACAAGACCAAAGCTATTGGCTACTAGCCTCTACGTAGTCCCGTCGTAGGCAACAAACGTCACCACGTTCAGAATGATCGGATTTTCCGACAACTTTGTCCGACCGTGTGTCGGACTAAATCCGTCGGACCAAATCCGATGGATTTGGTGGTCGGATTTTCCGACCGTGTATATGGGGCATTAGAGTTACATTGCATGAGATTCAATATCTGGTTGAAAGCAAGTCACATATCTGGAATACATAATAATATAGCTGACGCTTTGTCTCGTTTGCAGTTCAAGAGATTCCAGGAATTGGTTTATTTGGCGGATCCGTGTTGCACCCCTTGCCCAGACTTCCTCTGGGGGCTTGATTTTGGATTGATAACCCCTTGATCGCCGTGTGTGTTAACACCTTCCCTACCAGTGTAATTTTTCACAGAAATCAGTGCATGTTTATAGCGCTGTATAAAATGTCAATGGTCCCAAAAATGTGTCCAGTGTCCAATCTGTACCGCAGATCACCGCCATTACTAGTAAAAAAATAAATAAAATAATAATATAATTGTAGCGGTCACACTTTTAGTAAGTGTGCGCTATCAGTGAAAATTTAGTTTTTCCTCAGAACTGTAATGGAGTTCTGGGGGTTAATTGTGCAGGTTTTACTTTGGCATCAGTCTGGCTGGGCTGTACTAAGGTTCCGCCTGGTCATAGGTGCAGGCCGAGAACCAGGCCTGGTTGGACGTCTTGGGTACCAATCTTCCCGGAGCCAATCAGTGGGCACGTCTGGCCCTGCTGCGTAGTCTGGGAAGGGGTATTTAAGGTACTGAAGTCACGAGTTCAGGGTTCGGCTGTAGCTTTTTGTTCCTGGTTCTGGTCCGGGGTAGCCCCACGAGGGTTCCCGGGCCTAGGAGCGGTTGCTGTCCCACAAGCATGGTCAATCCGACCAGCCCCAAAGGCCCTCATGGTCTGGGGCAGGGATCCGTCTATTCCCGAGTCTCGGAACTGGCTAATCCGAGGCCCAGTAACTGAAGGAGGATTCAAAGGCGTCCAAGTGTGCTCTCGGTATTGGAGAGACACGACAACTCGTACAATTGACCAGGGGAGGACTCTGAGGAGGGCCAACAAGCTGGCTGCTCAGTAAGAGCCTGGAAGCTGAGTTGTATGGACACTAAAGAATCCACACTTCCACAGTATATCCAAGGAGACAGAGAAAGTTCCAGGTACTGCGAGAAAGGTTCCTATTCATCTTCAGTTACAATTTAGTCTGTGGCAGAGACTTTTGCAAAGTTTCCGGATCACATGTTGGCTGCTAGATCTCTGGCTAGAGGTTTATCCAGCAGTGAAGCACCCAGCTGCGAGTGGCTACTCTCTGGGTTGATTAGAGACATTCAGTAGATATCAGCAGTTTCATCACCCGTGCCCTCCCAAAAGAGACTGTTATGTTGGATGTTACCACTGCAAAATAAAAACCTTGAAAAGGACTTATGTGTCAGCATCTGAAGGCGTTGGGTACTAACCCTGGGAACCCCTAGACATTCGCCGACAAGCCACAAGGAGGTAACCTGTAAGCCCAAAAAGTCAAGGCCGCATTTCAAGGGGTTATGGCCGCTACATAATATTATTATTTTTATTATTATTGTTGTTGTTAATAAAAATGCCATAAAACGTTCCCATCGTTTGTAGATGCTATAACGTTTGCGCAAACCAATCAATATTCGCTTATTGCGATTCATTTTTACCAAAAATACGTGGAAGAATATATTTTTTGCCCAAACGGGTGAAGAAATTTGTTTAAAAATATTTGTGGGGATATTTATTATAGCAAAAAGTAAAAATATATATATTTTTTTTTCAAAATTGCCGCTCTTTTTTGTGTGTAGCGCAAAAAATTAAAACCGCAGAGGCGATCAAATGCCAGCAAAAGAAAGCTCTATTTGTGGGAAAAAAAAAAAAAGAATGCAAGGGAGTTTACAGCTCACAATAAATCATTGTCCGTTTTACTGTTTTCGCATGTATCTTACACTTATGAGTGCTTACATCTATTTATCTGTAGGTCAAAGTCTTTTGGTTTGGGTAATGGTCAGTGGATCTCTCTGGGTAAATCACCCAATCCTCTAGCGTGCCCAGTGTCCCATGCTGCCAGGTATATGTCGGTCAGACCCTCTTTTTTTTATCCATCAAGACTTGTCCCCTTTCAAGACATACCTCACAGGTTTCCAATTCTTATGACATTCCTTTAGGATTGGGGCTGCTACTACAGCTAAATTCATTGGGTTTCTCTCCAGATGGTCTAAAAAGGGTCGGCTGGTGGGCAAAGTAGTAGATGTCCGCCCCAAGTTGTTAATTGTATGATTTTCTCTTTCGGATTCATCCAAATGCACAATCTGGATAGTAGGCTTCTGGGCTGAGAAGCAGAATCTAGGATTTACTCAAGAAATTTAGGTCTGGGTGTTAATAACTTTAGTTTTATGGTCAGGCATTAGGGGCCTTAAGCACCACTTAATTCATGGTGCCTGGCCAAGCCTGGGAACTGTTATGTGAAATGAAAAGGGATCTTTATGCCATTAAAGTGGAAGTAAACCCCCCTATCGTTTTCAGCCAAGGAAGCTGCCATCTTTGCCTCTGTTTAATCTTTAACCACTTCAGCCCCGGACCAATTTGCAGCTAAAGGACCAGGCCCCTTTTTGCAATTCGGCACTGCGTTGCTTTAACTAACAATTGTGCGGTCGTGCGACGTGGCTCCAAAACAAAATTGGCGTCCTTTTTTTCCCACAAATAGAGCTTTCTTTTGGTGGTATTTGATCGCCCCTGCGGTTTTTATTTTTTGCGCTATAAACAAAAATAGAGCGACAATTTTGAAAAAAAATGCAATATTTTTTACTTTTTGCTATAATAAATATCCCCAAAAAATATATAAAAAAACATTTTTTTTTTCCTCAGTTTAGGCCGATACGTATTCTTCTACATATTTTTGGTAAAAAAAAAAAAAAAAAATCGCAATTAGCGATTATTGATTAGTTTGCGCAAAAGTTATAACGTTTACAAAATAGGGGATAGTTTTATAGCATTTTTATTAATATTTTTTTTTTTTTATTAGTAATGGCGGCGATCAGCGATTTTTATTGTGACTGCGACATTTTGGCGGACACATCGGACATTTTTGACACATTTTTGGGACATTTGTCATTTATACAGCAATCAGTGCTATTTAAATAGCACTGATTCCTATGTAAATGACAGTTGTAGTTAGGGGGTTAACCACTAGGGGGGGGGAGGAGTCAGTGTGATGTGTTGTTTTTTTTTTTACTGTAGGGGGGCGTGGCTGTACGTGTGACGTCATTGATCGGCGTTCCCGATGACAGGGAACCGCCGATCACTGACAGTCAGTGTAGGAAGCGCGGGGAGAGGTTTGTTTACATAGACCTCTCCCCGTTCTTCAGCTCCGTAACCCGATCGCGGGATACCAGCGGCGATCGGGTCCGCTGGTCCCGCGGCCGGGGTCACGGAGCTCCCGACCGGGTCGCGACCAGCTATAGCCGGAGGCACCGATCAGTCGGGAAAAACCTGACAGTCTGCTTGTAAAGAAGTCAGTCAATCTGTATATTGACTTCTGTACAACCAGGGTCCTAGTATTGAATTTTGATTCATGTATGGCCACTTGGCCAGCTTATTAATTTAATGAATTAAACCCCTTTTGGACGCCGGGTGCCTGAATTACAGCAGCGTTTTTTTTTTTTTTGAAGCACATGACTAATCATGTGCTTCAAAAAAAATTAAAATAAAAAAAAAAAAATAAAAACCCACCCACCGCTGTAATTCAGGTGCCAGGCGTCCAAAAAAGGGGCGCCTATAAAGGGGGGTGGCTACAGCGGCCATGGATAGATTTATGCTAAATGTTTTAGCAGAAGAGACTGCATGTCTATGACAAAAAACCCTAGAGCTTAGCATTTTTTTTAGACTTTAATTAATTAACCAGTTCTCTATGGCTCTAAAGCCATAGGCTCCAATAGGCTAAAAAAAAAAAAAATAAATAAAAAAAAGTTGACTTGGAGCGCAGAGCATTGCGCTCGGAGCCCACCCAAGTGGTCTTAGAAAAGCAAATAAAAATATTTGCTTCTCTTACACTGAGCCGCCTCTCTGCCAATCAGGAAGTGTGGGTCTAATACCTGATTGGCTGAGGGCATAGGCACCCCTATTGGATGCCTAGCGAAACAGAATAAGAGACGCACGGGAACCATGGAAGATGCAGGAACCGTCACCTGACCCACTGCATGTCCCACGGCTCGCCACCATCACACGCTGCCTGACCCGCCACCAGGATGGGGTAAGTGCCGATCAGACGGCGAGTGGGGGGGGGGGGGGGGTTAGTCACAGTGGCTGCATTTGATGGGACACAGTGGCTGCATTTGATGTTTTTTTCCCAGTAGTTTTCAGTTTGTTTGCGCCCCCCCCCCCTCCAAAATTTTTGAGCATCAGTCGCCACTGACACCTGATATGGATTGTTTTTGAAGTTTCATGCTCAAGAGAGATAATCCCTGTCCTTTGATAACTGAGTACCAAGTTAATGAACATACAGTACGGTATACACTGTAGAAATATTAGGAGACCTTACATGCATATACTCCTTCCAGGTCGGTGGCCCACAAAGTAGCTAAAGATGGATAAGGATTAGGTTTCTGAAGTATCCAACCCAAACAGAAATGACAGCTCTTGCATTTCTCCTGAAAGCTTCTTTTAAACATTTTTAGCATCCCAATCACTGTCCTGACCTAAAAAGAAGGTCTTCCTAATACTATACTGGTGAAGGTCCTACACATCTAAAAGAAATTTCAGTGGGCTTTACTGGTATGGACTGCCACAGGTAGATCCTTCATCACCATTTTCTGATGCATTAGGCTACATATAGCTTTATTTATTTTATTTTAATACATCTATATGGTGCTGATAATTTTTGCAGCACTTGACAAATAGTACATTCACATCAATCCCTGGCCTCAAGGAGCTTATAAATATAAGGTCCCTTTTTCACAGGCATAAATACACATATGTAGGCCAATTTCATGCAGAGAAAACATGCAATTCCCATGCAGATAATGTCCTGACCAGGAATCTAACTGGGGACCCTAGTGCTACAAGTCCAAATTGCCAACAACTAAGCCACTCTTCTGCCACAGTTTAGGCAAAATTTCTCAGCAAAAATCATTGTTTTCAGTCGGAGTTACCCACAACATATTTTTTTTTCAGAGTGAAAAACAGCCCTGTACACTTTACTGACCTGCATTTTACTATTCAAATATGATTCTATCGAAAAACACAGCACAGTGCATTACACGCATTATGGAGTAAACGAGTCCTTCGAATTGATACTCATTTTCAGTAAAAGTGTTTCTAATGTAGGCCATAAATTATGCAAAATTGCTTGATTTCCCTATAAACACAGCCTGTATTGATGCAGGAATTCCTCCTGCAGTGCTATTGTGTTCTTTCCTGCTGACAGAAAAAAAATGACGACTGCTGGCGACTATAGCCACTAGCAAAACCCAACAGACTGGCTGTACTGAAGTCGATTGATGGATCAACTTTAGGACAACCAGTCTGCCCATACACAGGTTGAAAAATCGTCCGGTTCCTGCTGAACCGGCTGAATTTCACTCCTTCTATAGCTGGCTTAACATTTACTGAAAAAATAACAAATTCCAGTATAAGTAAAAACAGCAAACATGCACTTTTACTTTAATGATACCGATCCAAAGCAGAATAAAACCGTGAAATGGGTCCTATTAAAATTGTCTTCAAGAAAGAAGGGTTAATGTCCATTTTCTCATTGATTGTGCTTCTAACAATTATCTGAGTCATATACTGGTAGAGGTCTAGGACATTCCACATCTCGATTAGGTCATAGTTAAGGCATTCCATCCAATGAACAGGAAGGGACTGGCTACAAGTGTAATCAATTTTATTGACCTTGCTCAGTTTGTGTGGGTGCTGTTCCGAATAGAGTGCAATGTAGGCTAGCTCATAAGCGCATGTTCCCTCCAATCAGATTACGTTTGTTTATGCAATCATCCAATTAGCATTTTAAGGGCAAACTTATTTTTTTTGGTCGTCACGCCGCACTGTCTCCTGGGATCTGGTGTCATTGATCCCAGGAGTCAGTGCGGGCATCTTCCGAAATCTCGCGAGATTTAAGTTAAAACATATTTTATGCTAAAATTTTGACAGTCCTTGCAATATTGGTTTCCCTCAGCCATAACCAGGTTAAAGAAATACTTTTACAATTTCTACTTAAATTGTATGTAAAGCAAACATTTTTTTCAGGGTTCGGCTACAGTGTTAGAACCTACACTATGGGGGTTATTTACTAAAGGCAAATCCACTTTGCACTACAAGTGCACTTGGAAGTGCAGTCACTTTAGATCTTAGGGAGACATGCAAGGAAAATAAAAAACTGCATTTTTGCTTGTACCTGATTGGATGATAAAATCAGCAGAGCTTCCCCTCATATCTAAAGTGACTGCACGTCCACGTGCACTTGTAGTGCAAAGTGAATTTGCCTTTAGTAAATCAACCCCTATGTTTTTTTATCATGGTCTGTGTCCCTGCTGGGAAGATTACTCTCTCTGTTGGTCCTGATGATCATTATCTCTGGTACGGAAAGTGATGGGAAATCCTAGAAAATAAAAAAATACCGTTGAATAAAGACAACTGTATAAGTGGAAACTTCCTATCGCTTTGGAGTGATCTTCCCTTTTTTCCCCTTCTGTGTGTCTGGGACAGGAAATGAAGGGAAATGTTGCCAAGGGGACACAGACCACAGAAAAAATAAAAATAAAAAAAATTACATTTCCTATTCAATCCAAAGCGTACTTGTATGTAAAGCCTGTTCCTAAATCAGATCCCAAATAAAGGTTTTACCTCTAAAGTAGATAGTAAATACCTTATTGCTCAGAGCACCCTGCGCTCTAGTGGAGATAACTTGCTGCCTGAAGTTGGTGCAGAAAGCGCTTTTAAAGGGTATTCATGCCCCGGTCTCCCTCTGCAATCCACCTCACTACAGGGCACAGCAGTAATGTAAAGCGGCCCATACACCATGCGAATTTCTGAGTTACTGATGAAATGATCACAAGTTCGCGTTGTGGGTGGCCCTGTCAGCCCCTTCTTGCCTGACAGCCTTCAACTGAAAGGCGTTAGGCAAAAAACTGTCAGCCAAACAGCGACTACATCCAATCAGATGCAACCACTGTCCAGGTGTTCTAACAGCTGCTAGTGGCAGCTGTCAGAATGCAACAGCCCAGGGAGATCCATTCATCTGCGCTGTATACAGTGGATGGTGGATCTGTTTTTTTTCTTTAGGCAGAATAAATAGAGTCCACTAGTGTATGACCAACGCATGGGTCAGCAATAGAAACCATTGAGTGCAGAAGGAAACCATGAAATTGACACTTCCAAAAGTGTTGGTTTCTGCACAATCTTTAGGTGGCGAGCTTAATTGATCAGAACTGCGTTTGGTGGCGGTGAGGTATTTGCTATCTTCTTTACATACAAGACCTTTATTCTAGATTTGAGAGTCACTTTAACTTGATTGTCTGTTTCAAGATTTATCCGCATTCTCCAGTCTTAGTAACCTGCAAATTTTTTCCCCCATAAAGCTCTTCCTTATCACCCATTTAAAAAAAAAAAAAAATACAAAATGAAGATAAGACGGCACTTTTATGTAGCTAGATCTCATTACAAGGAAGTACAAAGGATAACCAGTAAGGTAAGATAGCTTGCAGTAAAAAAAAGAAGGTTTGTCATGTCTTCCTCTGACAAACACCAACCAAACAGGTCCATAAGCTGCTCTACCATAAAATGGTAATGAATGCTGCTGATCTCTTGGTAACCTTGCTTAAGGAACAGATCTGTACTGTTCAGAGATTGAGAAGGACCCAACCGGATTAAAAGCGAAGGAGATAGCAACGCGCCCTGTATATTTTACCATAGAAAAAGGGGTTCCATTAGAACAATCAACGTAGCAACACATAACAAATACTGACATATGTATCCCCATCAGAGCCCCAGTAACTAACCACGGTAGTCAACGGACGTCTTCTTGACTCCCTGAGGCTTCATCCATGGTGGATTCTCCGCATACAGTGAATTTTGACTATTGTTTTTCTTTCCAAAAAGCTTATTAAGAGTCCCCTGCATGGAACTGTTCTTCTTCATTTTGGTAGTTATTAGTCCTTGCTTAGAATAGAAATATTCTAGTAGCGATACATGTTTCCAAGGCAGTCCAGGTAGATGGCAGAAACAAACGAGCTGGGTCCCTGTAGATTGTACGCAGCAGGAATAGAAAGCTGAGTCTCACCTTTGCAGCAGGTAAATAGCTGATTCCTGTTGGTTCAGTGCATTTGCTTGTACCTGACCCCACCCTCCCTTCGCCAAACTGCACTAGTCACATTCCTGCTCTCACCTAGCACCACCTTCTAATGGGAAGACACAGCCAGGGTTTAACCTCTCTGCTACTAGAAGGTTAAATATTAACTCTTCTCAAAGTCACTTGTTTGTGTATTGTATGTCCGATCCCCAACACAAATGGCTCGCCTCTAGTATATTAGCTACTTTATATTGAGATATCCAGAATATAATAGATTTAGGTCCTCATATAAAATTGTATCTTTAAATTTTTTTTTTTTTTTTTGGGCTAGAGTTGGGGCTTGTTTACACGTGTAGTCACTCGCTCTTCAGAGGGCATTTGACAGGTGGCGAGGAGGTATTTTGTCGCCTGATTTAACCCTGTAAACGGCACGCGATGATGAGGCAATTGCGTGCGTTCCCATAGACTTTCATCGGTCACATTCTGCGATGGCGACGCCTGCTGAATGCAACTTTCTGTACTCACTGAGCACAGAATAGCAGGTTCAGTATGTGTACAGCCCTAAGCTATGGCAGGTGCAGGCAGGTAGATGGGGGAGATAAAACTGCGGCGTGTGAATGAAGCATAATTCTAGGCTCACACTAGTGTTGCTGCATGCGTTTTTCAGGGCGTTTTTGGAGTATAACTTTATAGGTTTTTAGTGCATTTTTTTTTTTTGTTGTAGAAGTCTAGATTTTAGGGCCGGCTCACACTGGTGCGATGTCAGAGATCAGATGCGATTTGCACCGCACTGCAGTGAAAATCACATGCGATCTCTGTGCGATGGGATTTTAGCCATAAAGATCGTATGGCTGAATTCGCATCAAACTCGCACAGGACCCTTTTTTTTTTGTCCGCAGCAGAATCAGAACACCCATGCGATCCGATTCCTGTCTGAGTTTGCAGGTCGCACTGCGAACTGTCATTAACTTTTACCTGACACTCCCAGCAGTTCGCATAGGGCAGTGTGAACTGCTGCCGGGAAACATGCGATGCAGGAACCCGCAGTGGATTCGCAGGGTTCCTGCATCACAGCACTTTGAACCGGCCCTTAGACCTACAACGCTGCCAAAACCGCAATACAGGGGGTCCCCGGGTTACAAACAATATATGGACTGTAGGTTTGTTCTTAAGTTGAATCTGTTTGTAAGTCGGAACAGGTACATTTTTAAAGTGTAGCTCCAGCCAAAAAATCTATTTTTACGTTTTTTAGATAACATAGAGAAGGGTTATCACCCCTGTAACATTTGTTTTGCTGTCTGTGCCCCTGTTCAGAAGATTTCACCTCACCTTCTGTCCCAATGACAATTGGATTTTGAAAATTTTGGGTTGATAGGGAAACATGGACTGGTGATAAAGCATCAGTGGAGACACCTTTTTCCCATATTAACTCTTACAGGAGTGGATTTCCTCTCACTTCCTGTTGTCTCCCTCCGTTTGTAAGTAAGAGTCGTTTGTAAGTCGGATGTTTGTAAGTAGTGGACCCCCTGTAGTACTACTTCATGATGCATTTTCAGCCAGTGTTCACACTAGCGCAATCTCAGAGATCACATGTGATTTGCACCCGCACTGCAGGTGCCAATTTCATGCAATCTTTGAGCAATGCAAGTTCAGCCATACAGTTGTATGGCTGAATTCGCATTGGATTTGCACAGAAAATAGTGCAGGGGCTTGTTTTTCCCCGTTTTTCCAATTCTTTCCAATCAGATCGCATGGGTGTTCTCACATCCAATTCCTGTGCGAGTTCACAGTTCGTAATGCGATCTGTGAACTAAACTGGGGGTGTTAATGACACGGGTTTGCACAAGGCAGTGTGAACTGTCTGCGGGAGAGGAGCGATGCAGGAACCGGTGCTGGAATCGCGCTGGTTCCCGCATTGCACTTGTGTGAACCCAGGATCAGTGTGTTTTTGTAGTGCGACTCTGCATTTTCTTAATAGGAGAAGGAGACTAGATTTTATACACAAAACCCTACCAAAACTGCACTAAAAATGCAAAAATGTACAAGCAGTTTACATGGAGTGTACATGCGCTCCCATTGAAGTCTATGGGGCAAAAAAACATACTGCAATTTCACCAAAGAAGAGCCTGCACCTTTTAAAAAATGGCACTGCAACGGACACCATGCAGGGATCCTCAAACTACGGCCCTCCAGCTGTTGCAGAACTACACATCCCATGAGGCATTGCAAAACTCTGACATTCACAGCATGACTAGGCATGATGGGGATTGTAGTTCCTGAACAACTGGAGGGCCATAGTTTGAAGACCCCTACAATAAAGAATGTGATTTTCATTGCTGTGTAATGCAACAAACCCAGGAGAAAATGCATTATTGTGAATTGGGGCTAAGCCTGGATCCACACTAGCATGATCTCAGAGATCGCATGTGATTCGCACCCGCACTGCAGGTGCTGATCACATGCGATCTCTGAGCAATGCGAGTTCAGCCATACAGTTGTATGGCTGAACTCGCATTGGATTCACACAGAAAATAGTGCAGGGGACTATGCATGCACTGTGATCTGTGAACTAAACTGGGGGTGTCATTAACTTTCGCACAAGGCAGTGTGAACTGCCTGCTGAAGAGGAGCGATGCGGGAACCGGCGCTGGAATCGCACTTGTTCCCACATTGTACTAGTGTGAACCCAGGGTAAAAGAGAATTCTAAAGCTGGATACACACTATACAATTTTCTTTAGATTTATTTCCTTTAAATTTACCAAAACCATATAATATAAGGTCAAACCTAAACACTTTCAATTTGTATGCAGTAAGGCAGGCTCTTGCACTACATAGTTGAAGGTAAATCTAAAGCAAATCGAACAACACAAGTTGTATAGTGTGTATCCAGCTTAAATTCTGTCAGTTTTTTTGTCCCCTGTGTCCCATTGAGGAGATTTCCCATCACTTAGGCTAGGTTAACACTGGTCCACACAGTAAAGCCTCGTACACACGGTACGATTGTTGACAGACTGTTGTCCTAAAATCTTACCGTTAGCTCCTTTTGACAATTGTTGTCCAATTTTCAGCCAACAAATGTTGGATGACAGGCTAGTGAATTTTCGGCGGACAGAGGATTGACGTCTGATTTTTGTATAGTCAGTACACAAATCTGTCACACAAAAGTCGAAAGTACAAACACGCATGCTCGGAATCAATGCTCACCCATCACGAAATTAGCAGAAGGGGCCCAAAGGGTGGCGCTCAAGAGCTGAAATTCCTCGTAGTACGTCACTACATTCGTGTTTGTGGCACGACAATTGTGTACCGTTAGTAGGCAAGACAAGATCCTGGCACACACCCTTTTTGACAAAAATCAGTCGCTTAGTTGGCCAACAATCATACCGTGTGTACGAGGCTTTAGGCTTTCACACTTTTGCGTTGTTGGAACACGTCGAAAATCGCACGCTTTCCAGCAATAATGGCACCCCCATGCATCTGCTAATGCATGCTGCGACACCATGCATTTTGGTTTTCCAATTCTCAAAAGGTTTAGGAACCTCTTTTCAGTGGGTCTTATTTGTAGGGCCAATCACTGAAATTAATAGGATGCCCTACATGCAACACATGGAATCGTTCACGGTGTAAAGGGAGCATAACATGCAGTATTTTTTTTTTTTATTTAAACTTATTTGAGATGTCACATAATGACACTTGATTGATGTCTCTGCACAACAGTGTTGTGCTTTGCACTACTGTGCGTTGGCATGGAATGTCATACCTCCCAACTTTTTGAGATGGGAATGAGGGACACCTATCAGCAAAAGAATGCAGGCATAGGACACACCCGTGCCACGCCCCTTAAAGGAGACTTGTACGAAAAAACAAGATTTGTTAAACCCACAAGTGCTTTTTTTACCGCTATCATTCCTTTATATTGGCTTTTGGAATTTACAGCAATTTAGAAATCAGATGAAAGGTTTAGCGCTGGAAAACCCTTTTTGATAGATAAAAAATGCATTTTATATACATCTATATAGATCAGACCAAAATGAGGGACAAATAAGGAGGAATGAGGGACAGAGGGACATTGTTCCAAATCAGGGACAGTTGGGAGCTATGCAATGCCATTCAGTCGTAAAAATCAAACATGCTGAATTTTTTTTTTACAGCGCCAAACCAGCAATTGTTTTCCATGTATCCAAGCAGTGACCTGCGTTTATCCAGTGTGCAGAAAGGCAGGTCACCGTACATAGTGTGAACAAGTCCTTCCTGTCCCATAACCTCACCAGGAAGTGAGCAGAAAGTGAGAGAAATCCTTGGTAGTAGTCACCAGAACTATTGTCCTCATTGGAAAATTCCTCTTCTATTCCTGTTCTGATAACACAAAAATTGGGATTTTCTTTCTCTTTTCAGTGATATAAATAAACAGGACAAATAGTGGGGGTGAATCTTCCTAATGGGGACACAGACATTAAAGGGGTTGTAAACCCTCAAGGTTTTTCTATTACCTCAAGGTAATGCATTCTATGCATTAAGGTGAAAAGCCTTCTGTCACTCAGCAGTTCCCCCGAGCCCCTGTTTTACTTACCTGAGCCCTGTGTTTCCCACGATGGGAACGAACACACCAGCTCCGGCCAGAGTCCTGATTGGATAGATTGATAGCAGCTCAGCCATTGGCTCCCGCTGCTGTCAATCAAATCCATTGACGTGAGCAGAGCCGAGTCCTGCTTTTTGTATCAATAGACACAGAATCAGAACATGGGATCGCGCTCACACCGGTGTCCCGAAGAAGATCGCTTCTCCGATTTTTTTTTTTTTAAACCGTGAACCTTTAAAATCCCTTTAACCACTTAAGCCCTGGACCATTTGGCTGTACAAAGACCAGAGCACTTTTTGCAATTCGGCACTGCGTCGCTTTAACTGACATTTGCGCAGTCATGCAACGTGGCTCCCAAACAAAATTGGCGTCCTTTTTTTCCCACAAATAGAGCTTTCTTTTGGTGCTATTTGATCACCTCTGCTGTTCTTATTTTTTGCGCTATAAACAAAAAAATAGCGACAATTTGGAAAAAACGCATTATTTTTTACTTTTTGCTATAATAAATATCCCCAAAAAATATGTAGCGGGGTCGTACCCCTTTTAGGGGAAAAGACTACATTCCCCATAATTCCCCAGGCTCCCGGGAGGCTGTTTGTTTCCGCCCGAGAGGCTTCTGGGGGAGGTGATAAAAGGGAAGAGGAGAGACCGCCTCCTCCTCTTCTGACTGGGCTGGTGACGCAGACACTCCTGATTGAGGAGACACCTGTGCGGACCGGGACTGCTGAAGGCCTGAAGCCTGGGCCTTGCAGCAGACAGAGTGAGACTCTCAACCCTCAGAGTCAGCAGCAGCGGAGCGGAGACTTTTCCCTACAGTCGGTCGGTCGGAGAGAGGACCGGAGCGCAGGGGCTGTGACGGAGGAGGCCGGACACCGCCATTGGAGGTCCCGGAGCTGAGGACGGTACCCAGGAGTGGTGAGCGAGCTGAAAGGCTCATCCTACATTGCTACATACACTTTTATGCCTATTGAACTGCCAAGGCACAATTTACCTCAGAGCAGCAGATGTTACTTTCTGTGGATTACAAACACACCATTTAAAGCTACATGTGCACCACCTCTACAGTTCTCTTGCCGGTGAAGAATACTGTAATTATTCAAGGACTGAGCTCTATTGCTAGGGATCAGGCCTGGTCCGTTAGGTAGGCGCAGATAGATTTGTTGTACCTCAGGGGTACATAGCAGACGGTCGCCACACTTGGCGCTCCGTTTCCCCATTGCTAGTTTGATACATATGTGTGTACATGTTAAAGTGCATATTGCAGGGACCTGCCAATGTGTTGTAAGTCAAATGTTTAAATGCATGTTACTATTTCTTTTCTTACTACCAAAGTAAAGCCAGTTATGCTTATCTCAGCAGTCTGCTTGTGAGTTTGAGTCCATTACACTTAGAGTATAAGTGATATTTATATGTGCATAGATACATACCCCTTGATTAACTGTGCCAGAGCGGGTAGAGCAAAATTGCCGGGGGTTGGTGGAGCTGTACTCAGGGACCCAAAACAAACCAGCGGCCCTCTTAACTGGGGGTATCGCTACACGTGGGGGCTCGTAATCCGGGATCCTGAGTCAGCGGGAAAAGCCGCCAGAAGGTACCGGCATGGACCCGATAGAAGTGGGACGGTGGTACACACTATGGGCCACTGACCCAGCCGCAGCAACAGTCATTGAACTGCCAGGGATATGGCAGAGAGAGGCAGTCAAGCAGCTCATAATGTCATTATCCCCAGGCCACAAGTCATGGATAATGGACATGAGAAATGATGCCGGGTGTACATACGCCCTAGTAGAATGGCAGGAAGAGACTCCAGAGCAGTTCAGGAGCCAAAGCATACGAGCATTGGATGGTCAGACCTATCAATTGCTGCATGCGCTGCCGCGCAAGGGAGACTGTTCTCCTATGAAAACCATGCTATCCCCAAAGAAGGAAGAGCAGAAGGGCGCGGAAAGTCCCGCACCCGCACAGACCACTGTTAGTGCAGAACTGTGCGCTGTGCTAGGGGAGATTGTGACTCAGTGCAGAAGAGACCCCGGGGACTACCCGATGTCGGGATACAGAAAACTCCGGATGTTCTCTGGGAGAAAACCTGTACCCTCGGGAGAAGAGGGATTTGAAGAGTGGTTAGATGGTGCCACGCAGGCCTTAGAAGAATGGGAGGTCCCAGAAGGTAGAAAGAAGCAAAGGATTGTTGAGAGCCTAAAAGGGCCTGCCTTAGAGGCCATACGCAATCTGAAGACAAGCAAAAAGGATTGCACTGCACAGGATTACATAGACATCCTGGAAAGTGTGTTTGGTGGGACAGAAAAAGTCACAGAACTTACCTATCAACTGGAACACTGTTACCAGAAGACAGGGGAGAAGCTGTCGGAGTACATGGGACGTATAGACAAGATCCTGCATAGGATTATCCTGAAGAAGGGGATAGATCCGGGGAAGGTAGATGAAGCCCGTGCCCAGCAGGTGGTCAGGGGAGCCCAACCCCTAGACCCTGTTGCACTAGTACTACGTACCTGGCAGGATGGGAAGAGCCTGGACTACCCCGATCTCATTCGAATGGTCAGAGAAGAAGAGGCCATGTTGGAAGAGAAACGGGAAAAGCGAGTGATGGGGTCTACAAAACTTCCAGTGGCCACGGTCAGGTCGGCCTTAACCCCTGAAAGAGAGACAGAAGTAGATGCCCTGAAGTTGCAGATGTCTCAGATGATGGAGATACTGACGTCTCTGGTGGCGAAAGAGACGCCCAGTCCCAAGAAAGAAACAAGCAGGAGGGAATTATTTCCAGCTGTTTCAGCACCAGCATCCCCACCTGACCAAAGAGAGATGATCTGTTTTAACTGCGGGGGAGTGGGCCATATTGCAGCTGTATGTGCCAGTCCCAAGAGGAAGAAAACAGATAGCCGCCAGCCGGCGGGAAACGCCAAAGGGCCCCGGTGAAGGAGTCAACCGGGTGCCCATCGCCTTCAGTGAGCTCCAAGAAGTATAACGTGAAGAGAAAGCGAGGAGATCAGACCCCTCGGAAGGAACCCAGGGATCCTCAAACAAGGTACACTCCAGAGAAAGGAGGCAAGACCCCTCCGAAGAAACACAGCACTCCCAAGCAAGAACCCTTAAAAGTGAGAGATAACAATGTCCCTCAACGGGTACACACTCCCACTAAGAGGGAGAAAATTAATGCATACCAGGCTCAGGAAAGAATCAAGCGCAAATCAAGTGGGAAAGAAAAGAGCCATAAGAAGAAGACAGCATTAACTCGGCCCTACCCAGAGGAGCTAGTTGGTCCATCTCCTACTGTACCTATCCAGGTGGAAGGAATATACACGAAGGCCCTCCTAGACACTGGAGCACAAGTGACCCTATTGTACAGGGACTTCTATGACAGATACCTGAGTCATCTGCCCATACAGAAGATAGAAGAGTTGGAGATAAGGAGACTGGGAACTCAGAGTTTCCCCTACGACGGCTACTTACCCATACGGTTGACCTTTGACCCATCCGTAGCTGGGAAGACTGAAGTGTTCGACACCCTAGCAGTGGTGTGCCCTCGTCCACCTGGAACCAGCAAGACTTCCCTGATTATAGGGACGAACACGGACCTAGTCAGAAGGCTTCTGACCCCCCTGGTGAAGAAAGAGAATCTTTCAGTCCCCAAGATCCACCCCATGCTGAAGGCAGCCTACCAGCGGTTGGTCCTAGAGCAGAAGACCCCAAGTGAGGGGATAGGAAGGGTATGGAGGCTTGGAAAAGAAGGAGCGGTGTTACAGCCTGGAGAGGTAACCTGCATGAGAGCCACGGTGAAACTTAATTGGGAGCAGCCTGGCCCCTTTGTAATGTTGGAACCCGACCCAATGGAGGGTCACTCAGGTCTGGAAGTGATACCAGAAGTGATCTCATTGAAGGACCTGAAGAAGGCTAGAGGAAGAGTCCCTGTCAGTGTGAGGAACCCCACGGAGCAGCCCGTGGAGATCCCTGCCAGGATGCTTCTGGGACAGGTGAGTCCCGCTGTCCCAGTTGGCTGGTCAGAAGTGAAGGGGACGGGTGAAGGAGAAGATGTTTGGAAGAAACTCTCCATGGAAAACCCAAACCTACCTGGAGCTTGGAAAGAGAGAGCCAAGGCCCAGCTGACCAGATGGGAGAAGATTTTCTCTAAAGATGAGTTTGATGTGGGGTGTGCGAGGAGTGCCACCCACCGAATCCGCATGCAAGAGGACAAGCCATTCAGAGAGAGAGTGAGGCGAGTCCCGCTAGCAGATCTGGAGGATCTGAGAGAGCAGCTTGCGGAACTGAAGAAGACGGGAGTGATTAGGGAGTCCAGAAGCCCCTATGCCTCCCCAATAGTGGTAGTCAGGAAGAAGAATGGGTCATTGAGGCTCTGCATTGACTACAGAACTCTCAACAGGAGGACCATTCCTGACTAGGGATGAGCCGAACACCCCCGGGTTCGGTTCGCACCAGAACCTTCGAACGGACCGAAAGTTCGTGCGAATTTTCGAACCCTATACGTTATAATGGACGCGAACGTTCGAAATCAAAAGTGCTAATTACAACGGCCAATATGCATGTTAATGTCATAAAACAGGTTTGGGGACCCGGGTCCTGCCCCAGGGGACATATATCAATGCAAAAAGAACTTTTAAAAACTAACGTTTTTTCGGGAGCAGTCATTTTAATGATGCATAAAGTGAAAAAAAAAAAGTGAAATTTTCCTTTAAATATGGTACCTGGGGGGTGTCTAAAGTATGCCTGTGAAGTGGCATGTGTTTCCCGTGTTTAGAACTGTCCTTGCACAAAATGACATTTGTAAAGGAAAAAAAGAAGCCATTTAAAACCACTTGCGGCTTTAGGTTTGTTCTTAAGTAGAATCTGAACAGGTACATTATGAAGTGTAGCTCCATCCCAAAAAAATCTATTTTTAAGCTTTTTGGAGAACATAGGGAGGGGTTATCACCCCTGTAACATTTGCTGTCTTTGCACATCTGTTCAGAACATGTCACCTCACTTTCCGTCCCAATGACAAATGTTTTTGGAAAAAGTGGGGTTTTAATTGAAACAAGGATTGGTGATAAAGTATCAGTAGAGAGGAGATACCTTTTTCCCAAATTAAATCTAACAGGATAGAATTTCCCTTCCTAGGGGTAGATTTCCTCTCACTTCCTGTTTTCTCTTTCCATTTGCAAGTAGGAGTCGTTTGTAAGTTGGATGTTTGAAAGTAGGGGCCTGGCGTATATACTCTGCAGAAATTTGCCCTATTAGATGTTGGTGTAGCCACAAGACTGGTGGGCACAGGAATGGGCCCTGCTGTGAGTTAATAGATCAAGATTTGTAATTGCATGCACCTGTTGAACAGGGCAGAAAAATTGGGGGTGGTGGTGGTGGTGGACGGTGTTGCCACAAGACTGTAAGCTCTCACAGTTACTCTTGGTGGGCGCAGGAATGGGCCCTGCTGTGAGTTATTAGATCAAGATTTGTAATTGCAAGCACCTGATGAACAGGGCAGAAAAATTGGGCCTTTGGCGGTGGTGGTGGACGGTGTTGCCACAAGACTGTAGGCCCTCATAGTTACTCTTGGTGGGCGCAGGAATGGGCCCTGCTGTGAGTTATTAGATCAAGATTTGTAATTGCAAGCACCTGATGAACAGGGCAGAAAAATTGGGCCTTTGGCGGTGGTGGTGGACGGTGTTGCCACAAGACTGTAAGCTCTCACAGTTACTCTTGGTGGGCGCAGGAATGGGCCCTGCTGTGAGTTATTAGATCAAGATTTGTAATTGCAAGCACCTGATGAACAGGGCAGAAAAATTGGGCCTTTGGCGGTGGTGGTGGACGGTGTTGCCACAAGACTGTAGGCCCTCATAGTTACTCTTGGTGGGCGCAGGAATGGTCCCTGCTGTGAACTATTAGATCAAGATTTGTAATTACCCGCCCCTGTTAAACAGGGGCTGAAAAATTGTGCCTTAGGCACTGGTGCTGGTGCCACAACACTGCAACCCCTCACAGATACTGTACTTGGAGCACAGCAGTCACACGTGTTGCGAAGCATTTTTTAAAAAAATTGTAATTACCCGCCCCTGTTAAACAGGGGCTGAAAAATTGTGCCTTAGGCACTGGTGCTGGTGCCACAACACTGCAACCCCTCACAGATACTGTACTTGGAGCACAGCAGTCACACGTGTTGCGAAGCATTTTTTAAAAAAATTGTAAGTACACGCCCCTGTTAAACAGGGGCTGAAAAATTGTGCCTTAGGCACTGGTGCTGGTGCCACAACACTGCAACCCCTCACAGATACTGTACTTGGAGCACAGCAGTCACACGTGTTGCGAAGCATTTTTTTAAAAAATTGTAATTACACGCCCCTGTTAAACAGGGGCTGAAAAATTGTGCCTTAGGCACTGGTGCTGGTGCCACAACACTGCAACCCCTCACAGATACTGTACTTGGAGCACAGCAGTCACACGTGTTGCGAAGCATTTTTTATAAAAATTGTAAGTACACGCCCCTGTTAAACAGGGGCTGAAAAATTGTGCCTTAGGCACTGGTGCTGGTGCCACAACACTGCAACCCCTCACAGATACTGTACTTGGAGCACAGCAGTCACACGTGTTGCGAAGCATTTTTTTTAAAAAATTGTATGTACCCGCCCCTGTTAAACAGGGGCTGAAAAATTGTGCCTTAGGCACTGGTGCTGGTGCCACAACACTGCAACCCCTCACAGATACTGTACTTGGAGCACAGCAGTCACACGTGTTGCGAAGCATTTTTAATAAAAATTGTAAGTACACGCCCCTGTTAAACAGGGGCTGAAAAATTGTGCCTTAGGCACTGGTGCTGGTGCCACAACACTGCAACCCCTCACAGATACTGTACTTGGAGCGCAGCAGTCACACGTGTTGCGAAGCATTTTTTTAAAAAATTGTAAGTACACGCCCCTGTTAAACAGGGGCTGAAAAATTGTGCCTTAGGCACTGGTGCTGGTGCCACAACACTGCAACCCCTCACAGATACTGTACTTGGAGCACAGCAGTCACACGTGTTGTGAAGCATTTTTTTATAAAAATTGTATGTACACGCCCCTGTTAAACAGGGGCTGAAAAATTGTGCCTTAGGCACTGGTGTGGTGGCATGGATCATTGAGGAGGAGGAAGAGGATAGTCAGTGAACATAAGAGGACAGTCACTCAGCATCAGCATAGGCAGTCTTGAAGGGATGTGACATAAAAAATTATTCGGTTATATCCGCCTCAGGTGCCTGGTAGCTGGTGGTGATCCAAGACTGATTCATTTTGATGAAGGTCAGTCGATCAACCGAGGCGGTGGACAGGCGCACCCTATGATCGGTGACAAATCCTCCAGCAGCACTGAATGTGCGTTCGGAAAGAACGCTGGAGGCAGGACAGGCCAGTAGCTCAATTGCATACTGTGCAAGCTCTGGCCAGTGATCCATCCTCAGGACCCAGTAAGCCAGAGGATTTTCGGTGGGAAAGGTGTCCAAGTCTGACCTTGCCCCAAGGTATTCCTGCACCATGTATATCAGACGCTGGCGATGGTTGCTGGAACCGATCATACCTTGGGGCTGCGGACTAAAAAATTGTCTGAACGCATCGGTCAGACGTCCACCTTCCCCACCGCTCCTTCTGCTACTGACCGAAGCCTCAGCAACTCGTCGCCCAGGACCAGGAGTTTGTAACCTCCCAGTTTCTGGGAACGCGTTGCACAGACCTTTCTGCAAGGCCTCCCTGAGATGTCTCATCCTCTGCTCCCTCTGCGACGGCAAGATAAGGTCCGCAACCTTACCCTTGTACCGCGGATCAAGGAGAGTGGCCAGTCAGTAATGGTCCCTCTCCTTGATCCGAAGAACACGAGGATCCTTCCGCAGGCTTTGCAGGATCAGGGAGGCCATGCAGCGTAGGTTAGCTGAGGCATTCGGTCCGGAGTCTTCTGGGTCACTGAGGATGACATGATCGCCAGCCACCTCCTCCCAGCCACGTACAAGTCCACTGGTTTGTTGGGACTGTACATCATCCCTAAAAGACTGCTGCTGCTGATGCTGAGTGCCAGGCTCCACCTCCATGCTCACACAATCCTCCTCCTCCTCCTCCTCCTCCTCCTCCTCCTCCTCATCCTCTTCCTATGTGATGGGTGGGACAGAAGGAACACTGTCCGGATAAAGGGGGCCTTGAGAGGCAAGGAAGTCCTCCTCTTCCTGCCTCTGTTCTGCCTCAAGTGCCCTGTCCATTATCCCACGCAGCGTATGCTCCAACAGGTGGACAAGAGGGACAGTGTCACTGATGCATGCACTGTCACTGCTCACCATCCTCGTGGCCTCCTCAAATGGTGAGAGGACAGTGCATGCATCCCTGATCATGCTCCACTGACGTGGGGGAAAAAAACCAAGCTCCCCTGACCCTGTCCTGGTGCCGTAGTCGCAAAGGTACTCATTGATGGCCCTCTGCTGCGTGTGCAGTCGCTGCAGCATGGCCAACGTTGAGTTCCACCTGGTGGGCATGTCACATATTAGGCGGTTCTTGGGCAGGTTCAGCTCCTTTTGCAGCTCAGTCAGCCGAGCACTGGCATTATAAGATCGGCGGAAATGCACACAGACTTTCCTGGCCTGCCTCAGGACATCCTGTAAGCCTGGGAACCTGCCCAAGAACCGCTGCACCACCAGGTTGAGGACGTGAGCCATGCAGGGCACATGGGTGAGCTGCCCCTGTCGCAGGGCGGAGAGGAGGTTGGTGCCATTGTCAGAAACGACCATTCCTGGCTTAAGCTGACGTGGCGTCAACCACCTCTCGGCCTGCCCCTGCAGAGCTGCCAGAACCTCTGGCCCAGTGTGGCTCCTGTCCCCCAAACACACCAGCGCAAGCACGGCATGGCATCTTTTTGCCTGCGTACTTGCGTAGCCCCTTGTACGCCTACGGAGCACCGCTGGTTCCAAGGACAGAGCACTGGAGGAAGAAGAAGAGGAGGGGGTGGAGGAGAGAGGTGTGTCACAACCAGTAGCAGTAGTAGCGTTTTGGAGGCGTGGTGGCGGAACAACCTCCAACACTACTGCACCTTGTCCTGCATCCCTCCCAGCTGCCAATAGAGTGACCCAATGGGCCGTGAAAGAAAGGTACCGTCCCTGTCCATGCCTGCTGTACCATGAGTCAGCGGTAATATGCACCTTACCGCTGACCGCCCTGTCCAGCGAGGCATGGACATTGCCTTCCACATGCCGGTAGAGAGACGGAATCGCCTTCTGTGAGAAAAAGTGGCGTTTGGGAACCTGCCACTGAGGAACCGCACATTGAACAAACTCACGGAAGGGGGCCGAGTCTACCAACTGAAAAGGCAGCAGCTGAAGTGCTAGCAATTTAGCCAAGCTAGCATTCAACCGCTGGGCATGTGGATGGCTGGGAGTGTACTTCTTTCTACGGTCCAGCAGCTGGGGCAGGGAAATTTGCCTGCTGCAATCGGACGTCGGTGTACTGCAAGTACTTGGTTGTGACACACCTAATTCTACACCTTCAGTCCTCTCAGAGCAGCTTTCAGAGAGCACTGAAGGTGTAGTGGGGATGGAGATCCCAGCTGATGAGGAGCAAAGAGAGGTCCGCTTAGTTCTTTGGTGTGGGTCTTTTATGTGTGCCTGCCAACGAGCTGCATGGCAGGTCGACATATGTCTGGTCATGCTTGTGGTGCCCAAGCGGCTGATGTTTTGGCCACGCGAGATACGCTTGAGACAAATATTGCAAATAGCAGTGGTGCGATCTGATGCACTCGTCTCAAAAAAGGCCCACACCAAAGAACTTTTCTGATAACGTGCAGAGGCAGCGCCCTGCACAGGCGGAGCTCTGCGGTGTTGCACAGTTGCTGTGCTGGCCTCTACCTGGCCTCCAGGGGGCATCCTGCCTCGTTGGACATGTGACGCCGCATCCTCCTCGTCCTTCTCCTCATCCTCTCTCCCTTCAGGCACCCACGTGGAGTCAGTGACCTCATCATCCCCTCCCTCTTCACCACTAGAGCAAACCTGGCAGTAAGCTGCAGCTGGTGGAACAGTACTGCCAGATTCCTCAAGCTGGGTATCATCATCCGAGCCTTCGAATCGTTGGGCATCCTCCTGGAGCATGTACCCAACACTGTGCTCAAAGAGTTCGGGGGACTCCTCAGGAGGACATGGTGGGTCTAGGGAAGGGGTGGCTGATGATGCCATTGAGTACGCGTTGGCAGCTGCTCTGCCAGTACCCTGAGCCTGGGTGAGAGAGGATGAGGAGGATGAGGAGGGCTTGGTCATCCATTCTACCAAGCCTTCAGCATGATGCGGCTCCACATGTCCAGCTGCCGAAAACAAAGACGCGCGTGTCCCATGGCCACGTGCTGATGACGATGCACGACCACGGCCACGTCCACTAGAAACAGAGCCTGCCTGCCCTGTGTTCTTGGCTCTGCACGCTCTGCCTCCCCTTGGCGGTCTTCCAGCCATTGTAGTCGGTAGTCCTGTGGGTGCTGCTGAGAAGAATATATAGGAGCTCTGTGTGATGCCACTAACACACTAGAAGTCCTATGGGTGCTTCTGCAAAGAAAATATAGGAGCTCTGTGTGATGCCACTAACACACTAGAAGTCCTGTGGGTGCTGCTGAGAAGAATATATAGGAGCTCTGTGTGATGCCACTAACACACTAGAAGTCCTATGGGTGCTTCTGCAAAGAAAATATAGGAGCTCTGTGTGATGCCACTAACACACTAGAAGTCCTGTGGGTGCTGCTGAGAAGAATATATAGGAGCTCTGTGTGATGCCACTAACACACTAGAAGTCCTATGGGTGCTTCTGCAAAGAAAATATAGGAGCTCTGTGTGATGCCACTAACACACTAGAAGTCCTGTGGGTGCTGCTGAGAAGAAAATATAGGAGCTCTGTGTGATGCCACAAACACACTAGAAGTCCTATGGGTGCTTCTGCAAAAAGAAAATATAGGAGCTTTGTGTGATGCCACTAACACACTAGAAGTCCTGTGGGTGCTTCTGAAAGAAAATATAGGAGCTCTGTGTGATGCCACTAACACACTAGAAGTCCTGTGGGTGCTGCTGAGAAGAAAATATAGGAGCTCTGTGTGATGCCACTAACACACTAGAAGTCCTATGGGTGCTTCTGCAAAGAAAATATAGGAGCTCTCTGTGTGATGCCACTAACACACTAGAAGTCCTATTGGTGCTTCTGAGAAGAATATATAGGAGCTCTGTGTGATGCCACTAGAAGTCCTGTGGGTGCTTCTGAGAAGAAAATATAGCTCTGTGTGATGCGACTAACACACTTCAAGTCCTATGGGTGCTTCTGCAAACAAAATAGATGATCTCTGTGTGATGGGACTAACACACTTCAAGTCCTATAGGTGCTTCTGGGAAGAAAATATAGCTCTGTGTGATGGGACTAACACACTTCAAGTCCTATAGGTGCTTCTGGGAAGAAAATGTAGCTCTGTGTGATGGGACTAACACACTTCAAGTCCTATAGGTGCTTCTGGGAACAAAATATATGATCTCTGTGTGATGGGACTAACACACTTCAAGTCCTATAGGTGCTTCTGGGAACAAAATATAGGATCTCTGTGTGATGGGACTAACACACTTCAAGTCCTATAGGTGCTTCTGGGAAGAAAATGTAGGTCTGTGTGATGGGACTAACACACTTCAAGTCCTATAGGTGCTTCTGGGAAGAAAATATAGATCTCTGTGTGATGGGACTAACACACTTCAAGTCCTATAGGTGCTTCTGGGAACAAAATATAGGATCTCTGTGTGATGGGACTAACACACTTCAAGTCCTATAGGTGCTTCTGGGAAGAAAATATAGGATCTCTGTGTGATGGGACTAACACACTTCAAGTCCTATAGGTGCTTCTGGGAAGAAAATATAGGTCTGTGTGATGGGACTAACACACTTCAAGTCCTATAGGTGCTTCTGGGAAGAAAATATAGGATCTGTGTGATGGGACTAAACACACTTCAAGTCCTATAGGTGCTTCTGGGAACAAAATATATGATCTCTGTGTGATGGGACTAACACACTTCAAGTCCTATAGGTGCTTCTGGGAAGAAAATATATGATCTCTGTGTGATGGGACTAACACACTTCAAGTCCTATAGGTGCTTCTGGGAAGAAAATATAGGTCTGTGTGATGGGACTAACACACTTCAAGTCCTATAGGTGCTTCTGGGAACAAAATATAGGATCTCTGTGTGATGGGACTAACACACTTCAAGTCCTATAGGTGCTTCTGGGAACAAAATATAGGATCTCTGTGTGATGGGACTAACACACTTCAAGTCCTATGGGTGCTTCTGGGAAGAAAATATAGGTCTGTGTGATGGGACTAACACACTTCAAGTCCTATAGGTGCTTCTGGGAACAAAATATAGGATCTCTGTGTGATGGGACTAACACACTTCAAGTCCTATAGGTGCTTCTGGGAACAAAATATAGGATCTCTGTGTGATGGGACTAACACACTTCAAGTCCTATAGGTGCTTCTGGGAAGAAAATATAGGTCTGTGTGATGGGACTAACACACTTCAAGTCCTATAGGTGCCTCTGGGAACAAAATATAGGAGCTCTGTTTGCTGCCAGTGCCTGCCTGCCACGAACACACTACAAGCCCCTCTTTCTAAATCAATCTTTCTAAATGAATCTATCTAACTCAATCTCTCTAACTAAATCTAGCAGAGTGACACAGAACGATCCTGCTCTATCTACGCCGGAACAGCATGTGACCGGCGCAGACGGCGTGGCGGCCTTTTATAAGAGGGGGCGTGTACTAAAGCCCCTGAGCTGTAATTGGCTACAGGCGTCCTGCCTGTAGCCAATTATGGCTCTTCGAGTTTCCGGCGCTGTGATTGGCCAAGCATGCAGGGTCACAGTGCATGCTTGGCCAATCATCAGCCAGCAATGCACTGCGCCGGCCGCGCCGGCCGCAATGCATTGCGGGGCCGCTCGCATCACACGAACGTGATGCGAGCGGCCAAAATAGTTCTGGGCTCGCCGAGCGAGCGAACACCCGGTGCTCGATGCGAACATGGGTTCGCATCGAGCACCGGGCCCATCCCTATTCCTGACCAGTACACCACGCCAAGGATAGAGGATGCCTTACAGAGTTTATCTGGAGCTAAGTGGTTCAGTGTGATGGACCTCAAGAGTGGGTATTACCAAATCCCCATGCATCCAGAAGATAGAGAAAAGACTGCCTTCATAACCCCAGTAGGGTTCTTTGAGTTCAACAGGATGCCTCAGGGCCTATCTGGAGCTCCTGCTACATTTCAACGCCTTATGGAAAGGACAGTTGGAGACATGAATCTCATAGAAGTCCTTGTGTACCTGGACGATGTCATTGTCTTTGGAAAGACTTTGGAAGAACATGAAGCCAGATTGGAGAAAGTACTGAAGAGGCTCAGTGAAGAGGGACTCAAACTTTCCCCCGAGAAGTGTCGGTTCTATCAGTCTTCTGTGAACTATCTGGGACACATAGTGTCTGAAAAAGGAGTGGCTACAGACCCTGAGAAGTTGGAGGCAGTTACTTCGTGGCCAAGACCCACAACAGTTACAGAACTTTGGTCTTTCTTGGGGTTCTGCTCCTACTACCGCAGGTTTGTGGATGGGTTTGCCCGCATTGCAAAACCCCATAAACGAACTGCTCAAGACAGAAGGAGAGGAAGATGGATTGGGGCCTATGAGGCCCGGTGAGTCGGTTCAAGACCAATGGAACTCAAGGTGTGAAGAGGCTTTCAGAACCTTGAAGAGAAGTCTCACCACAGCCCCAGTTTTGGCCTATGCTGACCCCACCAGACCATATGAGCTGCATGTTGATGCCAGCCATGAGGGCCTAGGTGGAGTACTCTACCAGGAGTATGAAGACCAGCTACGACCAGTGGCCTATGTGAGCCGGAGCCTGACCCCCTCCGAGAAGAACTACCCCACCCACAAGTTGGAGTTCTTAGCCCTCAAATGGGCAGTAGTTGACAAACTGAGAGACTATCTTTATGGGGCCGAGTTTACTTTAAAAACAGATAACAACCCCTTGACCTATCTATTCACCACCGCCAAGCTGGATGCAACTGGACACAGATGGTTGGTGGCGTTGTCTGGATTCAATTTCAGCCTCAAGTACAGACCAGGGGCTGGAAATAGGGATGCAGATGCCCTGTCCCGAAGATCCCATGTCATGGTCGATGACTGGGAAGACTGGACCCAAGTGGCACCAGAAGGAGTGTGAGCCCTTTGTCAGGGGGCTGAACTCCAAGCCAGAGGAGGATCCAGAGCTGAAGAGATAGGAGTTACCACAGTGGGAGTCCCAAAGTGTTACTGTGGGGTAACTCAACTAGAAGAAGAGTGCCTACCAAAGCTGTCCAAGAAAGAGTTAAGGTGTGACCAATTGGAAGACCCCATGGGGAAATTGGTCCGGGAGGCACTGGAAGACAAGAGTCCAGAGGGACTCCGACTTCACCCTTCCAAAGAAGCTCGCTTACTAAGGAGAGAGTTGGACAAGTTACAGGTGCATCAGGGAGTGGTCTACCGAAGGGGCCCCTCTGATAGCTCAGAAGATAAGTGGCAGTTGTTTCTCCCCGAGAAGCATCGAGAGACTGTGCTGATTGCCTTACATGACCAGCATGGTCACCTGGGAGCAGAGAGAACCTTCCAACTTGTCAGAGACCGGTTTTACTGGCCCGGCATGAGGGCCGAAGTGGAGGAGTATTGCCATTCCTGTGCAAGATGCATTCAGAGAAAGACTTTACCCCATCAAGCTGCCCCAATGGGCCATCTACAGAGTCAAGGCCCAATGGATCTGGTATGCGTTGATTTTCTCTGCCTTGAACCCGATTTGAGTGGATTGGGAAATGTTCTGGTGGTAACCGACCATTTCACCCGTTATGCTCAGGCTTTCCCAACCAAGGACCAGAAGGCCTCTACAGTAGCCAAGGTACTTTTGGAAAAGTACTTTGTTCATTATGGACTACCACAGAGAATCCATTCAGACCAAGGAAGGGACTTTGAGAGTCGCCTGATCAGGAAGCTACTAGATTCTCTGGGAGTAGAGAAGACTAGAACTACACCATATCACCCTCAAGGTGATGCCCAGCCTGAAAGGTTCAACAGGACCCTATTGAACATGTTGGGAACTTTAGAAACCGAGAAGAAGCAACATTGGAGTCAACACATATCAGCTCTGGTGCATGCCTACAACTGCACCACAAGTGATGTGACAGGTTTCTCTCCTTACCGACTTATGTTTGGGAGAGAAGCAAGATTGCCAGTGGATTTGGCCTTCGGCATTTCCTTAGACCATGCCTCTGCTGCCTCCCACAAAGGATATGTGGACAGACTGAGGCACAGTTTGAAGATAGCTTATGAGAAAGCTCAAGCGGCCTCTGACCAGAGGGGGGCCCGAAATAAGAGGAACTTTGACTTGAAGGTTCGAGTACAGGACCTACAGCCTGGGGACCGTGTACTGTTACGAAATCTAGGGATCCCTGGAAAACACAAGATTGCTGATAGATGGAGATCAGAGCCGTATATCATTTGTAGAAAACTTCCAGGATTGCCTGTCTATAAGTTGAAGCCAGAAGGAAGAGTGGGGCCTTTGAAGACCTGGCATAGGAATCACTTGCTCCCACTCACTGAAGCAGTCAGAATACCTCCGGCAAGAGACGTACCTGAGTCTGTTTCCATTCTGGATACCCCCAGGCCTAACACTCAGTCTCAGACCTCCCGAGCTAGGGGTGGACAGGACCCCCAACCAGACGAAGAAAGAGGAGAACTTGAATGGCTATGGCCTTCCTCAACTTCAGGAAATTCCGCCATAGATCTTCCACCTACTGAAGATGTGGAAGATGGAACATTGAACCCAGAAGCTACAGAGTTTGTTCCATTCAGTGTTGTGTCTGAGTGCTGGGAAGATATCCCTGGTCTCTACTCAGAAGAAGAAGAAGAAGAAGAAGTAGATGTTTCAGAACCAGAGATGTTGCCAGAATGTGTTCCTGAAGAAGTCCCAAGAGAACAGAGAGCTCGCAGAGTTGTGAGGCCTCCCAAGAAGCTAACTTACCCCAAGATGGGAAAAAGTTCAGAGGACTCTGTTACCACAGCAAGAAGAAGTGCTGAACGCCCTGACCCATCCACTGTTCATTTGGTGGAGGGCAACCCCAGCTCACTCTCTGGCACAGTTAAACAGGTCGCCCACACTGAAGTGACCTGTAGACAGGACAGCTCCCCATCTTATGCTAATTGGTGGGAAGCTCCTCTGTCTGAATTATGTGAACGTGTTGTTTCAAAGAAAGCTTGTAGTTTGAACAATGTCTTTGGGGACCAAAGATTCAAAGTGGGGGGAGTGTGTAGCGGGGTCGTACCCCTTTTAGGGGAAAAGACTACATTCCCCATAATTCCCCAGGCTCCCGGGAGGCTGTTTGTTTCCGCCCAAGAGGCTTCTGGGGGAGGTGATAAAAGGGAAGAGGAGAGACCGCCTCCTCCTCTTCTGACTGGGCTGGTGACGCAGACACTCCTGATTGAGGAGACACCTGTGCGGACCGGGACTGCTGAAGGCCTGAAGCCTGGGCCTTGCAGCAGACAAAGTGAGACTCTCAACCCTCAGAGTCAGCAGCAGCGGAGCGGAGACTTTTCCCTACAGTCGGTCGGTCGGAGAGAGGACCGGAGCGCAGGGGCTGTGACGGAGGAGGCCGGACACCGCCATTGGAGGTCCCGGAGCTGAGGACGGTACCCAGGAGTGGTGAGCGAGCTGAAAGGCTCATCCTACATTGCTACATACACTTTTATGCCTATTGAACTGCCAAGGCACAATTTACCTCAGAGCAGCAGATGTTACTTTCTGTGGATTACAAACACACCATTTAAAGCTACATGTGCACCACCTCTACAGTTCTCTTGCCGGTGAAGAATACTGTAATTATTCAAGGACTGAGCTCTATTGCTAGGGATCAGGCCTGGTCCGTTAGGTAGGCGCAGATAGATTTGTTGTACCTCAGGGGTACATAGCAGACGGTCGCCACACTTGGCGCTCCGTTCCCCATTGCTAGTTTGATACATATATGTGTACATGTTAAAGTGCATATTGCAGGGACCTGCTAATGTGTTGTAAGTCAAATGTTTAAATGCATGTTACTACTTCTTTTCCTTACTACCAAAGTAAAGCCAGTTATTCTTATCTCAGCAGTCTGCTTGTGAGTTTGAATCCATTACACTTAGAGTATAAGTGATATTTATATGTGCATAGATACATACCCCTTTACTAACTGTGCCAGAGCGGGTAGAGCAAAATTGCCGGGGGTTGGTGGAGCTGTACTCAGGGACCCAAAACAAACCAGCGGCCCTCTTAACTGGGGGTAGCGCTACAAATATATAAAAAAAACATTTTTTTTTCCCTCAGTTTAGGCCGATACGTATTCTTCCACGGGACACGCGATCACACTCACGGAGATCGCGGCGGGGCGTACACCCGCAAACCGCTTCTTAAAGGGCAACGTACAGGTACGTTAATATGCCTGTACGTTGCCCTTCTGCCGACGTATATCAGCATGAGCCGGTCGGCAAGCGGTTAAAGTGTAACTGAGTGAAGATGGATTTGAACACCTTTTAGGTTTTTATTGCTGTCTGTGCCTCCTTTAGGGAGATTCACCCTCTCTATTTGTCCTGTTTATCAGTAAAAGACAATCCCCCATAATAGGGGGGAAATCTTCCAATAGGGACACTGGTTTTGGTGAACTGGGAGACCCCAAGGGATTCTCTTAATTTGCAGGGATTTCCTCTCACTTCCTGTTTGGCTATGGGGCAGGAAGTGATTGTAACTCTACCCAATAGGACACAGATGGCAAAATAAAACTAACAGGGGTTATAATCCTCTCTTACTCTATCCAAAATGAAAAAAATAAAGTTTTTCCTATAGTTTTACTTTAATAACAACCTGACAGTTTTGCCTTCAGTTATACTCTAATGTAAAATACACTGACTGTTATTGCATGAAAGTATTTATCTACAAAGGCTCTAACAAGGTAAATGGCCATGTCTCGCAGGCGATTTTGTAGCATTGCTCTCCCCAGGGAATATTCATATTATGTGTTGGATTATTGCAATGTGTTTATGTGTGTTATTGAATTTTGAATGGGCTGACAGCACACTTTGACAGATGAAAAAGTGCATATAGAATTCTGGGCAACACAGCGCACCACATCGCACACTATGTGTATTGGTGTAAACTCTACAGCAGGTGCATTGGCAGCTAATGTACAAGTGTTCTGGGTTGTCTTGCATAATGGCTCTGTAAGGCAAAAGACATATACATATCATGGGTTAGGGAGCAGTGGGGTAACGCACAGTAAAGCATGCATTTTACCATGTTACATGAGTGTAAATGGGCCCTAAAAAGAATTTGGGCCGTAGCTTGCTGTGGTTGCCCTTTTTCTGGCTGATGCAAAACTGTCCTGCTGCTGGCTAATTTTTAATAAGCTATCATTAAGAATTAGGAGACCGCTGGTTATACGTACAGTGTAAACCTGGCCAGCAGCAGGTCATTTTTAATGAGGGAGAATTGGCTAAACTGTACTAGAGAAAATGAATACAAGCAGGTGTAGTTTAGTTATTGAGAGATAGACTTTTTGCAGTATGTCAGCTTCAGTATTCCCTCATTTTATTCAATGGAGCTGCTAGTGATCGGGGTATACTAACAATCTGTAGCTCTGCCTAGATAAGCATTGTAGTGAGCTTTAGCAGTAAGTATCTGTGCAGCTACAAATCCCCAAAGTAAAGAGGCAGAGTTTTATAGCTACAAATTATGTTCAAACGTTGTTAGCGTTATATGGCCCCAATTGCATACCTCCCAACTTTTTGATATGGGAACAAGGAACACCTATTAGCAAAAGTATATAGGCATAGGACACACCCCCTGCCACCCTTAAAGAAGAATTATACCAAAAAAAAAATGGTTAGTTATACCCACAAGTGCTTTTTTTATCACTACTGTTCTGTTATACTGCCTTTTGAAATTTACAAATTCAACAATCTAGAAATTAGATGAAAGGTTTAGCACTGGGACACACTTTTTGGAAGATAAAAAGTGCATTTTATATAGAACTATATAGAGCAGACCAAAATGAGGGACAAATTAGGAGGAAAGAGGGACAGAGGGACTTTGTTCCAAATCAGGGATAGTCCCTCGAAATCAGGGACAGTTGGGAGCTGTGCTAATTGTGCTGCTGCTATAATCCAGTTGACAGCTGGACTCTGGATGTTAAAGTGACATTAAGGCCCTTTTTACACGGGTGTTCCGTTTTGTCTGTTTTTTATCCATCCGTTGACGGATGAAGAACGTACATCATTGAATCTCTATGGAAAAACGGATATAAATGAATAATCTTCTATTTGCATCTGTTTACATGGGGATTGTATGTTGCACATGCTCTATATAATTAAATTACTTAAGAAATAAAAGACACAACCACCAGTATGGCATTTAATTGGCCGCGGCACCTTTATTGGTATAATAAATAAATAATTTTATTTAATAAGATCAATCCTCAGTAAACAATAAATTCTATTCAAAATATTATTTTATTAATAACCAACTCTAAATTCGCTCAGTTATATAACTCGAGCATTAATGAAAAATTCATAAAACAAAGTCCCCCACCAGCCGGGTTTGTTGAAAACAAACCAAGGCTACCCCAGCACCGCGGCCTGCTCAATACAAGTCTGAAGGCCTAGATTAAATATATCTAATCCAACATCTGAAAGATGAATACCATCTTGTCTATAGAGACCTGGGAAACCTCCTTCCAAGTCAATATGACGGAAAGAAAATCCTCCTAGTAATGGCAAGAATTTTTCTAGAGAATGGTTAATTCTACGCCTAACTTTTTCAAGGGGTTTTCCACCAGCTGAATCCAACCAGTGCAAACGAGAAACCATTTCTGAAAAAACTATACATGTGTGTGGAAATGAAAGTTTCAAAATCTGTAAATCATGTTTAATCCGAAACATCAAATCTAAAGTTTTAATTCTTCCAACGTCATTACCACCAAGATGCAGAACTAAAATATTTGGAGAAGGCCAGGAATGAAATAAAGTAGAAAGGTGAAAGAAAAGATCAGTCTATTGTAGCCCTCTGATGCCTTTCCAGAGAATCTGAAAATTATGTGAAGGTAAAGACAGGTTGGAACCATAGCAACGTTGAGAAGCCCTCTTATGAGCCCAGTGTATATATGAGTGACCAACTATCCAAATGAAAGATTTTGTACCTAAAATCAGAGAGATAGATTAGGGCGAATGTAAATATTAAATCTGCTAGATTCCCATCTACCTAAACGCATAATTACAGAATCATTCAGACCCAATCTAGCAGCTTCAGTGGCGGCTCCAATCCGAAAAGAATGAGATGAAAATTTGAATGACGAAAGACCTAAATGACTAAAACAGAGTTTTAGAACTGAAGAAAACTGAAACTTTGTCAATGGAGAGGAGTCTAAATGAAGTAAGAAATGACTTCCAAATTTTGGTCTGCCAGAGAAATATTTATTTAAGATTAAAACAGGACAGATAACGGAGTCGCCGCAAGCCAATAGATTGAGCCAGCAACCTTTGCCCACCAAGTCAGTTTTGGATTTCCTTATAAAGATCTGGACTTTATCTACTGCAAAAAGGACCTCCGAAACTAACAAACCATCGAAACTGTGTTTGTTGCTGGGCAACATCTCTGAAATACGTAACGCAGCAAAAAACATCAAAACAAATGCTGCTTGAAAAAGTAAAGCCTCGTATTCAGATGTGCAGACCCAAGGTGTGGCCAAACACAGCCTAGACAGCACTTCGATAGTAATTGGTCTACGTGTATCCTGTACTGATCCTCCCTTTCTTAAACCTTTTAAAGCCTGTCTAACAGAAAAGAAACTATTGCAGGCAGGGAGGCCCTGCAACTTAAAGAAAAAGGAAACCCCGGCCATCGTTTTACTAATATGTTTAATAGAAAAATTATCCTGTAATAGAGAGCAGAGAAAAGCTAAAATGGAACTCTCCGTAGGCCGTGACCCCAGGAAATCAGAACCATCGTTAAATGTTTTCCATTTTTTCCATGCGACCAAATAATCAGTCCATGTTTTTGGAGCGACTGAATTTTGAATAGCTCGAAAAACCGGATTCAGACTAGATCCCACAGATGACTCGGACAGTGACAACCCATCATATCTGCCTTGGGCAACAGCTGCCTGAAGCGAACCATCTGTAACCGAGATAAAGCATCTGCGATGACATTGGATTCACCTGGTATATGTTTAGCTTTTATCCAAATATTAAATTTCAAGCATAGGAGCACCAAGTATCTTAATAATCTTATGACGGGCAAAGATTTAGATGAAAGGCAGTTTAATGCAAACATAACGCCCTTATTATCTGTGTGAATAATAATACGTTTATTCGCAAACTGCTGCCCCCAAATCTCTAATGCGACGACCACCGGAAAAATTTCCAACAAAACTACATTTTTAATATAACGATTTGAGATCCAGAAAGGGGGCCACGCGCCACAGCACCAATGCGAACGAAAAATAGCTGCAAAGCCATGTGATCCAGCTGCGTCAGTAAAAAGCTCGAAATCAGCTGCAAACACAAAGTCGCTCTGAAAAAGAGATCTACCATTGAAATCTATTAGAAATTTAGACCATACCATTAAATCGTCCTTCATCTCACAAGTCAATCTAATATGAGAAAAAGGAGATTTAAATCCCGACGTGGCCATCGACAATCGTCTGGAAAAGATTCTGCCCATCGGCATAATTCGTGTAGCAAAAGCTAAAAGGCCTAAAAAGGATTGAAACTCTTTCAATAACACCTTTCTCCTACGAATTAAAAAAGAGATTTGTGATTGTAATCTACTAATTTTCTCAACTGGTAGTTTATATTGAAATAGCAAAGTATTGATCTCTATGCCCAGAAACTCAATGATAGGAGACGGGAGGACAGTTTTACCTCTAGCTAATGGAATACCAAAATATGTAGCCATACGGAAGAATAATTCTAAAATGAGGGAACATATAGAAGAACTCGGGGGACCAATAAACAAAAAATCATCGAGATAATTAATTATTCCAGAATGTCCTGACTCAAAAATCATTACCCATTGGAGAAATGAAGCAAAAATTTCAAAATAATAACAAGACAGCGAACACCCCATAGGGAGGCATTTGTCATAAAAGAAAAAACCTTCAAAGCAAAAACCTAAAGAATTATGCGATTCGGGAGCTATAGGCAACAGTCTGAAAGCTGATTGTACATCTGCTTTAGCCAATAACGCACCACGACCAAATTTTCTGATTATCTGAATAGCGTCGTCGAAGGTAGCATATGTAACTGCAGCAGATGAAGTGTCAATCTCATCATTCAGAGAATTGCCAGAAGGGAATGAAAGATGATGGATCAGACGGTAAGAATTAGGCTCTTTCTTGGGAACTAAACCTAAAGGAGAAACCCGGAATTCCCTAAAAGGTGGGGTACTAAAAGGGCCAGCAATTCTATTCGCTGAGATTTCTTTAATTAACTTATCCTTAACTATCTCAGAATTGGTAAAAAACGATTTTAAGTTATCAACCAACTGACAGCCAGAACCTTGAAAAATAGGCAGCTGAAAACCAGACGAGAAACCCTCAGTTAACACCCGGGCCTTCTCCTTGTCTGGATATAGCGCCAGCCATGGGAGCATTGCGGACAGCCTCACTGGTGTGCAGACTTTTTGCATGCTCCCTATTGACTTGTCCTGCTGAAACTCTTTTAAAACATTTAACTACTGGATGATTGCCAAAACAGAAGGAACACTCATGTCGGTAACGACATGAAGCTAACCATTTGCATTGCGATTCATTGTAAGCATAGCATGTGCCTTTTTTGTAAGCTGAATTTGGGGTACTTTGTATAAATTGTGGCTGTGGTCTATTAAAATTTTGTTTTTGCGGAGTAATTAAATTTAACCACAAACCAACATCTTTGTTTCCCCATTTAAGACTAGGATAGATTGCAATTTTTTGGCGAAAGGATTCGTCATAATTAAACCAACCCATGCCGCCAAAACTTTTGTATGCCTCCAGAATATGTTCTAAATGTTGAAAAAGCCCTGCGCATTTATTTGGGTGTCTCTCCCCCATTACAGCGGAAAATATGCAGAAAGCCTGTAGCCAATTAAAGAAAGACCTGGAGACAGGGCGCCGTCTAGCATCCTCCATGTTATCATCAGACCTTTTATCCAACTTAGATAAGAATTCTTTGGACACTGGTAATAATGATAACAAATCCAAAAATTCACCTTTCCATATCTTTTCTTTAATAGCAACTGGCAAATGAAAACCTAATGGAGACATTTCACATGGCAATACCTCCTTAAAACAAGTTTCTGGTATGGCAGGAGCTAAACTGATATTTTTAGGAGTGTTAATAGACATTAAAGAGTTAATATCAGTTTCCGCAGGAATAGAAGACCAAACATTAGCAGGGGAAGGAGATGTATGTTCAGGCTGAGTAGCAACTAGATGTTCATTAAACTTAGCTAGTGATAAAAGCAATTGACTCATCAAATCATTATTAGCAGACTCACCAGCCAGACTAGTCTCAGCAGGATTGCAAATAACTGGGATCTGGGCTCCAGCCGTTTCTGTCAGAATGTCTTCCACTGGACCTGTAAGGAGTGAAGAAGAAACAGGGGCCCTCCCTGCATCCAGCCTGGATGGCCTGGATGCGAGAGAAGCCGCAGCTCTAGTCTGTGATACTTGCCTGGAGTGCTGTCCGGATAGCTGGGGTGACCTCTCTGCCTGAGGCGGCAACATGCGCTGTGAAGCTGGCTGCAATGTAACATAACTGCGCTGTACCTGCTCCTCCCCCTGTCCATCATTGCCAGGGGATATGGACGAGCGCCGAGCCCGGCCTCTGCCTCTGCTAGAGTTGATAGGAGATGGCGAGAAGGCCCGCCTACTCCTCTTACCGCGCTGACTAGAATGCTGAGCCTTCTGCGCTGCCATCCCCCGCTCCCCTGAGGAGAGAGAGCTGCTTTCCTGCACTAGCGCCGGCCTTACCACCGCTGGTTCTTCAGGTAAGCCTTGCTGAGTGTCTGTCATAGATAAAGAGCGCTGGCTGTCTGTTAGAATGACCTGCTGGAAAATGTCCTCAGCTTCAGGTGTACTCAGGCATAACTGCTGTTCCGCCGGTGTAGTCACTGCTGTATCACTCCCAGCTGATAAGGCTAAACACCTCTGCAGCCATTCATTACCCCCCTCAGCCTCAGCCCGCTCTAATACCCTGCGCACCAGTGACTTCATGCTGGCTATTTGAAATTGCCGCTGACAGGCAGTGAAGCAATTCCAGTCACTTCAGGTAAACTGAGAGCAGGCTTGTGACACAGGGGGTTTATATAGCCTCTCCACACCTGTAGCTCACGTTTTTCCCGCTCTGCTGCCCTGTGACAAGCCTGCACACTTTTTATTTTTTATTTTTTTTTATAAATAATATAATAACTTTATTGTTTTTTTTTTTTTTTTTTTTTTTTTTTTTTTTTTAATATAATCCAGACACTATCCTAATTCTTGCCATTAAAGAGGCAACCACAATCCCATGTTGCGGGCCCTTTAATTGTGCCCGCTTTCATTGGCTTCTGTCAATATTTTTTGAAAGGGATCAAAGCCCCTGATAAAGAATGAAAAGCTATGCAGTAAGCAGGGCGAACATGGGATTGCATAAGGGGAATGCTGTGTTCTATTCCAGGTTGCCATTGGCTACAAGCAGGCTAGCAACAAGCGCTGATTGGAGGATGCAGCGGGCGCTCTAAAGCCTGCGAAACCGGAGGTTTTAAAAGGGGGAACCGGCCGGCCGTTACCGCAGTCTGCAGCACAAGACCGGGACTTCCACAAGCCTGTCAGGATGGAGCGCGGTTCGCCCTGCAGTCGTGAGAGCCTGCTACGCCAGCTAATTGGGAGGGCTCCGGCGGTGAGGAGTGGCTGAGACAGTGCCTGGAGGCTGGTCAGAACATAGCCTCGCCTGGTCCTTCCCCTGTCATGGCCGCTCTCATTACTGAGGAGAAAATGGAGGAAACCACAGCAGACATGCGCAGTCCGCGCCAACAGCCTCGGCGGGGAAAGAGGAGAGCAAAATCTACTGCTTCTCCTAGCCCACGGAAGAAGGAGAGGGCCAGCAGCATTCCAGTCAGAAGTGCCCCCCTGCGCCATACAGAAGTCAGTCAGCAAGCAGCTGCCAGCAGCCTGAGGGAAGGGAGTTCGCCTAGTGGGAGACATGCCATGACATTGCTGTTTCTGATTTGCATTTACTAGTGTCTTCTTTATCCAGTCTTGTGAATGACATTAAAGGGGTACACACAGGTGGTACTGAGGCAAGATATGCTGATGCTGATTTATATACAAAATTTAAAAGGCCGCACACAGGCAGTGGTGCTGGGATGGAAAATATGTTTGCAGATGCACATTTCTCTGGTGCTCTCCCTAGTTCTAGTCAAGCAGACATTAAAGGTGCACAAATGGCTGGTGCTATTTTACATAATAATTATGGTTGTATTAAAGAAACTAATGGCGCACAGTACACTGGTGCTTGTATAAATAACAGTAACAACACTGCTGTTGTAGGGGCACACTCAGGTGGTGCTATTCCGCAAAATAGTGATGGTGTGCGGGTAGATGTGGTCAGCCCGGTGTGGCGACAATTGGTGGATGGAGTGCACGGTGATGCTGCAAATATGTCAGCAAGTAGTAATATGGTGCTGCCGCATGCGAATAGGCAGATGAATCAGGTCATTACATCTCCGCGTGGTGCGGAGTCATCATTTAGATTACCTATGCCATGTGATGTTACCCCCTTGGGTTTTCATTTATCAGATTCGGTCAAAGAAAAAATTTGGAAGGGCAACTTTATTGAGCTATTGTCATTATTGCCCGCCTCCAAGGAATTTATGGCAAAATCTGATAGACGGTCTGAGGACCGGTCAGAGGAGGATCGTAGGAGGTCCGTTCCAAAAACATTTCAGAACTGGCTACAGGCCTTCTGCATTTACGCGGCAGTGCTGGGGGAACGTTTTCCAGAAAAATGTTCGGGTTTATTCCAGCACGTAGACATAATTGCAGAGGCTTTTCGCCACTTTGGGAGTATTGCTTGGTTCACATACGACGAGAACTTTAGGCAAAAGCTTGCAGTTCACCCGTCACTGCAGTGGGGTTGCAAGGACGTGGGTCTGTGGTTGAACCTAATGCTGCCGCAAAAGCCTCAATTTGCACCCCGGGTGGTGGCTCCACAGACTGGTTTTCGTAAAGGATGTTGTTTCGCCTTCAACGAAGGGCAATGTAAATTTTTTGCAAACTGCAGATATAGGCACGAGTGCTCATACTGCAGTGGTGCCCACCCGGCAAACAGGTGCTTTAGGAAATCGTCAACAAACTGCAGATATAGGCACGAGTGCTCATACTGCAGTGGTGCCCACCCGGCAAACAGGTGCTTTAGGAAATCGTCAACTTCTTCCTCGACACCTGCAGCTAGGGATGCGGGAGGGAAAGGCCAAGACGCCAGTGAACTTGTCAAGCATGCAGCCTTGGCTAGAACGATACCCAGACCGCAAGATGGCTCAGCTGCTAATTGATGGTTTTATGGGTGGTTTTCTGGTTCCTTTCTTTTCAGGCACAGGATGCGTCCTGGTTAAGAATTTGCGTTCTGCCAGGCTGCATCCTGATATAGTACAGGAGAAAATAAATAAAGAAGTTTTGGAGGGCAGGGTAGCTGGCCCTTTCAACCTTCCCCCATTTGAAAATTTCCGGCTCTCTCCTTTGGGAATCGTTCCCAAGAAAGAGCCGGGGAGTTTCAGACTTATCCATCACTTATGCTACCCTGCCAATGATTCGCTTAACGATGAGGTTTCTGAGGTGATGGCTCCAGTATCATATGCTTCTTTTGATGAGGCACTGGTACTGTTGCGACAGTTTGGGCAGGGAGCTTTGTTGGCAAAGGCGGATATCAAGTCTGCCTTCCGCCTGCTTCCCGTGCATCCTCAAGGTTTTAATTCCCTGGGTTTTCATTTTTTGGGCCGCTTTTATTTTGACAAATGCCTACCGATGGGTTTTTCCTTGTCTTGTTTTTATTTTGAGGCCTTTTCAAAATTGTTGCACTGGGTAGTTTCACAGTGCCTGCCAGAAGGGGGGTTTTTGCATTACCTCAACGACTTTTTGTTCATAGGTCCTGCGGGCTCGCAGTTATGTTCCAAGTCGCTTGATGAGTTTTTTCTAATGTGTACTTCTGTTGGTATCCCTATCGCTCATGAGAAGACTGTCTTTCCATCAGCTACCATTGAATTTTTGGGTATCACTATAGACTCTGAACGTATGGAGTTTAGACTCCCTGAGGCTAAGTTGTGCCGTATGAGATTGCTGATTTCTGTTTTTCTAACGAAACGTAAGGTGCTTTTGAAGGATGCACAATCCCTATTGGGGCTCTTTGCATTTGCAGCCAGGATCATTCCAGTTGCCAGAATATTTTCTAGGCTTTTTGCCTTGGCTACAAGTGGTTTAAAGTATCCTTATTCACATGTTCACCTCTCGGCGAATGTCAGGGAGGACTTGAAAGTTTGGGATTCTTTCCTTAGCATTTTAATGGTTCCACGGTCTGGCAGCAATCTCTTACGGACAACTTTCAGCTAAATTTCTTTACGGATGCCGCAGGTTCATCTGGTTTTGGAGCCTTTTTGGACGGCCGATGGTGTGCTTCCAAATGGCACTCCACCTGGCTCCACCAAGAGGTTTTGCGGAACATAGTCCTCCTTGAGCTTTTCCCGGTTGTAGTTTCTGTGGTGATATGGAAAGAGCATTTCATGAACCGTAGGGTGCTCGTGCATACGGATAGCAAAGGTGTGCTCTTTGCTATCAATATGCTGGCATCAAAATCCGAAATGGTTGTTAAACTGTTGCGGTTTTTGGTTCTGCATTGTTTACGTTTTAATATCTGGCAGAAGGCACGTTACTTACCTGGTCTAGAGAATGATCTCGCTGACGCTTTATCTCGTTCGCAGTTTCAGCGTTTTCAGGATTTGGCTCCTGCGGCGGATCAGGAAGGCACCCCCTGCCCGGAATTCCTCTGGGGCTTGATATGGGACTAATGGCTGCTCACCTCAAGAACTCGATGGCGCAGAAGACTTGGCGAGAATATGGGTTAGCGTGGTCAAGGTGGTGTTCTTTTTGCTCAAAAAATAATATCGAAGTGCTAGAGGTGAACGGTTACGTCGCATTAGCTTTTGTATCTTCTCTGTTGGAAATGGGTCTCGGTCCTGCTTCAGTTAGCAAGATTGTGGCTGGACTTTCCTTTTTTCTGAAATTTTCAGATCGTCCTGCATTGACTTCCTTTTTTCAGGTCTGTCAAATTCTAAAAGGTTTCCGGAAATCTATTCCTTTTAAAGATGAACGTCGGCCTATTTCAGTTGACTTGCTACTTAGGATACTGTCTGTACTGAAGTTGGTCTGCTATTCTGATTTTGAAACGTTACTTTTTAGGGCAGCGTTTTCGGTTACATTTTTTGGCGCCTTACGAATCGGTGAGCTTACGGCTCAGAATAGGTCTTCCTCTGCTTTTCTATTATCTAGTCATATAATACTGGGTACGGACAGTTTGCGCTTATTTATTTGTAGATCAAAAACTTTTGGTATGGGCAAAGGTCAGTGGGTTCAGCTGGGGAGGTCTCCTGATCCGGATATTTGTCCAATTCTCCTTGTAGCCGGGTATATGTCTCCACCAAGACTTATCCCCGATGACCAGGTTTCAATTCTCGGCTGTTCTTGCCTCATGCCTCAAGAAGCTTAATCTATCGGGTTATAAATTCTCTTCCCACTCCTTTCGGATTGAGGCGGCCACTGCTGCCAATCTGCTGGGTTTCCCTCCGGAGAGTCAAAAGAGGGTCGGTAGATGGGCTAGTGATAGGTATAAAATTTATGTTCGCCCTGAACTACTAATTTTATAATTCTGTTTCAGATCCAGCTTCTGCTGTAATTTGGATCGTAGGCCACTCTTACGTTTTCTGGGCTGGTAAGCAGGCTTCTTCCAGGATCTATTCGAGCAATTTAGGTCTGGATATTAATGACTGTACAGTTCTATGGTCTGGCATCCGGGGACTAAGATGGCGTAATCTTAGGAGTCATTTGATGCATTTGTCTTCCATTTGGCCGTCTCCTAAGGTCCTGGTAATCCATTTGGGGGCCAACGATGTCGGCAAAGTTAGGACCTGGGAACTGCTTTGTGAGATCAAAAAAGATCTTTACGAATTTAAGCTCATGTTCCCAGATGCTACCTTAGTTTTCTCTGAGATGATTCCGCGGCTTCTTTGGTCCCCATGCAGAAGTTTATTTTACGTGGATAAAATTAGGAGACGGCTGAATAGGACCATTCATAACTTTATAGTTTCTTTGGGTGGCTTGTCCTTCCGACATCTGGAGCTGGAAGGTTTTCTCCCGGGATTATTTAGAAGGGACTTGGTCCACTTGTATGAGATAGGCATTGACATCTTTAATATGGGCCTGCAGGCCCTAATAGAGCGTGCTATGGTGTTGGGGGGACCTCAATCAGGAGTTTCCCTCCTGACCTCGGTCTGTGGGCATTAGTCGTCCAGCATTGTCTGGATGGACACTGTGTCTCAAAATAATTTAGTTTGATATAGCCAAGATGGCTAAATGTTATTTAATTTAATACTTAATTTTAAGGTTACCCTTTGACCAACACCAGGGCCAAAACTATTATCCAAAACAAATAAAGTTGTGTTAAAAAGAATTCAATGTGTCTGTCTATTGTTTTGAGTTAATGACTCCTTAATGCTAGCCCATGACAAGCTATGCAGTAAGCAGGGCGAACATGGGATTGCATAAGGGGAATGCTGTGTTCTATTCCAGGTTGCCATTGGCTACAAGCAGGCTAGCAACAAGTGCTGATTGGAGGATGCAGCGGGCGCTCTAAAGCCCGCGAAACCGGAGGTTTTAAAAGGGGGAACCGGCCGGCCGTTACCGCAGTCTGCAGCACAAGACCGGGACTCCCACCCTCCCTCCCCATTTTATTTCATTTTACTTGTCCATTTACAGTCATGGTGTTGGTTAGTAGGGGATTAGTCGTCCAGCATTGTCTGGATGGACACTGTGTCTCAAAATAATTTAGTTTGATATAGCCAAGATGGCTAAATGTTATTTAATTTAATACTTCATTTTAAGGTTACCCTTTGACCAACACCAGGGCCAAAAATATTATCCAAAACAAATAAAATTGTGTTATAAAGAATTCAATGTGTCTGTCTATTGTTTTGAGTTAATGACTCCGTAATGCTAGCCCATGAATGTAAACCGACAAACGGTCAGTTTTGCATTCGTTTTGTACTGATATTGGATGTAAAAAAAAAAAACTGTACAACTGATGTAAAACTGACAAGGACCTTATGAGACACTGATGCAAACTGATCTGTTTTTTCTTTGAAAAAATGTGACTGAACTGATGAAACAAATAATAAAACATAATAATAATAATAATAAAACATGTTATACTTACCTGCCGTGTGCAATGGTTTTGTTCAGAGCAGCCCTGATCCTCATTTATGGGGTCCCACACCAGTTCTCCTGGCTCCTCCATTCCGGCGAGTGCCCCCATAGGAAGATGCACTCCCGAGCTGCTTTGTCTCTGTCCCGTGATGCAAACAGTGTGGCTCGGCCCTGCCCCAACTCCCTCATCACAAAATTTGATTGACAGCAAAAAACAGCCAAAAAGATGGACCAGGAAACAAAAATTGCAGAAAGGGGAGTATATCCATTTTCCAGTTTCTTTGTGCATCATGGCAACATACTACATGGCAGCATACTCTAGGCATTAACTTATAAAACCCAGGAGGGTTATCGTTAACTTGCAAAACGGGGAAGAAGCAAGTAAACAAAATTATTTATTTTGTTAGAATTAGGGATTAGGCATAAGCTCAAGCATGTTTGGACCCTAATCAACCCACCACGTCAGGAAGCTTTCACTTTATGGAGCCAGAGGAGGGGAATACTTTGGCCAACCCTCCTGTCATAAATGTTTTAAAGAACTTGGGGACTTTCTTCATATGGTCTGGAATCTCAAATTACTGCCTTTATTTATATTACCTTCAAACTCCCCAACATCTGTAACCATAAGCAGGGTTGCTGTTAGAAATCACGGGGCCCCATACAGCCTACCTGACAGGGCCCCCCCACCCCCAGCCAAAAGAGACTGAGGATATGAATGAATAGGAAGCACTTTTATGCTGTAGTAAGCACAGTTTACTATGCTTCAGCGATGAATGGACACAGGAGTGATTGGTACTGATCACTCACTGTGTTCATTCACGAAAGGAAAGGGCCAGTAAATTACATATTTACAAGCCCCTTCCCCCACTGTCCGTCCTGAAATATCCCCCTGTGTGCCCGCAGCAGCTGCCAGTGGGAAATGAGGGACTGCTGGGGGGAAAGGGGCACACAGTGTGGCCCAGACAGCAGATAGAGAGGGTACATGTGCTAGAACCAATCCCCCTGCAATGCAGCCAGAGGGAGGGAGAGGAGGAGAAGATGGCAGCACTGCGGGGGGCAGAAGAGGATCAGTGTCTGCAATAAGACAGTGCAGCCAGCCTTCCTGCTCAGCAGGTGCCCGGGCCCCCCTTTTGAACTTATGGGGCCCGGGCCTAGTACAGGAGGGCTAGCTGTACTGCCTTATCACTATCACTTCAATGGATACACAAAGAACCTCTTAACATTAGTATGTGGAAGAAAATTGATTAACCAAAGCTTACCCTTGTACAGTATAAACAGACATATGAGGCCAGAGGGTACTGTGGAAAATTCAATAAAATCTGGGGTGCCTGGCTGGACAATCAGGACACCAGTGACATACTTTCTGCGCTGATTACTGATTTCACCTCTTAAAACACTCCTATGTCCTATTCCACTGTGTTCTATGATTAGTAATGAACCTATATGACACATTGACATAACATTTTTTCCCTATTTCCTTTTATTAGGAAACTAGTATAAGCACGTATGGTGAATTGGTTCTCTTATCTCTGAGTTTTTTTTTTTGTTTTGTTTACTTAACTATTGTTTGTAAGCTTCCCATTCATTCAGTTGCTCAGAGGTTATTTGTCACATACACTCTGACTGATTGTTTGTACCTTACCCAATGTTCCAGTGAATGATAATCTTGTCATATGTTTGTATGGAAAACTATTTGTAACACCCTCCTAGTTAGGCTCCTAGGATGCTAGGTAAATTGAGTTATTTTGGCTCCTCTGTAATCAGTGGAGCAGTTTTTGTGTGCTTTGGGCTGTTCTGGATCTCACAGGCTGCAGGTTTGATTACTTCCCCCTGCATTCTGGAGGATTCTAGAATCATAGTGGGCTGGAAAGTCAGCTGACCAGCCTGAATATTTATGGTGTTTCAGCCAATCTCTGGGGAGGTGTGCCCAGTAGGCAGCTAAAGTTCATAAAAATAGTCTGAAGCAGCCTGGTTCTTGTCCTATTGGAGAAGTATCACAGCAATAGGGGCTCTGCCCCTCTGAGGCAGTTTTTGCTAGAGTTTTCTGGTGTTCGAGGTCCAAGCTGTGGCAGGGCTGGGGGGCTATTCTTCATCATCTCTATAGCGAACTAAATAGTCTTACCTAAAGGACCTGGTCTGGAGAGCTCACTTAGGAGTACCCTGTGGAAGTTGGAAAGGGTCTATCTGTCCTATGACATTGTGTGAATTGACTTCTCCCTCACTGAAGAGTGTCTGATGGAAACTGGAAGGAGGCATGGTGTTATCCTGTGACATTGTGCATATTGACCTAAGCACTAGGTCCTAGTGACTGTGTGCTGTTTTTCCCTTAGGTGAAAGTGCCAGTGATAACCCCAGCTGAGACAGTCTCTATAAGACCTCAGTTCTTTTTTCTGTTCCTGGTGGGGAGGGGGGGGGGGGGGGCTGTACAGAGAAGTTTAAAATAATGAAGTGTGTGCTCTTCTTATTATTCAGAGTCTTGGAACTTCCTATATCACCCTAAATCCGCTCCCAAGTTTTAACTAGCAAACAAACTTAAAAAGTAAAATCCCTAGACTGTTCATTTAAGCTGGAGTGAATGGGCTGATGCTGTGTGCTTGGCTGCCTCTGCACTAGTTTGTGAAAGAACCAGTTAAATTACAATGGCTCCTTTAATGGTAGAGCTACATATTCTATGTGTGTATGTTTTATTCATATATGCAATAAAACAAGTTAAAATAAAAGAATACCTTGGCCTCTTACCATTGGCTAGGTACAGTGACCGCTTGCTGTCACTGTACAGAAGCTTGTGCTCTTTGTCTCTAGTAAATTTAGGCCTAGCCTTACTATGTTGTATTTAAAATTGTTCATCTGCTGGCTAATTTTAAATTGCTGTGTTATCTTGGGTCTAAAGCCCCATACACACGCTCGGATTTTCCGAGGACCAGTTCCGTCGGATCATGTCCGTCGTACTTTGTCCGATGTTGGTGTTGCGTACACACGGTCGGACAAAGTTGTCGGAAAATCCGATCATTCTGAACGTGGTGACATTTGTTGCGTACGACGGGACTACATAGAGGCTAGAAGCCAATAGCTTTGGTCTTGTAATGTGATCTGAGCATGCGTAGCACTTTGTCCGTCAGACTACGCTACATACGATCGGAATTGGTGTGATTGGACTTTGTTGTCGAAAAATCTATCCAGCAGGAGATAGAACTTTGTCTGTCGGACAATCCGATGGAAACTGTCCGATGGTGCCTACACACGGTCGGAATTTCCGCCAACATTGTCCGATAGGACAGAATCCATCGGAAAATCCGACCGTGTGTATGGGGCTTTATAGTTCCTGTAGTAAAACACTTCTTGTACTCTTTTTCTCTAGTCAATTCCTTCCATTCCTTCCTCCATAAAATTGTTCTGCTGCAGGCCAACTTTACATGTATCATATGCGGTCTCCTAATTGCTAACCCGAAAGCTTGATGGGAATTAGCCAGCATCATTTGTGAATTTTTGAAACCTCAGTCTGGATAAGGCCCCGTTCACTAGGGCACATCTTTGTGTACATCCATACAAAAGGGCCATCTTTGCACTCACAGGATGCACAGGTGTTTTGTACATCTCCTTGCAGGCAGTCCCAATTCATGCCAATTGGAACACAATGTAGTCAGTCCCTGAGTTATGAGCAAGATAGGTTCTGTAGGTTTGTTTTTAAGTTGAAGTTGTAAGAACAGGCACATTTTTTCAGTGTAATTCCAGCCAAAAAATTATTTTTACGTTCTGGATAGCATAGGGAAGCGTTAACTGGCCATGCAGTGATGTAGGATTGCTGACAGGTCCCGATATACATAATTGGTAATGCCTGCATGCAGATGTATGGAACACCTGTGCAACCTGTGTGACACTCATGTGAACGAGACCTAAGTATCTGGCCACCAAGGGAGTTGGTGTGAGGAAAAAGGGAAGTCTGGATGGCCGCACTTCAGCAAAAACTTCTTTATTAGGCAAAAGATAAAATCCAAAGTAGTGACATCTCATGCGATACAGCAAAACAGCAACAGTAGCTTACACGTTTCACGCCTCAAAGGCGCTTAGTCATAGCTTGAAGGGAGTTGGTGCGAATATGTGCCCAACTGCAAATTTCAGGCATGGTGTAAAAAGTCTACTCCCTCTACCATAGGAAATGGTATCCAGGATAGAAAAGACATTAATGCCCCATACACACGATCGGATTTTCTGACAACAAATGTCGGATGTGAGCTTGTTGGCAGAAAGTCAGACCGTGTGTATGCTCCATCGAACATTTGTTGTCAGACTTTCCGCCAACAAATGTTGGCTAGCAGGTTCTTAAATTTTCCAACAAATGTTTGTTGTCGGACTTTCCGATCATGTGTACACGACAAGTCCGTCAGACAAAAGTCCATGCATGCTCAAAATAAAGTACGAGCCGGAGATACACTGTAACTAGCGTTCGTAATGGAGATATCACGTACGTTTTGTACATCACTACATTCGTAATTGTTGGCCAAAATTTGTGTGACCGTGTGTATGCAAGACAAGTTGGAGCCAACATCCTTCGAACAAAAATCCACGGTTCTGTTGTCGGAAAGTCCGATCATGTGTACCAAGTCGCGTTAGTGTGCTATGAGGATGCTGACTAATCAATATGCAGGTGCACCAGCTGGTTGTAGACTCCTTGTTTGAGCAGCCATTCATTGTAAATAAAAGAGCAGCTCAATGAGTCTGTGACTTGGTCACAAGAAAATACATAGCTTTCAGGTAAAGGTGATGTTTGGTCTATTGCATGATTGGTTCTACTGCCAACCTGTCATTCATAGTAGCACCCTCCACCCCCGGATCTTAGGAGCAATTGCTAGAAGCACCTTGCATGCAGACTTTAGCTCTAGTACATTTGAAAGAATACTCTCCACCTTGAACAGCCAGCTAACCTTTGCTGTGAGATCTTTAAGGAATAATCCCATCCTTTATGACTGGTGTTGTTGTATTCCAACTGGAAATTGTAATTGGGAGATAGTTTAAGAGAGCTTAATTTGATAGATTTTTTTTTTTTACTGTGTCCACCACCACATATAGTTTTTCACTTTCCTGGTGATTTGAGTCCCCCAAATCCTTTGGCTCATAAATCAGTTCTGAGGAAGACATGTGTGCCAATGGGCCCACTTTACCATTGGGATGGTTAAACACTGCCAATGGGCTCACTTTACCATTGGGCTGGTTGAACAGTGTGTCAATGAGCACACTTTACCACTGGGATGGTTGAAACGTGTTCCCAATACTCTCAGATATTGAACTGCTGTAAGGGGAGTCACTGCCAGTACTGGTTTCACTTTTGATAGGATTTTTGAGATCTTGCCTGACTACAAAAGACTAGTGTAGTAGCTGTCATGGGTTGTTGTGGGCTTGTGTTTTTGTGAATGACCACACTGCTCTCCAGCATGGTCATTCACAACAAGCTGCCGACAGTTACAACTCCACTCTCTCTAATTCTATCTGAAGTAACAGGCTGTGGGCTGGCGGGAGGTGTTTTGGTCTGTATTTAGCAGCTTTCTTTACTGAGGAGACAAAGGAGGAGGAGACCGAAAGAGTGTGGGCTCTGTGCACACTGCCTGTTAACCCCCCCCCCAACACCGACATTGATGTCAGTCAGAGTCCATCTTCTTTGTCCACTGTTGTTGGATAGTGGTGGCAGGGGGGGAAGGAGCTCTCTGATAATGCTGCTCAGCAAACCCTGCACAAATTTGAATGGGACAAGTACAATCTGCACTTCCCATGGGGGCTTTAACAAGAATTTTCTGGAGAGGCTTCTTCTTTAATGGACTGTGTAATTGAAGATGCCACCTCCTTTGGTAGGTGTAAACCTAAAACACCCAAACCAATCTAATCCTAGCATTTTTTAATGTGTACCTGCATTAAGCCTTTGAACGAAGTATCACATCTCGTCACCATTTGACTTTTCAACTGATTTTCACGGACACCAGGCGATCCCCTCTCTAGTGATTGAAAGAGTGTGTAGAGGAAAAACATGTAGTCATGCTTTTCAAAAGGGGATATATCCAAAAAGGGGCATGTTCAGCAAGCTTATCCAAGCAGGCAGAGCTGGGACAGCTACTGTTACTGGTGCTTGCATAGTTATCTGGCTGTGTACAAGATATACACGCATATGCATGTAGATGTTGGGTAGCAATATTACCTTTTTCTGAACTGAGCAGTGCAAGTTTCTTTTGTATGTGGATTTTGATTTCGGCAGGAAGTGTCAAATCCTGCCTCCTAACTATCCCATAGATTGGCATTATTAAGAGGGCTAACAGATAGAAATAGACATTTCTGGTGAGGTACATTTAGTGTAATTGTGTCATGTGCAGTGTTGGTCATCTTACTTTAAAAAAGTAATTAGTTAAGTTACAAATTACTTCTCCCAAAAAGTAATTGCGTTAGTAACTCAGTTACTACATTGGAAAAGTAATTAGTTACGCAGCAAAGTAACTGACTTTTTTTTTAATATTCTATACGTGTAACTAAGGGGCGGGTCTAGTATTACTGTAACCAAGGGGCACATTTATTATTATTGTTATATATCGTGTAACCAAGGGGCTGCTCTATTATTACTCTAACCAAGGGGCAGATCTGTTATAGCGTGTAAGCAAGTGGCGGGTCTATTATTATTATATTGTGTAAGGGACGGATGGCTACAGAAGAGGGCGAATGTTAAATTAATGGGCAGAGCTCGCTATATAACAATAATAATAAATGCGCCCCTTGGTTACAGTAATACTAGACCCGCCCCTTAGTTACACGATAGACGCCCCTTGCAGAGTAACACGAGCATCAGGAGCGTGCGGCATTGCCTCGTACAATTACATGTTAACTGCGCCTGCGTGGTGTAGAGTTCACTCAGAGTTGTTTAGGTTCGGCAATGTTCGGAAGCTCCGTAGTCCTTCGTACTGCTCAAGCCCTGCGCCTGCACAGTACAGGGGGGTCCTTATCCGGCGGGGGAACTTTTTCGGCAGGACACCGGAATTGCACTACTGCCATCTAGTGGCGGTAGATGTAATTGGGGTAACTAAGCCAAAGTAATGGGAACTGAGTTACCATGAGGGGAAAAGAAATCAGTTAGATTACTAGTTACCCTCTAAAGTAACTGCGTTAGGTAACTCAGTTTATTTTAACTCAGTTACTTACATCACTGGTCATGTGCAATATAGTGTATAGTTTGGTGCCAGTGATTTTAGTTTGTTTAATTTAAGGTTTACAACCACTTTTTTTTTCCTTTGATTGCCTCAGAGAAAGATGCCTGGTACACCAATTTTTCTGGGAGTGCCTGATCACTACACACCCAGCATCAATTTATAGGTGGATGTCCATGGCGTCTAAATGAAGATCTGTGACACTGTGAGGATGATCTTGAGTGACTTCTGTGACACAATGGCATGAAGATGATCTCAAAAATGGTCTTGGGAGTGGTCTTTGGGCTAGGAAGTGCAGATAAGGTCGATACTTTTTATTTTTTATGCATTCTGATCATATGTGCATACCGCCCTTAACATTAATCGAACCATCCAGCTGCAGCAGCTTTCAGCCTCTCATAGAGTTTCATCCAGCCCCCACAGTGGGACTAGATAATGCATCTGTGCCTTTCACTCCCAACTAAGTCAAATGTACACAAGGCTTTAATTGTCAGCCCTATATAAATGGCTGTAATAAATAAATATAATAAAAAGCAAAGTCTAAACCTGTTTTTTCATTAACTTTTGAAACTCGCACATTGCATTGATGCCTTAATGTCAATGGTCGGCATGTGTTTCTAAAGTCTTAAGTTTTAAATGTATGGATGTTTTAGACTTGCATCACTTCTAAGTCATAGCTGTAATTACCAAGGTAACAAAACAGGCTATAAACACACTGATTCGAAACTAGACGCACAAATGATTCCAGTTTATTACTCTATCCACAATAACTTTTATCAAGACTTGGCACTCAGTATTATAATTAATAATTATTTATAGAACTTCTGGGACTTTCTATCTATTTTTATCCGGTAGCTCTCTTTGTACTTCAAGCTCTGTTTGTTTTACATCAAATTGCTTCGAATTCCAGATACTTGTAAAAGCTGCTGAATACAAATGTTTGAATGGTGACTTTAGTATTGTGAGGAAACGATTCAGGCTGGGTTCACATCTCCGACGGATGCGTCTCGCAGCAGTCCCTGTTCTCCATTTCAGGGTCGAATTTTTGCCTGAATTCAGACCTAAAACTGAGCCAAGATTCACAGCGTTCCTGTGCAAGTCGCTCCGCAGCCGCAAGAGTCTTGTTTAAAAAAATTTACCATGCTTACCTGCTCTGTTGCAGTGGTTTTGTACAGAGCAGCCCAGAGACTCCTCTTCTCTCCTTGCCCCTCCCTTCTGTCGAGTGCCCCCACAGTAAGCAGCTTGCTATGGGGGCACCCGAGCCGAGTCACAGCTCTGTGTGTTTATTCAGACACGCAGCCCAACCCGGCCCTGCCCTTTCTCTCCCCTGACTGGCTAACTGACTTTGATTGACAGCCACGGGAGCCAATGGCGCCACTGCTGTGTCTCAGCCAATCAGGAGGGAGAGTATCGGACGGCTAAATCACTCGTGGAGAGAGATGGGGCTCAGGTAAATATTAGGGGGTACTGGGGGAGTGGCTACACACAAAAGGTTTTTTATCATAATGCATAGAATGCATTAAGATAAAACCTTCTGCATTTACGACTCCAATAAACTGCGTTTGGGGAGAAAAGATTGATTTCTCGTAAATTACAGTGGTTACTTTCCCCTATACAGGATTCTGCTACACTGCGGTGCAGGGCAGTATGGTCAGAGGATATTGGAGAAATAACAGGTGAACAGTGGGATATGGCCCTGGAATCAATCCCCTTTGTATCCCTGTCTGCTTCCCACAAACTTTTTTAAGGGTAAAAAAGACTCACCTCTATGTCCTAAATGCCATTCTCATAGGGGGGATTTCATACATCTGATCTGGAGATGTCCAAAACTTAAGCGTTACTGGACCCAGGTGGTACACCCTATTTCATTAGTCGCCCAAGTTACTATACCTACTAATCCCCTAGTATGTCTACTGGGCGCATTAGACTCTGAATTGTTTCAACCAGGTACATATATAATATGAAAATAAAAATGGTATCTCGTCTTTTGTACTGGATGGCTCCCACTATCCCAGCAGTGAAACAATGGACAGAATATGTATGTGTATGTGTATGTGTATGTGTGTGTGTGTGTGTGTGTGTATATGTGTATATATATATATATATATATATATATATATATATATATATATATATTTATACACACACACATCTCCTTGCTACTAGGTGAACAACTTCGCTTATCGACATCTGAAAGCCTTACGCAAATTATAATTAGTATGACAGGAATGGCTGGACATACCACGTTTACCCCCTCCCCCCCCAAAATTAGTGATAGACAGGCTACTACAGTACTACTTTTGGTGATAACAATGGTATTTTGCTTTAGGTTGAACCCACCTAACGGAAACTGTTTTTAAAGGCAGGATTTTTTGCTGGGGTGTGGTTAGTAATCCCTGAGATGTTGCTCATTGTGTACCACTCATCTTACTTACCTGTAAGTGGATTCCTTCTGCACTGTTTTGTATACATGTATTGCTACATTTCGTGTTGTTTGGACATTCTGTCTATTTCTCCTTCTTGCCTGGTATTTCTATGCAAGAATGTACATCCTATGCAATAAACGTGATTTATAATGTAACAAAAATATTTTTTTCCTCTGTCCTGAACTTTATTATCAATAAAAGAGTTTGGATTTAAAGAAACTGTGTTCCGGTTTCTTTACTGTTATGCCCCGTACACACGGACGGAAATTCCAACGGAAAATGTCCGATCGGACCATTTTGTCGGAAAATTTGAGATCCTGCTCTCAAATTTTCCGACAACAAAATCCGATCAGACTTTTTCCGATCGTGTGTAGAGAATTCCAACGGACAAAGTGCCACGCATTCTCAGATCAAATTAGGAGACCAAACCTATTGGCTACTAGCCTCTACGTAGTTCCGTCGTACACAACGAACGTCACCACGTTCACAATGATTGGATTTTCCAACAACTTTGTCCGACCGTGTGTATGCAACACCAGTGTCGTACAAAATCCGTCTGAAAAAATCCGATGGATTTTGTGGTCAGAATTTCCAACCGTGTTTACGGGGCATTTGAGCAGTAAGCATGGTTGATGGTGTCTGCGAGGAGTGTACAGAAATTAAAAAAAAAATTTAGATGTGTTTCTTAGCGAACTCATCGTACAGGGATATGAAAAATGGTAGCAAAATAAAAACATACACACACTCAACTATGTAACTATGTAATATTATAATGGTGGCCATACACACTTCATTGTTGTTATCCAATGATGTACGATTCGATCATAGTGATCAAATCAGAAATGGATTGAATTGCCATTACTTCCCTTCTGAACGATTGTGGACTTGGTTTAGATTGGGCTTGGTTAATTGGCCAAGGTGGAACATTTTAGATAATTTTGCAGAAAAGAAATTGATTATATGTATGGTCACCATTAGCTGCTGAAAGCTGAATTGTTCAATATACCATTATATTTGCCAGAGGATGCCTAATGCTGCTCAGCCACATTTGCAATTCACACAGCTCTGCCCCACTGCACAGTGAGGAAGATCACTCTGCTGCTACTTCCAAACTCTGCTTTTCTACTTTCTGCCAGCTAGTTCTGCAGAAGTGATGATGCTAATTCTTTGTACAGGAGCAAGCTAATAGGGCATAGGAAGCTGCATTTCTGAATCAGGGTAAAGATAAAGATGTATCAATTGCCTGGCTGGGCAGTATGTCAGATGACCTCAGATCACAAGACGGGCTAAACAGAAGTACACATCCTTTGGCACAACATTAAACAGTAAATGATTATGTAATTTGTTTAGTTGTCTGCGTGTCAATGTTTGATGCAAACTGTAAAGTTGAGACACCAATCTTTTTTCAGTGATCTGTGTCAGGGAAAAGTCTTGTTTATTGACTTTCCCCTAGCAACCGCCAAACTGTTATTATAATTACTATTATTGTTATCCATCATTTATAAAACAGCAATTTATTTTGCAATGATGAGCACGTCTGATTTAAAGAAAGAACAATGGTAGCTGTTCTGATTTGTTTGAAACTAGGAAAAAAGAATTCGATTAGTTAGTGTTTTTGCTTGCTAGCTAAAAAGTACGTTGAGGACCCTCTTTTTAGTGTAACTAAAGGACAGCTTCACTTTTAGGCTATGGAAAAGGTTGTGTGATGCTAGCCAATCAGAGACCAGGACCGGTGCTACCACTAGGTAAACTAGGCAGCCACCAGGGGGGCACTGCTGCCTAGGGGCGCCCAGCCACTGGTTTCCCTTCGTGTCTGCAGATTGAAGCATGTAACTAACTCAGGCAGCTGCTCCGTCCGACTGGTAGTGTAATTAGAGACGCAGTTCAGCATTGGAGCCAACACTAGAGGAAGCAGACCCCGATGCTTCCTGTTTAGCGTTTTTTTACTTCAACTACTCCTTTACCTAGGTTCACATCTCTGTGAGTTGGCAGGCTGCGTTTGTGCAGGCACGGCGGCCCATTCATTTCAATAAAAAAAAAAAAAAGGTGCATGCACTTTTTCAAAAACGCGGTTGCAGGGAAATTGCATCTTCTTTTTTGGCCAGTTGCCACTGCAGGCGGTTGCGGGTGGTTGCGGGTGTGCTGGAATCTCTGCAATTCCTGCAGCCACACACAGAAGTGGGAACCTAGGGTAAAGCAGAAAGGGAAACATACAGCAGTTAACTGAGCAAAGAACTAACCCTAACCATGCATAAAGTTTAACAATCAACATTTGACTCAGGTCATCAAATGTTGTTGTCCTCCTCCATCTAGGTGGGTGGGATCAGAGGGCCATAAGGTGTAAACTTAAAGTGGAGTACGTTTACACCAGGCTGCCCATAGAGCAGAGTGGGCTCTGTCCGTGTCCACTCTGTAGAAAGTGAGCGGACACAGACCTACCATCCGTTCTGTCTGTTGATCCCCTGCTGATCTCGGCAGAGTACGCCCATGTGAAAGGGGCCTTAATGTTTTTAGGTAGGTCATAACTTCAACTTCTTCTTCTAAACAGGTACGCATAGGACTGCATAGGACTGCTATGTTTTAGGTTTGGCAATCTGTCTAGTGAAAACTGGATTAAAATTACAGCATAAAACAACTCCACTTCTGGCAGCAAATGACCTCCAAAACAGCTCTGATTGCAGGTTCCCCTGTCATCCTAACCCCTCAAATGTGTTTTCCTTTCGCTCCTATCCCAGACATTCCTCCCCTCGGTTGAGTGTTTATTACATACATTTTTTAGCGCAGCTCAATAGGTTATTGTCCTGAATTGGCTCTCTTCAGAAACCCCTTGGGTCCAGGTGTTGATGAGGGTGGATGCTACTAAACTTATGGAGCACATCCTCCACATGGCCTCCCCTGTATCCCCCCAGATGTGCGCGCTTTATCCCAGCAGCGCCCACTAGAGGTTATAACATTTATTACAGAGGTATTTATAATACAGCACCGAAAACTTACATAGCACGGAGATGGAGAGTGGAGAAGTAGGCAGCAGTGCACCATAGGCCACCGCCTAGTTTGCCTAGTGGTAGCACCAGCCCTGGTTATACTTTAATATTGATTGAGAGAGTGAAGTTCCACTCCCCTTCCTCTACTCCACAGTGCAACCCAGTGCAACTGGGAGTTGAAGTCCAAGAACAAAATATAATACAGGGCAAGTCTCCTTTTATTGCACTACATTTCCCACAGTCCTTCACACTTCTCCCCAGAGTCTCCAGTAGTCCATGTTCTTAGTTCCACTGTTCTGTCAAATTAGCCAACTCATCAGAAACTCCAACCACCTCACTTCCGGTTTCTTTAAACCATCAGTAATTGGAGAGTTTGACAAATTGCTGTTTGGACACAACACCAGCAACCGAATACAGTCCGGTACAGGAAGATTTTGCTGTTTTGACACCATATCGGCTAACGAGGACAAAGTTGTCGCCGCCTCGGAGGCGGCCATTTTGTTAGTATTGGATCGAGTAACAGCTGTGTCTGTAAATGTCACTTGCACTGCTGCAGTCTTGGCTACACTTATTTTGTTACATATACAATAGCTGCCATCAGTACAATGCTGTTATACATGGTAATAATAAAACTATGTATATTGTAATGAATGGGGATTCCACTGTAAGGTAAGCATGGCTAGAATTAAAATTTCAACATTTAGGTCCTCCACACTTTCCTAGATTTGCAAGAACATAATGTGGTGCTTTTAGCCAACTATTATATTTGATTTGGGGGGCTTAAATCATGGTTGTCGCCCCAATCCACAGCACTGACATAGGAGGGGCAGCAGTTTTCACTGTCTCCACGGCCGTTCCTGCTCTAGCTGACAGACGGACTGGGTGGAGGAACTACATTTCCCAGATTTACTGGATCTCTGTGAAGAGGAAAAAGGGAAGGCTTGTTCCTGGGTTTAGGAAGATGCAAGGAGGGCATTAAGGGAGACATTGTGTGCATCTGTTTGCTGGCAAAACGTGTACCACAAGGATAAAACCTCTTCAGCCTTTGTTGCTGATTTCTCCTTTGTTCCTGTTCTATTGAAACCCACCATGAGTACAAGAAATTAGGAAAATTCTTATTCTTTTGTACATTATAAAAATTGGATAGTAAAAAATTTTCAAGCACTGATGTACATGAGAAATAAACTACTAAAAACAGCGCTAGAAATCCAATATCACAATGTTCAATCCCAAAGTTTTGAAAGATACTGGATTCACAGTCACAAAATTAAATAAATAAAAAATGCAAAAAATAAACTGAATAAATAAATGTTCGTTTGGTGCAGAAAATATTGGTGAGTGAACAGTTCAAAATTGCATCAAGGTGACATCCTCTGTAGACCAGGTAATATCCCGTGTGACTTGTTTCACCACGTGCGGAGAAATCCCCTTAGGGGTTAAAACTCACCAGAGGTAAAAATCAAACAGGCATATCAGGTACAGGTCATCGAATGGTTAAACTGCATCAATAATTCCTCAACCAAGATGGATTGGTAACCTTCTTAAACTCTCAGCATCTCAAAACGACACTGCATCAGGGGTCCAGGGGGGGATTGCCTCCAAATAAACTCGCCATAAAGACAAATAAAGTATTGTACATAGCGTAATTCCGTTTATTTTTAAAAATTGCAAATAAAACCACCCATAAAAGAACCCATAAGTATAGCAGCGTACATTAAAGTTACTTTCAGTTATGCAGAATAAGAATCACTTGCGTTTTGGGTTTATTAGGAAAAACCCCTCAGCGGCATCCATAGAACTTCCTGTAGTCTGTGAATGTGTCTATCCAGACACAGGGACAGCTTCCTGGTAGCGGTGGAGCGCAGCTGGAACGCAGGCGTCACTTCCGGTCAGCGTCGTGTAGGCCACGCCCTTACGCGTTTCGTCACTTCCGACTTCAACAGAGGGCGTGGCCACACGACGCTCAACGGGGCTATTTGTATCCAGCCCCCTTGGGCAATGACCAATCAGGGAATAGACACCACATCTTCATGATGATAGGCTAGAATCAACCCTGACAGGAAATGCCCACATTAAGAGAAGGAAATGCAATCACGCAGTGGTTGTAATGAACGCACTGCGTGCAGGGGGATCTATTCTGTCAATCGGCAATGACAGCTAGTTAATTCAATGGAAAAAGGTGGACTTTGTACATTAGTTAATAAAAAAGATCATGCATCAGAATGTGTGCCTGTCCCAGAACAAGCACTGCTCCTGAGATTCAAGTAATGGTCTCCAGACCATGAAATGTGTTTCCCAACACATTTCATCAGGTGTACCCCTGATGACGTCATAGATGACAAAATACATTGTTAGGAAACTGGTGGTCCGAGGGAGAGGAGACGTTGCTTGTGTCTGGAGCAATCTGCACTGCATATTTCTGAGTATTTACACAACAGCGCTGCATAGCTTGTTTTACTGCATTGGGAGCATTTATTCTCATCCTCCATGTGAGTGCATTTTATTGGTTTCATTTTATAAGATAAACACAGAGAACACTATGGATGTTTCTGTTTCCTTTTAGATCTGGGTTTGGCATTTATCTCTCTTGGCTAAACTGGCTAGTTGATCCATTAGGCTGACCTTTTTGAGATGTTTGATCCAGGCTGATTTGGAGGAGCAATGATACTTACTTGAGCTTTGCTGTGACATGGTATAAAGATTGTCATATAGGAAGAAGAAAACTTTGCCCCAATGGACTAAGGACTAAAGAGACTGGAATCCTGTTGACTGAAACCTGAATTGTTCTATATTGTGCAATTCTAGGAATGTATCCATGCAGGCTTGCAAGGTTACTCATAGGTCTGCTTAAATGTATCTGAAAATTCCTACACTGAATACCTTTTTGTCTAGAGATGTTTTTATGGACAGTTAGTAGTAGTCACATTCAGCTGGACTTGTTTTGTAATGATAAAGACATTTTCCCGCTTTTGCAGTGAGCTATTTCTGCTGAATAAGTGATAAGTTGGATGTACCAAGGTTCAGTTTGGGGTACGCTCAGTACAGTATTTGTAACTGCTGACTTTTATTTGTTTTGTAAAGACTGAAGGTCCTCTTTAGGAGGAAATATCTTCAATGGGAACAAATCTAGGAAAAACTAGTATTCTTATGCTACTCCATGCTATGCAAAACTAAAAGATAGGTTTTAGTTTGAGCTGAGCCTTAAAATCCCCACTGATGTTTAATGTCTCTTTTTTTTTTTTTTTAGTTTGCAATGTTAAGATCCCTCAGCAACTACAATTTTTCCTATAAAAAACATGGTTAGAAGTTAAAAATACTCCTTATTTACTTACCATACAAAGTAACTAATCCCCCCCCCCCCCCCTGCTCTTTTTATTTTAACAAGGGTTTTCTCATTTCGCTACTATCATAATGGGGCTGATAGTAGGGACAGGTCCTCTCTATTAAACCCTGATAAATCCTCTGTCTGTAGTCCAAGCAGATTGGGGATAGGGAGTCCCAAGTCTGTCTGTAGCTCACCCACCCTCTGTGCCTTGATTTTTACAACTCTGAACTCAGGGCAGCTTAGGGGTATGCACTTCCATGTTCATTCTCAGTGTAGGGAGGAGGTGGCAGAGGCTCCATGATTTCTACTCTTTTTGGCCATCCTAAACCCATCCTAAGGTTCCCCCGACGTAAACAAACGGGAGTCCCGCCACATTATCTTCAGGAGGTGGCAAGCACAAGCTGCCATTCTGGAGCCGTCTGAAGAACTCCGTCTGGGAGATGACTCCACCATCCAAAATCCGTCCATTTTCCCCCACGTCCACATACAGGAACTCGTAAGTCACCGACACCACGACCAACAACACTATACTATTATACCCCTTATAATTATAATAGTAGGACCCCCAGTGGGGGGGTGGGACGATGCATACATGCTTCCCATCTATTTCCCCTCTGCAGTTGGGGAAGTCCCACTGCTGGGCAAACTGGGAGGCCACAGTCTACCATTCCTGTGGGATTGAAGTCAAACAAGAAAAAAAAATTTGTACTTTTGCACATAACATTGCAAGCAGATTAGACACAAACATTCTTGGCCAACATAAGTAGAACATATATATTGAAATTAGTATTTTTAAAGACAAAAGTATAAGGTCCAGTTATCAGATTACTCACCCCCTCTGATGGCCCATTGTAAACATTTTATGGGGGGGGGGGGGGGAGATGTTTTGGACAGGTAACTCTCTCCACTTCATTGAGACCTGAATGCCTAAATAGTGTGTATTACTTTGGTGAGCCCCTCCTTAATTACACTATTGGCAGCCCACTGGACAGGTAAGAAGTGTCATAATACAAAAATAGGAATACACACTGTACAAGTTGAAGCACATTTTTACATTCTGCAATTACCTATCAAGATAATAGAAGAACAAAACTTGAAACAGTATCATTTGAAAGTATTTGAAAGGCCCTTGCACTACATGCTTTAGTGAATTCATCCATAAATATGAACACAAAAGAGGTAGGTATAGTGTGTTTGGGTTTGACAAAGTCAGCAGTTAGAGGATTGGTATCAGTTGCCTTAGCGGCTGGGGGGAGGTAGGGTTCCAAATTAGTTTGCCCCCCCCCCAAAAAAAGCCTCTTGAACTCTGCCTGAATTTAAGGACAACCAGAACATTTGGACACATTTTAGGGGGTGTTCAGGGTAAGCACTACAATGGAGCTGACAAATTACATTGTTAGGTGACTAGGCTAAGTGTGTATGTGCCCAGGATAGCATGCTGGGGAGGTTAGTGAAGGCAAATATGCATTAAGGACAAAAAAGGAGCATTAAAAGCTTCCAGAATGCATGAGGACAAAGAGGATATTCACAGCATATTACAATCATGGTAATTAGGGAAGTTTATCTTTTAGTTTATCTTTTGATGTGGGATCACCTGTTTAATATTGAAGTCCATCTTCCAGTCATTGCCTTTGTATGGTTGATCAAGGTAATTTCCTCAACAATGCCTGTTTGACCCACGTGCTGTACAGTACGTGTGTCCACCTTGTCCGGTAAGCGTGCCAACCTTACTACTTTTTGTCGTCTGCACTTCATGATCAAGTATCACTCAAGATTCATCACTGTATTTGATCCACAAATTATGGACTTCTTTTTACAATATTCACACTGTCTATTTATGATGGAACAATATGATACATTTGATACATCTGATTTATTCACTTTCACTCAAGGTTTTACTGTTTGTATAAGTATATATTCACCCATTTTCTGAGCGCTACGCCACTCACCTAATTTTCTCTTTGTACAACTTTTTCTCTATATATTAAATAAGTATGGCCTAAACTTTTTTGGCCATACTTATCCTATGGATCACAGGAGTGCAGTTTGTTCTGCACTCCTGTGTTATGCCTGCGTCTATCTATTAAGTTCTTGTGGTAAAACCAAGGAAGACTAGACTTCTGAAGTGTATCAATGCTTTACTAAACAGGGAAAAATCTGCACATACAAACTGTAGGATGAACAATACAATACAACTTATAGCTTCACATATAAGCATGTATAATATGTACACATTAAGTAAACTAAACAATTACTCAACTTAGGGGTTAAGATGTCCTCCATGGTCCTTTGCTCAGTCCAACTCACAAAAGTGTCTCCAACGTTATCCAGCTCCTCAAAGCCATCTTGTCCTTTGTCCTTCCAAAACACCACTGTCCCTCTGTCCCAAAACACATGTCTCTTTCAAACCCTCTCCATGCCTCCCCCACCCACTTCCTGTAAACACCAACTTCCTCTGCTCATCTTCTATCTGGTTTATTTACATATCAATGGAGGTGGAAGAGGCCTTTGTAGACATATGCTGTATATACTAAATCTAAAACTCTATATTATTGCAATTAAGTCACTATACAAATGCCCATAGCAACACATACCACCTCTTGACTTTATAGGATAATATAGGAAACTTCTTCAAGCCTTTTGTCCAGGAAAGGGCAAAATAAACCCCCCGTATAAATGGGAGGAACAAATTCCCTTTCGACCCCCATCTTGTGGGCGGTCAGACGATTGGTTTGTCCCTGGAAGGCTGACTTTTGAGCAGGGTTAACAATGTCTTTTGGCAGTTTGTAAAGAAAGTCCCAGATGAAAAGTCTCTTTTCTTCTTGGTCATAAGGAAAATGCTCAGATGGAAGTCCACTCCAATTCAGCCACTTTTTCTCAGGCTCTCTTCTGGTCTGTCTCCTCCCATCCAGTATGGTCATCTGCTCTGCCTGCTCCACCTCTCGATGCTCAATACCTGAAAAGAGTAAGAGACAAAGCAGATTATATGTTCCTTCCAACTGTGCCTAAAAACATAGCTCACTGCTCACATTTCTCTATCTGCCCATTTCTAACTGCAAAACTATTGTAGGGTGCCCACTGTTGCCTTGAAATACTTTCACGGAAAGGCATTGACTTCCAATGTAACGAATAAACTTGCATGTCTCTCCGTGCTGTCCTGGGAAGCACACAAGCTTGCTGTTGTTCAGCCTTCACAGCATGGCACATTTTTGCAAAATGCCCCATTTTATGGCAACAGAAACACTTAATGTGACTGAATCTACCATTCCCAACCATTTGCTTCCACTTCTTAAACAATGCTGGTGTAGGAATCCCATCTATTTCCTCTCTAGGGACCCCCACCTTAAGTAAATCAATCCACATGTGTCTCCTGGAGATCATAGGCCTTGCCTTCCTTGTATCTGACTCAACTCGGTCATTTGAGCTGATCAAATCCTCTGCTTCCCGGTTATGAGAAGTAACAGTGGCACATGTCCTACTTCTGCTTACAGGCTTTGGGCCTTTGTCCTTTGTTAGGGCATCATTAGACTTGGTCATGAGGGCTGCACACCGCTCATTCAAATCTTCAGCTCGGCCTACAGGGGTTTGAACACACTTCAAAGCCACTGCAGGTTTAACTTTGATTACCCTCCTTTCTAAATCTTTTCCCTTGCTTGCAGTTTCTTCCAAACACTTGGATGCCACTGCAAGCTGCTCCTTCAGTAAATCTCTTTCTAATTCCGCCTTTTCCCTCTTTTCAGATTCAATATGTAGAGCATGCAGGAAGTGCAAACCAAACACAGCAACTGCCCGCATCTCTCCCTTACTGAACCCAAAACTTTTGAGACTAAAATCTGAGGAAAGATCACAGACTCCATCCCCCCAAGCTCTGTTCAAAGGAGACGCATATCTACCTAGCTCCTTTGCAACAGGCATCCACTGACTATTTCTGGCCCAGATAGGAAGGGTGCATGCCTTCAAGTCCTCCTGGACACCAGAAATCTTTGCAGCCTTACTCCTCCTAAACAGTGTACGCAGCATTTTTCCCCCAGCACAAGCAACAAAACACACAATATAAAACAGGTCTGCTTCAGTTGAAATTTTAGCACAAATCCCGGACGAGCCCCCAAATGTTATGCCTGCGTCTATCTATTAAGTTCTTGTGGTAAAACCAAGGAAGACTAGACTTCTGAAGTGTATCAATGCTTTACTAAACAGGGAAAAATCTGCACATACAAACTGTAGGATGAACAATACAATACAACTTATAGCTTCACATATAAGCATGTATAATATGTACACATTAAGTAAACTAAACAATTACTCAACTTAGGGGTTAAGATGTCCTCCATGGTCCTTTGCTCAGTCCAACTCACAAAAGTGTCTCCAACGTTATCCAGCTCCTCAAAGCCATCTTGTCCTTTGTCCTTCCAAAACACCACTGTCCCTCTGTCCCAAAACACATGTCTCTTTCAAACCCTCTCCATGCCTCCCCCACCCACTTCCTGTAAACACCAACTTCCTCTGCTCATCTTCTATCTGGTTTATTTACATATCAATGGAGGTGGAAGAGGCCTTTGTAGACATATGCTGTTACTAAATCTAAAACTCTATATTATTGCAATTTAGTCACTATACAAATGCCCATAGCAACACATCCTGTTACCTGTTTTCCTGCTGAGATCTGCTGAGAGCCTCAGTCAGCCTCCACAGCCCAGCCCTCCAATAAACACTGGAGGGGAGAGCAGAGAGCCGCTGACTGACAGTCATGGCTCTCTGCTCAGAACAGAGGGGGAGCGATCAGCCGGGTTTGATTGCTCAGTTCTCACTTCAGAACCGACGGGGGACAGATGTATTTTTAAATACACGTCCGTATCTGTAATTTTATTTAAGGAATTGGATAGTTATAGGACAGTTTTGCATCAGCGAGAACAGGGACAAGACAATCTACTGCTAATTTTCATCTCTATCAGGCTTATTACTGCTTGACAAAAAAGCATGTATCATTACTAAAACTACCTGAAAACAATACCGTTTTAACCAAAATGAAGCAGGGGTTCTTCTGCTCTTTGTAAAAGCTGCTTCTAAAAGAGAGAATAATTTCCGCCTCCATCCAAATATGTGTAGCATCCTCTAACTTAGGTAGGTGCTAGAGTTTTTTTGGTAAATTAAGGACAGCCTAGCTAAAAGCTAGGCCTGTTTGTTTTGATCTGGGGGCTGGGGAGTGGTTTAGTGTAGGCTGGTGATTCACAGATAGCATCACCTGTTTGTTACCTCCCTCTGGTCTCTAGAATATTCTAGAGGCAGAGGAGGGGAAGAGAGGTGGAGCTGTCTGGGCTGTGGTAAGGAGCCCTGACCAATCACCAAATAGGATTGGCAGGGGCAGGCCTCCTTAAATACCTTGGGTCAGCCCAGCTGGGGAGAAATCGGGTGGAAGAACTGAGAGATGGAATGTTAGGCTGTCGGGGCCTTGGAGGGAGCCCCCCATTCTGGGGGGGGGTGACCTTGGGCCAGGGGCTTGTAGCTGTGAAGGAACCCCACACAACCCAAGGGGTGTCCTGAACAGGAGCAGCAGAAGACAGCGCAGAACACTGATGGGCTAGTCTTCAGGAGGGATCCACCAGGTGTCGGTGAGTGACAGGCACAGTCCGGAGAGCTGGGAGAGGCATGCCAGGAGTGGATGTAGAGCCAGCGGGAGAGACTGTGATGTTACTGGCATTGAAGTCGGGCTGCTGCAGCCAGGGGAGCTGTCAAAGTCTGCACAGGACTGACTGGCGTCAGTAGTCCAACTCAAATACAGCTAGCACTAAAAGACTTTATTTCATCATTGGTTGCTACACCAAAGGGGCCCACACCTGTCAGCAAATGGCAAATCCCTAAAGTTGGGCTTAATTCAGAGTTGGGCCTAACCATGTGATAGCTGTGCCAGGAACCAAGTATTGCACAGGAGAGAAAGTAACAGTCTACAAAAAAGCGTTGTGCTGGAGAAGTCTGGAGCTTTAGAGAATGTGAATAGAGGTTCCAATCAATCATCTCATTGTTTAATACTATTGATTCTGGGCATCCCATAATCCCTTTACCCCATACAAGTTTAATCCCCCAATAAAATAACAAAAACAAAGCTGAGGGACTGTTCATTGTCTGGAGAGTGATTGAAAGTAAATGCCAGGCTGGGTCAGGGTAACAGGTGGAACTACTACACTCAGCGGCCCCACTGGAATACCACTACGTATGCACTGCCAAAGTACATTGTTTGCTGAGGCTATCCATTAATATCATACTGTTCCATAATATCATGAACAGATATAAAACTGTAATTTAAAGGATTTATATTTATCCCCATATCACCCTTGAAGCTGCAAAAAGAATCCTCTTCCAGCTGTACAGTATTTATTTAAACATGTTTGACATTTACCTCACCCCATAGCAGTACCCAGCTACCCATGCATTTTTTTAAAACTATAGCTTGCCTATTAGCCCTGAAAATGCCCACCCCCCATATACTTGAATTTAGGGAGAGACTTGGACACTGGGGGAAGGAAGGCCCATTTTGTTAATTTGGTAAATTGGGTATGATTGCAAAAATGCTGCAATAATCTGCCTTGCAAGTTTACTACACTGTCAAGAGGCAGGCAGCCAGGCTATGTAATTGACAGCCCAGGAAGCTGTCAATTACAGCAAAGCCGTTTCTAACAGGATTCATCAAGCTCCCTGCTGTTCAAACCTGGGCACATTCACTCACCACTCTTAGATATTATAAGTTGTTGCAATATTTTAGTTCTCTATTAATGCCAGTATTAAAGCTTAGGAAAATGAGCAGCCTTATTCAGGGGGTATACACATGTGTATCATACTACATCACATTTAGCACTATATGCTGCCAAATTTGACACATTACATACTGTAGCAATGTCTGGTGCATTTAGTTTAGTAGTAAAAATTGTAATGTCTGATAAACATTTTTTCTCTTGTTATGCTCCCAGGCCAGTTTACTTAGGAGTAACTATTCACAAGCTTGGATTTGATGGCATCCTTAGAGTTAAAGGTCAATGGGGCCTTTGAAAACGTCTGACGACGAAACTAGTAAGGCGTGCTGACGTCACTTCCGGTGTGGGAACGAGAGGTCTGGTACGCAGCTGGAGCGCAAGCCGTATACCGACCCTATTCCCTCTATCTTGTCTACTGTGTGTGGCGGACCAGGTGTATCCTGCGAGATACCCTGGCCTTATACTTTTAACTTTCATTTATTTGTTTTTAACTATTTTAAAATAAAAAATTTTGCCGCCTGATATCACACAAGGATCTTCCTCTTTCCTTTTTTTTTTTTTTTTTTTTTTGGGAGTTTTACCCCCCACACTCGGTGGGGCACGCTGGATGCTATTATTCCTCATTCTTTGAGGCCCTTCAAACATCTCCCAAGGAACCTGTGTGAATCCATCGGAGGGAATAACTGGCCAGGATACCTTCCAGAAACGGGACGAGATAAAGATATCTGAAAAAGCTGTTTACCCCTGCAGGGGTACTTCAATCTGGTGAGTGAGGGAGCCAGAGGGGGCAACACCAAAGTCACCATCACTGCTGGAGCACAAAAGTCACTTTTAAATCACTTCTGGAAAAAAGCGTGTTTTTGACACAGTGTTTTTTTATGTTTTTTTATTGTTATTTTTTTCTTTTTTCACTTGAAACAGGACTTGTTTTTGTGCCATACCCAGGACTTTTATTTTATTTTATTTTCAATCACTTTCACTCTATGTTTCACTGGGACTGTCATTTAATTAACTTTTATTGATCTGTTACACGTTTTTTGGTCTTTATGTTATATACTTACATATATATTTACCTTTATATTTATCACTCACTGAGATTGGGGTTTGGATAATTAGGGATTCTACCCCACTTTTAAGGGTGGGCCCTTTGTTCCCCTAAAAAAACCCTCCCCAATCTCTCACTACTTTATGTATTTATAGGAGGGGAGGATAACAGGTGAGGCCACTTGCTCTATTAACGCACACTCACACCGCCCCCCTTTTTGCTCATCAACCCTTGGTAACCCTGCATTTCTTATTAGAGGTAGCGCCAATTTTTTTCCTTTTATCCTGCATCTCACATTTAAATAGTCCTCTAGGGGGCTATTTTTTGGAAAGGCTGCACACCTATACTACTTGCTCCTAAGCGCGGAGTTGTTTGTTGTATTGTCAATGGATTGGTGTTTGCTGTAAATGGCATTTTGTTTGTTCACATACCATCCATGCCTTCTCTTATGTCAAGCAAGCCTAATTCAAATGTCTTGTGACAAGATGTATTCACATCATGCATCTCCTGTGAATGCACAGATGATTATGATCTAGCGTTAGAAGGATCAGGAAACACTAAGGTAACATGACAACAGAGCCAGTTTTTCCAGTTACACTACCTATGCAAGGTTTTTATTGCTGTTACTAAACTTTGTGTTCATACCTGTGCTTACGTACACCTGTCAAAGTCCACTTAGTATTAGAGCTGCATTGCAGGGATCCTTATGTCCACACTCGCAAGCTGATAAATCTGTCTATTCAGAAATTGTAGCAGAAACTGAACACTAAACAAAATTGCCATAACACCAAAGGTGCAACAGGTGAAATCTGACATTGCAGATCTCAGCCCCCCTGAGCAGGGATGATGCAAGTAGAGAATGGGGCTACCTGGATCAATTTAGCAGATAAAGTGGGATTGAACGATAAAAAATAAAAATAATATATATATATATATATATATATATATATATATATATATATATATATATATATATATATATATATATATATATACACACAGTGCCTTGCAAAAGTATTCACTCCCCTTGACATTTTTCATTTTTTTGCGTAAGGATTTGCATTATTTAATTTACAGAACATGCCCACAACTTTGAAGATGTTTTTTTTGTATTTATTTTTTTATTGTGAAGCAAATAACAAATAAGACAAAATAACAGAAAAAAGTCAATGTGCATAACTATTCACCCCCCTAAAGTCAATACTTTGTAGAGCCACCTTTTGCGGCTATCACAGCTCCAAGTCGCTTTGCTTAGGTCTCTATGATCTTGCCACATCTTACCACTGAGATTTTTGCCCATTCCTCCTTGCAAAACTGCTTCAGCTCCTTCAAGTTGGATGGTTTGTGCTTGTGAACAGCAATCTTTAGGTCTGACCACAGATTTTCTATTGGATTGAGGTCTGGGCTTTGACTAGGCCATTCCAACACATTTACATGTTTCCAGTGTTGCTTTAGCAGTGTGTTTGGGGTCATTGTCCTGCTGGAAGGTGAACCTCCGTCCTAGCCTCAAATCACACACAGAGTGGTACAGGTTTTGCTCAAGAATAACCCTGTATTTAGCACCACCCATCTTTCCTTCAACTCTGACCAGTTTCCCAGTCCCGACTGCTGAAAAACATCCCCCCAGCATGATGCTGCCACCACCATGTTTCACTGTGTGGATGGTGTTCTTTGGGTGATATGATGTGTTGGGTTTGCGCCAGACATAGCTTTTTCTTTGATGGTCAAAAAGTTATATTTTAGTCTCATCAGACCAGAGCACCTAACTCCATACATTTTGGGAGTCTCCCACATGCCTTTTCGCAAACTCAAAACGGGCCATTTTGTTTTTTTCTGAAAGTAATGGCTTTCTTCTGGCCACTCTGCCATAAAGCCCAACTCTATGGAGCATATGGCTTATTGTCGTCCTATGTACAGATACTCCAGTCTCTGCTGTGGAACTCTGCAGCTCCTCCGGGGGTTACTTTATGTGTCTGTGCTGCCTCTCTGATTAATACCCTCCTTGCCCGGTCCATGAGTTTTGGTGTGCGGCTGTCTCTTGACAGGTTTGCTGTTGTGCCATGTTCTTTCCATTTGGTTATGATAGATTTGATGGTGCTCCTAAGGATCATCAAAGATTTTTTATATTTTTTTATAACCTAAACCTGACTTGTACTTCTCAACAACATTGTCCTTTATCCTTTGTCCATCTTGTTTGGAGAGTTCCTTGGTCTTCATGGCAGTGTTTGGTTAGTGGTGCCTCTTGCTTAGGTGTTGCAGCCTCTGGGGCCTTTCAAAAAGACACTGACCCTTAGATTGCACACAGGTGGACATCATTTCACTAATTATGTGACTTCTGAAGGTAATTGGTTGCACAAGAGCTTTTTTATGGGCTTCATAACAAAGGGGGTGAATACATACGCACATGCCAATTATCATTTTTTTATTTCTGAAAAATTGTTTATATTTTTCTAATTTTACTTCACCAACTTAGACTATTGTGTTCTGATTCATCACATATAATTCAGATAAAAAAAACATTGAACTAAAGGCTGTAATGTAACAAAATAGGTAAAAAGACAAGGTGGTTGAATACTTTTGCAAGGCACTGTAAATTCACCTAAATATTTTGAAATGTATTTGTAACAGATGAGACCCTCTGCATCCATGCCCTTTTGACTTCACGGAACCTGAATCTAGTTAGGTTATATATAACCCTGCTTGGTTGAAAGTTACAGATGGTGGGAGACTTTCCTCTTTTGAAAATTAGAAATAGGAAATGGATTACTTTCACCTTTCAGAAAAAGTCCTATTACCAGTGTATTCAGTTTAACCAGTTAGGCGCAGTAGGTTTTACATACTGTATATGTAAAGACAGATCATGTGACACTTAGATTGCACACATGTGGACATCATTTTACTAATTATGTGACATCTGAAAGTAATTGGTTGCACCTGAGCTTTTTATGGGCTTCATAACAAAGGGGGTGAATACATACGCACATGCCAATTATCATTTTTTTATTTCTGAAAAATAGTTTTATGTATATATTTTTCTAATTTTACTTCACCAACTTAAAGTATTTTGTTCTGATCCATCATATATTTTTGTATATTAAGACCTAACAACCTAACTTCCACTTTTTATTATTTCTATCATCTTTAGAATGGGCTGCCGATGCAAAGCAGAACAGAAAACCAGACCTGTAACTTTTTTTCAATGCAATGTACCACAATGCAGAGTATTTGTGTTGTGGTGCACTGCAATGTGGTGCTGGTCCATCAGTAGTGAGTTTACTTTATATTGAGTTGCCATTCTAAATAAAAAAAAAACACTACAACACACATCACAGAGTATAATTTGTTACCACAGGTTGCAGTAATGCATGGTAAATCTGCATACACATATATGATTGTGAATTACACCAGAATTTTAAAAAAAAGTTTGTGTATGCTCTATGAATGTTTTATTCACCTAATTCTACAAACGTACTGTATTTTGAACAGTGGAAAGGAAAAAAATAGCATAAACATTGGAAAAATATCTGACTATCACTAATGAATTTGCATTATTACCAATATTTAAAGCTGAATTCTGGGCTGGAAAAAAATACCTTACTTTAAGTCTAGGGGTACAGGAATAAGGAGTAATGCTTAACTTATTCCTGGGCTTCCTTCATCCACATGGCCAGACCAGTGTTGCCTCCTTTCTAATACATTCTCAGCCATGATCAGATGCTCACCTCCTTAACATTGTTTTTTTTTCACATTTCCATTTAAAAGCCATCTTAAATTGTTTATACACACATTTTAACATGAAAACATCCTCATCTCTTATTCCCCCCCCCCCCTCCCCCCAGACATAAAGAGAAAAAAAAAGGGGATTTTTTTTTTTTTTGTACATACATATATGTATACACATCTACACATATACAAACATATCTACATAGTCGCCTCCCAACGTCCGTTTTTTCGGGAGCACTGAATTTAATGACGCTTAAAGTGAAAAAAAAATAAAGTGAAATATTTCTTTAAATATCGTGCCTGGGGTGTCTATAGTATGCCTGTGAAGTGGCACGTGTTTTCCATGTTTAGAACAGTCCCTGCATAAAATTACATTTGTAACAGAAAAATAGTCGTTTCAAACTGCTTGCGGTTTTAATGTAATGTCTGGTCCCAGCAATATAGATGAAAATCATTGAGAAAAATGGCATGGGAACCCCCCTGCTCATAACCAGCCCCTTTGGGTCTTGTATGGATATTAAGGGGAACCCCGTACCCAAATTAAAAAAAGGAAAGGCGCGGGGCCCCCAGGCCCTATATACTCTGACCAGCAGTATACAGGCGGTGCGAACAAGACAGGGACTTTGTAGGTTTGTTGTTAAGTAGAATCTGTTTGTAATTTTGAACTGGTAGAAGTGTAGCTCCAGTCCAAAAATCTATTTTTAAGCTTTTTAGAAAACATAGGGAAGGGTGATAAACCCCTGTAACATTTTTTTTGCTGTCTGTGTACCTCTTCAGAAGATTTCACTGGACTTTCTGTCCCAATGACAAATGTTTTTTGTAAATTTGGGTTTTTTAGTAAAACAAGGATTGGGACAAAGCATCAGTGGAGACGAGACACATTTTTCCCATATCAACTCTTACAGGATAGAATTTCCCTTCCTAGGGGTAGATTTCATCTCACTTCCTGTTGTCTCCTTCCGTTTGCAAGTAGGAGACGTTTGTAAGTTGGATGTTTGAAAGTAGGGGCCTGCCCTATATGCTCTGCAGAAATTTGGGCCTAAGGTGTTGGTGTTGCCACAACACTGTAAGCCTTCAAAGTGACTCTTGGTGGGCGCTGGAACGCCCTGCTGTGAACTATTATATCAAGAATTGTAATTACATGCCATTGTTGAACAGTAGTAGAAAAATTGGGCCTTTGGTGGTGGTGCTGATGCCACAACACTGTAAGTTCTCACAGTTACTCTTGGTGGGTGCTGGAACGGGCTCTGCTGTGAAATATTATATCAAGAATTGTAATTACATGCACCTGTTGAACAGGGGCAGAAAAATTAGGCCTTAGTACATGATCCATGAGGATGCCCAGCATTTTGAAGGCTCTGATGATGATACCCAGCTAGAGGAAGGCAGTAACGTGAGCCCAGAGAGAGGGGATGACCAAGAAGGACAGCAATCTGGAAGTCATGTCCCCCCAGCTGCAGCATACTGCCAGGTTTGCTCCAGTGATGAGGAGGGAGGGAATAAAGACACTCCGCGTGGGTGCCTGATAGGAGAGAGGAGGAGGAGGCACATCTCCAATGAGGCAGGATGCCCTCCAGGGGCCAGATTAATGGCAGCACACCAACTGCATCACACCGCACAGCTGCGCATGTGCAGGGTGCTGCCTCTGCGCGTTATTCCAAAAGTTCTTTGGTGTGGACCTTTTTTGAGACGAGTGCATCAGATCACACCACTGCTATTTGCAACATATGTCTCAAGCGTATCTCGCGTGGCCAAAACATCAGCCGCTTGGGCACCACATGCTTGACCTGCCATGCAGTTTGTTGGCAAGCGTACCTATAAGACCCACACCAAAGAACAAAACGGACCTCTCCTTGCTCCTCATCAGCTGGCATCTCCAACCCCACTATACCTTCAGCCCTCTCTGAAACCTGCACTGAGAGGAAGGAAGGTGTAGAATTAGGTGTGTCACAGCCATGTACTTGCGGGCAATCTGCTATCGGTACACCAACGTCCGATTTGTACCAGGCAATGTTCCCTGCCCCAGCTGCTGCACCGTCGAAAGAAGTTCACTCCCAGCCATCCACCTGCCCGGCGGTTGAATGCTAGCTTGGCTAAATTGCTAGCACTTCAACTGCTGCCTTTTCAGTTGGTAGACTCTGCCCCTTCCGTGAGTTTGTGCAATGTGCGGTTCCTCAGTGGCAGGTTCCCAAACGCCACTTTTTCTCATGGAAGGCGATTCCGTCTCTCTAGCGGCATGTGGAAGGCAATGTCTTGGCCTCGCTGGACAGGGCGGTCAGCGGTAAGGTGCATATTACCGCTGACTCATGGTCCAGCAGGCATGGACAGGGACGTTGCCTATCTTTCACGGCGCATTGGGTGACTCTTCTGGCAGCTGGGAAGGATGCAGGACAAGGTGCAGTAGTGTTGGAGGTTGTTCCGCCACCACACCTCCAAAATGCTACTACTGGTGATTCTGACACACCTCTCTCCTCCACCCCCTCCTCTTCTTCTTCCTCCATGGCCTCTTCCTGTGCTTTGTCCTCGGAACCAGCGGTGCTCCGTAGGCATTCAAAGGGCTACACAAGTATGCAGGGAAAAAGATGCCATGCGGTGCTTGCGCTGGTGTGCTTGGGGGACAGGAGCCACACTGAGGCAGAGGTTCTGTCAGCTCTGCAGGGGCAGGCTGAGAGGTGGTTGATGCCACACCAGCTTAAGCCAGAAATGGTGGTTTGCGACAATGGTACCAACCTCCTCTCCGCCCTCCGACAGGGACAACTTACCCATTTGCCCTGTGTGGCTCACATCCTTAACTTGGTGGTGCAGTGGTTCTTTGGCAGGTACCCGGGCTTACAGGATGTCCTGAGGCAGGCCAGGAAAGTCTGTGTGCATTTCCGCCGGTCATATAATGCCTGTGCTCGGCTGCCTGACTTCCAAAAGGAATTTAACCTGCCCAAGAACCGCCTATTCTGTGACATGCCCACCAGGTGGAACTCAACTTTGGCCATGCTGCAGTGGCTGCACATGCAGCAGAGGGCCATCAATGAGTACTTGTGTGACTACGGCACCAGGACAGAGTCAGGGGAGCTTGTTTTTTTTCCCCCATGCCAGTGGGCCATGATCAGGGATGCATGCACTGTCCTGTCACCATTTGAGGAGGCCACGAGGATGGTGAGCAGTGGCAGTGCATGCATCAGTGACACTGTCCCTCTTGTCCACCTGTTGGAGCACACGCTGCGTGGGATAATGTACAGGGCACTTGAGGCAGAACAGAGACAGGAAGAGGAGGACTTCATTACCTCTCAAGGCCCCCTTTATCCAGACAGTGTTCCTGCTGGCCGCAGATCACACAGGAAGAGGAGGATTGTGTCAGCATGGAGGTGGAGCCTGGCACTCAGCATCAGCAGCAGTCTTTTAGGGATCATTCACAGTCCCAAGAAACCCGTGGACTTGTACGTGGCTGGGAGGAGGTGGTTGTGGATAATGTTGTCCTTAGTGACCCAGAGGACTCCGGACCTTATCTTGCTGTCGCAGAGGGAGCAGAGGATGAAACATCCTCGGGAGGCCTTGCAGAAAGCTCTGTGCAATGCGTTCCCAGAGACCTGGAGGTTCTAAATTCCTGGTCCTGGACAACGTGTTGCTGAGGCTTCGGACAGTCACAGAAGGAGCGGTGGAGAAGGTGGCCGTCTGACCAATGCGTTCAGACAATTTTTTTAGTCCGCAGCCCCAAGGTATGATCAGTTCCAGCAACCATCGCCAGCATCTGATTTACATGGTCCATGAATACCTAGGGGCAAGGTCAGACTTGGACACCTTTCCCACCGAAAATCCTCTGGGTTACTGGGTCTTGAGGATGGAGCACTGGCCAGAGCTTGCACAGTATGCAATTGAACTACTGGCTTGTCCTGCATCCAGCGTTCTTTCGGAACACACATTCAGTGCTGCTGGAGGCTTTGTAACCGATCACAGGGTGCGCCTGTCCACCGGCTTGGTTGATCGACTGACCTTTATAAAAATGAATCAGTCTTGGATCACCACCAGCTACCAAGCACCTGATGCTGATGTAAGCAAATAATTTTTTTTGAAATGTCTGATCCCTTTAAGACTGCCTATGCTGATGCCCAGTGACTATCCTGTTATGCCGAGTGACTATCCTCTTCCCCCTCAATGATCATGTTGACAGCTTGTAAGAAAATGTTTGGTTCTAGGTACCACCACCAGTGACTAAGGCCCAATTTTTCTGCCCCTGTTTAACAGGGGTGTGTAATTACAATTTTTGATGCAATACTTTGCAGCAAGGCTCATTCCTGCGCTCCAACTAGAGTTTCTGTGAGGTGTTGCAGTGTTTGACTGTGCTCAAACAGTTCGGGGGACTCCTCATGAGGACATGGTGGGGCTAGGGAAGGAGTGACTGATGCCATTGAGCCTAGGGAAGAGGCCGCGTTGGCAGCTGCTTTGCCAGTACCCTGAGACTGGGTGAGAGAGGATGAGGACTGGGGAGGATGAGGACGGCTTGGTCATCCACTCTACCAAGTCTTTGGCATGTTGCAGCTCAACACGTCCAGCTGCCGAAAAAAAGGACGAGAGTGTCCCATGGCCATGTGCTGATGAGGATGCACAGTGTCCACGACCATCACTTTTGCCTCTAGACACAGAGCCTGCTTGCCCTCTTTTATTGCCTCGTGACTGTCTGCCTCTTCTTGTTGGCCTTCCAGACATACTAATGGCCTGCAGGGAGATGTAGCTGCACAAAGCTTGGACGTATATACTGATATACTGCAGCTAGCAGAATCAACTGCCTGCCTGTAGTATTATTATTATGAGAACACTAGCAATTGGGGTAGCTTCAGGCGTGTACACTGTGCAGATGGCACAATACACCCACTGTATTTACAACAGCTGCCTGCGGATAGGATGAGCAGAACAACAGCAATTGGGGTAGCTTCAGGTGTGTACACTGTGCAGGTAGCACTATACAATACAATACGACTGTAACTGCTACAGCTGCCTGTGGTATAGGAACAGAACAACAACAGCAATTGGGGTAGCTTCAGGTGTACACTGTCCAGGTGGCACAATACACCAACTGTAACTGCTACAGCTGCCTGTGGTATAGAACCAGAACAACACAAGCAATTGGGGTAGCTTCAGGTGTACACTGTCCAGGTGACACAATACACTGACTGTAACTGCTACAGCTGCCTGTGGTATAGTACCGGAACAACACCAGCAATTGGGGTAGCTTCAGGTGTACACTGTGCAGGTGGCACAATACACCGACTGTAACTGCTGCAGCTGCCTGTGGTATAGGACCAGAAGAACACCAGCAATTGGGGTAGCTTCAGGTGTACACTGTGCAGGTGGCACAATACACCGACTGTAACTGCTGCAGCTGCCTGTGGTATAGGACCAGAACAACACCAGCAATTGGGGTAGCTTCAGGTGTACACTGTGCAGGTGGCACAATACACCGACTGTAACTGCTGCAGCTGCCTTTGGTATAAGACCAGAACAACACCAGCAATTGGGGTAGCTTCAGGTGTACACTGTCCAGGTGACACAATACACTGACTGTAACTGCTACAGCGGCCTCTGGTATAGGAACAGAACAACACGAGCAATTGGGGTAGCTTCAGGTGTACACTGTCCAGGTGGCACAATACACCGACTGTAACTGCTACAGCTGCCTGTGGTATAGGAACAGAAAAACAACAGCAATTGGGGTAGCTTCAGGTGTACACTGTCCAGGTGGCACAATACACCGACTGTAACTGGCCAATCATCAGCCAGCAATGCACTGCGATGCCGCAGTGAATTATGGGCCGTGACGTGCCACTTGAATTTGGCTCGAACGGCCCATAATGTTCGGTTTGCCACGAACGGACGAACAGCCAGTGTTTGAGTCGAACATGGGTTCAACTCGAACACGAATCTCATCCCTACCCTGCAGTATACAAGATGATGCCAAGGGACCACCTACAGCCCAGAGTGCCAAGGAGAAGAGGACAGTGCTGAAGCTGGCTGGAGCAAGCAGTACAGTAAATAATACAGGCTCTCCCTAGAAAAACTAAGCATTTCACTTTTACATTTTTTTTTTTTTTTTTTACAATATCGGAGTTCAGCATCAAGGAAACCTACAGTATCTCACAAAAGTGAGTACACCCCTCACATTTTTGTAAATATTTTATTATATCTTTTCATGTGACAACACTGAAGAAATTACACTTTGCTACAATGTAAAGTGTACAGCTTTTATAACAGTGTACATTTGCTGTCCTCTCAAAATAACTCAACACACAAAGTGAGTACAAGTGAAAATGTCCCAATTGGGGCCAGTGTCAATATTTTGTGTGGCCACCATTATTTTCCATCACTGCCTTAACCCTCTTCGACATGGGGTTCACCAGAGCTTCACAGATTGCCACTGGAGTCCTCTTCTATATGTAGATTCTTTTTTTCAGATCCTCAGAGCGTTCTTTGCCATGAGGTGCCATATTGAACTTCCAGTGACCAGTATGAGAGACTGAGAGCGATAACACCAAATTTAACACACCTGCTCCCCATTCACACCTGAGACCTTGTAACACAAATGAGTCATGTGACTGCGGGGAGGGAAAATGGCTAATTGGGCCTAATTTGGACATTTTCACTTAGAGGTGTACTCACTTTTGTTGCCAGCAGTTTAGACAATAATGGTTGTGTGTTAAGTTATTTTGAGGGAATAGCAAATTTAAAAGATATAATAAAATATTTACAAAAATGTGAAGGGTGTACTCACTTTTGTGAGATACTGTATGTTGAGGGAAATTAAAAGGAAGCCATTGCGGCCTTCCTTCTGAAAATGCTAATCGCCTGGTAGTTATGCAGTCCAATAACCTCAGTAATTTCGGAGTTATTAGCCTGAAACATGCATGCAGTAAGAGAAATATGGGAAAAGTCAGAACTCTTATTTGCATGCCTTGCATACCCGCAGGAAACTTTGCTGCCTCAACCCTTCCCTTCTTCATTCTGCTACTGACTGCCTTTATGATAAAATTGCACCCCTGTCCTGCCCAGTAGGGATGGGCCCGGTGTTCGATTCGAACCCATGTTCGAATCGAACATCGGGCGTTCGCCCGTTCGGCGAGCCCAGAACTATTTGGGCCGCTCGCATCAAATTTGTGTAATGCGAGCGGCCCGCAATGCATTGCGCCAGTCGCAGTGCAATGCTGGCTGATGATTGGCCAAGCATGCACTGTGACCCCGCATGCTTGGCCAATCACAGCGCCGGCAGCGAGGAGAGCCATAATTGGCTACAGGGAGGATGCCTGTAGCCAATTATAGCTCAGGGGCTTTAGTACACGCCCCACGGTATAAGAGGCCGCCGCGGCGGCGGTCTCGCATATTGTGTTTCAGTGTCAGCGTGTCAGTGTGTTGCTGACTGCTGACAATATGTGCTCTATTTCTGGGGATTTGTGTGTGCGTGCTGTTAGTACAGCATTGCAGTATCACATCTGGGGGGTGTCTATAGGTTGCCTGTGAAGGGGGGCAGGTTTCCTGTGCTTAGAACTGTCCCTGCAAAAAGTGTAATTTTTGCAGGAAAAAACCTATTTAAAAGCACTCGCGGCTAATGAATTGATGGCTCCCGTAACACAGAGAACTGTCATTCATTGATAAAAAACAAAAAAAAAAAGCGTGGGGATCCCCCCAAATTCAATAACCAGGCCCTTCAGGTCTGGGATGGATATTAAGGGGGACCCCAGCCAAAAAAAAAATGGCGTAGGGTCCCCCTCAAAATCCATCCCAGACCCTTGAGGTCTGGGATGGATTTTAAGGGGAACCCCAGTCAAAATAAATGGCGTGGGGTCCCCCCCAAAATCCATACCAGACCCTTATCCGAGCACGCAACCTGGCAGGCCGCAGGAAAAGAGGGGGGGACGAGAGCGCCCCCCCTCCCGCCTGAACCATACCAGGCCACATGCCCTCAACATTGGGAGGATGCTTTGGGGGTCTGAGACCCCCAAAGCACCTTGTCCCCATGTTGATGAGGACATGGGCCTCATCCCCACAATGGTGCCCGGTGGTTGTGGGGGTCTGCGGGCGGGGGGCTTATCGGAATCTGGAAGCCCCCTTTAACAAGGGGACCCCCAGATCCCGCCCCCCCCCCCGTGTGAAATGGTAAGGGGGTACTTTACCCCTACCATTTCACTAAAAAAGTGTCAAAAATTGTAAAAATGATAGGAGACGGTCTTTGACAATTCCTTTATTAAAATCTTCTTTCTTCTTTCTTCATCCTTCGGTTTCTTCATCTTCTCCTTCCGTCATCTTCTTCCATCTTCTTCCATTTTCTTCTTCCTCCGATCCACTTCTTCTTGCGCTGGCCTTCTCGTCCTTCTCGTCCGGCATCTTCTTCCATGGCGTCGGCGTCGGTGTCGGTGTCTCTTCTTGTGCCACTCCTCGCAATGGGAGGCTCCCGCTATGTGAGGCTTCGCTGCCTCTGACAGGTCTTTTATAATGGAGGGCACCTGGTGACCCCGCCCCCTCTGACGCACGGGGACGTCATGGGGAAATATGGCTTTCCCCATGATGTCAGAGGGGGGCGGGGTCACCAGGTGCCCTCCGTTATAAAAGACCTGTCAGACGGAGCGAAGCCTCACACAGCGGGAGCCTCCCATCGCGAGGAGCGGCCCGACAGAAGAACAGATGCCGACGCCATGGAAGAAGATGCCGGACGAGAAGGACGAGAAGACTAGCGCAAGAAGAAGCGGATCGGAGGAAGAAGAAAATGGAAGAAGATGGAAGAAGATGACGGAAGGAGAAGATGAAGAAACCGAAGGATGAAGAAAGAAGAAAGAAGATTTTAATAAAGGAATTGACAAAGACCGTCTCCTGTAATTTTTACAATTTTTGACACTTTTTTAGTGAAATGGTAGGGGTACTTTTGTACCCCCTTACCATTTCACACAGGGGGGGGGCGGGATCTGGGGGTCCCCTTGATAAAGGGGGCTTCCAGATTCCGATAAGCCCCCCGCCCGCAGACCCCCACAACCACCGGGCACGGTTGTGGGGACGAGGCCCTTGTCCTCATCAACATGGGGACAAGGTGCTTTGGGGGTCTCAGACCCCCAAAGCATCCTCCCAATGTTGAGGGCATGTGGCTTGGTATGGTTCAGGCGGGAGGGGGGGTGCTCTCGTCCCCCCCTCTTTTCCTGCGGCCTGCCAGGTTGCGTGCTCGGATAAGGGTCTGTTATGGGTTTTGAGGGGGACCCCACGCCATTTTTTTGGGCTGGGGTCCCCCTTAATATCCATCCCAGACCTGAAGGGCCTGGGATGGATATTACGGGAGACCCCACGCTTTTTTTTTTTTTATTTTTTATCAATGACTTTTTTTTTATGAATGACTTTCAATGAATGACTGTTCTCTGTGTTACGGGATCCGTCAATTAACATTAGCCGTGAGTGATTTTAAATAGCTTTCTTTCCTGCAAAAATGACACTTTTTGCAGGGACCGTTCTAAGCACAGGAAACATGCGCCCCTTTACATGCATACTATAGACACCCCCCAGGTACGAAATTTAAAGGAATATTACACTTTTATTGTTTCAATTTAAGCATTATTAAAATCACTGCTCCTGAAAAAACGGCCGATTTTAAAAACATTTTTTGCATTGATACATGTCCCCTGGGGCAGGACCCAGGTCCCCAAACACTTTTTATGACAATAACATGCATATTAGCCTTTAAAATTAGCACTTTTGATTTCGAACATTTGCATCCATCTTAACTAATAGTGTTCGAAAGCTCGCACGGACTTTAGGTCCGTTCGCGGGTTCTGGTGCGAGCCGAACGGGGGGGTGTTCGGCTCATCCCTACTGCCCAGACCTGACCACTTCTGTCTACAACAACATACTGTCATCCTCCCTGGACACACTCGCTCCTCTTTGTACACACAGAACCAGGCCTCATCTGCTACAACCCTGGCAACCTGATGACACCAGAAGTCTCAAGAGACACAGTGGTGCTCTTGAGCGACCATAGTGTAAAACCAATTCCCTGCAAGACTTCACCGTCTACAAATCTGCCCTTCTCAAATAAAACTCCTGCCTCCACACTGCTAAGCGAACATTCTACACCACCATTATCAGAACCCTCTCATCCAAACCTCCCCAACTCTTTTCTACCCTCAATTCCTTACCCCACCCCCCACTGCCTCCACCAACCAACTTGCTTACTGCCCAGGAGTTTGCCAATCATTTCAAAAACAAAATCGACACAATTCGTGATGAGATATCCATCATCCAGCTTCCTTCCCCAACCAACACACCAGGTCCAACACCGCACTCAGCACTTTAATCCTTCAGCCCTGTTACCACTCAGGAAATCGCCAAACTCCTTTCCACGGTCCACTCCACCACCTGTCAACTGCCCCCTCACAATTACTGCAACCATCTTCCTGCTCTATCCTAAATTCTCTAACCCACATCTTCAACCTCTCCCTCTCCACTGGCACCTTACCCTCCCCGCTCAAACATGCACTGGTTAACCCCATACTTAAATAAAAACCCCACTGGACCCCACCTGTTTGAATAACTTAAGACCCATCTCCCTGCTCCTGTTTGCCTCCAAACTTCTTGAACGCCTCGTCCACAACCGTCTTAGTTGCTACCTCACTGACAACAACCTTATTGATCCCCTACAGTCCGGCTTCTGGCCACAACATTCTACTGAAACTGCCCTATTAAAACTCCCCAAATGGGTGTGATGGATCTTTCTGCTGCCTTCGACAAAGTTGACCACCTGCTCCTCCTCAACAAACTCCATTTCCTTTGTCTCCGGAATTCAGCTTTTTCCTGGTTCTCCTCCCTATCTCAGTGAACTTTCAGTGTCACATACAACACCATCTCCTCCGCTCCTCTCCCTCTCTCTGTGGGGGTACTCCAAGGCTCCATCCTTGGGCCCCTCCTATTCTCTATACCTCTTCCCTGGGCCAGTTGATAACCTCCCATGGCTTCCAATAACACCTCTATACTGACGACACCCAGAAATACATCTCCACTCTTCATCTTACCCCCTCAATCTCTTCACGTATCACAAACTTATTGAGTGACATATCAGTATTGATGTCACACCACTTCCTCAAACTCAATCTTTCTAAAACCGAGCTTGTGATATTTCCTCCTCCCCAATCCTCTCCCCATGACTTTACCATTAAGATCAATGGCACAACCATTGGTACATCCACACATGCCAGGGTGCTGGGTATAATCCTGGACTCTGACCTCTCCTACAGCCCCCACATCCAATCACTGGCTACATCTTGCCGCATTAACCTCTGCAACATTTCCAGAATTTGCCCCTTCCTGACCAATGACACCACAAAACAACTTATTTACTCCTAAGTTATTTCCCACCTCGACTACTGCTACTCCCACCTCACTGGCCTACCCTTACACAGGCTATCCCCCCTTCAGTCTATTGTGAATGCCGCCGCTAGACTATTACACCTTACTAACTGATCTGCGACTGCTGCTTTTCTCTGCCAATCCCTACACTGGCTTCCACTACCCCACATTATAAAATTCTAAATACTAACCACAACATACAAGGCCATTCACAACATCGCCCCCAGCTACATCACCAACCTCATTTGCCGATATCGCCCAAATCGCCCTCTTCTATCCTCTCAAGACCTCCTGCTCTCTAGTTCCCTTGTTACCTCATCCCGTGCTCGCCTCCAGGACTTCTTCAGAGCCTCTCCCATCCTCTGGAACTCCTTGCCCCAGTATGTCTGGTCAGCCCCTTAACCTGCGTGCCTTTAGGCCATTCCCTGAAAACTAATTTATTCAGGGAAACCTATCCCACCTCCACCTAAGAACCATACCCAAGCCATCTCCATGAGTTCACCCCCGCAACTAATAACTTTTGTACCACCTCCTCCTCCCTTTAGATTGTAAGATCCACGAGCAGGGCCCTCCTATTCCTTCTGTAATGAAATGTATTGGAATTGTACTGTCCCCCCTCTACATTGTAAAGCAAATACAAATATGTGAGGCAATCAGCGCAAACCCAAACAAAAACTAAAATAAATAATTAGTGCAAGCTGAACACAAAAAAGGCCAATCACGAATCTCTTAAAGTACAATGTAAAAAGTGGAAAAAGTGCAGCGCATCAAAACAAAAATTAAATTAAATTAATATAAAATTCAGTGCAAATAAGTAGATTGACAAAAGTTCATATCTTGTCAGTGCAAGACAATATAATGAAAATATAAGTGAATAACTGATTGTAGAATAACACCCAGGTGACTGTAGATCATCATTCAAATAATTCTTAAAGTGATGTCCTCCACCGAAAATAGATGAAATACTCTTACCAGATGTGCTACGCACATACGCATGAAATCAATAGGGAATGAAGTAAATGGTTCCATGCCCGGCCGACTCCAATCTGGGAAATTACCAACCAGCAGGAAAGTTCTTTTGGCAGATTTTCACTCCATGCAATGGGCAAATCAATGGTAGGCGGCGTTGATCCAAGCGATAATATTCTCCAACATAAAATATTGATAAAAGAGGGGGGGACACTCTGCGTGTAGATTGTTTGGTATTTTATTAAAAAATTAATGATTAAAAATACAACCTCAAAGAATAAAAAATCAAATGGTTGTATCTGCAATGAGGCTGATGTACAATAGCCAAGAAATTAAAACAATAAGACAAGTCCGATATGTTATGCAGCCAAGGAGATAAATCTGGCTTGCACAGCTGATAGCTGCAAAAGGGGAACGAATGCTGTGTTTAAATGTCCCGCGCTGCAGGAATACAGAGATCTCAGCGGCTCTGACCGCTGTAAGATTTACTTTGAGTTGACCTTTTTTTTATTAGATCTTTAACGAATTACCGAATCATGTTGAATTCACTCGTTATATCTGCTATAATTTCTTTCGTATTTGTTAAAATTCGATATTTTTTTTTCGTTCATTCGGATGCATCCGAATGTCCGAAAGATGCAAAATTCGGCTGAATTTCGATTCGTTACAAAACGAATTGCACAAGCCTAGCAATTAGAACAGAGAAAAAAAAATCAGGTAAATAGGAGTGGGCAGTAGTGGCTGCCACATACTTTAAAATATAAATGAACTGGAAAACAGTTCTGCCACAAAAACTGCTAGTTTTTTATTCAGTGTTTACTGTAAGATGTTATTTGGGTGGTTGAGACTGAAACTGGGTTGCAGGAACAATGTACCTACTGTCCTCATATTCACACCTGCAGTTCCTCTGCTTTATAGTCTTTATAGTCTTTCTCCTCCCAGGCACTCAGCAGCCTCTTATATAAATATGTATATTTCATTATAGTCAGGGCACTGGAGGCATAGCTGCATGGGGAAAACCTACATCCATTGGCTGCCTGCCCTTCCACAATTCAGGAGAAGGACAGGCTGCAGCAAAAAGTAAGCATTGAACCCTACAAGCATAGGCTGTCCGCCCTTCCCCGAATCAGGATTGTCCCCCCTCCCCCAAAAAAAAGGCATAAATCCTATCTATGTGACCATAGATAGGATTCAATTCAATAACAGGTTTGTATATAATAGGCTAAATGAAAAAAACAGTACCACTGCGCCAAAAGGTAAGTCCTGTCGCTGATCACACTGTATGCTGGTGCTTATCGGAATATAAGGCTCATCAGGCTCAACTTAGACTACAAGAAAATTGCACCTGTACACAGAATCAGCAAACTATAAAGCTAAAATACTGAACCATGCTAAAGCCAATTCTCATCATCTTTCACTTTTTACGTTTCACAGTCTGCTGATCCTGTGTGCGGCCTGGCGCCATGTTCTTGTAGTCTAAGTTTGTATATAAATTGCATATGGGCTTTGATACTCAATGCATTTTGAAGAGGGTTTCATCAGGAGTTCTGAGGTACTATTAGGGTGTCAGTGGACACATCTCCACTGACATCCACCTGCCCATAGGAGTCAATGGGTGGCCCGCTCAGATCTGCCTGAAAAATGGACAGGCGCATCCGAGCGGGCATATTGTGTGAAAGGGGCCTTGGATAAAACAATAAATTAACATTATGAGTTTCAAGTCAAAATATAATACAATTTGCGTATATGATTAGAAAAATAGTCTACATACAATTGTTAAAGGCATTTGAAATAAAACTTACAATAAATTTATGTTGTGTTTTGCACCTGGCCTAGTTTATCCAAAAATTATGTACTATATGTATTACTTTGTTGTGTTAGAAAATTACAAAGTTATTGTCGAATCAACAGGCCCATATCAGAAATGTAAACATTGGTCTGGTCCATAGGCGATGTACAGGTGTGAGAGCTAGTTAAATAGGTTCATAAAAGTGATGCACCCCAAACAAATACATAATTAATTTCTTCTTTGATCCAGTGAACAATATGCATTCTTCATTAGTAATTATGTGATTGTGTTAGGTGAGTTCTTTTTTCATTGTTAAAGTGATTGTAAAGTCTTTTTTTTTTTTTTTTTTTTAAATAACAAACATGTTATATTTACCTGATCTATGCAGTTGGTTTTGCACAGAGCAGCTTGGATCCTCCTCTTCTTGGGTCCCTCTTCTGTACTCCTGGCCCCTCCCTCCTGTTGAGTGCCCTTACAGAAAGCACCTTGCTACGGGGGCTCCCAAGCCAAATCACAGCTCCCTGTGTCCATTTAGACACAGAGCTGTGACCCGGCCTTTCCCCCTCTCTCTCCTGATTGGCTGACTGATTTAGATTGACAGCAGCAGGAGCCAATCACGCCATGCTGCTGTCTCAGCCAATGAGGAGAGGAGTACCAGGCAGCATAGACACTCCTGCAACTTAGCTGGATAAAGACAGACTCAGGTAAGTATTAGGGGGGCTGCTGCACACAAGGGTTTTTTATCTTAATGCATAGAATGCATTAAGATTTAAAAAAAAAAAAACCTTCTGCCTTTACAATCCCTTTAAGCTTTAACCGCTTATAAATGTTAATTCTTCCATTAATTATATATTTTTTCACAAGATCAATTTCAGTTGTTTCATTCACTTATATTATATAATTTGACATAAAAGTCAGCCATGATGACTGTATTGTATCATGAAATCAAATGGGTGGCCTTATTGTAACATTTTTAATATCTGACATTCAGCTGTTCCAGTTCTGAAATAGCTGTTGTTGCAAAGGTTATTGTTTTCACCAAGCCCAAGAGGTTCAGGTCTTATCCTAATTGGAAAATTGTTTCCTTTTCTTTTCAAAAATTAAAACATGATCAGGTTGTGTTTAACCATTCTCTATGCAGTATAATGGTTTATATATATATATATATATATATATGTGTGTATATATATATATAGCCTACCCCATTCTGATTTCTGAAAACGTTGAAAAAGGTTATTGAAATTAATTTGTGAAAACATGTTTGGGCCTCATATAGATGGTCACTTCTGCCCATTTTTGGGAGGCACAGGTGCAGTGTACAGCCCACTGCCAGCAAAAAAAAATTACACACTGTAATACCCAGCTGCTCTCCATGTCTGAGCAGTCTTCACATACAGGGGCGAATGCAAAAAATGAATGAGAGAACTTGTCTGTAAAATGCGAGTTCCTTCGAGATTTCACAAAATCCTTTTCACAACCTGTACAGGTACTCCTGTTTTATTATTGACAGTCAGGGTGAAGGTCTGCTTTAATGACAAGGAATACAAACATTTTCACACAGTGATTTATTTTGTCTCTAATGCCCCGTCCACACGGTCGGAAATTCCGACCACAAAATCCGTCAGATTTTTTCCGACAGATTTTGTCCGACACTGGTGTTGCATACACATGGTCGGACAAATCCGATCATTCTGCGTACGACGGAACTACCTAGAGGCTAGTAGTCAATAGGTTTAGTCTCCTAATTTGATCTGAGCATGCGTGGCACTTTGTCTGTCGGAATTCTCTACACACGATCGGAAAAAGTCTGATCGGATTTTGTTGTCGGAAAATTTGAGAGCAGGATCTCAAATTTTTTCCGCTGGAGCCCACACACGGTCGGATTTTCCGACAACATGGTCTGATCAGACATTTTCTGTCGGAATTTCCGACCGTGTGTATGGGGCATTAGAAAAAAAGGGAAAATAGCTACAGGAAAGTAAGGGGGCAGAGTTATAGGAATGTAGATGGACCAAAGGAATACCAGAAAGATGTGATTGGCTAAAACGCTGGGGGAGACAAGATGTTATCCAATGTATACACATTTTTTCTGTTGCTGGTAGTGGTATTCAGCATATATGAATTTAGTTCAGGTGCTCATCAGGTGCCCAAGGTTCTATTAGTTAGAGCCTCCTCTCTATATATAAGGTCAAAAAAGTTCAAGGCATTTCCTGCGCAGAACCAACATCCCAACATCAATGTGTAACAATTTGGGCATAACAACCAAAGAATAATGTTTATAACATAACATACCCTTCATAAAATATTTAAAAACGTAAAAGCCCCTTTGATTAGGTGCCATTGACTTCACACAGTTTCACCACAGCTTCCTTGGAAATCTGAGGATCCCAAATCTTGCAAGAATTTGCTCCTAGATCTGCTCAGTAAATACAATTTTTCTTAAAAATCCAGGGTTGTAATACAGACTGTAATACAGCACAAAGAAAACTGAATATCAGGATTGGTATCCTGCCTATCCTGCCAAATTACACAACAACTGATCTATAAATAGGGTGTTCATCCTGCACCGAAACCTCTGAGTTCATCACATCACAGACTATTGAGCAATTTGCCATGAACAATTGATAAATTAAATATATCTAAAGGTGAATCACCAGTTGCTATGCAGTTGTAATGATGACAGCAGTTGCAGTGTCATCTGTAAAGGACTTTGTGTAATTACAAAATTTGCATGCCAATATGTCCCTAATAATTGTGTGAGGTAATTCTTCCACTTATAGTGCAAGCTAAGAATCAAAGATATGCTTAATTCATAAATAACACAACCCAAAAATCCATTCAAATGCTGTATGAAGGTGATTGTATAACTTCATAACACAATGATGTAACCTGAGCATGACTGGTATTGTTTTCATAGTTTTGCTCTCCATTGCTATCAGATTTAGTTTAAGGATCAATAAATTAAAACACAAGCTGGCAAATAAAGAATGTGCAGCATAATTTAGGTAAAGTGAAATGTCCAGATATGGGGGAGGTCGATCACCTCCTCTTCTAATTTATATGCCTCCCCCTCCCTTTACTGTGACGACCAGCCCCTTAAACAGTAACTGTTTAGTGGAGTAACCCATGTCCTGCATTTCATCTTTAGTTGGGCCAGAATTTAAATTAAGTTTAGCTTATTGCCTTACATCCTGTGCAATAATAATTCCTAAGAAATTTTTTTTATTAGGGGAGTTACTTAAACTATATTGAAAATACTAAAGTATGAGCTTCAAGATCTAATGGAATTTAGACGGATTTGTCCCAATGAATCAGGAGCTCTTGTCTAGATTTGTCTCTTAGATCTTGTCCCACACTGTAAGGAAAGCTCTGCTGGGCCTAGTAGTTCCTCGTTGGTGTGATCGGGTGCGCGGGTCCGAGTAGGTGCGCGAGCTACTGCGCATGCACGGGAACGAGCAGGTGCGCGTGCACGGACGGGTGCGCGCACGGTCACTGGCGCCGAGCAGGCTATTTAAACCGGTCATCTCCACACAGTTGTTGCTGCCTGATCTACAACGTTCCGCTTGCCATTTCCTGATACTTCTCTGTCTCTGTGTTTGTGACCCGGCTTGCCCCTTTACCTGTCTGCTGTCTGCCTGCCTCAATCCCGGCTTGTCTACGACCATCCTTCTGCTCATCCCTCTGGCTTATCCGCATTGTGCCCTACAGTTACCAAACCCGGCTTGTCTGACCATTCTGTGCACCTGTCCCCAAGTGACCTGTTGCCTGCTAGTTCCTGTAACCTGTCTGCTGGTTCCTGTTGTCCGCTACAAGCCAGTTCCTGTAACCTGTCTGCTGGTTCCTGTTGTCCGCTGCAAGCCAGTTCCTGTAACCTGTCTGCTGGTTCCTGTTGTCCGCTGCAAGCCAGTTCCTGTAACCTGTCTGCTGGTTCCTGTTGTCCGCTGCAAGCCAGTTCCTGTAACCTGTCTGCTGGTTCCTGTTGTCCGCTGCAAGCCAGTTCCTGTAACCTGTCTGCTGGTTCCTGTTGTCTGCTGCAAGCCAGTTCCTGTAACCTGTCTGCTGGTTCCTGCTGTCTGCTGCATGCTGGTTCCTGTGTCCACTTACCTGTCTTACCTGCCAGTTCCTGTAACCTGTCTGCTGGTTCCTGTTGTCGGCTGCATGCTGGTTCCTGTGTCCACTTACCTGCCAGTTCCTGTGACCGGTTGTCTGCTGGTTCCTGTTGTCCGCTGTCTGCTGGCTCCTGTTGTCTGCTGTTCGCTGATTCCTGTCATCACCCTGTCCAGGGTTACTGATCTGCACACAGCCTCCTCTGCAACACCTGCCCTGCCTACAGCTGCTGATCTTGCCAGACACTCGTGCTCCCTTTGACTCCTGCACCCCCTGTCTCCACTATCAGGGGCTGCAATTCTGGGTAGTAAGAGAGGTCTCCTACTGCAATCCGGGCTCGCCACCAGGTACGTGACACACACACAGAGACTCTAGAATCATTTAGATAACGTAAGATGTTATGGGTACCCTCTCATCTACCCATTGACCCCCCCCCCTCCTTCCCCCTTCATCGCCAACCAGCCCCTTTAGCAGTGGTGAGGAGTGGAGTTAGATAGTGAGGAGCTCAATACCTAGGGTAAAGATGATTGTAAAAAAGCAGACATCCCTGTCCAGGTTCTCCTTGTAACGGGGACAAAGACAAACTGTTTCCTCATCTCTGTTCTTGGGTTTTATAAAAGTAGTTGTATCCATTTAAGAAGCTTGATACCCATGCTAAACTTCCATTAACACCTCCCATAGATAACCCCGCTCATGGGAGTTAAACACTTTTTTGAAGTCAAGAGATACAGTTACATAGGACTCCACATGTTCATGCTATACTGATATATTAGTCTTCTAATGTTGATATTTGAACTTTTTTCAGACATGAAGCTCGACTATGAGAATAAACAGTTGTGTGTATTATATTATTGGTGGCAACATGTACAGCTAGAATCCAGATAAGTTTGATTGCATCTACATTTCAAAGTTTATGCCCAGCTTAAGAATTATATGGCGCTTGGGTGACAAGGAAACATGTATTTAATATCAATCTATGTGCATTTTTTTGCAGTTGTGACCTGCAGCAATACTCCTGAATAAAATTGCAGATCCCGCCATAGAATTAAGAAGTAACTTCTTTATTCAGAATTAGTGGGAGGCTTGTCAAGAGGATTCAAAGCTGGATGAAAATCCACTGGCGAAGAAGACTGACACCAGTCTTCTGGCAAATATTAACTAAAAGTTTTGATTAGTTACTGGGAAGCAATGAGAAGTTAGATCTTATTTTCTTTTTTCTTTCTAGTCTCCATGATTCAGCTCCATTATGTCCAAAGGTACTGACTGAATTAAAGGAATTCTATGTTCACAACATACACTTTCATTTCAGGACTAAGATATTTCTATATTCATTCATGAACGTTAATAAAAATTGGCAAAAGCCATTTGTGTAATTATGATTAGTGCCCCCATTACCTTCAAACTTTATTATCCAATATCTCTTTGATTTCCTTAGCCACATGACTCATCTGATAAGTATTTATGAATGTACAGATGGAATTAAAAGGCATCTAGACACAAGGTTCAGAAGATACCAGCATTAAATTCCTGGTTTTATGATCCTTGGAATTGTGCAAGTGAAGAGTAAATAGTCTTGATAAGCTTATGTTATTTCAAAAATCAGAATACATTTGCATTCTAATTAATTGTATTTGATGCTACTAATCATGTCCCAAATCTTTACATTGCATAAACAATGGCACAGGGCAAATATATACCCAGGCATAGGCCATATGCTATTTCATTAGGTAGGTACATTTGAACCAATTGCACACAATAAAGGGTCCATTATTATTTCTAAAGGTGGAAATTGATGATGTTAAGTAGGAGGAGCATTTAAAGCATAGCTAAACCCAAGAACAAAAATGTTATACTTTGCAATTTGCTAGTCCTTGGATGTTGTTGCTAAATTACACTCTTTTTTTTTTCATTCAATTTCTACCAAATTGCTTAGCCTCTCCATTAGCAGCGCTAGTAAATGGATATTCAAATAAACTAGTATAAAAAGTATGACTATTCAAGTAAAGCTGAAGAGCATTACTGCATGAAAAATGTATTTGTTTAGGTTACTTAATACATAGCTTAAATCAGGGGTACCCAACCTTTTGAGGAGCTAGGGCCACTTTAGCAACTTGGTAACCAGTCGCGGGCCATAATGAGCAGAGCGCCCAGATGACAGGACTGTGTCCACTCTTCAGAGCAGACATGAACACAGCCCGCTCTACTCTATGGGCCCTCCGATCCGATCCGACCATACAGAAGGGGACGGATCCCCTTCTGTTTTTTTAAGTGAATCAAATTAGAGAAAGGCAGGTGTAAACAGACACAAGCCCATTTACATCTGCCGATCTATAAACGTATATGGAGGATTCGACTGGGTCCGCCTGAAAAACGGACAGGCGGACCTGATTGGATGGATCGTGGGAAAAGGGGCCTAAGGCTGCTTTCACACTGATGCACTGCGGGTTACCTGAACCTCAACTGACCTCAATCTTCACTTCTTCATCAGGATTCCTGCAGGTATCTCTGGCTGCTGCTGTCCCTCAGGTGGGTATGGCTAGTGGCTGCTGCTGGCTGTTCTCCAGGGCTGGTACTGCTGGTGGGTACTGGTGGCTGGTACTGCTGGTGGGTACTGCTGCTGGATCCTGCTGGCTGGTACTGCTGGTGGGTACTGCTCTGCTGGTGGGTACTGCTGGTGGGTGCTGCTGGTGGGTCCTGCTGGGAAGTTATGCTGGCTGGTACTGCTGGCTGGTACTGCTGGTACTGCTGGCTGGTATTGCTGGTACTGCTGGCTGGTACTGCTGGCGGGTCCTGCTGGCTAGTACTGCTGGCTGGTACTGCTAGTGGATACTACTGGCTGGTACTGCTGGGGGGTTACATACTATATTACATCTTATCAGTCCGTAGGTTTGGTGGCTGTGTTCATTTTATTTTTATTTTTTTCCTGGCTTTATTTTATTTTGTTCACCTGGTGACCTTGTCAGAAACACACTTACTACAGAGACAATGCTTATTTATTGCACTGCATATATTATGTAAGAGGGTTGTAACCCTAGGACATGACCACAAAACACCCATCCATCGTCTCCATAGCATGAACAGGAGGGGTTCTTAAAGTCCTCAAACACAGCTAAGAAAAATGTACAAACAAAACATCACATTCATGTTGTCTGTGTGGCTGTAATGCAGAACCACTCTTAACTGCATGTTTTTACTGCACCCCCGGCTGCTTGAGCTGCGTTTTGCAGGAGGCTGTAATGCCTTCTGAAAATGATGCCCGCACGGAAACCGCAAGTGCAATGCCGTTCCCATTAACCTGTGCGTGTGGCTGCAGTTACGGGAACAGGTGCAGTCCCACAGTTTTAATCACTGCACATGTGTGAACCTAGCCTAAAGCCCCATACACACGGTCGGATTTTCCGATGGATTCTGTCCTATCGGACAATGTTGTCGGAAATTCCGACCGTGTGTGGGCACCATCGGACAGTTTCCATCGGATTGTTCGATGGACAAAGTTCTATCTCCTGCTGGATAGATTTTCCAACAACAAAGTCCGATCACACCAAATCCGATCGTGTGTAGCGTAGTCCGACGGACAAAGTGCTATGCATGCTCAGAAGAAATTCTGTGAGGGAAGCGCTCGGTCAGGTAAAACTACCTTTCCTAATCGACACAGCACATTCGTCACGCTGCAATGTTAAAATGTCTTTAATGCAGCGCATTCTCTTTTTCTTTACAATGCAAGAAGAATGACATGTTTTAGCTGCTCCTATTCACCCGCACTTCTCCCAAACTTAGTTCTTTATTCGTTTTTAGGATTTCTAGACTACATGTTTATTTTTACTCAGATCGTAAAAGAATCTTTGTTATATTTTTTGGATGATTTGTCATTTTTGTATTTTTTTTGGAATACATATTTTAATGAGATTTTTTTTTTTTTTTTTGAGGGGGGTTGTGTGTCTCAACTTAGCAAAACCACATTATTAACATTTCTATTTGTTGCTTAAATTTACTAGGAGTTTGTTTGTTGTTGGTGCCCCTTGTTAATTATACTTTATGATTAGTGAAATGTACCTGCCTACTCACAAATAAACTGTCATTGTAGAAAAGTAAAACACATAGGCAATGATTATTTAAAATCAAAAATACCTTTATTTAGGTCTCAGCAACAAACCAAAGAGGAACGGAGCGATGAAGAAACTTGGGGAATTTGCAAAGCCTTGGACCCCCACGGCAACCATCATTTTAGAAGCGTCTAAAATTGGGGGCCTGAGGAGTACCTATCTAAATAATAAGGGAGTGCTATCCGGTCCTGAAGTCCAAAACATCCGGAACTGCAGCAGATGCCATCTAGGTCCCCAGGCTCTGGTCCTAGGAGAGGCTCCATCTTCTCTCAGACCAGACTGAATCCAGGTCGTCACTCTCAGGTCTTCCTTCCACGCTTCCTTGCACGCTGTGGCTGTGGTGCTGGTGGGGTGGCAGAAGGAGGAGGAGGAGGCGGAGCATGGTCACTATCACAAACACACACAAACACACACAATTTTCATCTAGTGACTGTTGCAAAATGTTTACAAATAGAAAACCATACAATTATCAGCCCTGCAGTTTAGATTCTTGCCCCAAATGTCTACAACACTACTGTCTGTAGATATGTCAAACACGTTAGGAACTAAGCAATTGGGGATCCTGAATTAAGTGAACATCATTCGTTATTCCCAAAAATGGTTACAAAACTACTATACCTGCCACAAGCTGGGCTCCTCCACATCTTCCAGACTGGAAGGCCCAGGTTGCTCCTCGGAAGCCTCATCAGGGGTGGCGTGCATGGAAGGACACGTGCAAGGAAGAGTCGAGAGTGACTTCCTGACATTAGCCTGGTCTTTGAGAAAGTGGAGCCTGTCATAGTACCAGAGCGTGGGGACGTGGACCTGATCTGCTGCAGCTCCAGATGCTTGGGACTTCAGGACCTTATTGCGCTCCCTGAAATAGGTACTCCTCAGGTTGCCAATTTTTATTCTTAACTTCTCCACGGTTGCCGTGGGGAACCTTGGCTTTACAAATGCCACAAGTTTCTTCATGGCTGCGTACCTCTTTGGTCTGTTGCTGTATTCTCGGTGTTTCGCCTGCCATAATAGGGGCATTTCCCTATATTTATCAATGAAGAGGGGGAGAAAACTCACATCGTTGAAGCCGTCCATAATCTCTGCAAGACACAACACCACACAAAACACTATAAATAATGTCAGGCTAAACTCTCCTAATCTTCTCCATAAAGAAGCCTCAAGGTCTAATCAGTCTAGGCTTGTTATGTACCAACGTCAAATTGTACCTTCGTTATAGCGATCGTCTCGTGCGTGAGCTTTCTCTCCCCTCGTCTCACAGATCGTGGCTACGACACAGGCGTGTGACGTTTTATATACAGTGCGCATGCGTCAAACTCCGCCCGCCCCTGACGATCTTTCTCGTCTATTCCCCACCCCTTCTCTTTACGGCGCAGTGGGGAGAGCACATGGCGGGGACACAGCAGGTGCGCCCGAAATATTGCACCAACGAGGAGGAGGACGAGGAAAGGCCGGAGGCAGAAACGTCCCAATCCCGGAGCCTGAAATTTAAGGCCTCCAATATGTCATTTGGAGAAATGTTGGAGATGGTGGACATATTAAAGAGGAGCGACTATGATGGGAAGTATGGGCCTTACCTCAACCCCAATGTCCGCAAGGCCAAGATCATGTCTAAAGTTGTGAGGAGGCTGTACAATCATTTTGGGGTACAACGATCCAAGGAGCAACTGAGGAAACGCTGGTCAGACCTGAAACTGAGGGAGCCCGATCAGTACAGAAAGATCAAGCGAGTTCTTCAAAAAAGTAAGTAGTTGTGTCTTGTGTTTGATTTTTGGCTTGCATACTGCTCCATGTGTTTGTATTTTTACCAAGTTGTACATTAGAAAATGGCCACTTTCATGTTCGTCTGTGCATTCGATCGTACTCAAACCTCGATCTTTCTGCCACCGTCATGTTTCGTGTGTGTCCATTCGATCGTACTCAACCTCGATCGTTCGGCCACTTATAATACGATGTTTGGTGTTTTTTTTTGGGGAAAGGAAGTTTGTTCTCACTAGAAATGTTATCAAGAATGTAAAGCCAATTTATTCAATGTAAAGGAGAGGTCACCCAGTAGCTGTTTACCCATCTGGACTCTAGAGCAGGCCCACCCAAACCCACTTTTTATTAGGCTTTTCCACACATGTGCTCCAGTGGATACTAGAGGGGGGTCTCCATCAGACAAACTTCTACCAAAAAGCTAGTACGTTTAGCACCTTTACAAAGTGACTACATTCATGTTGTTGTCATTTGTAACTGGCCTAACAAAAATATTGTCCCTCACTTTCAAGCAATGTTTGTCATTTCCTATTTTTGCCCTCAATAGATTGTGTTGCTAAATCTTCCTTTTGTACATTCTCATAGGGGAGCGAAAACTCGGTACGTCTGAGGAAACCAACACCTCCCAAAGAAGGGGAAAGACCAGAAGCAGAGGAGGAGGAGGAGGAAGGAGAGATCATAGAAATTGGAGAACTTGTCACCACAACAGGTGAGTGTGGGAGAACACAGCTACTGGTAAGCTAATCAATGTATGCCTGCCTCATTTCCAAAACACATTTTTGTTTTTTTTGGTTGTTTTTAGGTGACGTGGATGTTGTGGAAGAAGAATCGCACTTTACCACAGAGAGTGCCCACGTACTCATAGGGGAGATAATGGTCTGCAATCGAGATCTAGATGACATAAAGCAAAACATCAATGATGTTCAACAAAAATTGAAGAACATCATTGATGTTTTAGGAAAAATCTGAAAACGCACCAAGTAATTAACACACATTTGTGGTTGTTACTGAACACATTTGCAACTTAAGAACTGTGTGAAATTTGGAACATGCACACATTGTGTCCACATGTGCTAGCTCCCATCATGGTGGATGAATGACAACGTTTTTTGGGGGTGCAACCACTTTACGAACTACTAAAGTGGTTGTGGTGAAGGGGTTGCACCCCCAAAAAACGTCCATTCATCCCCATGATGGAAAATGGCACTTTTGAAGATTCTAGGCATGTGTTTTACCATCTAATGACCATTTTCAGACCCAAATTGTGTGCATGTTCTAAATTTCCAGTTTCCAGGGGTGACCCCCCATGTGATGAAGGCAAGATCAAACACACTTTGAACATATAGTCATGTCTGATCTTGTCTTCACTTTAGAAAGTTTAACTTTCCTAGTTCCTATGTTTTGTTTTGCTCCATGCCTGGTTTTACCAAATGCGGAATGTTTGTAAACAATGTTGTAAAGAACCAAGATCTTGTCAGTTTTGGCAAGAAATTTGTAAACGCACTTGTGAATGTGTTGCAAGTAAACTTTTTTAATTTTCTAAATGTGTGACTTCCTTATTGAAAAACATAAAAGCATTATGTAGGTCAAATGTAAAGGGTTTTGGGGGCAATGGGTGTTATTTACTAAAGGCAATTCCAGTTTGCACTGCAAGTGTATTTTCCAGGGCACTTTTGCACTGCACTTGTAGAGCATAGTGGATTTGACTTATGTAAATGACACCCACAGTGATTTGTAAGAAAACACGTAGCACACCATTTTTGGGAATACACACATTTCTGTCATGGTGATGAAAAGGAGTATTTTGGGTGTCAGTTATGCACTACAAACCTTCTCTAGACAAAAGATTAGGTATCAAACACACAACATGAGAAGAATCTTTTTGGGAAGAAGAGACTGTTACCTCCTTTTGCCCAGAAAGTGCATTCCCACTGTTGAAGCGAAAGGGCAAAAATGTATATCTCAAATAAGCTAGAATATAGAAATGACCAGAAATCATAGGTTTGGTAAAAAAATATATTTATAAATACACGGGCCGATTGTCGCTGATGTGTGGAGAGGATACACAAGGAGAGTGATTGCAGATCCTGGGAGACCATGACTCAATGCTGATATTATTCGAGATTCTGGTGAGTTTAAACCCCGGAGGGGAGTGTGGAACACGCACGGGTGAAGCAATTTGGTGGAAGCTTAACAAGCAGATAACATCCCTGTCTTCACTTGTGTTATAAATTCATGGACTATAGTCTCACCTTATTAAGTTCTTGATGTACTGTCAGATCAGATTGGCTATGATAAGTGGTATATGATCTCCACAGCACAATATTGCCGATTTTATATACATGTTGTTTTTTAGTGTATATACACAAATATTGGTTTTCTGGTAATAAGAATCATCCAGATGAGCGCTGCTAAATGGTAATGGAATATATTTGCAATTAATAATTTTATTTACTGTTACAAAATAAAAAAATATATTTATTTAAAAATGCCTCTCACACATCGTCAGGCAGAGCAATGGCCTCCCTACCCACAAAGTACTCCATATATTGCTCGCGGACCGCGCGGGCATTTAGAGGGGGCAAGCCTGGACGTGCCGCTTGAAGGGCTGTGAGGTCGGCATTGGAAGGGCCCTCAACATCTGGGCCAACGGTCACCACATAGTTGGTGTTGTGTCTTTTCAAAAAGTTGTGCAATATGCAACAGGCAAGAACTATGTGGTTGAGTTTGTATTCCGCCAAGTTAATAGCCGTCAAAAACAGGCGGAAGCGGCTGGCCAGGATCCCAAAGGTGTTCTCCACCACTCTGCGGGCTCTCGACAGCCTGTAATTGAAGACCCTCTGGTCTGGGGTGAGGGTCCTCATCGCGAAGGGCCTCATCAGATGGGGAGTCAACGCAAACGCTTCATCTGCGACAAAGACGAAGGGGAGTCCTTCAGCATTCTCCTCTGGAGGTGGCAAGCACAGACTGCCACTTTGGAGACGCCAGTAGAACTCCGTGTGCGCAATGGCACCACCATCCGAGATCCGGCCGTTCATCCCCACGTCCACATACAAAAACTCGTATGTCGCCGACACCACCGCCAACATCACTACACTATTAAACCCCTTGTAATTATAATAGTAGGACCCCGAGTTGGGGGGTGGGACGATGCGGACGTGTTTCCCATCAATTGCACCTCCGCAGTTAGGAAAGTCCCAATGGCTGGCAAAGTGGGAGGCCACAGTCTGCCATTCCTGTGGCGTGGAAGGGAACTGTGGAGTGAAACAAAAAAAAAAAATTTGTCACTTTGCACATAAACATTGCAAGCAGATTAGACACTAAACATCTTGGAACAAGATCAGACTTTTACATTTTAAGCTGGAAAGTATTTGCAACGCAAAGTAGAGGGTCCCCCTAGCAGATGACTCACCCCCCATCAATCGCCCCACTTCTGATGGGCCATTGACAATAACTAGGGGTTGGGGGGGGGGGGGGGGGGGGGGGGGGTTTGGACAGGTAACCCTCTGCACTTCATTGATTGCCAAATGGCTCAATAATGTGTGCTAGTTTGGCCAGACCCTCCTTACTTAACACTATTGGCAGCCCACAGGAAAGATAAAATAACATTCTGCTCCGGAGTGATGGCTTGTCTCATGCAGGTATCCTGCCGGCTGATAAAAGGGGTCAGCAAAGCCAAAAGATGGTGAAAAACGGGGTCCGTCATCCGGAGAAAGTTCCTGAAATCATCAGGATTATTCTCCCGGATCTCACGAAGCAAATGCATGTGCGAGAACTGATCACGCTGAAGCAACCAATTCTTGGTCCACATACTCCTCGTCACTCTGTTCATGGACGGGTCTTGGGTCAAAGCTAAAAGCCCAACACCAATTCCGCGTACAGCACAAACTCGGCGACGAGTACGTACGGGAAACATCGCTCACAAACGGTCGGCTGGTCAGAACGGACAAACAGAAAGCACCGATAAACAGCAAGGCCTGAAAGAACGAAATGAATACCAGAAACGAGCAGACAATAAGCAGTGAAAATCAAAGCGTCCTATATCAAGATATAGGCCGCAATGACCAACAAATGCGAACTGACTACACGCACTAATAAACAGATACGCACGACAAGCACAAACTGAAGAGCAGTAACGATCTGAGTCAGAAAACTGAGAAGCGCGAATCTTAAGTCCCCAAACTTCGACTAACTCGCGATAAACACGGGATCAGCAGAAGGAGCCCAACGGGTGCCTGACGTAGTGCTGAACTTCCCTTTTCTAGTCTCGTGGAAGACGACTTACGTCACGACGTTCTTGCAGACCGGAAATTCCGACAACGTTGTCCGACCGTGTGTACGCAAAACCAACATCGGACAAAGTACGACGGACATGATCCGACGGACCTGGTCCTCGGATAATCCGCGCGTGTGTATGGGGCTTAACAGGCAATGAGCACAGCTGACATATGTTCTTTCAAGCTCTACAGGTTGTTTTGTCCTTTTTCTTTTTTTAAATACTTTCAATGTTTATTTTACAGACCAATAAAGAAACTGAATAAGATAAGTTCAGTGGTGACTGTGTTCATACACTTTAATGGTGCAGCATAATAACTGACAATTCTCTGAGTAGGTGAGCCATAATACAAATTCATATCCAAGGTAAATGGTATTAGCCATGGCAGGACTTAAAAATTACTAGTGGCCATTTAAAACTAAGATGTGCAAGAGTATGAATTGTCATCATTTAAAACATGAGATTTGTTAGGTGTTGATTAGTTCTATATGTAGCACCCTCTATCTTAGGTAGACAGCTAGAGTAGTTTTTTTTTGGCCAGTGCAGGTAAATTTAGGCAGGCCTAGCTGAAAGTGGAGTGCTTTAGTGTAGGCTAGTGACTCACAGGCAGTGTCACTTGTTGGTTACCTCCCTCTGGCTCTCAGAAGATTCTGGAAGCAGAGGAGGGGAAGAGAAGTGGAGCTGTCTGGGGTGTGGTAAGGAGCCCTGACCAATCCCCAACTAGGACTGGCAGGGACCAGGCCTCCTTAAATACCTTGGGTCAGCCCAGCTTGGGAGGAGTTGTTCATGTGGAAGAAAAGAACTGAGAGATAGTGTTAGGCTGTTGGGGCCTTGAAGGGAGTCCCCCTGTCTGGGGGGGGGGGGGGGGGGTTGAGCTTGGGCTGGGGCTCGGAGCTGTGAGGGAACCCCACACAACTCAAAGGGTATCCTGAACAGGAGCAGGAGAGGGCAGCGGGGAACACTGCTGGGCAAATCTTCAGGAAGGATTCACTTGTTGTTCAATGAGTGACAGGCACAGTCGGGAGATCTGGGAGAGGCACCGCCTAGATACAGCTAGCACAAAAGGACATTTTTCTATTGCTATTGGTTGCTACACCAAAGGGGCCCACAGTCCCCTGCCAGTAAATGACGAATTTACAAAGTTAGGCCTAATTCAGAGTTGGGCCTAACCATGTGCTAGCTGTGATAGGAACCAAGTATTGCACAGTAGAAGAAGTAACATTTCATCAAGGAGCATTGTGCTGGAGGAGTCTGAGGCTTTAGAGACTGTGAATAGAGGCTCCAATTTACATGAAATGGTAACCCATATGTATACTGGCCCATTTTACCCCCCATTTGTATACCCCCATCTTATAGCCCCCCGTTATAACTACCAAAAATAGTCCGACACCAAGGTTGGGATTAAACTGGCCGTTTTACAGCCCCTTTAATAAAGTAAACAAATATTTAACAATATAACAAAAACAAGGCATAATCTTTTTGGTTGCCGATCCTTGGAGGCACTACATATCCAAATCTTTTCCTTATATCTGCTTAAACACTTTCTATGGTCCCTGCTGCATTGCACCGACTCAGGGACAAACCACCTTCACCAGATACACCATTCTCACTCCCAGTTAATCCACCATAACTGGCATTCACCGGGGACCCATACCTCAGATGTATCCTAATCATCTAATTCCAGCATTTTATTTACAAATGCCTCCAAAGACCCAACTGCATTCCTCGTAAGAGAAAAAGAAAAAAACAATACAAAAAAAAACAACAAACAAAAAGAAAAATTACCAAAGCTCAAAAACCTGTAGGGCGGGCAGGTGGGAACGTTTCCTCTCCTTGTGTGCTGACCGGATGTCTGATACTCGTGACCTCTCCACCCCTTTTCCCTGTCCAGCCAATCCCGTGCCTCCAACATTTTTACTGCAAAAATTTTTAACCCCTACTAGCCCAGCCTCACTGTGTACCTCCTCATGTAGCCCTACGCTTATTGTTTTTTTTGTTTTTTTTGTTTTTTTTGCTACGGGCTTTGCTTGAAAAGGTAACCCATATGTATACTGGCCCTTTTTACCCCCCATTTCTTTACCCCCATCTTATAGCCCCCCACTATAACTACCAAAAATGGTTGGGATTAAACTGGCCGTTTTATGGCCCCTTTATTAAAGTAAACAAATATTTAACAATATAACAAAAACAAGGCATAATCTTTTTGGTTGCCGATCCTTGGAGGCACTACATATCAAAATCTTTTCCTTATATCTGCTTAAACACTTTCCATGGTCCCTGCCGCATTGCACCGACTCAGGGACAAACCACCTTCAGCAGATACACCATTCTCACTCCCAGTTAATCCACCATAACAGGCATTCACCGGGGACCGATACCTCAGACGTGTCCCAATCATCTAATTCCAGTAGTTTATTTACAAATGCCTCCAAAGACCCAACCACCACAGCACCTCACACCTTTGTGCCCCATCAAAAACGTACTGCTCATTGAAACACATTCTGCAAGCACGGTGACTGCAGATCCGTGCCCACCGCATTCAGATGGACCCCATCCCTGTGGAGATATCCCCACATATCCACCTCTAGCTCCCGATGCCTGACTACGAAACACCAGTTTCGTGTAACGAACCTCCCAACCTCCTTGTTAGCCTTAACTCTGGCCCTGTTGAGCTTTGCCACCGAAATGCCGCTTGCAGCCGCAGCACGTCAAACTTGACGTCCCGTATAAGGTGTCTACATTACCACCAGCGTGTATGACTAGCACGTCGGGGGGCCTGTCCCATCTAGCGACCCTGTTGACCTCTGGGACCACCCTGCTCCATAACAACCCTGGAACGCCTATCCACCGAATACTGGCCTCCGCTCGAGGGAAGCCCAGCTGGCGGACATTAGGCCTGATGTCAGCTCTCTTAGCCCCCAATGTACAAAAGAATGACCCAATATCCATACGATGCAAGTATGATTTGAAAGAAAAAGTGAAATATAGCACACACACGCACAGCACAGCCTTACAATAGCAACTACACAGTAAAGTATGAGAAAATTCTACAAAAAACACAAGAGGCCCCCCCAGAGAAGCCACCTGTATTAAATAAAATGGGGCGGACATACATTTTTAATCTATCGGACTCCCACCTGCCAATACGCTTGACCACCATGTTGTCTAATCTCCACCAGGCCGCCTCAGTGGCTGCCCCGATACGAAAAGAATGCGAGCAAAAACTACGGGACTCGATACCGGCAGCTGAGATGAAGCGCCGCAGGACTGATACAAATTGAAAAGTAAATAAAGCCGCACCATCCAAATGGACCAGAAAAGAACCAGCCACAGCCGAGCCACTACCGCCGCCACCGGGCATATGACTGAGCCTGGGATCCGGAGCAACTGAATGTGAGCCCCTCTTCCGTCTTGATCTGTCTTGGAGCGACGGATGAAAAGCCTGACCGACACGCCATCACAGCGGACATCCCCTGCCGACAGCCCCTCATGAGCCACCTTTGAAGAGCTAACTAATTCCCCCACCCTAAGTGCTCCATAGAAAGCCAAAGCAAAGGCCGACCGCAATAGCAAAGTCTCAAACTCGGATGAACAAACTGTGGATGTCTGCAAAAACAACGATTGCAAAATATCAAAAGGGATAGGCCAGCGGCTGTCCTTTCGATAACCTCTCAGAGCCTGCTTCAGCAAAAAGTCTTTGGTAAAATCGGGCATGCCGCGCAGTTTGAACCAAAAAGCCAGGCCTGCCAATTTCCGTTGCATGGCCAAAATGGATACCCCATCCGTAAAACACAGACATACGAAATAGATAACTAGCTGGCTAATTTCCCCACTGTTACCCTCAAACCCTACCGCTGTGTCAAAGCCCCCCATTCCCTCCAGACCTTAGAATAGAAAGACCAGGACGACTCACTCAAAGGAGTTTTGAATCAAATCGGAGGCAATTCCAATGCAACCCGCCACATATGAGGAGGACAAGGGGTTCCATGCTGCTCTGCGCCCGGCTCCAACTCCCGAAACCTGTCCAACTGAAACTGGGAAAGAGCTTCAGCCACCGTATTCGCCACCCCAGGAATATGCACAGCGTACAAGAAAACATTTAGCCAAAGACAACACAAAACTAAGTATTGCAACAGACGTATCACCGGAGGGGAGGACTCTGACAGAGAGTTGAGAACCTGCACTACCCCCAGGTTTTTGCAGTGTATCCAGACCTTTTTGTTGTTAAACACTTCACCCCAGATCGCAAAGGCGACCACCACTGGAAAAAGTTCCAGCAGCACCAAATTCTTCAAGTATCCCACCTCTGCCATTTGGGGGGCCAGCGCTCAGCACTCCACCGACCCCCCAAGAATGCTACATACCCAGTAGATCCGGCCACGTCCGTAAAAAGCTCCAAGTTATAGTAGCTGACCGGCCCTTCCAATCAGAGGGACCGGCCATTGAACTTGTCCAAAAATTTACATCAAACCTGCAGGTCAGCCCTATGTTCCCTATTCAGCCTAATGAAGTGCCTGGGTGAAGTGACCCTAGCCGTAGCAGTCGACAAAAATCTCTGCCCATCGGCATAATACGGCATGCAAAATTCAGCTTCCCGTAGCTAGATCTTGTTTTTTCCAGCAGCCAAATGGACCTCCTCCTGCAGAGCATGCAACTTATCGTCCAGCAGATGACATTCCATTGCCCTGGAGTCGATTTCTATTAATTGAGACAAATAAATTGCTGGTATACAGTGTAATGTGTCAATTCATATACTCCTAAGAAAAGTTGAATGTTACTCCTTGTTGTGCTGCCTATTTTCTCATCTGAAAATAATAGTGACTGTCCTCCTCGCCTAAAATAGCTAAGTTATACAAATAAGCAGGTGTGTATCTAATGATGCCTGCAACCTGTAATTACACACATCCTTAAAGCACAAACCTGCTAATCAGGGCTAGTAGCAGCACATATACAGTGAGGGTTTCTATGATGGTAGGAAGCACATTGGGATGTAATATTTGTAGTAACAGAAAGTTTATTGAGACTAGAAGATTCAAATGAATGAATCCTAAACATATATGTAGCGGTACCCCTGTGGGGGCCACTGAGTGTAGTAGTTCCACCTGTCACCCTGTCAAGCCCGGCATTCGCTTCCAGTCACTCTTCACTAGACAATGAACAGTCCATCAGCTTGTTTTTGTTGTTTTATTGCGGGAATAAACTTGGATGGGGTAACAGGAATATGGGATGCCCAGATCAATGGTACTTAATTGATGAAAAAGCAAAGCCTGTAGCAAAAAAAATAAAAAAAAATAAGTGTAGGGCTACATGAGGAGGTACACAGTGAGGCTGGGCTAGTGGGGGTTAAAATTCTTGCAGTTAAAATGTTGGAGGCAGGGGATTTTTAATTAAGGATTTAAACAAAACCCTTCACGAATTTTAAGTTTTATATTTATCAATTAAGTACATAGTATTACCTTGTAAATGACATAGCAAGTACCCAGCACTTCTTCCTGAACTGGTGTACAATAATGTACCTGGACCATTGCCCATTTAAAGCTGATTTGACAAGTATCAAAATAATATTTAAAGTATAACTAAAGGCAAAACTTTTTTTTAGTTTTGAATAGAGTGTGGAGATATTAGAACGCTTGTCAGTTTGTAGTGCTGTCTCTGCCCCCCATTAAGGAGATTCAACCTCTCTTTTTGTCCTGTTTACCTCTATCATTAAAAGTAAAAGTAAAAGAAAACCCCAAATTTTGGCATGTCCCCAGAAAAGTAATTGAGTGGAAATCTTCCAATGGCGGCACTAGTTCTGGTGGCCTGGGGGTCCCCAAGGAACTCCCTTACTTTGCAAGGATTTCCTCTCACTTCCTGTTTGGCTATCAGGTAGGAAGGAAAGGGACACAGATTGGGGAAAAAATCTGACAGGGGTTATAATCCCCCTTTGCCCTAGCCAAAATAAAAATAAAAGTTTTGCCTATAGTTCTACTTTAAGTACGGTACCACCTGAGTGGGTATTGATAACTTTACCTAAGCCAAGTAATTCTAGTTTATTTAGAGATGTCTGATTAGTTGGTTTGACCTTTCAGATTTTTTACTGTGCTAAAAATGTACAGATTTTTTTCAGTAGAAGTTAAGTGGAGATCCTCCAGAAACCACAAAAAAGAAGATAGAGGATGTGAACAGGTGACATTTAGAAGACAGTGGGTTAGATTTCACGGTAAGAGGTGTATAATAGGGCCATTGTAATTGTGTAAGCATTTGAGTGTGCTTGAGTGGAATCTTCCCAAGTATATCAAGCCATTGCATCAATATTAGTCAACTATATGATCAGTGCAAGTACCCTTCTATCAGTCAGCTCTAAATAAGGGCTATTAGTCCTTTCATAGTATTGCTCGAACAGACTTCCTTAACCAGTTTAAGTTGATTCATTTGAATTTGCAATTCTAAAAAATGGCTTCTTCAAATGTAGTGCATTGATTTCTTCCATAACCTTCATCATTACCTCGGGAGTCAGGCGGATACTGGTTTTCCAGCATGCATGTCTAACAGAAGCCGGCTTTTGTCAGACAGACTAAAACACATGGGCCGAATGTCGGACGTTTTTTTTTTCAATCGGCTGATGTCTTCTGACATTCCACCTGTGTGTACCCGGCTTTATACTAGGCTAGTTTAAGAATAGGCTGGCAACTCACATTAATCGTTTCAGCCCCGGAAGATTTTACCCCCTTCCTGACCAGAGCACTTTGTGCGATGCGGCACTGCGTCGCTTTAACTGACAATTGCGTAGTTGTGCAACATGGCACCCAAACAATATTGACGTCTTTTTTTTTTTTTTCCACAAACAGAGCTTTCTTTTGGTGTTATTGCGGTATTTACTATTTGCTATAATAAATATCCCCCAAAAATATATAAAAAAAAAAAAAAAATTTCCCCCAGTTTGGTCTGATATGTATTCCTCTACATATTTTTGGTAAAGAAAATTGCAATAAGCGTATATTGATTGGTTTGCACAAAAGTTATAGCGTCTACAAAATAGAGGACAGTTTTATGGCATTTTAGTGGCATTTTATGGCATTAGTGGCCACAGGGCAAATCAACGTTACATAACCTTGTTTCGCTCAGCTGTGCCATTCTGCTGCAGTGCAACTGCGGCGGCTGGTCGGCATGTGGTTAACAGACTAATTAACAAATAACAAATATGCAGATTGATGATGCAACAAAGAGCAAATGCACTTTATGTGTGTTGTGGTGCAACACCCTGAGTTTTGCAGTTGCAGTACCGTGTGCTGGGGTGCAATTGGCAATGTTTTGCAGAAAGTATATATCTAAATATATATTTGCGTATAAACCGACTTTTTCAGCACATTTGTTCGAACACGTGAACACTGTTAACGTCTATGGGACACGAACGTGAAAAATCAAAAGTGCTAATTTTAAAGGCTTATATGCAAATTATTGCCATAAAAAGTTTGGGGACTCTGGTCCTGCCCCAGGGGACATGTATCAATGCAAAAAAAAGTTTTAAAAATGTCAGTTTTTTTGGGAGCAGTGATTTTAATAATGCTTAAAGTGAAACAATAAAAATGAAATATTCCTTTTAAATATCGTGCCTGGGGGGTGTCCTTAGTATGCCTGTAGCGCATCTTTCCCATGTTTATAATAGTGCCACAGCAAAATTACATTTCTAAAGGACAACATGTCATTTAAAACTGCTCACGGCTGTAATGTATTGTCGGATCCCGGCAATATAAATAAAAATTCCAAAAATACCAAAAAATACAAAAAAAATGGCGTGGATGTCTCCCCAAAATCCATACTAGGCCCTTCAGGTCTGGTATGGATATTAAGGGGAACCCCGCACTCATATATACTATATACATATACCTATATACTCTGAACAGCAGTATATATACTATACGGCCTGCCCTATATATTGGGCCTTAGGTGTTTGTGGTACCAGAACACTGTAAGCCCTCACAGTTACTCTTGTTGGGTGCAGGAATGGGCCCTACTGTGAAATATTATATCAAGAATTGTAATTACATGCCCCTGTTAAACAGGGGCAGAAAAATTGGGCCTTGGGTGGTGGTGATGCCACAACAACACTGTAACCCCTCACAGATACTCTTGTTGGGCGCAGGAACAGGCCCTGCTGTGAAACATGACAGCCAGTTTCTTGTCCTTCTGTGGCACCCCCTCTCTCTAGGCTCACATTACTCCCTTCTTCAACCTAGGAACCAACATCGGAGCCTTCAAATCGCTGCTCATCCTCCAGCAGCATATAACCGACACTGTGGTCGAATTATTCTGGGGACTCCTCCATGCATGATGGTGGGGCTATGGAAGGAGTGACTGTGGACAAGGAGCCAGTGGAATAGGCTGCTTTGGCAGCTGCGTTGGAAAGAAAACTACTCTGAGCCTTGGTGACAGAGGATGAGGAGGATGAGGACGGCTTCATTATCCACTCCACCAACTCTTCTGCATGTTGTGGCTCAATAACACGACCAGTAGCAGCAAAGCAGGACAAGCGTGTCCCACCGCTACAACCACCTGCAGAGTATGCACCATGTCCATGACCACCACTGTTGACTGTAGACACAGAGGCTGCTTGCCCTCTTTTAGGCCTGTGAGCATCTGCTTCTCCTTGGTGGCCTTCCGGACATGATGTATTTCTTGTTTTGCAACACCACACTACACTGTATTAGATACTGTGTACACCTCCTGCACTGTATTAGCAACTGTACAATGGCTGCACTGTATTGTATACTGTGTACACCACCACCATGTGTATATATATATATATATATATATATATATATATATATATATATATATATTAGACTGACTGTATAAAAAATGTATCAAATACACTGCCACTAACTGAATAACTAGCCTGCTTAATCTAAGTCAAGCTATCTCTCTGTCCACGCCAACAACACTACACACGGATGCTCTGTAAGCAGCCTCATATAGTGTGGGGCATGGACTTAGTCCCCCTGAGCCATGATTGGCCAAAGGCACCCTGCCTTTGGCCAATTATGGCTCTCTCAGCAGAGTGCACTGTGATTGGCCAAAGCATGCAGGCCAGGTGCATGCTTTGGCCAATCATCATACAGCATTGCACTGCGATCTCGCAGTGCATTATAGGGCGTCTGCATCGCTCTAATTTTCTGTGAACGGCCCATATGTTCGGTTAGTTTTAGAACAAACTAACACCCGATGTTCGAGTTGAACTTACGTTCGACATGAACCGTGGGCTCATCCCTAGTGACAGCACTGGAAGCTGAAAATTGGCCTGGGCAGGAAGGGGGTGAAAGTGCCCAGTATTGAAGTGGTTAATTGAATAAGCTGAAGTTAGAAACTGATTGGCTACCATGGAAAGCGGCACCAGATTTTGCACTCTCCGGTTTTAGTAAATCAACTCCATAGTGTTGCATACATTCTAATTTAGGATATTGTATATAAGAAATTTTTAGTATTATGTAGGGAAATTTTTATATCCAAACAACTATTTTTTTTTTTACTTTGCACTGGAAGCATCTTCACTGTTAACATCTATAAGTGATAGATAGCAAACACAAGTGCATCCTAAAGCTGGCCATACATGGGTCAGTTTTTTTTGTTCAATAAGCAGGTTGAATGAAAAAAACTGACCCGATTCCCCCATCCACACATTCAAGGTGGATGAGGGAATCCTCTAAGGTTTGTCATTGTATTCTGACAGCGAGAAGACTCCTACACCATCAAAATACAAGGATCAGCGCTGCAGTCTATAGCCTGCAGCACCAATGTAGTGGCTTTTTTCAAAAGGTTCCTGCTGAACCAGCTGAATTTCAATCCATGTATGGCCAGCTTAAGGGTCACAGAGATGTGGGTTGTCAGGCTTTACACCTCTGAAAGATTCGTTTTTCTTTCTCAGCAGTGCACCTATATTCATATGCACAAGAATGAAAGTGATTGTAAAGAATGTTTTTTTTCTAAAAAACTTACCTCCTCTGTGGAATGGTTTTGCACAGAGCAGAAACTTTGTAAAAATCATAAATAAAGTGTAAAATCCTAAAATTTATACTTAAAGGTCCACTCAGCATTTGTTATTGCAGTAGATAAATACTGTATATAGTGGGATCAGGGACGGACTGACAACTCATGGGGCCCCGGGCAATAGGAGATTATGGGGCCTCCAGGCAATTGGAGATTATGGGGCCACACAGTATAAACACGCACAGTATACAATCACACAGTATACACAGACATGTTTCTATTGGCTGAGAAGGTACTGGAGAGGTGGGGCAGCTATAATCTCTGGATTTTTAGACCAAAAGGATGTCGGTAAGGGACATTTCAGAGACAGATGTAAAAAAAAACACAGATTTTTACATACTGTCCCTGGTTTTACTGAGGCTGGCAACCCTGATGGGGCCCCCTAGTGGCCCAGGGCCCTCGGACAGTGCCCGAGTGGCCGAATGGTCAGTCCGCCCCAGCATGGGATATTATTTTCACACACATTTTACAGTAATCACTCATTTTATTTTATTTTATTGATTCTGGGCCGCATTGCCCCTTTTTTAAAATTGAAGGTTCTATAATAATTTTTTACAAATATTTTTACACTTTTTGCAAATATTGAGCTTTTTTCAGCACGGTCTCTATTAAACTGACCTTCTGATCCTTCTTTTCTAGGGTACCCTGCTGGTGGTCTTGGCTCCTCCTTTCCTCCCTGTGCCCCCAAACAAGCCACTTGCTATGGGGGCACTCCTGCAGGCTCAATCTCGAGCAGCATTGTGCGTGTCTATTGACACACACACAGTGAGGCTCAGCCCCTTTCAGGATTTGATTTACAGAAGCTGGAATTAATCGCTCTCACTGCTGCAGAGCCTCCTATGGGAATAGGTGAGAGAAGAGCAACACTGCTGCAGACGGGGACAGCGATGGATCGGGATCACACTCAAAGTATTAAAATGGGGGCTTTTTTTTTTTTTAACCTTAATGCAGAGAACCTTTAAACCCCTTTATATACAGTAAATGTAATGTCTCTTAATGTTATTTTCTGATCCTTAACTACACGTGATGAGTATGTAAAAACATTGTGCAAAACAGTCAGAAAAATATAAGGTGTTATTCACCTGTACAGGAACACCTCTGATCCAGGATAGGATTTCCTACAATAGTAAATGATATTATACAGTACATGAAACAGTAGATTTTCTGAAATAGTGGGATCATGAATCTTTACCTCTTGTCTTGGCTTATATGCAAAACGTACTTTTAATTTAGGCCACCAAAAGTAATATAAAAAAAGATTTGCGAGCTTAATGCACATAAGTCAACCTTTAAGTGCTGAGAGGTTAAAGGACATATGTTGGTACTGGGTTCTTAGGGACTATATGACCTGGGGACTATTTACTAAGTGGTTAGCACACATGTACTGGGAATAAGGTACTTAGGGTTCAATACATATTTGCTAAGGAATGGGCACTGAGAAGTTATCACTAAAGCCTAGTACACACGGGCCAAATGTCGGCCTGCATAGGCCGGTTCAATAAAAACCGGCCAACATTCGGCCCAGGTTTATGGTAGCCAGTCCGACAGAAGCTCATGACTGAAAAAAGTCTACCGAAAGGGCTCCCAATCAGCGGTCTCAGTCAATGGAAATGAGAGAGTTGACTGGAGTGTTTTGGCGGGGGAAGGGTGTGTCCCCCTGTCAGAACACAATAGCACAGCAGAGGAGGTCGCTGTACTAACCTCAAATTGTTAGTACAGTGGCTTCCGACCCGAGCTGTCAGTTTTTGTTTGTTCAAACCATGGTGTTGAACAAAAGAAAACTAGTGGTGTGTGTGGCTTAAGGAGTTAATGCTCATACACTGATTACAGGTCACTGCGAGGACAATGCACACACACACTGCAAACTCATCATTAAGAGGTTAATGCACATTCTCTTGAAGCTGATTACTGAGAGGTAGATGCACATACACTGAAGTTGCTGAGGAGTCAAGTAAGATGGCTACCACAGGATGAGTGGGGAAAGAAAACAGCAAAGAGATGATAATGTGTCTTACATTACACATACAGTCCAGCACTTTCTGCTTCTACAGAGAGGGTTGTTGGATAAGAAACTTGTGTAGTAAAAAAGTGGGGACTGCACAGTAAGGGCACGTTCCCCTTATAGCTGGCCATACATCACTAGTAAATTTACAAACAAATGTTTGTAAGATAATTTGTATTAAAATACTCAGTACATTCAATGACTGTTTGAGAACAGTTTCCAATCTGCTCCTTTAAATTTATGTTTTTTTTGTTATTTTTTTGCTGTCTGCATTCTATTGGAGACATACAGAAAATGAGGAAAACAAAAAACAAAATGAAGGAAAATCCTTGATTAGACAGTTGTCACCTGAACTTATTTGAAAGATTACCCCTCACCTCCTGTATTTCATGAAATATAAAGTGTAATACAAGTGATTATTGAGATATATGTTACAAAGTGATATTGTTAATAAGCACTTGTTCTCGATTATCTTAATTTCTGTTGAAATGAAAAACAAATGCATACTGTATTTTCTGGCGTATAAGACTACCTTTTACACCGAAATTACACAGGCAAAAAGCAGGGGGTCGTCTTATACGCCGTGTGAAGAAGCCGCCAGATGGATATCGGTCCGCCGGGCGCTCTGTAAAATTGTAATATGTATACAGTATGCGCCGCTCAGCCAATCCCGGCGGGCGATGCACTCTGATGAATACAGAGCCTGCTCGGATTGGGTAACGACCTCTGCCAATCCGAGCAGGCTACATGAGTCAGAGCGGCGCGGGCTGATGTCACAGCCTCTGCCAATCCGAGCAGGCTTTGTATCCATCAATAGATATGTAAAATACAATGCCTGCCGTGATTGGCTCAGTGGTGCACACTGTCTGCACACTGTATTCTGAAGTGTACCTGGCGCTACTGTACTAACACAGCATCATAGCATGTGCTCTACATATTAACAAAGCCTCCTGTACTGCACATCCAGCTCCAGATCTCCCCTAAAATACAGGTATGATTTATGGTGCATTGGAGGAGAGGATTCATTGTTGCTGCCTACCAATTGTGCGATCTCTGGGGCTTGTAGTTCACCAGTTTTCTTTTTCTGATGTTAAGTCTGATGTTGTTTTTTTTTGTTTCTGATGTTTTTTTTTTTTTTGTAAATGGTGTTGCCTCTGAAGGGGGGTAGTCTTATATGGCGAGTATAGCCCCAAACCTAAGTTTTCACTGGAAATATAGGGGTCGTCTTATACACCCAGTCGCCTTATACGCCGGCAAATACGGTATGTTCTAAATATAATTATGAGGGTGTTCTACTTGGGTGTATGAAGTTTAATAGTGCCAGAAATACAACATATAAAAAGTAAAAAGCAATAATTAAATTAGGTTGGACAAATCAGACAGATATAAAGTAGTTAGTGCTGTAAATCAACTTGAAAATTATGTTTGAAAATGCTAGCATACATTATATTTATTCTAAAAGTACCAATGGGACAGAATACTAAACATGTGTGAGTAATTTTTCATTTGTGTGAATTTTTTGTTACAAATTGTTCATGAATGTAAATTGTATTAAGTCTGAGCCTATGCTATAGGATTAAAACATTTAGCAAGAACAATCATACATCAAGAGCTATTTATGAAGTGTTTAGGCATTCACAGGTTGTTTGTTGAAACCATTGTGAATTTTGAAAATGTCAGTTCTGGCAATTTTCAAAGCTAACAGGGAATTGTCAAGCAAATGCCATAGTGTAATTTTATAGTGTGGCTATGACACATATATTGTAGGTTGTGAAGACTTGGATGTGATTTTTATGGCACCAAAAACAAACAATGGAATATAATCAGCTCCTTTTATTAATAAAAAAAATACTTAAAGAGGAGGGCCGGGCAAAAAAAAAAAATTAAAAGTCAGCAGCTACAAATACTGCAGCTGCTGACTTTTAATAATCGGACACTTACCTGTCCCGGGGTCCAGCGATGCGGGGGAACGAGACCCCCCCCCTCGTTCCCCGCTCCGCTCACGACGCCGGCATTCTTAATGTGGGAACCCGGCTGGGCTTCACAGCCGGGCACCCACTGCGCATGCGCGAGCGGCGCCGTGCGCCGTGATTCGACGCTCACTCATCTGGGACACATGACATGTCCCAGATGACTGTGCGTTGCCTACAGGAAGTGACTTTTAGCCCGGGCAATGAAGGTGGCAGACTTCGAGGGACCCCCTAGCAACAGGCATTTAGAGGTGAGTAAAAAATTTTTTTTTTTCCAATTATTTTTTTTTAATTTTTTTTATGATTTTTAAGCCCCTTTTTGTTTTTTGGTTGCAACCCCACTTTAAATACTTATATCATAGGCTTAAAATCAAAGTACAATTCATGGCAAAAATACTTAAATACTTATATCATAGGCTTAAAATCAAAGTACAATTCATGGCAATGTACAATCATTATTTTTGTATAGCATGAAGTACCAGTGCGTTTTAACTCAAACTTCTTCAGGGAACAAACAACATAATGTACCTCTTAAATGCGAACAAAAAAAAAAACAAATATAATAGTGAAATATGAAAAACTTACACAGATTATACCATAGAATGTTTTATAGGTGAATGTGAACAGAATTTACCCACACAAACTGCCCCCAAGGAGTGTAGTGATGTTAAGTGCAAAGGACACAAGCAAGGTGGACAATAGAAAAGATAATGAAAAACTGACTCATCAAAAAGATGATTGGAAAACCAAAAGAGATGTACCAATTGCCACTGTTAGGTCCAGGTCAGCAATAATGCCGTGTCCACATGATTGGAATTTTGGTCAGAAAAAGCTATGATGGTTTTTCCGACGGGATTCGGCTCAAGCTTGTCTTGCATACACACGGTCACATCAAATTCCGACCGTCAAGAACGCGGTGACGTACAACACGTATGACGGGGCTAGAAAAAGGAAGTTCAATAGCCAGTGAGCCACCCTTTGGGCTCCTTCTGCTAATCTCGTGTTAGTAGAAGTTTGCTGAAAGACGATTCACGCTTTTCAGACTCGTGCTTTTTCAGATCGTTTTACTGCTGTTCAGTTTGTGCTTGTGGGTTTGTATCTGTTTTTAAGTGCGTGTAGTCAGTTCGTATCTGTTTTTCAGTGCGTTCTTGTCTGCTTGTTACTGATTTTCAGCTCGCTCTTCACAGGCCTTGCAGTTCTTCAGTGCGTTCTGTTTAGTTTGTTCTGACCAGCCAACCATTTTGAAGCCATGTTGCGGTTACGTACTCGTCGTAGAGTTCGTGCTGTGCGGGGGCTTGGTGTTGACCCAAGCCCAGTCCATGAACAGGGTGGGGAGCAGTTCATGGACCAAGAATTGGTTACTCCAGCGTGACCAATTCTCTCATATGCCTTTGCTGCGTGAGATCCACGAGAACAACCCTGATGATTTCAGGAATTTTCTCCAGATGACAGACCCCGTATTTCACCGTCTATTGGCTGTTTACCCCTTATATTACGAAGCAGGACACCTGCATGCTGCGAAACCATCACTCCCGAGCAGAGGCTTGTCGCCACGTTGCGGTACTTGGAGTCAGGGAGAGTGGTTAACTCCTTCACTGCCAGTGTCATTTACACAGGAATCAGTGCATTTAAATAGCTGTATAAATGACAATGGTCCCAAAAATGGGTCAAAAATGTCCGATGTGTCCGCCATAATGTCGCAGTCACAATAAAAATTGATGATCGCCGCCATTGCTAGTAAAAAAAAAAATATTAATAAAAATGCTATAAAACTATCCCCTATTTTGTAAACGCTATAACTTTTGCGCAAACCAATCAATAATTGGTAATTGCGATTTTTTTTAAACAAAAATATGTAGAAGAATACGTATCGGCCTAAACTGAGGAAAAAAAACGTTTTTTTTAGATATTTTTGGGGGATATTTATTATAGCAAAAAGTTTGTCAGTCAAAATTGTCGCTCTATTTTTGTTTATAGCGCAAAAAAAAATAAAAACCGCAGAGGTGATCAAATACCACCAAAAGAAAGCTCTATTTGTGGGAAAAAAAGGACGCCAATTTTGTTTGGGAGCCACGTCGCACGACCGCGCAATTGCCGAATCACAAAAAGGGGCCTGGTCCTTTGGCTGCAAATTGGTCCGGGGCTTAAGTGGTTAAACTGTATTAAAACTTTAGATACATTTTAATAAAATAAAAAAAAAAGTGTAATCTTTGTTGGATTTAGATTCTCCCTAGTACATCAATCATGTTCAATCTCCTTGGTTATTTCCTTGATAATGTCTAAATCCCGACTACACCACATTATGTCCTGGATAAGCCGTTGTGCACTGTCACTGGTGAAATGAGGAGACTGTTCTTCCACAACCTGCATATCACCTAAAATAAAAATGCACACCATAAATAGGCAGGCATACATCTATTACCTGAAGCTGTGGTGTCAGACACTGACCTGTTGTGGTGACAATTTCAACCACTTCTTCCACCTCTCCTTCCTCCACATCCTCAGGTTGTGGTGTCCTCTGTTCCCCTTGGGGGTGCTGCTGTTCCTGATCTCTGGGAGTCCTGGACCAGATTGTGCTCCCCATTATATGGACTTCTCAAGCTACCAATTTTATTATCCAAATAGTTGATGTGTGCCCTGGGGTACAAAGGTTTTGCAAATTCCAGCAGTTTCTCCAGCGTTGCCTTCCTCTTTATTTTGTTATGAGCCAGAATAAATGGAGATTTTTTTATCTGAAAATACTTGCCTATGTGTTTTTCTTCAAAAAGGACGTAGGCAGGTACATTTCAAAAATACAATGTCAAATTAACAAGGAACCAACCTCCTTGAGCTTTAAAAATACAAGATAATAATGTTGTTGTGTAAACTTGACACACACAAAAAAAAAAAAAAAATGGAGATGACTAGAAAATAATTTCAAAATATTACAAAAAAAGGAGGTCTAGTTAAAAAAAAAAGACAATAAAAAAAATTCCAAACATTATTGAAGATCTGGCTTTAAAAGTCTGATGTAGCATACACACGGTCACATTTTCTGACAAAAAACTCTCATCAGACTTTTGCTGGTGGAATTTCCGATCGTATGTAAGGGGCATTCGAGTTTTTTTGTAAACCATTTTTGTAAGTGTAGCGGGGTCGTTCCCCTTTTAAGTGAGAAGACTACATTCCCCATAATTCCCCAGGCTCCCGGGAGGCTGTTTGTTTCTGCCCGAGAGGCTTCTGGGGGAGGTGATAAAAGGGAAGAGGAGAGACCGCCTCTTCCTCTTCTGACTGGGCTGGTGACGCAGAGACTTGCAAGTGAGGAGACACCTGTGCGGACCGGGACTGCTGAAGGCCTGAAGCCTGGGCCTTGCAGCAGGTGGAGAGAGACTCTCACCCCTCAGAGTCAGCAGCAGCGGAGCGGAGACTTTTCCCTACAGTCGGTCGGTCGGAGAGAGGACCGGAACGCAGGGGCTGTGACGGAGGAGGCCGGACGCCGCCATTGGAGGTCCCGGAGCTGAGGACGGTACCCAGGAGTGGTGAGCGAGCTGAAAGGCTCATCTTACATTGCTACATACACTTCTATGCCTATTGAACTGCCAAGGCACAATTTACCTCAGAGCAGCAGATGTTTCTTTCTGTGGATTACAAATACACCATTTAAAGCTACAAGTGCACCACTTCTACAGTTCTCTTGCCGGTGAAGAATACTGTACTTATTCAAGGACTGAGCTCTATTGCTAGGGATCAGGCCTGGTCCGTTAGGTAGGCGCAGATAGATTTATTGCACCTCAGGGGTGCATAGCAGACGGTCGCTACACTTGGCGCTCCGTTTCCCCATTGCTAGTTTGATACATATGTGTGTACATGTTAAAGTGCATATTGCAGGAACCTGCTAATGTGTTGTAAGTCAAATGTTAAATGCATGTTACTATTTCTTTTCTTACTGCCAAAGTAAAGCCAGTTATTCTTATCTCAGCAGTCTGCTTGTGAGTTTGACTCCATTACACTTAGAGTATAAGTGATATTTATATGTGCATAGATACATACCCCTTGACTAACTGTGCCAGAGCGGGTAGAGCAAAATTGCCGGGGGTTGGTGGAGCTGTACTCAGGGACCCAAAACAAACCAGCGGCCCTCTTAACTGGGGGTATCGCTACATGTGGGGGCTCGTCCGGGATCCTGAGACAGCGGGAAAAGCCGCCAGAAGGTACCGGCATGGACCCGATAGAAGTGGGACGGTGGTACAAACTATGGGCCACTGACCCAGCCGCAGCAGCAGTCATTGAACTGCCAGGGATATGGCAGAGAGAGGCAGTCAAGCAGCTCATAATGTCCCTATCCCCATGCCACAAAGCATGGATAATGGATATGAGAAATGATGCCGGGTATACATACGCCCTAGTAGAATGGCAGGAAGAGACTCCAGAGCAGTTCAGGAGCCAAAGCATACGAGCACTGGATGGTCAGACCTATCAATTGCTGCATGCGCTGCCGCGCAAGGGAGACTGTTCTCCAGTGAAAACTATGCTATCCCCAAAGAAGGAAGAGCAGAAGGGCGCGGAAAGTCCCGCACCCGCACAGACTACTCTTAGTGCAGAACTGTGTGCTGTCCTAGGGGAGATTGTGACTCAGTGCAGAAGAGACCCCGGGGACTACCCGATGTCGGGATACAGGAAACTCCGGATGTTCTCTGGGAGGAAACCTGTACCCTCGGGAGAAGAGGGATTTGAAGAGTGGTTAGATGGTGCCACGCAGGACTTAGAAGAATGGGAGGTCCCAGAAGGTAGAAAGAAGCAAAGGATTGTTGAGAGCCTAAAAGGGCCTGCCTTAGAGGCCATACGCAATCTGAAGACAAGCAAGAAGGATTGCACTGCACAGGATTACATAGACATCCTGGAAAGTGTGTTTGGTGGGACAGAGAAAGTCACAGAACTTACCTATCAACTGGAACACTGTTACCAGAAGACAGGGGAGAAGCTGTCGGAATACATGGGACGTATAGACAAGATCCTGCATAGGATTATCCTGAAGAAGGGGATAGATCCAGGGAAGGTAGATGAAGCCCGTGCCCAGCAGGTGGTCAGGGGAGCCCAACCCCTAGACCCTGTCGCACTAATACTACGTACCCGGCAGGATGGGAAGAGCCTGGACTACCCCGATCTCATTCGAATGGTCAGAGAAGAAGAGGCCATGTTGGAAGAGAAACGGGAAAAGCAAGTGATGGGGTCTACAAAACTTCCAGTGGCCACGGTCAGGTCGGCCTTAACCCCTGAAAGAGAGACAGAAGTAGATGCCCTGAAGTTGCAGATGTCCCAGATGATGGAGATACTGACATCTCTGGTGGCAAAAGAGACGCCAAGTCCCAAGAAAGAAACAAGCAGGAGGGAATTATTTCCAGCTGTTTCAGCACCAGCATCCCCACCTGACTACGGAGAGATGATCTGTTTTAACTGCGGGGGAGTAGGCCATATTGCAGCTGTATGTGCCAGTCCCAAGAAGAAGAAAACAAATAGCCGCCAGCCGGAGGGAAACGCCAAAGGGCCCCGGTGAAGGAGTCAACCGGGTGCCCATCACCTTCAGTGAGCTCCAAGAAGTATAACGGGAAAAGAAAGCGAGGAGATCAAACCCCTAAAAAGGGGCCCAGGGATCCTCAACCAAGGTACACTCCAGAGAAAGGGGGCAAGACCCCTCCGAAGAGACACAGCACTCCTAAACGAGAACCCTTAAAAGTGAGAGATAACAATGTCCCTCAACGGGTTCACACTCCCACTAAGAGGGAGAAAATTAATGCATACCAGGCTCAGGAAAGAATCAAGCGCAAATCAAGTGGGAAAGAAAAGAGTCCAAAGAAGAGGACAGCATTAACTCGGCCCTACCCAGAAGAGCTAGTTGGTCCATCCCCTACTGTACCCATCCAGGTGGAAAGGATATACACGAAGGCCCTCTTAGACACTGGAGCACAAGTGACCCTATTGTACAGGGACTTCTATGACAGATACCTGAGTCATCTGCCCATACAGAAGATAGAGGAGTTGGAAATAAGGGGACTGGGAACTCAGAGTTTCCCCTATGATGGATACCTACCCATACGATTGACCTTTGACCCATCCGTGGCTGGAAAGGCTGAAGTGTTTGACACCCTGGCAGTGGTGTGCCCCCGTCCGCCTGGAACCAGCAAGACTTCCCTGATTATAGGGACGAACACGGACCTAGTCAGAAGGCTTCTGACCCCTCTGGTGAAGAAAGAGAATCTTTCAGCCCCCAAGATCCATCCCATGCTGAAGGCGGCCTACCAGCGGTTGGTCCTTGAGCAGAAGACCCCAAGTGAGGGGATAGGCAGGGTATGGAGGCTTGGAAAAGAAGGAGCGGTGTTACAGCCTGGAGAGGTAACCTGCATGAGAGCCACGGTGAAACTTAATTGGGAGCAGCCTGGCCCCTTTGTAATGTTGGAACCCGACCCAATGGAGGGTCATTCAGGTCTGGAAGTGATACCAGAAGTGATCTCATTGAAGGACCTGAAGAAGGCTAGAGGAAGAGTCCCTGTCAGTGTGAGTAACTCCACGTAGCGGCCTGTGGAGATCCCTGCCAGGATGCTTCTGGGACAAGTGAGTCCTGCTGTCCCAGTTGGCTGGTCAGAAGTGAAGGGGACGGGTGAAGGAGAAGATGTTTGAAAGAAACTCTCCATGGAAAACCCTAACCTACCTGGAGCTTGGAAAGAGAGAGCCAAGGCCCAGCTGACCAGATGGGAGAAGATTTTCTCTAAAGATGAGTTTGATGTGGGTTGTGCAAGGAGTGCCACCCATCGAATCCGCATGCAAGAGGACAAGCCATTCAGAGAGAGAGTCAGGCGAGTCCCGCTAGCAGATCTGGAGGATCTGAGGGAGCAGCTTGCGGAACTGAAGAAGACGGGAGTGATTAGGGAGTCCAGAAGCCCCTATGCCTCTCCCATAGTGGTGGTCAGGAAGAAGAATGGGTCATTGAGGCTCTGCATTGACTACAGAACTCTCAACAGGAGGACCATTCCTGACCAGTACACCACGCCAAGGATAGAGGATGCCTTACAGAGTTTATCTGGAGCTAAGTGGTTCAGTGTGATGGACCTCAAGAGTGGGTACTATCAAATCCCCATGCATCCAGAAGATAGAGAAAAGACTGCCTTCATAACCCCAGTAGGGTTCTTTGAGTTCAACAGGATGCCTCAGGGCCTATCTGGAGCTCCTGCTACATTTCAACGCCTTATGGAAAGGACAGTTGGAGACATGAACCTCATAGAAGTCCTTGTGTACCTGGACGATGTCATTGTCTTTGGAAAGACTTTGGAAGAACATGAAGCCAGATTGGAGAAAGTACTGAAGAGGCTCAGTGAAGAGGGACTTAAACTTTCCCCCGAGAAGTGTCGGTTCTATCAGTCCTCTGTGAACTATCTGGGACACATAGTGTCTGAAAAAGGAGTGGCTACAGACCCTAAGAAGTTGGAGGCAGTTACTTCGTGGCCAAGACCCACAACAGTTACAGAACTTCGGTCTTTCTTGGGGTTCTGCTCCTACTACCGCAGGTTTGTGGATGGGTTTGCCCGCATTGCAAAACCCCTAAACGAACTGCTCAAGACAGAAGGAGAGGAAGATGGATTGGGGCCTAGGAGGCCTGGTGAATCGGTTCAAGACCAATGGAACCCAAGGTGTGAAGAGGCTTTCAGAACCTTGAAGAGAAGTCTCACCACAGCCCCAGTTTTGGCCTATGCTGACCCCACTAGACCATATGAGCTACATGTTGATGCCAGCCATGAGGGCCTAGGTGGAGTACTCTACCAGGAGTATGAAGACCAGCTACGACCAGTGGCCTATGTGAGCCGGAGCCTGACCCCCTCCGAGAAGAACTACCCCACCCACAAGTTGGAGTTCTTAGCCCTTAAATGGGCAGTAGTTGACAAGTTGAAAGACTATCTGTATGGGGCCGCGTTTACTGTAAAGACAGATAACAACCCCTTGACCTATCTATTCACCACCGCCAAGCTGGATGCAACTGGACACAGATGGTTGGCGGCGTTGTCTGGATTCAATTTCAGCCTCAAGTACAGGCCAGGGGCTGGAAATAGGGATGCAGATGCCCTGTCCCGAAGATCCCATGTCATGGTCGATGACTGGGAAGACTGGACCCAAGTGGCACCAGAAGGAGTGCGAGCCCTTTGTCAGGGGGCTGAACTCCAAGCCAGAGGAGGATCCAGAGCCGAAGAGATAGGAGTTACCACAGTGGGAGTCCCAAAGTGTTACTGTGGGGTAACTCAACTAGAAGAAGAGTGCCTACCGAAGCTGTCCAAGAAAGAGTTAAGGTGTGACCAATTGGAAGACCCCATGGGGAGATTGGTCCTGGAAGCTTTGGAAGACAAGAGTCCAGAGGGACTTCGACTTCACCCTTCCAAAGAGGCTCGCCTACTGAGGAGAGAGTTGGACAAGTTACAGGTGCATCAGGGAGTGGTCTACCGAAGGGGCCCCTCTGATAGCTCAGAAGATAAGTGGCAGTTGTTTCTCCCCGAAAAGCATCGAGAGACTGTGCTGATTGCCTTACATGACCAGCATGGTCACTTGGGAGCAGAGAGAACCTTCCAACTTGTCAGAGACTGGTTTTATTGGCCCTGCATGAGGACCGAAGTGGAGGAGTATTGCCATTCCTGTGCAAGATGCATTCAGAGGAAGACTTTACCCCATCAAGCTGCCCCAATGGGCCATCTACAGAGTCAAGGCCCAATGGATCTGGTATGCATTGATTTTCTCTGCCTCGAACCCGATTTGAGTGGATTGGGAAATGTTCTGGTGGTAACCGACCATTTCACCCGTTATGCTCAGGCTTTCCCAACCAAGGACCAGAAGGCCTCTACAGTAGCCAAGGTACTTTTGGAGAAGTACTTTGTTCATTATGGACTACCACAGAGAATCCATTCAGACCAAGGAAGGGACTTTGAGAGTCGCCTGATCAGGAAACTACTAGATTCTCTGGGAGTAGAGAAGACTAGAACTACACCATATCACCCTCAAGGTGATGCCCAGCCTGAAAGGTTCAACAGGACCCTATTGAACATGTTGGGAACTTTAGAAACAGAGAAGAAGCAACATTGGAGTCAACACATTTCAGCTCTGGTGCATGCCTACAACTGCACCACAAGTGATGTGACGGGTTTCTCCCCTTACCGACTTATGTTTGGGAGAGAAGCAAGATTGCCAGTGGATTTGGCCTTCGGCATTTCCTTAGACCATGCCTCTGCTGCCTCCCACAAAGGATATGTGGACAGACTGAGGCACAGTCTGAAGATAGCTTATGAGAAAGCTCAAGCGGCCTCTGACCAGAGGGGGGCCCGAAATAAGAGGAACTTTGACTTGAAGGTTCGAGTACAGGACCTACAGCCTGGGGACCGTGTACTGTTACGCAACCTAGGGATCCCTGGAAAACACAAGATTGCTGATAGATGGAGATCAGAGCCATATATCATCTGTAGAAAACTTCCAGGATTGCCTGTCTACAAGTTGAAGCCAGAAGGAAGAGTGGGGCCTTTGAAGACCTGGCATAGGAATCACTTGCTCCCACTAACTGAAGCAGTCAGAATACCTCCAGCAAGAGACGTACCTGAATCTGTTTCCATTCTGGATACCCCCAGGCCTAATACTCGGTCTCAGACATCCTAAATTAGGGGTGGACAGGACCCACAATCAGCAGAAGAAGAAAGAGGAGAACTTGAATGGCTATGGCCTTCCTCAACTCCCGGAAGTTCTGCCATAGATCTTCCACCTACTGAAGATGTGGAAGATGGAACATTGAACCCAGAAGCCACAGAGTTTGTTCCATTCAGTGTTGTGCCTGAGTGCTGGGAAGATATCCCTGGTCTCTACTCAGAAGAAGAAGAAGTAGATGTTCCAGAACCAGAGATGTTGCCAGAATGTGTTCCTGAAGAAGTCCCAAGAGAACAGAGAGCTCGCAGAGTTGTGAGGCCTCCCAAGAAGTTAACTTACCCCCAAATGGGAAAAAGTTCAGAGGACTCTGTTACCACAGCAAGGAGAAGTGCTGAACGCCCTGACCCATCCACTGTTCATTTGGTGGAGGGCAACCCCAGCTCACTCTCTGGCACAGTTAAACAGGTCGCCCACACTGAAGTGACCTGTAGACAGGACAGCTCCCCATCCTATGCTAATTGGTGGGAGGCTCCTCTGTCTGAATTATGTGAACGTGTTGTCTCAAAGAAAGCTTGTAGATTGAACAATGTCTTTGGGGACCAAAGATTCAAAGTGGGGGGAGTGTGTAGCGGGGTCGTTCCCCTTTTAAGTGAGAAGACTACATTCCCCATAATTCCCCAGGCTCCCGGGAGGCTGTTTGTTTCCGCCCGAGAGGCTTCTGGGGGAGGTGATAAAAGGGAAGAGGAGAGACCGCCTCTTCCTCTTCTGACTGGGCTGGTGACGCAGAGACTTGCAAGTGAGGAGACACCTGTGCGGACCGGGACTGCTGAAGGCCTGAAGCCTGGGCCTTGCAGCAGGTGGAGAGAGACTCTCACCCCTCAGAGTCAGCAGCAGCGGAGCGGAGACTTTTCCCTACAGTCGGTCGGTCGGAGAGAGGACCGGAACGCAGAGGCTGTGACGGAGGAGGCCGGACGCCGCCATTGGAGGTCCCGGAGCTGAGGACGGTACCCAGGAGTGGTGAGCGAGCTAAAAGGCTCATCTTACATTGCTACATACACTTCTATGCCTATTGAACTGCCAAGGCACAATTTACCTCAGAGCAGCAGATGTTTCTTTCTGTGGATTACAAATACACCATTTAAAGCTACATGTGCACCACCTCTACAGTTCTCTTGCCGGTGAAGAATACTGTACTTATTCAAGGACTGAGCTCTATTGCTAGGGATCAGGCCTGGTCCGTTAGGTAGGCGCAGATAGATTTATTGCACCTCAGGGGTGCATAGCAGACGGTCGCTACACTTGGCGCTCCGTTTCCCCATTGCTAGTTTGATACATATGTGTGTACATGTTAAAGTGCATATTGCAGGGACCTGCTAATGTGTTGTAAGTCAAATGTTAAATGCATGTTACTATTTCTTTTCTTACTGCCAAAGTAAAGCCAGTTATTCTTATCTCAGCAGTCTGCTTGTGAGTTTGACTCCATTACACTTAGAGTATAAGTGATATTTATATGTGCATAGATACATACCCCTTTACTAACTGTGCCAGAGCGGGTAGAGCAAAATTGCCGGGGGTTGGTGGAGCTGTACTCAGGGACCCAAAACAAACCAGCGGCCCTCTTAACTGGGGGTATCGCTACATAAGTATATATACATTTGTTTTTTTTTAATTGTTTTTGGTTGTGTAATTATGTAAAAATTTGGTTTATTCATGTATAATTATGTATTCGCTTTTAAGATCATAGATTTGTTCCATTTGTATATAAAAACATTTTCCTTCTTCATGTTAGGATATTATGAGGTGAATTGGGCTTTTTTTCCCCTTACTATCTTCCCTGGGTGGCAGGGTTGGATTTCCCATGGGCTGCATGTGCCTACAGGTGCTCTTCATAGAGGGTAACTTGCCAGCCACTATGGGGGTACAGGGGACTTGCTATAGGGGTGACACCATCAAGCAGGGCTGCCAACAGGGTGGTAGCACTAGTCCTCCTGTAGGGGGCCTGAACAGTAAGGAAATCCAGTTGTCACAAAGACAGGGAGGGGGGTCGTGCGGGGGGGGGGGGGGAGCAATCACAGGAACAATGCCCTGTGTCTGTGTCTTTCTCTGCAGCAATTGAAAGAAAGAATGAGGGAATAGAAGAGAAACTGTCTCTCGGCTGCAGCAGGGATAGACACAAACACAGGGCATCACTCCTGTAATTGCTCCCCCGCCGCATTTAAGGTTGCCACAATATCAGTCTGGACTAGGGATGGGCCCGGTGCTCGATGCGAACCCATGTTCGCATCGAGCACCGGGTGTTCGCTCGCTCGGCGAGCCCAGAACTATTTTGGCCGCTCGCATCACGTTCGTGTGATGCGAGCGGCCCCGCAATGCATTGCGGCCGGCGCGGCCGGCGCAGTGCATTGCTGGCTGATGATTGGCCAAGCATGCACTGTGACCCCGCATGCTTGGCCAATCACAGCGACGGAAACTCGAAGAGCCATAATTGGCTACAGGCAGGACGCCTGTAGCCAATTACAGCTCAGGGGCTTTAGTACACGCCCCCTCTTATAAAAGGCCACCACGCCGTCGGCGCCGGTCACATGTTGTTCCGGCGTAGAGAGAGCAGGATCGTTCTGTGTCACTCTGCTAGATTTAGTTAGAGAGATTTAGTTAGAGAGATTTAATTAGATAGATTCATTTAGAAAGATTCATTTAGAAAGAGGGGCTTGTAGTGTGTTCGTGGCAGGCAGGCACTGGCAGGCAGTGGCAGCAAACAGAGCTCCTATATTTTGTTCCCAGAGGCACCTATAGGACTTGTAGTGTGTTCGTGGCAGGCAGGCAGTGGCAGCAAACAGAGCTCCTATATTTTGTTCCCAGAAGCACCTATAGGACTTGAAGTGTGTTAGTCCCATCACACAGAGCTATATTTTCTTCCCAGAAGCACCTATAGGACTTGAAGTGTGTTAGTCCCATCACACAGAGATCATATATTTTGTTCCCAGAAGCACCTATAGGACTTGAAGTGTGTTAGTCCCATCACACAGAGCTATATTTTCTTCCCAGAAGCACCTATAGGACTTGAAGTGTGTTAGTCCCATCACACAGAGATCATATATTTTGTTCCCAGAAGCACCTATAGGACTTGAAGTATGTTAGTCCCATCACACAGAGCTATATTTTCTTCCCAGAAGCACCTATAGGACTTGAAGTGTGTTAGTCCCATCACACAGAGATCATATATTTTGTTCCCAGAAGCACCTATAGGACTTGTAGTGTGTTAGTCCCATGACACAGAGATCATATATTTTGTTCCCAGAAGCACCTATAGGACTTGTAGTGTGTTAGTCCCATCACACAGAGCTATATTTTGTTCCCAGAAGCACCTATAGGACTTGAAGTGTGTTAGTCCCATCACACAGAGCTATATTTTCTTCCCAGAAGCACCTATAGGACTTGAAGTGTGTTAGTCCCATCACACAGATATCCTATATTTTGTTCCCAGAAGCACCTATAGGACTTGAAGTGTGTTAGTCCCATCACACAGAGCTATATTTTCTTCCCAGAAGCACCTATAGGACTTGAAGTGTGTTAGTCCCATCACACAGAGCTATATTTTCTTCCCAGAAGCACCTATAGGACTTGAAGTGTGTTAGTCCCATCACACAGAGATCCTATATTTTGTTCCCAGAAGCACCTATAGGACTTGAAGTGTGTTAGTCCCATCACACAGAGATCCTATATTTTGTTCCCAGAAGCACCTATAGGACTTGAAGTGTGTTAGTCCCATCACACAGAGCTATATTTTCTTCCCAGAAGCACCTATAGGACTTGAAGTGTGTTAGTCCCATCACACAGAGCTATATTTTGTTCCCAGAAGCACCTATAGGACTTGAAGTGTGTTAGTCCCATCACACAGAGATCATATATTTTGTTCCCAGAAGCACCTATAGGACTTGAAGTGTGTTAGTCCCATCACACAGAGCTATATTTTCTTCCCAGAAGCACCTATAGGACTTGAAGTGTGTTAGTCCCATCACACAGAGATCCTATATTTTGTTCCCAGAAGCACCTATAGGACTTGAAGTGTGTTAGTCCCATCACACAGAGCTATATTTTGTTCCCAGAAGCACCTATAGGACTTGAAGTGTGTTAGTCCCATCACACAGAGATCATATATTTTGTTCCCAGAAGCACCTATAGGACTTGAAGTGTGTTAGTCCCATCACACAGAGCTATATTTTCTTCCCAGAAGCACCTATAGGACTTGAAGTGTGTTAGTCCCATCACACAGAGATCCTATATTTTGTTCCCAGAAGCACCTATAGGACTTGAAGTGTGTTAGTCCCATCACACAGAGCTATATTTTCTTCCCAGAAGCACCTATAGGACTTGAAGTGTGTTAGTCCCATCACACAGAGCTATATTTTCTTCCCAGAAGCACCTATAGGACTTGAAGTGTGTTAGTCCCATCACACAGAGCTATATTTTCTTCCCAGAAGCACCTATAGGACTTGAAGTGTGTTAGTCCCATCACACAGAGATCCTATATTTTTTTCCCAGAAGCACCTATAGGACTTGAAGTGTGTTAGTCCCATCACACAGAGCTATATTTTGTTCCCAGAAGCACCTATAGGACTTGAAGTGTGTTAGTCCCATCACACAGAGATCCTATATTTTGTTCCAGAAGCACCTATAGGACTTGAAGTGTGTTAGTCCCATCACACAGAGATCCTATATTTTGTTCACCAGAAGCACCTATAGGACTTGAAGTGTGTTAGTCCCATCCCATCACACAGAGATCCTATATTTTGTTCCCAGAAGCACCTATAGGACTTGAAGTGTGTTAGTCCCATCACACAGAGCATATATATTTTCTTCCCAGAAGCACCTATAGGACTTGAAGTGTGTTAGTCCCATCACACAGAGATCCTATATTTTGTTCCCAGAAGCACCTATAGGACTTGAAGTGTGTTGTCCCATCACACAGAGCTATATTTTGTTCCCAGAAGCACCTATAGGACTTGAAGTGTGTTAGTCCCATCACACAGAGATCATATATTTTGTTCCCAGAAGCACCTATAGGACTTGAAGTGTGTTAGTCCCATCACACAGAGCTATATTTTCTTCCCAGAAGCACCTATAGGACTTGAAGTGTGTTAGTCCCATCACACAGAGATCCTATATTTTGTTCCCAGAAGCACCTATAGGACTTGAAGTGTGTTAGTCCCATCACACAGAGCTATATTTTCTTCCCAGAAGCACCTATAGGACTTGAAGTGTGTTAGTCCCATCACACAGAGATCCTATATTTTGTTCCCAGAAGCACCTATAGGACTTGAAGTGTGTTAGTCCCATCACACAGACCTATATTTTCTTCCCAGAAGCACCCATAGGACTTGTAGTGTGTTAGTCCCATCACACAGAGATCCTATATTTTGTTCCCAGAAGCACCTATAGGACTTGAAGTGTGTTAGTCCCATCACACAGACCTATATTTTCTTCCCAGAAGCACCCATAGGACTTGTAGTGTGTTAGTCCCATCACACACAGAGCTATATTTTGTTCCCAGAAGCACCTATAGGACTTGAAGTGTGTTAGTCCCATCACACAGAGATCATATATTTTGTTCCCAGAAGCACCTATAGGACTTGAAGTGTGTTAGTCCCATCACACAGAGCTATATTTTCTTCCCAGAAGCACCTATAGGACTTGAAGTGTGTTAGTCCCATCACACAGAGATCCTCTATTTTCTTTGCAGAAGCACCCATAGGACTTCTAGTGTGTTAGTGGCATCACACAGAGCTCCTATATTTTCTTCTCAGCAGCACCAACAGGACTTCTAGTGTGTTAGTGGCATCACACAGAGCTCCTATATTTTCTTTGCAGAAGCACCCATAGGACTTCTAGTGTGTTAGTGGCATCACACAGAGCTCCTATATATTCTTCTCAGCAGCACCCACAGGACTACCGACTACAATGGCTGGAAGACCGCCAAGAGGAGGCAGAGCGTGCAGAGCCAAGAACACAGGGCAGGCAGGCTCTGTTTCTAGTGGACGTGGCCGTGGCCGTGGACGTGGTCGTGCATCGTCATCAGCACGTGGCCATGGGACACGCGCGTCTTTGTTTTCGGCAGCTGGACATGTGGAGACGCATCATGCTATAGGCTTGGTAGAATGGATGACCAAGCCCTCCTCATCCTCCTCATCCTCTCTCACCCAGGCTCAGGGTACTGGCAGAGCAGCTGCCAATGCGTACTCAATGGCATCATCAGCCACCCCTTCCCTAGACCCACCATGTCCTCCTGAGGAGTCCACCGAACTCTTTGAGCACAGTGTTGGGTACATGCTCCAGGAGGATGCCCAACGATTCGAAGGCTCGGATGATGATACCCAGCTTGAGGAATCTGGCAGTACTGTTCCACCAGCTGCAGCTTACTGCCAGGTTTGCTCTAGTGGTGAAGAGGGAGGGGATGATGAGGTCACTGACTCCACATGGGTGCCTGAAGGGAGAGAGGATGAGGAGGAGGACGAGGAGGAGGAGGAGGATGCGGCGTCACATGTCCAACGAGGCAGGATTCCCCCTGGAGGCCAGGTAGAGGCCAGCACAGCAACTGTACAACACCGCAGAGCTCCGCCTGTGCAGGGCGCTGCCTCTGCACGTTATCAGAAAAGTTCTTTGGTGTGGGCCTTTTTTGAGACGAGTGCATCAGATCGCACCACTGCTATTTGCAATATTTGTCTCAAGCGTATCTCGCGTGGCCAAAACATCAGCCGCTTGGGCACCACAAGCATGACCAGACATATGTCGACCTGCCATGCAGCTCGTTGGCAGGCACACATAAAAGACCCACACCAAAGAACTAAGCGGACCTCTCCTTGCTCCTCATCAGCTGGGATCTCCATCCCCACTACACCTTCAGTGCTCTCTGAAAGCTGCTCTGAGAGGACTGAAGGTGTAGAATTAGGTGTGTCACAACCAAGTACTTGCAGTACACCGACGTCCGATTGCAGCAGGCAAATTTCCCTGCCCCAGCTGCTGGACCGTAGAAAGAAGTACACTCCCAGCCATCCACATGCCCAGCGGTTGAATGCTAGCTTGGCTAAATTGCTAGCACTTCAACTGCTGCCTTTTCAGTTGGTAGACTCGGCCCCCTTCCGTGAGTTTGTTCAATGTGCGGTTCCTCAGTGGCAGGTTCCCAAACGCCACTTTTTCTCACGGAAGGCGATTCCGTCTCTCTACCGGCATGTGGAAGGCAATGTCCATGCCTCGCTGGACAGGGCGGTCAGCGGTAAGGTGCATATTACCGCTGACTCATGGTCCAGCAGGCATGGACAGGGACGGTACCTTTCTTTCACGGCCCATTGGGTCACTCTATTGGCAGCTGGGAGGGATGCAGGACAAGGTGCAGTAGTGTTGGAGGTTGTTCCGCCACCACGCCTCCAAAACGCTACTACTGCTACTGGTTGTGACACACCTCTCTCCTCCACCCCCTCCTCTTCTTCTTCCTCCAGTGCTCTGTCCTTGGAACCAGCGGTGCTCAGTAGGCGTACAAGGGGCTACGCAAGTACGCAGGCAAAAAGATGCCATGCCGTGCTTGCGCTGGTGTGTTTGGGGGACAGGAGCCACACTGGGCCAGAGGTTCTGGCAGCTCTGCAGGGGCAGGCCGAGAGGTGGTTGACGCCACGTCAGCTTAAGCCAGGAATGGTCGTTTCTGACAATGGCACCAACCTCCTCTCCGCCCTGCGACAGGGGCAGCTCACCCATGTGCCCTGCATGGCTCACGTCCTCAACCTGGTGGTGCAGCGGTTCTTGGGCAGGTTCCCAGGCTTACAGGATGTCCTGAGGCAGGCCAGGAAAGTCTGTGTGCATTTCCGCCGATCTTATAATGCCAGTGCTCGGCTGACTGAGCTGCAAAAGGAGCTGAACCTGCCCAAGAACCGCCTAATATGTGACATGCCCACCAGGTGGAACTCAACGTTGGCCATGCTGCAGCGACTGCACACGCAGCAGAGGGCCATCAATGAGTACCTTTGCGACTACGGCACCAGGACAGGGTCAGGGGAGCTTGGTTTTTTTTCCCCACGTCAGTGGAGCATGATCAGGGATGCATGCACTGTCCTCTCACCATTTGAGGAGGCCACGAGGATGGTGAGCAGTGACAGTGCATGCATCAGTGACACTGTCCCTCTTGTCCACCTGTTGGAGCATACGCTGCGTGGGATAATGGACAGGGCACTTGAGGCAGAACAGAGGCAGGAAGAGGAGGACTTCCTTGCCTCTCAAGGCCCCCTTTATCCGGACAGTGTTCCTTCTGTCCCACCCATCACACAGGAAGAGGATGAGGAGGAGGAGGAGGAGGAGGAGGAGGAGGATTGTGTGAGCATGGAGGTGGAGCCTGGCACTCAGCATCAGCAGCAGCAGTCTTTTAGGGATGATGTACAGTCCCAACAAACCAGTGGACTTGTACGTGGCTGGGAGGAGGTGGCTGGCGATCATGTCATCCTCAGTGACCCAGAAGACTCCGGACCGAATGCCTCAGCTAACCTACGCTGCATGGCCTCCCTGATCCTGCAAAGCCTGCGGAAGGATCCTCGTGTTCTTCGAAACAAGGAGAGGGACCATTACTGGCTGGCCACTCTCCTTGATCCGCGGTACAAGGGTAAGGTTGCGGACCTTATCTTGCCGTCGCAGAGGGAGCAGAGGATGAGACATCTCAGGGAGGCCTTGCAGAAAGGTCTGTGCAACGCGTTCCCAGAAACTGGGAGGTTACAAACTCCTGGTCCTGGGCGACGAGTTGCTGAGGCTTCGGTCAGTAGCAGAAGGAGCGGTGGGGAAGGTGGACGTCTGACCGATGCGTTCAGAAAATTTTTTAGTCTGCAGCCCCAAGGTATGATCGGTTCCAGCAACCATCGCCAGCGTCTGATATACATGGTGCAGGAATACCTTGGGGCAAGGTCAGACTTGGACACCTTTCCCACCGAAAATCCTCTGGCTTACTGGGTCCTGAGGATGGATCACTGGCTAGAGCTTGCACAGTATGCAATTGAGCTACTGGCCTGTCCTGCCTCCAGCGTTCTTTCCGAACGCACATTCAGTGCTGCTGGAGGATTTGTCACCGATCATAGGGTGCGCCTGTCCACCGCCTCGGTTGATCGACTGACCTTCATCAAAATGAATCAGTCTTGGATCACCACCAGCTACCAGGCACCTGAAGCGGATATAACCGAATAATTTATAATGTCACATCCCTTCAAGACTGCCTATGCTGATGCTGAGTGACTGTCCTCTTATGTTCACTGACTATCCTCTTCCTCCTCCTCAATGATCCATGCCACCACACCAGTGCCTAAGGCACAATTTTTCAGCCCCTGTTTAACAGGGGCGTGTACATACAATTTTTATAAAAAAATGCTTCGCAACACGTGTGACTGCTGTGCTCCAAGTACAGTATCTGTGAGGGGTTGCAGTGTTGTGGCACCAGCACCAGTGCCTAAGGCACAATTTTTCAGCCCCTGTTTAACAGGGGCGGGTACTTACAATTTTAAAAAAAAAAAATGCTTCGCAACACGTGTGACTGCTGTGCTCCAAGTACAGTATCTGTGAGGGGTTGCAGTGTTGTGGCACCAGTACCAGTGCCTAAGGCACAATTTTTCAGCCCCTGTTTAACAGGGGCGGGTACTTACAATTTTTTTAAAAAATGCTTCGCAACACGTGTGACTGCTGTGCTCCAAGTACAGTATCTGTGAGGGGTTGCAGTGTTGTGGCACCAGCACCAGTGCCTAAGGCACAATTTTTCAGCCCCTGTTTAACAGGGGCGGGTAATTACAAATCTTGATCTAATAGTTCACAGCAGGGCCCATTCCTGCGCCCACCAAGAGTAACTATGAGGGCCTACAGTCTTGTGGCAACACCGTCCACCACCACCGCCAAAGGCCCAATTTTTCTGCCCTGTTCATCAGGTGCTTGCAATTACAAATCTTGATCTAATAACTCACAGCAGGGCCCATTCCTGCGCCCACCAAGAGTAACTGTGAGAGCTTACAGTCTTGTGGCAACACCGTCCACCACCACCGCCAAAGGCCCAATTTTTCTGCCCTGTTCATCAGGTGCTTGCAATTACAAATCTTGATCTAATAACTCACAGCAGGGCCCATTCCTGCGCCCACCAAGAGTAACTGTGAGAGCTTACAGTCTTGTGGCAACACCGTCCACCACCACCGCCAAAGGCCCAATTTTTCTGCCCTGTTCATCAGGTGCTTGCAATTACAAATCTTGATCTAATAACTCACAGCAGGGCCCATTCCTGCGCCCACCAAGAGTAACTGTGAGAGCTTACAGTCTTGTGGCAACACCGTCCACCACCACCACCACCCCCAATTTTTCTGCCCTGTTCAACAGGTGCATGCAATTACAAATCTTGATCTATTAACTCACAGCAGGGCCCATTCCTGTGCCCACCAGTCTTGTGGCTACACCAACATCTAATAGGGCAAATTTCTGCAGAGTATATACGCCAGGCCCCTACTTTCAAACATCCAACTTACAAAACGACTCCTACTTGCAAATGGAAAGAGAAAACAGGAAGTGAGAGGAAATCTACCCCTAGGAAGGGAAATTCTATCCTGTTAGATTTAATTTGGGAAAAAGGTATCTCCTCTCTACTGATACTTTATCACCAATCCTTGTTTCAATTAAAACCCCACTTTTCCAAAAACATTTGTCATTGGGACGGAAAGTGAGGTGACATGTTCTGAACAGATGTGCAAAGACAGCAAATGTTACAGGGGTGATAACCCCTCCCTATGTTCTCCAAAAAGCGTAAAAATAGATTTTTTTGTGATGGAGCTACACTTCATAATGTACCTGTTCAGATTCTACTTAAGAACAAACCTAAAGCCGCAAGTGTTTTTAAATGGCTTCTTTTTTTCCTTTACAAATGTCATTTTGTGCAAGGACAGTTCTAAACACGGGAAACACATGCCACTTCACAGGCATACTTTTGACACCCCCCAGGTACCATATTTAAAGGAAAATTTCACTTTTTTTTTTTCACTTTATGCATCATTAAAATGACTGCTCCCGAAAAAAAACGTTAGTTTTTAAAAGTTCTTTTTGCATTGATATATGTCCCCTGGGGCAGGACCCGGGTTTTATGACATTAACATGCATATTGGCCGTTGTAATTAGCACTTTTGATTTCGAACGTTCGCGTCCATTATAACGTATAGGGTTCGAAAATTCGTGCAAACTTTCGGTCCGTTCGAAGGTTCTGGTGCGAACCGAACCCGGGGGTGTTCGGCTCATCCCTAGTCTGGACTGAGGAGCTGTGCGGGTCTCTATGGTGGAGGTTTCACATGTGTCCCACTGCCCTATAATTCCATACCGGTCTGGAAAATCGTAAGAAAATATTTAAAATCCTGATCCTCCAGCAGCATGGCAAAGCCTCCTGCCTCTCTCATGGTAACAGGGTCAAAGTCACCTGAGTCTTGCATGGTTTCAAAACAGCGGATGAGGTCCTCTCTGTGCTCAAACACTGTTTTGACGGCACGGCTGTGGAAGTTCCATCTGACACTGCTTGATGTCGGTAGTCTATGGCCAACTACTTTATCAAGTACATCTGTGCGCTTGGGTGATCTCAAAAAAAAAGCTGGCAAATCCTCCAAGGTTTGCAAAAAAAAGTCTCACCAGAAGTGGCCTGTTGCATTATCAGATTGAGCTGATGTGCATAGCAGTGGATGTAATAGACATTTGGGTAAATATCCTGAATCTTCTTTTGAACCCCTGAAGTGGCACCCCTCATCACGCTGGTTCCATCATATGTTTGGGAGATGAGTTTATGTTTCTGATCCCCTGGAAGGATGACAGCAAGACGCTCCTGTAGTGCTGCTAGCGGCCGAATAGCTAGGGTTGCCACCTGTCCGTTTTTGACCCGGACAGTCCGGGTTTGGACACATGCGCCTGGGTTTCCACCTGCCGGAAACCCGGGCACACATAACAACCATCCTGTGGCAGCCGGATCTCTGGCTCCAGCCAAAACAAACATCTAGAGGGGTACATGATCATCCTGTCCTGTGCCTGCTATCAATGTTCACACGCTGCCTAAACATTGGTGCGCTCTGTGTGTCTGAGCCCAGCTCAGCAAAGGGCAGCGGCGGGTGTTCTCTGATTGGCCGAGCAGGCTGCAGGACGGACTGGATGGTGGACATGAGGGTCTGTGAATGATTCGCCTGGAGCCGTAGCTGCTGGTCATATGTGGATGCAGGGCTGCCTGCACTATGGATAATCGCGCCTGCCCTGCATGTTCCGGAGTCCTAACTCGCGCTGTGTGTCACTGTCTCCTGATGTCCGTGTCTCTCATCTGCTCTGTCAGACCCCCCTCTTCCCCCTACTCTCTGTCAGACCCCCCTACTCTCTGTCAGACCCCCCTCCTCACTGTCAGACCCCCCTCCTCTCTGTCAGACCACCCTCCTCACTGTCAGACCCCCCTCCTCACTGTCAGACCCCCCTCCTCACTGTCAGACCCCCCTACTCTCTGTCAGACCCCCTCTTCCCCCTCCTCTCTGTCAGACCCCCCTCCTCACTGTCAGACCCCCCTCCGCTTTGTCATACCCCCCTCCTCTCTGTCAGACCCCCCTCCTCACTGTCAGACCCTTTCCTCTCTGTCAGACCCCCCTCCTCACTGTTAGACCGCCCTCCTCTTTGTCAGACCCCCCTCCTCTCTGTCAGACCCCCCTCCTCACGGTCAGACCCTTTCCTCTCTGTCAGACCCCCCTCCTCACTGTTAGACCGCCCTCCTCTTTGTCAGACCCCCCTACTCTCTGTCAGACCCCCCTACTCTCTGTCAGACCCCCCTCCTCACTGTCAGACCCCCCTACTCTCTGTCAGACCCCCCTACTCTCTGTCAGACCCCCCTCTTCCCCCTCCTCTCTGTCAGACCCTCCTCCTCACTGTCAGACCCCCCTCCTCTCTGTCAGTCCCCCCTCCTCACTGTCAGACCCCCCTCCTCACTGTCAGACCTCCCTACTCTCTGTCAGACCCCCCTCTTCTCTTTCAGACCCCCCTCCTCTCTGTCAGACCCCCCTACTCTGTCAGACCCCCCTCCTCACTGTCAGACCCCCCTCCTCTCTGTCAGACCCCCTGTTGCCACCTGTTAAAATTGGCCACACCAACTGTTTGCCACAGCATGCTAAGCATGCCACATTATTGCTCTCCTCCAGGTCTTTAAAATCCCATAGAGTATAGTTCAAAAAAATTTGCCATGCGCCGCTAAAGTGTTCGGGTTTGGCTTGAAGAAAAGGTGGCAACTTAGCTTCCATTATCCTGAACCTTAGGCTACTTTCACACTGAAGCATTGCGGGTGCTGGCGGTAAAGCGTCACTAAATTTAGCGACACTTTACCGTAGTTTTAGCGGCGCTATTCGTAGGGTTGCCACCTTTTCTTCAAGCCAAACCCGAACACTTTAGCGGCGCATGGCAAATTTTTTTGAACTATACTCTATGGGATTTTAAAGACCTGGAGGAGAGCAATAATGTGGCATGCTTAGCACGCTGTGGCAAACAGTTGGTGTGGCCCATTTTAACAGGTGGCAACAGGGGGTCTGACAGAGAGGAGGGGGGTCTGACAGAGAGGAGGGGGGTCTGACAGAGAGTAGGGAGGTCTGACAGTGAGGAGGGGGGTCTGACAGTGAGGAGGGGGGTCTGACAGTGAGGAGGGGGGTCTGACAGTGAGGAGGGGGGTCTGACAGTGAGGAGGGGGGTCTGACAGAGAGGAGGGGGGGTCTGACAGTGAGGAGGGGGGTCTGACAGAGAGGAGGGGGAAGAGGGGGGTCTGACAGAGAGTAGGGGGGTCTGACAGTGAGGAGGGGGGTCTAACAGAGAGTAGGGGGGTCTGTCAGTGAGGAGGGGGTCTGACAGTGAGGAGGGGGGTCTGACAGTGAGTAGGGGGGTCTGACAGTGAGTAGGGGGGTCTGACAGAGAGGAGGGGGGTCTGACAGAGAGGAGGGCGGTCTAACAGTGAGGAGGGGGGTCTGACAGAGAGGAAAGGGTCTGACAGTGAGGAGGGGGGTCTGACAGAGGAGGGGGGTCTGACAGAGAGGAGGGGGAAAAGGGGGTCTGACAGAGAGTAGGGGGGTCTGACAGTGAGGAGGGGGGTCTGACAGAGAGTAGGGGGGTCTGACAGTGAGGAGGGGGGTCTGACAGTGAGGAGGGGGGTCTGACAGTGAGGAGGGGGGTCTGACAGTGAGGAGGGGGGTCTGACAGCGAGGAGGGGGGTCTGACAGTGAGGAGGGGGGTCTGACAGAGAGTAGGGGGGGTCTGACAGAGAGTAGGGTGAAGAGGGGGGTCTGACAGAGCAGATGAGAGACACGGACATCAGGAGACAGTGACACACAGCGCCAGTTAGGACTCCGGAACATGCAGGGCAGGCGCGATTATCCATAGTGCAGGCAGCCCTGCATCCACATATGACCAGCAGCTACGGCTCCAGGCGAATCATTCACAGACCCTCATGTCCACCATCCAGTCCGTCCTGCAGCCTGCTCGGCCAATCAGAGAACACCTGCCGCTGCCCTTTGCTGAGCTGGGCTCAGACACACAGAGTGCACCGATGTTTAGACAGTGTGTGAACATTGATAGCAGGCACAGGACAGGATGATCATGTACCCCTCTAGATGTTTGTTTTGGCTGGAGCCAGAGATCTGGCTGCCACAGGACAGTTGTTATGTGTGCCCGGGTTTCCGGCAGGTGGAAACCCAGGCGCATGTGTCCAAACCCGGACTGTCCGGGTCAAAAACGGACAGGTGGCAACCCTAGCTATTCGGCCGCTAGCAGCACTACAGGAGCGTCTTGCTGTCATCCTTCCAGGGGATCAGAAACATAAACTCATCCCCCAAACATATGATGGAACCAGCGTGATGAGGGGTGCCACTTCAGGGGTTCAAAAGAAGATTCAGGATATTTACCCAAATGTCCATTACATCCACTGCTATGCACATCAGCTCAATCTGATAATGCAACAGGCCACTTCTGGTGAGACTTTTTTTTGCAAACCTTGGAGGATTTGCCAGCTTTTTTGCGAGATCACCCAAGCGCACAGATGTACTTGATAAAGTAGTTGGCCATAGACTACCGACATCAAGCAGTGTCAGATGGAACTTCCACAGCCGTGCCGTCAAAACAGTGTTTGAGCACAGAGAGGACCTCATCCGCTGTTTTGAAACCATGCGAGACTCAGGTGACTTTGACCCTGTTACCATGAGAGAGGCAGGAGGCTTTGCCATGCTGCTGGAGGATCAGGATTTTAAATATTTTCTTACGATTTTCCACAACATAATGCCGCATGTGGACCTCCTATATGCCAAACTCCAGAAGAAGGACATAGATCCAGTCCACATTAAGGGGAGCATCCAGCAGTTCCAGCGGGACATACAGAAGATCAGGTAGCAGCTGTATTCTTCCTTTTCCATGTGTTGTTGTTATTATTATTTTATTATTGCTCATACATTTTGCAGAGATTCTATCCCATCCCTGGTTGACCAAAGCAGTCAAGGTGGTTCTCAACCGAAGAGGCGGGGCTCGCTGATTCCAGGAGAACATAAACACATTGCAACCGAGGTGAGTTTTTATTTGTTGCAATATTTGTCTTTTTGATAGCTCCCTTATAGATATGAAGATTGGAAAGAAAAATATTTTTCTTACACTATTCATATAAAAATGATGTGATCTAAAAGGATTTGTTATTCCCTCTAGTGGATAACATTAGTATTACAGCCTTCATGTGTTAGCTGCCTGAACATCAGAAATGCATGAAACCTGACATATTTACTAAGAATGTCTTGTCCATGTGTATGGAGTTCTGAGAAATTATGGATTCAAAACCACTGAAACTGATCTCCCTTTATAACTTAAAACTGAACATTTTAAAATTACCAGTTTTAAGTTATGAAGGGAGATAAGTTTCAGTGTTTTTGAATCCATAATTTCTGAGAACGCCATACACATGGAAAGACATTCTTAGTAAATATGTCAAGTTTCATGCATTTCTGATGGTCAGGGAGCTAACAGAGATGACATAGACAATTTGTCATTACTACCTATGTTTTGTTTTTATCCTTCACTCTATAGGTCTGTGATACCATACTGTTACACACCATGCAACGTTTCTCCTTCACAAACCACATTGTTAGTGTCACCTTGCTTCAAGCAGACAGGTTTCAACAGTACGTAATGGAGTTTCCGGAGGATGCAGATTAAGTTAAAGCGGTTCTGCACTGTCTATAATTTTTATTTTTTTAGTACAATGCAAATGATTAGGAAATCTAATTTAAGCACTCACGTGTTCCATTTTTCTAACGAACTGCTGCCGGTTTTCGTCACCTAAAAAAAGTTATAAAACATCTTGCTGCTGGGTGCCATCTTGCCTGTGGGCATGTGAAACCACACAGGAACTTCAGATGGCCCAGCATGCACCGCCGTTATTGCGCTGATCTCGCACGTGCGCAGTAACGGCAAAGTGTATCTCACGTTCGCCGAAATCTCGCGAGATTTCGGCCACATCCGCCGAAATCTCGCAAGATTTCGGCAGGAGCCCCATAAATCTCGCGAGATTTCGGCACGAGCCCCGGAAATCTCACGAGATTTCGGCAGATGTTCGCACTGACTCCTGGGATCAATGACACCCGTTCCCAGGAGACAGTGCGGCCTGACGAGGATCGACGCAGAGACCCCGCCCACTGCCGAAGAGACAGAGCAGCAATTACAAGGTAAGTGGAAAAAAAAAACACTTCATTTAGTACTCTTTGCCTTATTTGGAAGGCAAAAAGGTTTACTAAATGAAGTGTGTGCAGAACCGCTTTAAAGACAAAGCTTGGTCTCATCTACCGCACAGAAGAGTTCAAAAAGTGTAATGGTGCTGTGGACCTATTCCAGCTGTTTGTGGAGAACAATCTTGCTCATGTATTTAGAGAGACTGTCACTCTGCTAAAGACCCTCATCACCACACCCATGACCACAGCGGAAGAGAGGTGCTTCTCAATCTTAAAAAGGATTAAGACTTTTCTGAGAAAAAGCATGACCCAGGAAATGCTGAATGCATTGGCCATGCTGTCAATGGAAAAGAGAGTGGTGACAGAGATGACTGACTTCAACCAGAAGGTCATTGAGAAATTTGCAAGCCAGAAAGAAAGGAGAGCAAAATTTATTTTCAAATAGTCCTACTGGCGCTAATGTGAATATGGCGTGCATTTGTATTCAGTCACCTTTACTCCGATTCAGAGTTTTTTGTTGTTGTTTGTTGTACAATAAAGTTAGCTTTCTGTTGTAAAAAAATTCACAAATTTGTGGTACAGTTATTGCATTTAACAGTTGACTCAAACATTAACATTTTCAATATTTCATCCAGATATATAATCTGTCCTGTGATTCTGGGGCTGTATACTCTGTCCTGTGATCTGAGCTGTATACTCCTGACACTATGGGTGGAAGCAAGTGGAATACAGGAGACGGAGTGGGTGGATTATATAAGGGGTGTGGTTTATGAGAAGTGGGATGGGTCAAAAATGATGGGCGGGGTCTGGCGCCCCCCCATCCAAAAACTTCACCAGCCGCCACTTCATATAAGGTATCTGGTATAGATTGTCAAGGGAGGTCCAGAATAGACCAGTATTTATGTAGTTAGAGGAATAATACATATTTGTTTAAATACTGTTAATTTGGGACTAGCATAGCCTCAGTCATGATTAATAATATTAGTATGTATTTACTTAATGTAGTTAACGTTGGTAATATGTGTTCACTTTAGTAGTTATATTACATGATCAGCACATTACTAGTACACTAGTACTAGTTACATGTGGGCTTGTCAATCAAAGTCCATACAGTGTATGACTCTCTGAGTTAGTACCTTCTCTTGTATAGACATATTGCTGAAGTTAGCAGAAATTAATGTGTGCCATACAAGGTTCTAAGTTTTTATGAGGAAAAAAAAATGTTTTTATAAATTTTTGGGGAATATTTATTATAGTAAAAAGTAAAAAATAATGTGTTTTTTTTCAAAATTGTCGCTCTTTTTTTGTTTATAGCGCAAACCGCAGGGGTGATCAAATACCACCAAAAGAAAGCTCTATTTGTGGGGAAAAAAGGACGTCAATTTTGTTTTGGGAGCCATGTCGCATGACCGCGCAATTGTCAGTTAAAGCAACGCAGTGCCGAATCGCAAAAAGTGGTCTGGTCTTTGGCCAGCAAAATGCAAAAATCTGAAAGTGGTTAATACATTTTTCATAAGTATTGCTTCTATTTTATATATTTTTACCTACACTGAACTGAACTGGTATACTTTTTACATTGTATTTATGATACCAACTGTGAGACAATAAACTCACACTTTGTTTTTAAGTCAGTCTGTCTATCAATACTATTCATCCAGAGATACGAGAATATTAGGTATTTGTGCTATTCTTCAGCTATGAGCTGCAAAGTGGACCTGTCTTCTGCCAGCTGTTGTGGAACCAAAACTCCCAGTGTGCCCTGACAGCTTCTGCTGGATATCTACTTCAACAGGAGCAGGAGAGACCTGTCTGGGATTCACCTGGACAATTCAGGTTTTGAATAATGTGTACAGGTTTCAGTCTGCCTGAAACCTAGACACGTTATTCAGACCAGACCACAGGCGTAGCTTCAGGGGGGCGGTGTGGCTTTCCTTTCACACCTGGACAGGAGTGGCGGCAGGGGCGGCATTTGCTATAACCATTCGCCTGTATTTTCCTTCAGAGGCTGACGGTAGTTTTTAACTTCCTCTGCATTCTGCTGGCATTTAGAAGCTGCAGGAGCAAAATAGAGGTGAATAGTTCTATAAAATGCTGCCCCCCTCCATCCAGTTCCTCTTCCTTATTCTGCCCCAGGCCCCTGTGTGCTCCCCTGGATCCCTCCCCCACAGTACTGCCCCTCCACTCCTCTCCCCTCCTCGCCTCTCACACCTGCTGCTGTGCAGGATGTTTCAGGATGGAGGGTGGGGGAAAGGGCGTGTATATATGTAATTTACCAGCCCCTTCCTTCAGAATGGTGCCAATCCTCCACTGAGTTCATTTGCGACTGAAGTACAGTAAGTTATGTTTGTGTCTGCTAATATTTAGTTTGTGTCTGCTAATTTTAGTGTATTTTTTGTGAAAATACGGAGGGGTGCTCCAGAATTCTCTACCTATAGGTTCCTGAGATGTAAATTCAGCTCCACTAAGCAGTCTGATGTGGTGTCCGGCAAGCATGGTCCTCGCACCACCACCAGTCCGCATCATTCCAGAATTCTCCTGATGGACTGGGAGGTCTCACGAGTGTCGGCACCTCTCTAGCAACACGCTATGCGGCTTATGTCTCTACGCCGCGCCGGACATAATGTCACAGGTGTCTAGAAGTCATGTCAGCAGACACCGGACCAGCAGGAGACATCAGCTATATAATGGTGCTGTACTGCACTGGTGACACTAAGTAACGAGAAATAATTATAAAAAAAACAAAAACAAAATTCTTAATTTTTTAAAACATTTTGACAAAAAAATGCCTCTTACTAAATACCTTTGACTGTCTACTTTCCAAAAAGGGGTCAATTGGTGGATATTTGTACTGTCGTGGCAGGTCCTGTCCAGGCTATCAGTACATCAGGATTGATCAATTTTCAGATACCGTATTTATCGGCGTATAACACGCGCCGGCGTATAACACGCACCCCAATTTAAGAGGGAAGTTTCAGGAAAAAAAAACTTTTTTTTTAAAATAAGCCACTTTGAAGCATTACAGATTGGCATGTTTGGTAGCTATTTTCAATGTAAGCCCGTCTTTTATATTTTACAAAAAAATTGGGTGTTGTGCCACTTAAATTAATTTTAGTGTATTTTCTCCTGAAATATATGTTTGATTAGCTGTGCAAATAAAAAATTACCACCACCACCATGTTATTGTGCAGGAGGTCTGCTGGTATCCACTTCTGTGGGGTTTAGTGAATGCAGTGCAGAGAGGGAGGTGTTACTTTTTGGGTGTATTCTACTTTATATGGATGGCTGTGAATTTCTGTGAACTACCATGATGCAGTACAGGAGGCTCATTTTACTTACTAGTTTCTTTGAGACTAAAGAAAAGACGTGCGTGCCAGAAGCTGCAGTCACCAGCGTTTTGCACCTAAAAGACTACACATCCCAGAATGCCTCCGGAGCGGAGCCAGCAGAGCGGGCGGGCCTCCACAGATGATTCAGGAGGGGAGAGGCTGGAAGAGGGCTGAGGAGAGAGGCGTGTCAGGGGTACGGCGTTAGGTGTGGTCTAGCAGGGAAGGGCGGGAATGACGTCTGGTAATCTCATCTGTTTCCTCGGTTCTCACATACAGTCCCGCCTCCGCCGTCGGCATTGGACCAGCTCCTGTGATAGACAGGACACTGGTCCAATTCCGGGGGCTGAGGCGGGACTGTGTGTGTGACGTGCAGCCGATTTAGAGCCAAGCGGAGCTCGGTGATTTCCGATGGCACTCGTCTGGTAATCTGTCATCTGTTTCCTCGGTTCTCACATACAGTCCCGCCTCCGCCGTTGTCATTGGACCAGCTCCTGTGATAGACAGAACACTGGTCCAATGCCGAGGGCTGAGGCGGGACTGTGTGTGTGACGTGCAGCCGATTTAGAGCCAAGCGGAGCTCGGTGATTTCCGATGGCACTCGCCCCCCGGTGGCACTCGTCCCCCTGCTATCGGCGTATAACACGCACCCGCATTTCTCCCCCTATTTTCAGGGGGAAAAAGTGCGTGTTATACGCCGATAAATACGGTATGTACACCATGGTTTTTCTACACACTAAATAATAAACACTGATTTGGGTTATTTTCACCAAAGAAATGTATCAGAATGCAGTTTGGCCTAAATTCATGAAGAAAGATTATTTATTTGCAAAATTTTATAACAGAAAAGGAAATGCTTTTTTTAAAAAAATTTGGACCCTTTTTCGTTTATTTAGCAAAAAAATTAAAAACCCAGTGGTGTTTAAATAACACCAAAAGAAAGCTCTATTTGTGAGAAAACAACGAAAAAATTTCATATGGGTACATTGTTGCATGATCGCGCTGAATAACCGGGCCATTTTTTGCGTTTCGGCACTGCGTCGCTTTAACTGAAAATTGCACAGTCATGCGGCGTTACACCCAAACAAAATTGACTTCCTTTTTTTCCCACAAATAGAGCTTTCTTTTGGTGGTATTTGATTGCCGCTGTGGTTTTTATTTTTTGTGGTATAAACAAAAGAATAGTGACAATTTAGAAAAAAACACAATATTTAGTACTTTTTGCTATAATAAATATCCCCATTTTTTTTTTTATTTTTTTATCGGCACCCCCGCTATTTATTTATATATCTTTTGTGGGTTTGGCTTGTTTGTCTTTATTTTTGTCTGAAGAGTTAACCTTGTGATCATGTGAGAGAGAAGTTCAGCTGACCCACCTTCTTTTTTTTTTTAACATTTAAAATTTTTTATTTCAAAAGTAAGCATGGATACAGTCAATAAAGCATTGTATAAACTTTACAAAATATATTTAACAGTGGCATATAACCATACATTTTGCATTATGAAGGTTGCAATGTTGGATGTCTCCCTGTTTCTCATTACATCTAGCAATAAACCATCATATATCAAGAACATCCTCTATAATTGCTTTAACTGGGCGTAAGTAGCCTTAAGAAACCAGAAATAGAGGTAAGGAATAGAAATAGAGTGTCAGCCTTTAAAAGGATGGCACATTGAGAGAGAAGAAAGAAGAAAGGGGGTAGGATATGAGGAGGGGTCAGAGAGGGAAGGAGAACCATCAATAGGTTAGGTATCTATGTTCAGTCCCTCCTTATGTCTGTATCAGAGCGTCATACACCGAAGAATACTTGAAGATGATCCAAGGTTGCCAGGTCTGGCCCACCTTTACATCAACTGCATTGTGTCACCTGAAATGGGGGATAGATTTATGAAATTTTTATTATTATTATATTTTTTTACTAGTAATGGCGGCGATCTGTGACATTTTGACGGACGGACACATCGGACACTTTTGACACATTTTTGGGTCAATTTTCAATTATCAGTGCTATAAAAATTCACTGATTACTGTACTGAGAAGACGATAACACTAGGGGCGATCAAGGGGTTAACTGTATTCCCTATCTGTGTGTGTTCTAACTGTGAGGGATGGGACTGACTATAGGAGATGAGAGATCGTGGTTCCCAGCTCGTAGGAACTTACAATCTATCTCTCCACTCCTCACAGAATTGGGACGTGTGTGTTTACACACACATCCCTGTTATGCCTCTTGTGCCCACGATCACTCCTGGCTGGCGGTCATCGCGACCGGCGGTCACTAGCATCGGCACCCCCGCTGTGCAATGGGCACGCGCCTGCTATGCCGCTTAAAGGGACCGACGTATTGCTACGACGGTTCGTGGGATCGTGCCGACCTGCTGCAGTATATGACGGCGGCTGGTCGGCAAGTGGTTAAAAACACGTACACCTTAGCTAACACACCTATTTCAATACCTGCTGTAATACTATAATTCTACACTTCGGAGAAAGGCATTTGTGGTTACTGATTAACGTGGAGCTGTGACCACTAAAGAAAGAATGGAGGTTTATGTTAGCTAATATTGTAAAGTGCTGTGCCACATGGCATGGGATAAAGCAGAAGTTACTCTGTATGCTGAATGTTTTTCACATCTGTTGTTTACATTGATTAAAAAGATATATACAGTACCAATTTGTTTTGCAGGGGCACTTATTGCTATGTTTCAAACTATTCATTTATGAAGTGATTCTTTGCTAGGGTGACCAGATGTTCCTGGTTTCCGGGGACAGTTCTCGGATTGAGGACACTGTCCCTGGACCAAGTCTGTCCTCGGTTTTGTCCCTAAATTGCAGTGGTGTAGCGTGGTGGTGGGGGGGGAGGGCAGCCGCTACTCTCATCCCAGGCACAACATTTGGGGGATGCAAAATTATTACTGTGCCCCCCCAAGTGTGCCGTGTTGTGGCCATGTGCAGCCTGCCTCCCCCGGCCCACCTACACCACCGATGAGGCATGTCCCAATTCCAGGGCATTGCTCTGCAGCACCTCCCCCTGCCCAGGGACTCCTGTAGTCCAGCCTTTCCCCCATGATCCCTCTGGAGCGGGCAGCCCATGTGTGTGTGTGAACAGTGGAGGGGCAATGTAGAGCGTACAGAGGCTGTTGGAGGAGCTACTGAGAAGCAGCTTGGTAGCGGGACTCCAGAACACTAAATCAAGGTAATTACCTCTCCAGGTGGTATCGCTTGTGTTCACACTGTCCTAGTAGTAGGAGATGAAGGGTGCCGGCTCAGCAAAGTAGGTAGGTAGTTCAGAGACTTAGTGACCAGTGCAGGGATCAAATAGGTCAGTGTAGTGGTCAGTATAAGAATCAGGGATGTCAGTGTAATGGTCAGGTAGGTCAGTGTAGTGGTCAGTGTAGGGATCAGGTAGGTCATTATAGGAATCAGGTAGGTCAGTGTAGTGGTCAGTGTAATGGTCGGTTAGGTCAGTGTATTGGTCAGGTAGGTCAGTGTAGTGGCCAGTGCAGGGATCAGATAGGTCAGTATAGGAATCAGGTAGGTCAGTGTAGTGGTCAGTGTAATGGTCGGGTAGGTCAGTGTAATGGTTAGGTAGGTCAGAGACTTAGGGGCCAGTGCAGGGATCAAATAGGTCACTGTAGTGGTCAGTATAAGAATCAGGGAGGTCAGTGTAATGGTCAGGTAGGTCAGTGTAGTGGTCAGTGTAGGGGTCAGGTAGGTCAGTATAGTGGTTAGGTAGGTCATTGTAGTGGTCAGTATAGGAATCAGGTATGTCAGTGTAGGGATCAGGTAGGCCAGAGTAGGAATCAGGTAGGTCAGTGTGTAGTGGTCATGTAGGTCAGTGCAGTGGTCAGTGTAGGGATCAGGTAGGTCAGTGAAGTGGTTAGGTAGGTCAGTGTAGTGGTCAGTATAGGAATCAGGTAGGTCAGTGTAGGAATCAGGTAGGCCAGTAAAGGAATAGAATAGGTATCAGATAGGTTAGTGTAGTTGTCAGTGTAGGGAGTTCTAAAAGTCTGCAGGTTAGAGGGCACAAATTTCTTGCCTTGCCCTGGGCGCTGACAACCCACGCTACGCCACTGACTGCATATATAAATTTGAGAAATATATGCTTATAAAATTTGCCAATAAAAAAAATATGTCCCCGGATTTCATTTTAAAAATATGGTCACCTTATTCTTTTATTTTATTTTTTATTCTTCTATATATTTCCTTCTATGTAATTCTTCTTAGGGTACATACTGTATGTATTCATTAAAGTGGTTATAAACCCTAGAAAAAAAAAGACAAGACAAAGGCATAATGAGCTAGTATGCATAGCATACTAGCTCATTATGAATTACTTACCTGAGGTTGAAGCCCCTGCAGCCGCCCTCGTACACCGCTCTGGCGGCCGACATCGCTCCGGAGTTACTTCCGGGTGTCGCGGGCTCTGGCGTTTTGATTGGCTTGAGCCATGATGATGAATGCACGCAGGAGCCGCGGGTAAGGGCACAGCATAACTGAAGCAACGCCACGTATGTGCCGTTGCTTCAGTGCGCATGTGCCGATGACGTCGGCACATGCAAATACAGGGGATATCTCCTAAACCGTGCAGGTTTAGGAGATATCCTGTGTAGCTACAGGTAAGGGTTTACAACCACTTTAATAGCGACCGTCTTTTACCAGATATTGCTAAGCATTCAAACATATCGAGCATTGCTAGTGACAATATGTAGTGCATGGGTAGAGATATGATTACTAATAAGCACTTACAAATGAATAAGGCCAAAAATTTGTTAACACGCGGAGAAATTTCCACGCCAAAATATTCAATCCTAAAAAATATGCATTATACTCACAGAAAAGGAAGTATAGCTTACAGACCTCTGATGGGTCCTGCCTTTTGTCTATTCCCAAAGTGGTCACAAGCAGCCAGGCATATGGTAGTTTCCCAGTCTCTCTACACAAGGGCCAGGCAGGAAGTGTCTTTTTAGATTTATTAGAACTTGCATAGAGTACAGGGTGAGCTTGGAATAATCCAAATTCAGTCCAAAGCATATTGGAGGACACTCTCTGACCACTATCTCTTCAGGTTGAAACACCTCTTGAGGCTAATGATGAGTGAACTAGGACTCAAGGGACCCCAATGCAAGAGCAAACATGAGCCAACAAATCTGGAGAAATATCTCCAATAGATAACAAGGACAGTCTCTAGGATCTCTATCATGCATGTACTCATTGTGCCCTGGGTATCTGAATGCTTTCCTGCAGTATCAGACAGCTCCTATACTGTGAGCGTCAAGTCAGATCCTCTGTGGACTTCCATCAAACTGCTCCCTTTAGGTAGGGATCCCTCATCTCTCCTGCAGCTGGGACCTTATTGCCTCCCCCAAACTTCAGCTAAGTGATCCAGAGGACCACAGCCCTCAGGTTGGGTCATCTTTACCAGGACAAGGACTCTGCTGTTCCAAGCCCCAGACCCCTACGGGTCACTCTTCCCAACAGGGATTGGCTGAAGCTGTATGTATATGCAAGTTGAGGGTCTGCCTCTTCCAACCAACTAAATTCTGGAACTTACCAGAAACCAGTCGAACCTGCAACCGGTAGAACCCAGAATAGCCAAAAGCAATCAAACTTTGCTCCACTGGCTACAGAGGAGCCAAAAACTATATTTGCCTCAATACTACAAAGCAACCGAACAAGAATGGTGCTGCAGAAACAATAATTTCAAATGGTTCTGAAGGACCCCACAGCAACCCTTACCAAGCACACACTTATCTGCATTCATATACTAAAAAAATAAAATAGAAAACTTTTTTTGAGGTAATAGTTGGAGAAAGTTCAATTAACAGTAATACTCGCTGACTCACCAATAACTGAGGTGTGGTTCTAAGCTGCTTGTGCTCTCACTATGTGACAGTCTTTGTTTGAGGCATCTTGTCTCTGTGTACTGCCTTTTCTCTATTCCAGGACAAGGGAAGTACAATTGGAGACTACAACATGCATGAAAGTACAAGGTCCAATAGTGAAGGCTACACAGCCCAAATCTTAGCCCGGGCAAACATGGAGCAAATTTCTTTCCTGCGATTACGGGTTGCATTAAAGAAATTCACTTAATACCACCATAAACACAGACAGTGTTGATGCAGGAATCCCTCCTGCTGGGCCATTGTCCTCTCCTGGCGGGGGTGGGTGATTATCGCTAGTGGCTATAGCAGTTGCTTACGGTGATGGCAAGTAAATCTGGCAGGCTGATCGTACCCAAGTTGATCGATCGATCAACTTTGTACATTCAGTCTGCCCATTAATAGTTTGAATCCCAGCTGGCTCCTGCTGATTCAAACCGTGCATGGCCGACCTTAGTAATAATAATATAGCATATACAATTGCGACACAGGCCATGCTGTAATATAACATTATTAAAAATGACCTTTCCTTTTCAGTCTTCAGCACTGTAATTTTCTGTAAAATGCATTGCAACATGGCAACCTGGAGAAATTCTGTCCACAGATGGTGTATGGAATATCCACCAGAAATGTCAGTTCCTGCTTGTTTGATAGGCTCATTGATTTTCCCAGAAGTCTGCACAAAGTTACATATCAGACTTTTGGCATCTTAGCATCCTATGCAACAAAAATTGAGGTTTCATATTTCTAAAGAGTTAATCATGTCTAAAGGAATGCAGACCCTGCCACTTTCATCATTAGAACCCTGCAAGTGTATCAACTGTTCAATATTGAAAAAGTCACTCCCATTCACATTCACTTTGCACATGAACAAACAACTGTTTCTTCAGAATAACAAACGGTAGGAATCTGCAAGGTTTGTTAAAAAACTTGAAATGTACATTGATCACAAATGTCTTTTCTCAACAAAACTGGAGTTACTCTTTAAAGCCCAACTCCTGAGAGCAATCCCTCTGCCCCACTTCTCCCCAGGGTGTCCACATGTGTTTGTTTTATAATTTGCATTTTTTTCATGGTTCTTCTAGATCAGTGGTCTCCAAAATGCAGCCTGGGGACTGGATGCAGCCTTTTGTTTGCCTTCATCCAGCCCTTGGTGCACTATTACTCCCACTTATGCAAGATACTATACAGCCAACTGACAATTACAATGGGGCACCATTTCTCCCACTGAAACAAACAATGGGGCACTATTCCTCCCAATGATACCAAGGATGGGGCACTATTCATTCCACTAATACCAAATGTGGCAACGTGTACTCCCACTGATGACAGGAAAATGTCCATTCCTCCTTAAAATCTGAAGGAGATTCAAAATGGCCCTTTGTATAGAAAATTTGGAGACCCCTGTTCTAGATGATTATGTTATAACCCTCTTTATTTTTGACTCTTCAATATAATGACATCAGCGCCACTCTCTGCAGTATTGTACTATGCACTCAGGCAGACATGGTGAGGCACTTTCCAGTGTATTTGTGTGTTCATGAAGGCCACAGGAAATGGGATGGATGACACTGGGAATCATTAAACAGAGGCAAGGTACTTTTTTTAGCACATTCTAGAAAGCATTAAAGAAAGGAGAGATAGGAGCAGAGGCAGAAGCAGAAGCTGCAGAAACTGCAACCAAGAAAGCATTAAAGAAGGCACAGATTGAAGCGAGGATGGAAACAGAAGCTACGCATAAAAGAACAGAGATTGAAGCTTTGGAGAAACAATGTGAGCACACCAAAGCCATGGCAAGGTTAAAGGTTTTAGAGTGAGCTTCTAGCGAAAGTGAAATATGTAACAGCATTAGACACACAGTTGCATCTTATGCATCATATTCCCAACATGTGGATATTTCAACAACCACGGCGCTCGGATGGGACCCTGTTGGGACCCTGTTCAGGGTTCTTGTTATCATAGTCCAAACACTTTCTCCCAAAACTTCAGCTCTCAGCCACAGTAGCTACATCCCTCAACCAAGGTCAGTAAACTGCACCTACCACCTCTCAAGATCTGCCTACTCAACCCTCAGTGCACTGCAGCAAACTGTAGGCACTGCTATGTAGATAATAGACAATACATCTTAAGATGAAGCTAGTCATTTACCTTGCACCAAGTACACTGCTCCACAGCTGCAACCCAACATGGCAATCAACTCTGACCAAGTGTCAGGTATGAACACCTTATCCACCACCATTCTTCCCAAAGTCACTAAATCTCAGCACACCAGCAAATGTATCTGACTTTGTTCCGCATGTACATTCAAAGTATGAAAACACAAACATATCACAGTTCTCTAAATGCATGCTGTCAGGACTTGTGTCAGGACCTGGGTCATCTGCTGGTGGCACTGTTGTTTCTGACGCTGAAGGACACAGTTCCATTGGCCATCAGCGGGTGTCTCCTAGCAGCCAACTTATTTTAGTAATTAGGCTCTACCTGATGCTGCCTGCTGGTAGGGTTTTTAATCCCTTCCTTGATGAGGATCAGTGCTTTGGTGTTCTACCTGTGAGAGGTGTCCCTGCCTCTTGTGCCTTGCATCCTGTGACCTTCTTCCAGTACCCAGTACCCTGTAGCCTGCATTCAAGATCCTGTTCCCTGCAATCAGTACCCTGCATTCTGCTCTGTTCCCTTTGTTTCCTGTCCCAGTCCTGATCTTGCCTTGTTCATGTGAGCTCCCTCCATTTTTGTATTTAAAGTTAGCTTGTTTTGTGTTTGCTGCACTATCCCATTTATTTTTTAGTTTTGCATTGTTTACTGTTTGTTGTCTGTTGGATAGGTGTTTTTATGTTAATAAAATTTATGTCATCATACTTGGTCTGGTTCCTGATTCCTTGAGGTGTAGCCCGCTGATCTGGCCATCGCTGTTGGATACATGCATTTGGCATCCCTTACACATGTTTTGCAAAGAGCTCACCAAGACAATTCTCGCCTCTGTTCGATGGCTAACCTGAAAACTACAGAGGCTGGAAAAACATATTCAAAGCCACAATCAGTGAACCTGATGTCCCAATTAAAGAGAACTATATCTGCTTGTTGGGTGGCTAGGCCTTCAATCTGGTGAACATATCAAAAAACTCAAAGTTGTTCACATTGACAACCTTATGCTTGGGACAGAATTGAGCATCCCTTTGGCAGCCCAGAAGCCATTGAGGGTGCTTTATTTAAAAGTTTGCAAGTCTTACCAAAAATATCTGGCTAATCTAAACTTTTACAAACTCTTTCAGATGCAAACGCGGCTAAACGTGAGTAACCGCAGCATGTAAACATGGCTAAACTGAAGATGCCGGTTTCTAGCTGTCAAGTTAAATCATTCAGGAGAGGTTGAACAACATCCCGTGTACATGAAGCCTAAGTTATATAAGGTGATTGTTTATTACGTGTGTCAAAATCACAGAATGTCAGAGGCTACACATCTTAGTTTTGTTGTCTGTATAATTTCATTCACTATAGGATAGCTGCAATTACATACTAGAAACAGTAATACACAGCTATATGATTATTTTTTGTCCAAACTGGCATTATGATTTAAAATGATTAGCCCCATGAGTTATCTGTAAGTAAAGATTTATGTTCATCTCACCATGTGTGCTTCTTGAGGCAGCACGTGATGCAAATTCAGAAACAGGTGAAGTCATCATCTTTTGTAAACAAGACTCTGCTGGAAATGGAATTCACGAGTTCAGCAGAACAAGAACCCCACCCAGCCCTTGCACTTTCAGGGCCATGTGAAATGACTGGTTATGAGACAATGCTGTAATTATACAGACAGACAGTTTTGTAAAACATAGACAAATATATATATACATATATATATATATTTTTTTTTGAGGCACAAAACATTGCAGCAAGGATTTTAAAACGAGTTAGCTCAGTAGTAGGCAACCTTTTGAACACAATTGAGCATGCCGATTTTATAACAAAAAAATGGAAAAAGGATTTTTTATAATGTAAATGCTTTAGTAGTGAGAAATTAACATCCTGCACTCACACCTCAGATCAGCCCCAATTCATGCACTGTCACACCTCAGATCACTGTCCCCCCTGCAAATCCATACATCCCAACATTTTGAGATGGAAATGAGGGACACCTACTAGCAAATGTATGTAGGCATAGGACACGCCCCTGCCACGCCCCCTTAAAGGAGAATTAACCAAAAAAAAGGTTAATTAAATCCACAAGTGCTTTTTTTTTTACCACTACAATTTATTTATATTGTCTATTAAAAGTTACAGTCTTTTCTATGCCTATTTACTTAGAGTTTTTGTATTGGACTTTTTAGTGCTGGCAGCTTGTATTTGATTATACTTTATACTCATTTTTATTTTTTCGCATTTCCGATTTTCTAGTGCAGCGTTAGCCCATCCGGGTTTTCTTGCTAAAAGTTACAATTGCAGCAATTTAGAAATTGGATGAAAGGTTTAGCACTGGGAAACACTATTTGAAAGATAAAAAGTGCATTTAATATAAAACTATATAGATCAGACCAAAATGAGGGACAAATGAGGAGGAAAGAGGGACAGAGGGACATTTCTCCAAATCAGGGACAGTCCCTTGAAATCAGGGACAGTTGGGAGCTATGCAAATCTGTTTCACCACTGTTCATCTTCCCCACCACTGTACCCCCTGCACATCTGCCCCATCACTGTAACACCCTGCACATCTGCCCCACCACTATAACCCCCTGCTCATCTGCCCCACCACTGTAACCCCCTGCTCATGTGCCCCACCACTGTAACCCACTGTACATCTGCCCCACCACTGTACCACCCTGCTCATCTGCCCCACCAATGTACCCCCTTTCTCATCTGCCCCACCAATGTACCCCATTTCTCATCTGCCCCACCACTGTAACCCCTGCACATCTGCCCCACCACTGTAACCCCCTGCACACCTGCCCCACCTCTGTACCCCCCTGCTCATCTGTCCCACCACTGTAACACCCTGCTCCTCTGTCTCACCGCTGAACCATCTTCTCATCTGTCTTAACACTGAACGTATCTGCTTATCTGCCCCACCACTGTAACCCCCTTTCTCATCTGCCCCACCACTGTACCTCCTACACATCTGTCCCACCACTGTATCCCCTGCTCTTCTGCCCCACCACTGTAACCCCCTGCTCATGTTATCCACCAATGTACCTCCTTGATCCTCAGCACCCCTCTGCACATCTGCCCCATCTCTGTACGCCCCTGCTCCTCTGCCCCACCGATGTAACCCCTGCCTATCTGTCCCACCAATGTACCTCCTTTCTCCTCTGCCTCAACACTAAACCCCCCCTGCTCATCTGTTCTTCTCACCTTCTCATCTGTTCTAACACTGAACCCATCCGTCTCATCTATTTACCCCTTTGCTCTTCTGCCCCACCTCTGTTTCCCTGCTCTCCTGCCCCACCACTGTAAACCCCTGCTCATCTGTCCCACCAATACACCTCGTTTCACATGTGCCCCACTGCTCTGCTAGCCTGCTTTTCTGTCCCACCACTGAACACCCTTCTCATTTGCCCCAACACTAAACCCCCCTGCTCATCTGGCACAACACTGAACCACCCTGCTCATCTGGACCAACACTGAACCCCCCTGCTCATCTGCCCCAACACTGTACCCCCCCTGCTCATCTGGCCCAACACTGAACCCCCTAATTATCTGGCCCAACCTTGAACCCCCCTACTCATCTGGCCCAACACTGAACCCCCATAATCATCTGGCCCAACCTTGAACCCCCCTACTCATCTGGCCCAACACTGAACCCCCCTGCTCATCTCCCCCAAAATTGTACCCCCTGCTCTTCTGTCCCACTGCTGATCTCTTCCACCACTGTACATCTGCCCCACCGCTGTACCCCCTTGCTCATCTGCCCCAACACTGTACCCCTGCACATCTGCCCCACCGCTGTACCCCCTTGCTCATCTGCCCCAACACTGTACCCCCCTGCTCATCTGGCTCAACACTGAACCCCCCTAATCATCTGGCCTAACCTTGAACCCCCCCTACTCATCTGGCCCAACACTGAACCCCCCTAATCATCTGGCCCAACCTTGAACCCCCCTTACTCATCTGGCCCAACACTGAACCCCCTGCTCATCTGCCCCAACATTTTACCCCCTGCTCTTCTGTCCCACTGCTGATCTCTTCCACCACTGTACCTCCCTGCTCATTTTCCCCACCACTGTACCCTCTTCTCATCTATGATATGCAGAGTGGTGAAAGGAAGCAGAGATAATATCTACCTGTCCTGGCACACTCATCCTGCTGATCCACCTCTCGCATCCAAGCCACATGCTTGCATGTGATGTCACATTCAGGAGTTGGGATAAGCTTCGAGTTCGAGTCGAACCCATTTTCGACTCGAACATCGGCTGTTCGATCGTTCGTCGAATTGCGAAAATTTTGGGCCATTTGTGCCAAATTCGAGTGACGCGTCACGGCCCATAATTCACTGCAGCATCGCAGTGCATTGCTGGCTGATGATTGGCCAAGCATGCACTATGACCCGCATGCTTGGCCAATCACAGCGCCATCTGTACAGAGAGACGTAATTATGGCTCAGGGGGTTTAGTACATGCCCCACACTATATAAGGCCGCCTGCATGGCGGCCTTGTGTAGTGTGTTGCGGCAGTGGTTAAAGACAGATAGAGAGAGAGAGACAGTGTCATTTAATTTGAGTTAGATAGAGTAGGCAGTTGAGTCAGTTAGCTGCACTTACAGTGTATTGTGTATATATACATCCCAGGGGTTGTATATATATTATTCTCTTCATAATATACTGACAGGCTGGCAGGGAGCTGCAGTATTTTCACTTAGTGTACTGTGTCCTTTGCACAGTGTGCACCCAAAGCTTACCTGAATCTAATTGCTGCTGTTCTCATACAAATACAGGCAGGGAGCTGCAGTATTTTGTTTTAGTGTCCTTTGCACAGTATGCATCTAAAGCTTACCTGAATCTAATTGCTGGTGTTCTCATACAAATACAGGCAGGGCGCTGCAGTATTTTGATTTAGTGTCCTTTGCACAGTGTGCACCTAAAGATCACCTGAATCGAATTGCTGGTGTTCTCATACAAATACAGAGAGGGAGCTGCAGTATTTTGATTTAGTGTCCTTTGCACAGTGTGCACCTAAATCTTACCTGAATCTAATTGCTGTTGTTCTCATAAAAATACAGGCAGGGAGCTGCAGTATTTTGATTACTGTGTCCTCTGCACTGTGTGCAACTAAAGCTAACTGAAGACAATTGCTGGTGTTTTCATACTATCAATACTACAGGCAGGCAGTTGATTCTTATACATATATACATCCCAGCTTTGTGCAGCTACATCTCCCTGTAGGCCATTAGTATGTCTGGAAGGCCAACAAGGAGAGACAGACAGTCACGAGCCAATAAAAGAGGGCAAGCAGGCTCTGTGTCTAGAGGCAACGGTGCTGGTCGTGGACACGGTGCATCCTCATCAGCACGTGGCCGTGGGACATGCTTGTCCTTTTTTTTCGGCAGCTGGCTGTGTCGACCAAGCTGTCCTCATCCTCCTCATCCTCTTTCACCCAGGCTCAGGGTAGTCTGGCAAAAGCAGCTGCCAAGGCAGTCTCTTCAATCGGCTCAATGGCATCGGTCATTCCTTCCCAAGCCCCACCATGTCCTCCTGAGGAGTCCCCCGAACTGTTTGACCACAGTGTTGGGTACATGCTCCAGGAGGATGCCCAGTGTTTTGAAGGCTCTGATGATGGTACCCAGCTAGAGGAAGGGTGACCAAGAAGGACAGCAATCTGGCAGTCATGTTCCCCCAGCTGCAGCATACTGCCAGGTTTGCTCCAGTGATGAGGAGGGAGGGGATGATGAGGTCATTGACTCCACGTGGGTGCCTGATAGGAGAGAGGAGGAGGAGGCACATCTCCAATGAGGCAGGATGCCCTCCAGGGGCCAGCTTAAGGGCAGCACACCGACTGCATCACACCGCAGAGCTCCGCATGTGCAGGGCACTTCTGTCTCTGTGCGTTATTCCAAAAGTTCTTTGGTGTGGGCCTTTTTTGAGACTAGTGCATCAGATCGCACCACTGCAATTTGCAACATATGTCTCAAGCGTATCTCGCGTGGCCAAAACATCACCTGCTTGGGCACCACATGCTTGACCAGACATATGTCGACCTGCCATACAGTTCGTTGGCAAGTGTACCTAAAAGGCCCACACCAAAGAACAAAGCGGACCTCTCCTTTCTCCTCATCAGCTGGGATCTCCAACCCCACTATACCTTCAGTCCTCTCTGAAACCTGCACTGAGAGGAATGAAGGTGTAGAATTCGGTGTGTCACAGCCAAGTACTTGCGGGCAATCTGCTATCGGTACTCCGATGTCAGATTGTACCAGGCAAATTTCCCTGCCCCAGCTGCAGCACCGCCAAAAGAAGTTCGCTCCCAGCCATCCACATGCCCAGCGGTTGAATGCTAGCTTGGCTAAATTGCTAGCACTTCAGCTGCTGCCAGTTCAGTTGGTAGACTCTGCCCCCTTTCATGAGTTTGTGGAATGTGCGGTTCCTCAGTGGCAGGTTCCCAAACGCCACTTTTTCCTACGGAAGGCGATTCCGGCTCTCTACCGGCATGTGGAAGGCAATGTCTTGGCCTCGCTGGACAGGGCGTTCAGTGGTAAGGTGCATATTACCGCTGACTCATGGTCCAGCAGGCATGGACAGGGACGTTACCTATCTTTCCCCTTAATATCCATACAAGACCCAAAGGGCCTTGTAATGGACGGGGGGGGGGGGGTACCCATGCCGTTTGTCTCACTGATTTTTATCCATATTGCCGGGACCCGACATTACATTAAAGCCGCAAGCAGTTTTAAATGACTGAAGTGAAGTACTCTTCACACCTATTGTTAAGTATCCGTACTTGACATCTCTGGAAGATTACCCTTTAAGCTAGCCACTAGCTTAAAGGTTTTTGAATGAATGTTCGCACATTTGTTTATTTGAAATATATTCATTGACATGATCAATGTCATTTGAAGGTAAATTTAATACATTATACTCCAATGCTATATTTTTTATTACGCTCTCCACTATATATTACACACCCTTCCCCTTCCTGGTGCATGATACCCCTTTGTACATCTCACATAGTTGCCACCACACACGCTTGATGCCATCTGAACCAAATAAGTTTATCTTGGTCTCATCAGACCACAGGACATGGTTCCAGTAATCCATTTCCTTAGTCTGCTTGTCTTACGCAAACTGTTTGCGGGCTTTCTTGTGCATCATCTTTAGAATATGCTTCCTTCTGGGGTGACAGCCATGCGGACCAATTTGATGCAATGTGCAGCGTAAGGTCTGAGCACTGACAGGCTGACCCCCCACCCCTTCAACCTCTGCAGCAATGCTGGCAACACTCATACCTCTATTTCCCAAAGACAACCTCTGTGTGTTGAGTTATTTTGAGGGGACAGCAAATTTACACTGTTATACAAGCTGTACACTCACTACTTTACATTGTAGCAAAGTGTCATTTTTTCAGTGTTTTCACATGAAAAGATAGAATAAAATATTTTCAAAAATGTGAGGGGTGTACTCACTTTTGTGAGATACTGTAAATTCAATTGAGAATCTCTGGCAAAACTTGAAAATTGCTGTTCACAAACTCTCGCCATCCAATCTGACAGAGCTTGAGCTATTTTGCAAAGGAGAATAGGGAAAAAATTCACTCTCTAGATATGCAAAGCTGGTAGAGACATCCCCAAAAAGACTTGCAGCTGTAATTGCAACAAAAGGTGGTTATACAAAGTATTAACTCAGGGGGGCTGAATACAAATGCACACCACACTTTTCATATATATATATTTGTAAAAAAAATTGAAAACCAATTATCATTTTCCTTTCACTTCATAATTACAGTATGTGCCACTTTGTGTTGGTCTATCACATAAAATCTCAATAAAATACATTTACATTTTTGGTTGTAACATGACAAAATGTGGTAAATTTCAAGGGGTACGGGCAATCTAGAATGAAAGAATGCAGAATAATATATAAATAATAATTAAAAAAATTCTCCAACAAGCAATCACAACCCTCGCCCCCACCCCTTACTCCCGCTCCGACTTATCAGAGTTTTTTTTAAACTTTCTAGTTCCCTCTCTCTGTATAGTTTTTCTTCGGGGTGTGTGAGAGGGACAATTTCTTGTATTTCAGGCGCATGCGCGGCCGCTCAGCATGTCAGTGCTGTCTCAAGTCCCGGCCTGCAGATTGCCTTCCCTGGCGGAGTGATTTATCTCCTATCTGAGACTGGAGAAGAAGCAGTGGCGAACGGCGGTGGCAGCAGAGGAATCAACTCATCTGACAATTGAAATTTTGACTCCAGAGTCCAGGGAGCAGCAGGATCAGAGGAAGTGTCTGGTCTGGTGGGGCTAACACAGGTGTGTGCTTGCTTGGGGGTGATGCAAGAGATCTACTATATGATGATGATTGATTATCCACTGTGTCTCTCTGCATCTCTGCAGGCAGCACGTGCGTTATGGCATTGGCATGTCCCACTGTCAAGTCTCTGATCGCCACCATTACTAGTAAAAATAAATAAAAAATACATAAATACATCCCATAGTTTATAGACGCTATAACTTTTGCGCAAACCAATCAATATACGCTTTTTGGGATTTTTTTTTACCAAAAAAATGTTGCAGAATACATATTGGCCTAAATTGATGAAGAAATTACAGAAACCTGCACGTTGCTTCAAGGCGGGGTCTGGGGAGGGACCAGGTGGGTGTCCAGGGGTGGGGCTAAAGGAGGGACCAGGGGTGGGGCAGAAGGGGCCCTGTCAGATAGGCTGTACGGGGCCCCATGATTTCTATCAGCGGCCCTGCATATATTAGGGACACTCATGATTTGATGCTGCGATCCCTTACCTAAGAAATTACAGAAACCTGCACTTTGCTTCAAGGCGGGGTCTGGGGAGGGACCAGGTGGGTGTCCAGGGGTGGGGCTAAAGGAGGGACCAGGGGTGGGGCAGAAGGGGCCCCGTCAGATAGGCTGTACGGGGCCCCATGATTTCTATCAGCGGCCCTGCATATATTAGGGACACTCATGATTTGATGCTGCGATCCCTTACCTATGAGCCTGTATGGTGATACATGTGATCTGCATTCAGAAGAGGTGTATCGATATTCTCCAAGCTTTTATGACCCTTTGTTGATTCAGGGGTCCCGGCGTCGAGGTGAGCAGCACAAAGTGTCTTATGGTGGAGGTCACACTTTTTGGCATGGAATTTCTAATCTTCATGAATGCACATTGTCACTTTATTGGGAAATGGATTTGCATATTCTCATATGAACACTTTTATGAACTTTTTCAATGAATTTTTCTATCTATTATAATGTATGTGCTTCCACTGTGGAGGCTTTCAAAATTTAGAGTTAGGACTGTAGATAATACTGGGGTGTCATGAAAAGGCTTAGCAGCTTTCGCATTGTATTTGCAAATGTGTGCAACTAAACCCCTAATTTTAACTACATGCCCACTGACATTTTAAAAAATGGGCTGTAAAGTCAGTACAGAAGCCAGGAAAAAAGCGGCGTTAAAAACTCGATTTTATCCGCATTTTGCATTGAATTCAATGCACGTTACTCCGCGCTTGCTTTCAACTGCGTTTCTCTGTCTCTATTCAAAATCAATGGTTCCCTATGGGAGCCCATTAATTTGAATAAAGGTCACACCAGAAGTCGGATCAAGAGGATCCAATTTACGGTGCGACTTGTGTGCTGAGAATCTTGAGCCAAATTTCTCAATAAAGAAGGTTCAAGTACAGCTGCAGGTAAGATAGGTCACCTTATTGTGAAAATACAACTCTTATTTTTGCTTTGTAAGATAAGAGATAGTGTAGTTAATTTAACCCCTCAGTTACACACTTTTGTTGATCTTTCTAAAATTGACTTGTACTTAGTTGGCTGAGTCTTTAAGATGTTCTAGAGGAAACGATGTGCTTGGGTGAGCATCCATCATGGGTAAACAAGCATGAATGGTATAACTACAAACATATATGAAAGGCATGTAGTGATGGCCTTTAAAGCTTAAGCTTTAAAAAAGTGTAATAATCCAAACAGACATTTCATTATTTTTGTAGTGTCTGTGAAAGGTCTCTGACTGCTTCTCTCATGGCGCATCTTTTCTGACTGTTCTGGTTGAAATAAGTTTTGCTGGTCTGTCTGTCTTTGAGTTGTGTACATCTCAGGGCTGTCTGGACACATTTACAAATCTTTTGGCAGATAAAAGCTCCGATATATGTATTTCAACTGTGTATTTATCTATTGCAGCTGTGAGCTTGTTTTGACCTGTTGAAAGCCAGAATGCGTCATTGTCAGTCAATGAATTAAAGCTTATGTAATACTTCTCTTTCTGCTTTGCAGAGCCAGGATTTATGTAATTGGGTACTGTACTGGACTGTATAACATTATCTATCAAGAGATCCCCCAATTTTCCTCTTCTTATTAAGTGATTGAACAGTACTGACTGGCATATTCAAGGCTTCAGATACCTTTTTATATCCTTTTCCATCTTTGTAAAGTTTTATTACCTTGTTACGCAGGTCTTTTGACTTTTCTTTTCTACCTTCTCGTGGCTCGGTGTCTAGCCTGCTTAGTGCATCAATGTGAGAGCTAACAAATGCATTGACTATTTATACACAGACACTAATTGTGATTTAAAAAGCCACAAATGTGGGAAGTTAAACTTTAATTGCCATTTTAACCTGTGTGTGCCACCTTCTGTGTCTGTTGACTTTTGATTAGGGTAATTTGGGTAGCTTCTGTTGTCAAACACAGTTGATTGATAATAAATGGCTTCTGTAAAACAATAACCATGAGTGAAAGAAATGTTTTTGTGTTATCATTCATATTCTCTGAAAAATTCTGTCAGGGTATGTAAACCTATGAGCACAACTGCATATATATATATATATATATATATATATATATATATACTGTTATAACTCCATACCCCGATATATCCGATCAGCCCCTAACCTGTCCAGCTTTAGGAGATCTCTCAAAACTCACTTATTCAAGGAAGCCTATCCCACACCCACCTAACAACTGTCCCGAGCCACCCCCATCAAATGATTCCCTGCATCTATTACCTTTTGTACCACCACCCCCTCCCTTTAGAATGTAAGCTCTATGAGCAGGGCCCTCTTGTCCCTTCTGTATTGAACTGTACTGTAATTGTGCTGTCCCCCCTCTACATTGTAAAGCGATGCGTAAACTGTTGGCGCTATATAAATTGCGTATTATAATAATAATAATTATATATATATATATATATATATATATATATATATATATATATATACTGTTCAAAAAATGTAAAGGAACACTTTTTATTCAGAGTATAGCATCAGGTCAATTAAACTCCTGGGATATTTATCTGGTCAGTTAAGTAGGAGAGGGGTTTGTTAATCAGTTTCAGCTGCTTTGGTGTTAATGAAATCAACAACAGGTGCACTAGATGGGCAACAATGAGACAACCTCCAAAACAGGAATGACTATACAGGTGGAGGCCACTGACATTTTTTTCCCTACTCATCTTTTCTGATTGTTTTTCACTCGTTTTGCATTTGGCTAGGGTCATTGTCACTACTGGTAGCATGAGGCGGTACCTGGACCATATAGAGGTTGCTCAGGCGAACCAACTCCTCCAGGATGGCACATCAATACATGCCATTGCCAGAAGGTTTGCTGTGTCTCCCAGCACAGTTTTAAGAGCATGGAGGACATTCCAGGAGACAGGCAGTTACTGAGGGCCTGAAATCCACTAGTGGGCCCTGTGCTCACTACTCGGCACTACTGGAGCTCGATAGGCGTTTGCAATTGAACACCAGAATTAGCAAGTCTGCCACTGGCACACTGTGCTTCTCACAGATGAGAGCAGGTTCACCCTAAGCACATGTAAAAGACGTGAAATGGTCTGGAGAAGCCATGAAGAACGTTATGCTGCCTGTAACATCATTCAGCATGATCAATTTGGTGGTGGGCCAGTGATGGTCTGGGGAGCATATCCATAGATGGATGCACAGACCTCTACAGGCTAGACAATGGCACCCTGACTGCCATTAGGTAGCGGGATGAAATCCCTGGACCCATTGTTAGACCCTACACTTGTGCAGTGGGTCCTGGGTTCCTCCTGGTGCACGACAATGCCCAGCCTTATGTGGCAAGAGTATGCAGATAGTTCCTGGAGGATGAAGGAATTGATACTATTAAATGTCCCCCACGCTCGCTTTACCTAAATCCAATAGAACACTCCCGGAACATTATGTTTCGGTCAATCCGACGCCACCAGGTTGCACATCAGTCTGTTCAGGAGCTCAGTGATGCTCTGGTCCAGATCTAGGAGAAAATACCCCAGGACATCCATATGTTGTCTCATTAAGCGCATGCCCCGATGTTGTCAGGCATGCATACAAGGATTTTTTAGGATGCAATTTTTATACTACAATCATGTGTCTGATTCTACATATGAATTTTTGTTATCGTGTACCAACAATGTATTGTTTTATTGAAATCTATATATAATCAGCTCTTAACCCATATCAATATGTTATAATGTGTTATAATCCAACCGAATTATTGACAAAACGTATTTCACCACATGTATGAACTGCTGTACTCATGTATTTTTTACTATCTGTTGATGAAGCTTCTTAAAAAAAATTCATTCTCAACATTTTTTACACTGCATTGTATTATGAGTCCACCTGTATATATATATAATGAATGAAACGTAAAGTAAAAGTATAGCTTGATGCACATAGACAGGCTTTTGTTCTGGGAAGACAAAAAATTACATTTTGCCAGTATTTTGCTGCAGTTACTGTCTGCAAATGTTAAAAATCATTATGTTTGAAGGCTAAACACACCCAGATGTGAAAATGATATTGCTTTACAGCCTTTGCAAATATTTCAGTAAAAGGTCCCGGCCTTTATTGTTGGCAGTCTTATCATACTTTACTGTCTGGAACACAGTAAACTCTGTACTATGAAACTGCTTATCCTCCATTTTTCTCCTCATTAAAAAAAGAGATATATACTATATATACATATAATATATATATATATATATATACAGGGGGTCCCCGAGTTACGAACTCGTTAGGGACTGGCCGCCTGTTCTTATGTCGGAATTGTTCGTAAGTCGGCCGTGCATGCGCAGATCGACAATTACGGACATTTCCGGACATTTCCGATGTCCCGTCTAATGCCGTTCTGCGCATGCGCGGCAAATTACGGACATTTCCGAAGTTTGCCGTCATTTTGCCGAGGCTCCGTCTGGCCGCGCATGTGCAGAGCGGCCGAAGGACGACGGAAAATGGCGGAGGGTCCCCGCAGTGCCCGGTTCGTAAGTAGGGGATGTTCGTAGGTCGGGCGTTCGTAAGTCGGGGACCCCCTGTATATATATATGTATGTAGCACACTACTCCCTTAGGATGCTGCTGGGTGTGTTCATACATACTGCTAACATACCTTCATTCTTCCACCCCTGCACGATTCACAACAGACACAGTCAATAAAGATTGAACAGATAACTTTCTATTCTTCTTGGTTCCAGTCCATTGCAAATGTAACACAGGAATGTATGAGCTGCCTCCTCCTGGTTCCTTAGAGTAGTTAAGTCCCATCCCCTTAGTGAACTGACCAATGCCCTCCGAAAAGCACCTTGGTAAATGGATGCTGGAAGTCCCAGGCCTCACCTGCCCATCTTGCCTCCTGCAATCCTCCCGGGTCAGTTCAGGAATGTGCGGATGACATCCCGGTCTACTCCATCCTCTTTGCAGCTACTTCCAGCTTCTTGAAGATAGAACCATCCCAGCCGGGATGCCTGGTACACTTCTCCCAGGGTTTCTTAGATGACTTGGTGTAGGTGAACTATCCAGCACTGAGGTCTCTGAACCCTCAGGCCTTCAGGTTTGGTTCCTGCTCTCCAGCGCTGGGGTCTCTGAACCCCCAGGCCTTTTTTGGATGTTTTCCTGGACTCACTTTCTTCCCATCTCCCCCCAGGAAGCATGTGACCTCAGTATATATATATACCGTATTTTCCAGCGTATAAGACGACCTTTTACATGTAAAAAAACTGGCCAAAAAGCAGAGGTCGTCTTATACGCCGGGTCAGCCCCTCGGATGCCTGCTGGGTGTTCGGTAATACTGTATGTAGCTTTGGCTACATACAGTATATGCCGCTGAGCCAATCCCGGTGAGCAATGTATTCAAAAGAATACAGAGCCTGCTCGGATTGGAGTAACAACCTCTGCCAATCCGAGCAGGCTAATCTGTAGCCTGCTCGGATTGGCTTTGAGAGTCAGAGAGGCACGGGCTAATGATGTTACAGCCTCTGCCAAGCCAAGCAGGCTTTGTATTCATTAATAGAGGGAGACAGTGAATGGGGCTCTGGGAATGAGATGGCTGGTGACTTACCTAAATATGGGTATAACATGTAACAGGTTGGTAAAGATGAACCTATCCTTTAAATAATAACGTTTACAACATTTTCCAGCCTTCTTCAATTTTTCTGCTCACCCAGGTTGAAAACAATCTAAAACATAGAAACTATCCATGCTAATACTTGCATGAAATACATAAATCAGCAGTTAGCATCAAATTTGTTGACATTTGAAAGACATTGATTATCTTAATGTTAGAAATGAAAGCAACAGCAGACTCTTCAATGAGGGCCCTAAATCTCTTAAACAAAGGAACGGCATTATCGTCCGCCCTGCAGACAAGGGTGACAAGATTGTCATTCTTGATAAATCTGCATATGTGGGAGAAATGCATAGGATCTTACCTGATACTGAGACATATGTTCCCCTTCATGTAAACCCTACTAGTAAATATAAAAAGGAACTTACTACAATTGTTAACCATGGGTTTGATAATATCTTAAATAAAAAAGAAAATGCCCTTTTTTATACCTACAGCACTTAGGCCCCTTTCACACTGGGGCGGTGCGGGCATCGTTTACCGTCGTTTTAGTGGCGCTATTCGGCAATTAGCGGGGCGGTTTTAACCCCCGCCAGCATCCGAAAAAGGGTTAAAACCGCCCACAAAGCTTCACTGCAGTGGCACTTTGCTGGCGGTATAGGTTGATTTCAATGGGTAGGAGCGGTGAATACACCGCTCCTTCACCGCTCCAAAGATGCTGCTAGCAGGACTTTTTTTACCGTCCTGCTAGCGCACCGCTCCAGTGTGAAAGCCCTCCGGCTTTCACACTGGAGTGAAAGGAGCCGCTTTTTTCAGGCGCTACACAGGCACTATTTTTAGCGCTGTAGCGCCTGAAAAACGCCTCAGTGTGAAAGGGGCCTTAGGGTGCTGGTAATCTTTTACTCCCCCAAAGTCCACAAAAACCCTGATAATTCCCTGGGGGGGGGGGGGGCTATTATTAGTGGATTTGATTCCATCACCTCAAGAATAGGGACGTATGTTGATGGGTATTTGCAGCCGTTGATAACTCAGACTCCATCATATTTAAAAGACTCTACCATTGGAATGGCAGCATGCAGAAATCGGAAATGCTGGCATCAGAAAATCAGCTGGGGATAGCTCTACAGTGTGAGGCTAGTAGACATAAGATACATTTATATCTGAATATTGAGGTGAGAAATTAGTCCTTAATTACTACTATGTATTTTAAGGAGACCGTAACAGCTTTATAGGCCAGGGGAGTTGTCATAATCAATCCTGGCTTAAGTCTGTCCCCTGGAGCCAATTCATTAGGTTAAGACGAAACTCTTCTTTACTTGATGATTACCTAAAACAAGCCATGCCATGGTGTTGAGATCTAGATTTATAGATAGGGGATACAATGCTGGTGAGTGGGACACACTAATCACACAGGTAGGACAAATGGATAGAGCCAATATGTTAGGTAATGGCACTAAGAAGAGTGTAAGCGCTAAGGACTTCAGTTATTTCTTCATTACATCTTACTCACATCAGTATCATCAAAAAAAATAAAAATAATTCCAATCATTGAAAGGTCTTGAAGAATGATAGACTCCTGAGCCCTAGTATTCCATACACCTCAGATAATTTATCGAGGTGTACAACCATTAAGACTACATGTTGCTCCAAATGTGGTAGATGTCCCCAACAGAACATCCTCCTTTTATGATTTGAAGGGTTATTTTCCCTATCGCAAATGTGGGGTATGCCAATTTAATACGTTACAATATAGACAGGTGTGCAAGTTTCAATCGCAGGTCACTGCCAGGTCCTACGATATTAAATCCTTTATAACTTGCTCGTCTGTTTATGTAGTTTATCTTATCCTTTGCCCTACAATATGTAGGCCATACATCCAGGATGATGCAAGTCAGAGTGAAGGAACATATAGCCAACATAAGGCTGGGACATAGTGTCTCTAGGCACTATGCCCAACACCATGCTAAAAATCCTGAGGGCACCCTTTTTCTTGCCATAGATAGGTTTACTCCCCATTGGAGGGGGAGCTTTATCTGGTGGAGGATTTCTAGGATGCAAACACGCTGAATTTATTAGCTCAAGTCTTATGTTCCATTCGGACTCAATGTTGAATGGGACGTAAATTGTTTTATGAATAACAGCTAAGTTAATTATAGATTTTTGAGTATATGAGTTTTTTTAAATGTATCTTTTTATTTATTTTTCACTGTCTTTAACATTTTGCTCTTTTTTCGCCATATGAGTATCTTTAGCGGGGTATTAAAATTTGGTTTTGTATTATTCTAGTACAATTTTTTACTTTGATGTAATTATTTAATTTTGATGTCATTATTTAACTTTTGTATTGTATATGGCGAGGCAGTTTATGTTTCATCCACAAGATCGCACCTTAAGGATCTCCTCTTAGACCCCTTTCACACTGGGGTGGTTTTCAGGCACTTAAGTGCTGGAAATAGCCTCTGCTAAATGCCAGAAAACAGCCTCCTATTCATTCAAGTGTGACTTTTGACACTGGGGCGGTGCGCTTGCGGGACGAAAAGTCCTGCAAGCAGCATCTTTGGGGCCGTTTGGGAGCGATGTATTTAGCGCTCCTAAAACGCCCTGCCCATTGGAATGAATGGGCAGCGCTTTCAAAGCACCCGAAAAGTGTTTTGAAAGCGCCGCAACATGGGAGTTTTTAAACCCTTCTTTGTGGTCAAAAGAGCCCTGCTATCGGAGGAAAAGCGTCGCTTAAACAGCGTTAAAGCGCTGCTAGAAAGAGCAGTGCTTTAAAGCTAACACGGCTGCGGCCCCATTGTGAAAAGGGTCTTTGTAAAGTGATTGTAAAGTCTTTTTTTTTTTTTTAAATAGCAAACATGTCATACTTACCTCCTCTGTGCAGTGGATTTGCAAAAGGCAGCCATTCAGACACAGAGCCATGCCATGCCCCCTCTCTCTCCTGATTGGCTAACCGACTTTTATTGACAGCAGTGGGAGCCAATGGCACCCCTGCTGTGGCTCAGCCAATCAGGAAGGAGAGTCCTGGATGGCAGAGAGACTCGTTTACATCGCTGTATAGAGATGGGGCTCAGGTAAGTATTAGGGGGTGCTGGAGGTGCTGCTACACACAGAAGGTTTTTTATCCTAATGCATAGAATGCATTAAGATAAAAAACCTTCTGCCTTTACAACCCTTTCATTTCTTCATGAGGTCTTGAATTAGGAAGAGGTTATTAATAGTTACTCTTACTTTTTAATTTCATTATTTTTCCTCTGACCGAATGTTATTGCCCAATTTATGTAGCTAAGCACATCACAAACGATTTTTCTTTCTGATGGCTTTGGTGATTGAAACTTTGAGAGCTGCGTGGAGCGCCTCTTACGGTCTCTAGAACGCATCTTTGGTCGCACATAACGTATCGTCACTTCCGGTTTCATTATATTTAACCACTTGCTGACTGTGACAGGCAAATATACTGCAGCACAATGGCCCACCAGTGGGGGCGCACGAGCGCCAGTGCAGGGATTTGTGTGTGTTAACCCCCAATCCCTGTGCCATCAGAGGAGAGGAGCCATATTATTTGTTCCTATTAAGTAGGAAAAATTATATGGCTCCTCTCCTAGTCACTCCCATCCCCTCACAGTTAAAACATGCTGAGGGAACACACATTTAACCTCTTGATCGCCCCTAGTGTTAACCCCTTCCCTGACAGTGACATTTACACAGTGATCAGTGCATTTTATAGCACTGATCGCTGTATAAATGCCAATGGTCCCAAAAAAGTGTCAAAAGTCTCCGATCGCAATGTTGCAATACTGCTAAAAAAATCGCAGATCATCTTCATTATTAGCAAAAAAATAAAAATGCTATAAATCTTTCCCATAGTTTGCAGATGCTATAACTTTTGCGCAAAGCAATCAATATACGCTTATTGCGATTTTTTTTACCAAAAATATGTAGAAGAATATATCGGCCTAAACTGATTATTTTTTTTTTTTTATACTTTTTTTTTTTATACTTTTTTTTTTTTATACTTATTATAGCAAAAGGTAAAAAAATATATATATATTTTAAAATTTTCGCTCTTTTTTTGTTTATAGCGCAAAAAATAAAAAACGCAGAGGTGAGCAAATACCACCAAAAGAAAGCTCTATTTATGGGAAAAAAACAAACAAATTTTGTTTGGGAACAGCGCAGAACAACTGTGCAATTGTCAGTTAAAGCGACGCAGTGCCAAATTGTAAAAAGTGCTCTGGTCAGCAAGGGGGTAAAATCTTCTGGGGCTGAAGCAGTTAATGTGTACTTGCAAGTGCTCGGCACACCTCTGATGACATCACTTCACGACAAAAAGCATAAGTTATGACCCTAAGCATGACGCAAGCACTCCGGAAGATGCGGTCTTTATGATTGTATATACAAAGCTCTTATTGTTTGAACTACATGTGAGTGTGCATTTTTAATACTTGATTTAAGTACATACTGCACTATGGTACACTTTATACTTTTGTGAGGGGAATCACATTAGCATCGGAAGTGGATGAGTGCTTGATTGCTGGCAATTTGAGGTCTACACAGTGGTCCTTAGGGCACAGGCTTTTTAATCCCTCCTGGAGTCTCCCATATGAAGTGGTTACAGCTCCTCTGGATCAATGGTTCCATCTGATGTCTACCTAGCCAGTTTGACCTCTCTATAATATGAGGGTCCACTCCTGTCGGTAAGGGGAATTGCTTGATCACTGTGGTGGTGTGTCGTTCCATCTGTCACACTGAGGCTGATGCCGGGATACCCTTTCTTCTGGCTTTCTCCAAAGGACTTTTTTCTATATTCTGTCATACAGACTTATATAAAGTGATGCATGTTATAATATACAGTAAATCATTGTTTTACCCCAATACCTGATAGAAAATCAAATGAAAATGTAAGAAATTAATGTTTTTGAATGAAAACTAACTGTTTATGTCTAGCTTTAGTACCAGAATTTCTTACACTGCTGCTTGCTCAGAAAATGGAGTTGAGTTCTTTATGGGATATATAGCTCTCCTAGATGTCTTAATGAAGCTTTCAACATAGTGCTCATTATATCCTCATGTTTTTTTTTTCTCGTAACAATGAACTTATATTAAGTTGCAAGTCCACTTAAGCTATAAATGATCAATCAAGGGAATCAAGATTCAGCAGGATTAAAACATCCATTTAATCTGGTGAAGAGCTCACTGACCCACACAATGCACTGTTAAGGAGATTATTCTTCTTTCGGGTAAACTGCTTTTTATCCGACTATCCCTGCGGTGGTTTTCTAAGGAAGTGCACATGTAAATGATCCTTTGCACAAGTGCTGCTAAATACCCTTAATGTGCATTCCTGATGTCAGTTACGGAGGAAGAAATTTAATCCCACGGTGAACATGGGGTCAAGTTTTTGCTGATTTTTAGATACTAACTAAAAAGCAAAGGAAATAAAAATCAAATGATTCAGCTCCTATGCAGTTCTAAGACAATCTGTAAATATGCATGTTATGGCAGAAGTAGAAAGCAGTACAAAGAAATGATTGTGTTGCTAAGTACCTATGCAACAGCAGTAGTTGGCACAGAATATTTTAGTGTCTATTTTTTAGTGCGTGAACATTACTGTGCCAATGTTTTTTAGATGTTCTATATTGAGTCATGTATTTTTACGTCACAAGAAATCATTGGTGCAATTATTATCACTAGTGGGTAATTTTTATTGTAATAATATAGTAATTACGAGAATTGCTGTTCTAATACTGAGCCACTTTTACTGTTATTTTCTTGGTGCACACTAGGAACTATGGCTGAACTTGAAGTTTAAGGCTACATTTAGAAGTCAAGTTAGTATTAAAATATCTAAAGCCAAAACTAAATTTTTTTTCATTTTGAAGAGATTAGGTAATGGTTAACATTTCTGTCAGTTGTAATTTGCCATCTGTGTCCCATTGGGGAGATTTTACATCACTTTGTGTTTTGTAGACACAACAGGAAGTGAAAGGTAATCACTTTAATGTGAAGGAAAACAGAAAATTGTTTCATATTTACCGCAACTTTCTTTTCCTGGTGCCTATCCATGGCAGCATATCTGCGACAAGCACTACCTTGGCTCCTCCCTCAGGACCAGTACATATTATAAAAGAAAAGGATTAGTGCACTGCCAGCATTCTGTTTAATATAGCATACCAAGGGTGGGATTGTATGCTGCCATTGATAGGCACCAGGAAAAGAAAATTACAGTAAGTATGAAACAATTTTCTGTTTTCCTGGTGCCTCCATGGCAGCCTGTGACAAATAACTAGCTGAAATGGGTGGGATGATGCATAGTAAAAGATTTATTTGAAAAATAATTTAAAATAGGCAAATTCTAGCCTGATAGCCTGTCTGCCATTTTCTACAGATGAGAAAGCTGCCGGGTCTACTCTTTAATGTCATGTAAACGCATGTTGGGATGACCATGATGCTACCCTTTAGATTGTTTTGATGGATACGTCTGCTCTGGCCGTCAAAGAAGCAGAAAACAACCGGGTGTCATACAGCCCAACTGAAGAGGGGGTTCCAGTCCCCTATCCCTGTACACCTTCTTACCCAACTTGATTATCTATGAAACTATTGTCCTAGAGTAGGGATGCCACAGAACCGCATGTCCCATGAGGTATTGTAAAGCTCTGATATTCACAGATATGACGAGGCAAGATGGATACTGCGGTTCCGGAATGACCGGAGGGCCCCAGATGATGCTTCTTTGCCCCTGTTTTTTTTTTTTTGGAGTATTACACATAGGTTAGATGAAAGTCTGAAGGGAGTTGTGGCTTGAAGATGGTGTCTTAGTACCAAAGTAATATTGTCTTCGTGAAGAAGGTCAAAATTGGATCTAAAAAGATTGGCAGGGCCCAAGGATCGGAGAAGAGGATAACTTAGGGATGAATCCATATAGCGTTCGAAGTTTCACTCTATCTGAGTACAAAAAATAATATTATTGTCTTCTGATCCCAGAGCCTGAAGTTCTGATACTCCCCAGCCCAATGCCATCGCCACAAAGAAAAATAGTTTCCAAGTGAGATTGCACAAGGATGCTGAATCAGATGGGGCAAAAGGCTGTTTGGATAAGGGCTCCAGAGTGATAGAGAGATCCCAAGTGGGAAAGATTTGTTTTAATGGGTGTGCTTATCTTCTTGACTGTCTTGAAGAATTTGATTATTAAAGGATCTTCGGCCCATCTCTTCTTGTCACAGCAGAGATTGCCACCAGCTGTACCTGTTCCTAAATCAAGGTCTGCTTGCAGGAAGTCAAGGAGTTGGGAGGAAGAGGGTACATCAGGATTGAAGTTTTGCCATTCGCGAAAGATCTAAACTTATTCCAGGTATGGACTCCAGAGAGAGAGATATCATTTTGCCCCTGTTCAAATCATTAGTAAGAAAAAAAGGAAAAAAAGGGGGGGCAGTTGGGACTTTATATGAAACACAACACTAAGGCAGCAAAAGTCATCAAGTGTGATAGAATAGGTATATTTTTTTGTGGGTTGGCACTACGTGAACATAAGATGTTATAGATGATACAGACATTGAATAAATGAGTATGATATAAAGTATAAAAATATGAAGAATTTATTAACATTATAATAGAATGGTAATAAGTTAAAAAATGTCACATTGTAGTAGAATGGTAGTATATTAAACACTATAACATGTAAAACATGATAACAACATTCAGCGCTGCAACCAACATGTATAGACACAATCAGAATAGAACTGGTACAAAATTGATGACTTAGGCATTGAAATCCCATAGTGGATACATGATTGCTGTGACACGACATCAAATATCAATGCTCGACGCGTTTCGTGGAAGATAGTCCACTCATCAGGAGCAGCTAGATAAGGGATCCCTATAAAGTAATATAATAGAGTATGAATTATTAGTCATAACAAACTATACTAGGAAGAGGGGGAGCATATTAAATGGTCCTAGCACTCTTACCTATGGGTAGATTAAGTAACGTTGGTAAGACATATGTGATAATGTCAAGCTGGTAGAGAGCTTGAGGGGGTGGGTAGAACATCCCCCCGGGAACTGAGGGGGTAACCAAACGGCGGCAGAGCCGGGCAGACCAGGAATAGCTTGTAAAAGTGAACAGCAGGGGAATTCCCATTCAGCACAATGGTGTATGATGTGAATACAAGGGATATCTGTAAACAGAATATAATGTAACAGTGAATAATTACGGTTTGGTACTGAGAACCATAGAATGAAATAAAGGGTGTAGGGGAATGGTGAAGAACCAAGTGAAAGGGCATATGCAGAATGCACCGAGTGTATGAGTACCCATAATGTGAAAAAAATTGGGAAGAAAAACAAAAAAAAAAGAAAAAAAGAGAGAGAACCCACCCAATTGCCAGAAGGAACCAGTCTTGAGTATGATGTAAAAAGAAGAAAATATGTGAGATATGGTGTATAATGGGTGCCATGTGCATAGGGTATGAAGAGTGTGAAGTGCGTGAATACCTGGAATTGCCGGATGCCAGTCAGCCCGTAAAGTCCCCCCAACATCACGCTAGGTCGTGCTAAGAGAGACGAGGCGGCATCAGCCGCATGCAGGCGACTAGCGCCTGCATATAAGCAAACCCCCGCCTCCGTCAATCAACACGCCAGAGCGACAAACAGCACGTCAGCACGTAGCGTCAATGTGACGTCACATGTGCCGGCGTACGGAGCGTGATGTCGACACACAGCGGGAGATGGGACCCAAACCCCGTAACCAATGAGGTCGAGGGAATGAGGGGACAACCCCGGTGTGTGTCGCAGTTCCCGGGAGTGGATAAGAACCACCCCCAAAAGGCTAACTTAGCAGCACCATAATAGAACAAGGATCACCGAATAAAGCAAATGGCAGGGAACGGCACTTGTATGTGTGCCACCAGCAATACATGGGATAAATATAATAGATAGTGTGTGTTTCCATCCCTAATTTAATTGAGAAAGAGAAATGTTGGGACTTTGTGTGAGACCATGACCATCCAGTACACAGGTCTCCATCCCTATTTGAATAAGAAAAAAAGGGGGGGCAGTTGGGACTTTATATGAAACACAACGCTAAGGCAGCAAAAGTCGTCAAGTGTGATAGAATAGGTATATTTTTTTGTGGGTTGGCACTACGTGAACATAAGATGTTATAGATGATACAGACATTGAATAAATGAGTATGATATAAAGTATAAAAATATGAAGAGTTTATTAACATTATAATAGAATGGTAATAAGTTAAAAAATGTCACATTGTAGTAGAATGGTAGTATATTAAACACTATAACATGTAAAACATGATAACAACATTCAGCGCTGCAACCAACATGTATAGACACAATCAGAATAGAACTGGTACAAAATTGATGACTTAGGCATTGAAATCCCATAGTGGATACATGATTGCTGTGACACGACATCAAATATCAATGCTCGACGCGTTTCGTGGAAGATAGTCCACTCATCAGGAGCAGCTAGATAAGGGATCCCTATAAAGTAATATAATAGAGTATGAATTATTAGTCATAACAAACTATACTAGGAAGAGGGGGAGCATATTAAATGGTCCTAGCACTCTTACCTATGGGTAGATTAAGTAACGTTGGTAAGACATATGTGATAATGTCAAGCTGGTAGAGAGCTTGAGGGGGTGGGTAGAACATCCCCCCGGGAACTGAGGGGGTAACCAAACGGCGGCAGAGCCGGGCAGACCAGGAATAGCGTGTAAAAGTGAACAGCAGGGGAATTCCCATTCAGCACAATGGTGTATGATGTGAATACAAGGGATATCTGTAAACAGAATATAATGTAACAGTGAATAATTACGGTGTAGTACTGAGAACCATAGAATGAAATAAAGGGTGTAGGGGAATGGTGAAGAACCAAGTGAAAGGGCATATGCAGAATGCACCGAGTGTATGAGTACCCATAATGTGAAAAAAAATTGGGAAGAAAAAGAAAAAAAAAAAAAAAAGAGAGAGAACCCACCCAATTGCCAGAAGGAACCAGTCTTGAGTATGATGTAAAAAGAAGAAAATATGTGAGATATGGTGTATAATGGGTTCCATGTGCATAGGGTATGAAGAGTGTGAAGTGCGTGAATACCTGGAATTGCCGGATGCCAGTCAGCCCGTAAAGTCCCCCCAACATCACGCTAGGTCGTGCTAAGAGAGACGAGGCGGCATCAGCCGCATGCAGGCGACTAGCGCCTGCATATAAGCAAACCCCCGCCTCCGTCAATCAACACGCCAGAGCGACAAACAGCACGTCAGCACGTAGCGTCAATGTGACGTCACATGTGCCGGCGTACGGAGCGTGATGTCGACACACAGCGGGAGATGGGACCCAAACCCCGTAACCAATGAGGTCGAGGGAATGAGGGGACAACCCCGGTGTGTGTCGCAGTTCCCGGGAGTGGATAAGAACCACCCCCAAAAGGCTAACTTAGCAGCACCATAATAGAACAAGGATCACCGAATAAAGCAAATGGCAGGGAACGGCACTTGTATGTGTGCCACCAGCAATACATGGGATAAATATAATAGATAGTGTGTGTTTCCATCCCTAATTTAATTGAGAAAGAGAAATGTTGGGACTTTGTGTGAGACCATGACCATCCAGTACACAGGTCTCCATCCCTATTTGAATAAGAAAAAAAGGGGGGGCAGTTGGGACTTTATATGAAACACAACGCTAAGGCAGCAAAAGTCGTCAAGTGTGATAGAATAGGTATATTTTTTTGTGGGTTGGCACTACGTGAACATAAGATGTTATAGATGATACAGACATTGAATAAATGAGTATGATATAAAGTATAAAAATATGAAGAGTTTATTAACATTATAATAGAATGGTAATAAGTTAAAAAATGTCACATTGTAGTAGAATGGTAGTATATTAAACACTATAACATGTAAAACATGATAACAACATTCAGCGCTGCAACCAACATGTATAGACACAATCAGAATAGAACTGGTACAAAATTGATGACTTAGGCATTGAAATCCCATAGTGGATACATGATTGCTGTGACACGACATCAAATATCAATGCTCGACGCGTTTCGTGGAAGATAGTCCACTCATCAGGAGCAGCTAGATAAGGGATCCCTATAAAGTAATATAATAGAGTATGAATTATTAGTCATAACAAACTATACTAGGAAGAGGGGGAGCATATTAAATGGTCCTAGCACTCTTACCTATGGGTAGATTAAGTAACGTTGGTAAGACATATGTGATAATGTCAAGCTGGTAGAGAGCTTGAGGGGGTGGGTAGAACATCCCCCCGGGAACTGAGGGGGTAACCAAACGGCGGCAGAGCCGGGCAGACCAGGAATAGCGTGTAAAAGTGAACAGCAGGGGAATTCCCATTCAGCACAATGGTGTATGATGTGAATACAAGGGATATCTGTAAACAGAATATAATGTAACAGTGAATAATTACGGTGTAGTACTGAGAACCATAGAATGAAATAAAGGGTGTAGGGGAATGGTGAAGAACCAAGTGAAAGGGCATATGCAGAATGCACCGAGTGTATGAGTACCCATAATGTGAAAAAAATTGGGAAGAAAAACAAAAAAAAGAAAAAAAGAGAGAGAACCCACCCAATTGCCAGAAGGAACCAGTCTTGAGTATGATGTAAAAAGAAGAAATATGTGAGATATGGTGTATAATGGGTGCCATGTGCATAGGGTATGAAGAGTGTGAAGTGCGTGAATACCTGGAATTGCCGGATGCCAGTCAGCCCGTAAAGTCCCCCCAACATCACGCTAGGTCGTGCTAAGAGAGACGAGGCGGCATCAGCCGCATGCAGGCGACTAGCGCCTGCATATAAGCAAACCCCCGCCTCCGTCAATCAACACGCCAGAGCGGCAAACAGCACGTCAGCACGTAGCGTCAATGTGACGTCACATGTGCCGGCGTACGGAGCGTGATGTCGACACACAGCGGGAGATGGGACCCAAACCCCGTAACCAATGAGGTCGAGGGAATGAGGGGACAACCCCGGTGTGTGTCGCAGTTCCCGGGAGTGGATAAGAACCACCCCCAAAAGGCTAACTTAGCAGCACCATAATAGAACAAGGATCACCGAATAAAGCAAATGGCAGGGAACGGCACTTGTATGTGTGCCACCAGCAATACATGGGATAAATATAATAGATAGTGTGTGTTTCCATCCCTAATTTAATTGAGAAAGAGAAATGTTGGGACTTTGTGTGAGACCATGACCATCCAGTACACAGGTCTCCATCCCTATTTGAATAAGAAAAAAAGGGGGGGCAGTTGGGACTTTATATGAAACACAACGCTAAGGCAGCAAAAGTCGTCAAGTGTGATAGAATAGGTATATTTTTTTGTGGGTTGGCACTACGTGAACATAAGATGTTATAGATGATACAGACATTGAATAAATGAGTATGATATAAAGTATAAAAATATGAAGAGTTTATTAACATTATAATAGAATGGTAATAAGTTAAAAAATGTCACATTGTAGTAGAATGGTAGTATATTAAACACTATAACATGTAAAACATGATAACAACATTCAGCGCTGCAACCAACATGTATAGACACAATCAGAATAGAACTGGTACAAAATTGATGACTTAGGCATTGAAATCCCATAGTGGATACATGATTGCTGTGACACGACATCAAATATCAATGCTCGACGCGTTTCGTGGAAGATAGTCCACTCATCAGGAGCAGCTAGATAAGGGATCCCTATAAAGTAATATAATAGAGTATGAATTATTAGTCATAACAAACTATACTAGGAAGAGGGGGAGCATATTAAATGGTCCTAGCACTCTTACCTATGGGTAGATTAAGTAACGTTGGTAAGACATATGTGATAATGTCAAGCTGGTAGAGAGCTTGAGGGGGTGGGTAGAACATCCCCCCGGGAACTGAGGGGGTAACCAAACGGCGGCAGAGCCGGGCAGACCAGGAATAGCTTGTAAAAGTGAACAGCAGGGGAATTCCCATTCAGCACAATGGTGTATGATGTGAATACAAGGGATATCTGTAAACAGAATATAATGTAACAGTGAATAATTACGGTGTAGTACTGAGAACCATAGAATGAAATAAAGGGTGTAGGGGAATGGTGAAGAACCAAGTGAAAGGGCATATGCAGAATGCACCGAGTGTATGAGTACCCATAATGTGAAAAAAATTGGGAAGAAAAACAAAAAAAAAAGAAAAAAAGAGAGAGAACCCACCCAATTGCCAGAAGGAACCAGTCTTGAGTATGATGTAAAAAGAAGAAAATATGTGAGATATGGTGTATAATGGGTGCCATGTGCATAGGGTATGAAGAGTGTGAAGTGCGTGAATACCTGGAATTGCCGGATGCCAGTCAGCCCGTAAAGTCCCCCCAACATCACGCTAGGGTCGTGCTAAGAGAGACGAGGCGGCATCAGCCGCATGCAGGCGACTAGCGCCTGCATATAAGCAAACCCCCGCCTCCGTCAATCAACACGCCAGAGCGACAAACAGCACGTCAGCACGTAGCGTCAATGTGACGTCACATGTGCCGGCGTACGGAGCGTGATGTCGACACACAGCGGGAGATGGGACCCAAACCCCGTAACCAATGAGGTCGAGGGAATGAGGGGACAACCCCGGTGTGTGTCGCAGTTCCCGGGAGTGGATAAGAACCACCCCCAAAAGGCTAACTTAGCAGCACCATAATAGAACAAGGATCACCGAATAAAGCAAATGGCAGGGAACGGCACTTGTATGTGTGCCACCAGCAATACATGGGATAAATATAATAGATAGTGTGTGTTTCCATCCCTAATTTAATTGAGAAAGAGAAATGTTGGGACTTTGTGTGAGACCATGACCATCCAGTACACAGGTCTCCATCCCTATTTGAATAAGAAAAAAAGGGGGGGCAGTTGGGACTTTATATGAAACACAACACTAAGGCAGCAAAAGTCGTCAAGTGTGATAGAATAGGTATATTTTTTTGTGGGTTGGCACTACGTGAACATAAGATGTTATAGATGATACAGACATTGAATAAATGAGTATGATATAAAGTATAAAAATATGAAGAATTTATTAACATTATAATAGAATGGTAATAAGTTAAAAAATGTCACATTGTAGTAGAATGGTAGTATATTAAACACTATAACATGTAAAACATGATAACAACATTCAGCGCTGCAACCAACATGTATAGACACAATCAGAATAGAACTGGTACAAAATTGATGACTTAGGCATTGAAATCCCATAGTGGCTACATGATTGCTGTGACACGACATCAAATATCAATGCTCGACGCGTTTCGTGGAAGATAGTCCACTCATCAGGAGCAGCTAGATAAGGGATCCCTATAAAGTAATATAATAGAGTATGAATTATTAGTCATAACAAACTATACTAGGAAGAGGGGGAGCATATTAAATGGTCCTAGCACTCTTACCTATGGGTAGATTAAGTAACGTTGGTAAGACATATGTGATAATGTCAAGCTGGTAGAGAGCTTGAGGGGGTGGGTAGAACATCCCCCCGGGAACTGAGGGGGTAACCAAACGGCGGCAGAGCCGGGCAGACCAGGAATAGCGTGTAAAAGTGAACAGCAGGGGAATTCCCATTCAGCACAATGGTGTATGATGTGAATACAAGGGATATCTGTAAACAGAATATAATGTAACAGTGAATAATTACGGTGTAGTACTGAGAACCATAGAATGAAATAAAGGGTGTAGGGGAATGGTGAAGAACCAAGTGAAAGGGCATATGCAGAATGCACCGAGTGTATGAGTACCCATAATGTGAAAAAAATTGGGAAGAAAAACAAAAAAAAGAAAAAAAGAGAGAGAACCCACCCAATTGCCAGAAGGAACCAGTCTTGAGTATGATGTAAAAAGAAGAAATATGTGAGATATGGTGTATAATGGGTGCCATGTGCATAGGGTATGAAGAGTGTGAAGTGCGTGAATACCTGGAATTGCCGGATGCCAGTCAGCCCGTAAAGTCCCCCCAACATCACGCTAGGTCGTGCTAAGAGAGACGAGGCGGCATCAGCCGCATGCAGGCGACTAGCGCCTGCATATAAGCAAACCCCCGCCTCCGTCAATCAACACGCCAGAGCGGCAAACAGCACGTCAGCACGTAGCGTCAATGTGACGTCACATGTGCCGGCGTACGGAGCGTGATGTCGACACACAGCGGGAGATGGGACCCAAACCCCGTAACCAATGAGGTCGAGGGAATGAGGGGACAACCCCGGTGTGTGTCGCAGTTCCCGGGAGTGGATAAGAACCACCCCCAAAAGGCTAACTTAGCAGCACCATAATAGAACAAGGATCACCGAATAAAGCAAATGGCAGGGAACGGCACTTGTATGTGTGCCACCAGCAATACATGGGATAAATATAATAGATAGTGTGTGTTTCCATCCCTAATTTAATTGAGAAAGAGAAATGTTGGGACTTTGTGTGAGACCATGACCATCCAGTACACAGGTCTCCATCCCTATTTGAATAAACTCTGGCGTGTTGATTGACGGAGGCGGGGGTTTGCTTATATGCAGGCGCTAGTCGCCTGCATGCGGCTGATGCCGCCTCGTCTCTCTTAGCACGACCTAGCGTGATGTTGGGGGGACTTTACGGGCTGACTGGCATCCGGCAATTCCAGGTATTCACGCACTTCACACTCTTCATACCCTATGCACATGGCACCCATTATACACCATATCTCACATATTTTCTTCTTTTTACATCATACTCAAGACTGGTTCCTTCTGGCAATTGGGTGGGTTCTCTCTCTTTTTTCTTTTTTTTGTTTTTCTTCCCATTTTTTTTCACATTATGGGTACTCATACACTCGGTGCATTCTGCATATGCCCTTTCACTTGGTTCTTCACCATTCCCCTACACCCTTTATTTCATTCTATGGTTCTCAGTACTACACCGTAATTATTCACTGTTACATTATATTCTGTTTACAGATATCCCTTGTATTCACATCATACACCATTGTGCTGAATGGGAATTCCCCTGCTGTTCACTTTTACACGCTATTCCTGGTCTGCCCGGCTCTGCCGCCGTTTGGTTACCCCCTCAGTTCCCGGGGGGATGTTCTACCCACCCCCTCAAGCTCTCTACCAGCTTGACATTATCACATATATCTTACCAACGTTACTTAATCTACCCATAGGTAAGAGTGCTAGGACCATTTAATATGCTCCCCCTCTTCCTAGTATAGTTTGTTATGACTAATAATTCATACTCTATTATATTACTTTATAGGGATCCCTTATCTAGCTGCTCCTGATGAGTGGACTATCTTCCACGAAACGCGTCGAGCATTGATATTTGATGTCGTGTCACAGCAATCATGTATCCACTATGGGATTTCAATGCCTAAGTCATCAATTTTGTACCAGTTCTATTCTGATTGTGTCTATACATGTTGGTTGCAGCGCTGAATGTTGTTATCATGTTTTACATGTTATAGTGTTTAATATACTACCATTCTACTACAATGTGACATTTTTTAACTTATTACCATTCTATTATAATGTTAATAAATTCTTCATATTTTTATACTTTATATCATACTCATTTATTCAATGTCTGTATCATCTATAACATCTTATGTTCACGTAGTGCCAACCCACAAAAAAATATACCTATTCTATCACACTTGACGACTTTTGCTGCCTTAGTGTTGTGTTTCATATAAAGTCCCAACTGCCCCCCCCATTTTTTCTTATTCAAATAGGGATGGAGACCTGTGTACTGGATGGTCATGGTCTCACACAAAGTCCCAACATTTCTCTTTCTCAAATCATTAGTAAGACCTCATCTGGAATATGCAGTTCAGTTTTGGGCACCAGTTCTCAAAAAGGATATCGGGGAACTGGAGAAAGTGCAGAGAAGGGCAACCAAACTGATAAGAGCCCAGCTATGAGGAACGATTAGAGGAACTGAATTTATTCACCCTTGATGAGAGGCGATTAAGGGGGCATATGATCAACATGTATAAATATATAAGGGGTCCATATAGTGAACTTGGTGTTGAGTTATTCCCTTTACAGTCAACAAAGAGGAGAAGGGGGCACTCTTTACGTCTAGAGGAAAAGAGATTTCATCTCCAAATACGGAAAGGTTTCTTCACAGTAAGAGCTGTGGAAATGTGGAATAGACTCCCTGCAGAGGTGGTTCTGGCCAGCTCAGTAGATTGCTTTAAGAAAGGCCTGGATACTTTCCTAAATGTACATAATATAACTGGGTACTGACATTTATAGGTAAAGTTGATCTGGGGAAAATCCGATTGCCTCTCGGGGGATCAGGAAGGAATTTTTTCCCCTGCTTTAGCAAATTGGAGCATGCGCTGCTGGTTATTTTTTTGCCTTCCTCTGGATCAACTGTGGGTATAGAATGGGGTATATGGGATTGTATGATATTTTTTTTTTTTTTTTTTCATTTGTGGTTGAACTGGATGGACTTGTGTCTTTTTTCAACCTAACTAACTATGTAACTATGTAACTATGTAACAGTTGTAGTATGGGTGCATGCAAGTAAGCATCCCTGAATCCCTGGTTACATCTAATTCTGTAGTTCCGGGAAATTAAGTCTGACTTTCCTCCTGTGACTCTGGAAATGGCATTCTGTAACCTTTCTGCAAAGAGTGATTTACCATCAAAAAAAGGGTATTTATACTAATTTTGTTTTGACTCAGTGTCAGCTGCCCGTAGTTCTGACCAAAATACCCATATAGCTATCACAAGTAGTGACACTGATCTTGCGTAGTAACGCATGGTATCTATCGCCATCTCACCGGTTAAGTGTGCTGAGAGACATAATTCGTCCAAAGCCTTGACTATATTTTCCTAGCAACATTTTGATGAATTATGATCCATGTTTTTGGTCCATGCCCAAAGGGCTTTGGATACAGATAAGGCAATTGCTGACTTTGAGGTGTTTACCCGCCATTTGGTAAGCTCCTTTAAGTTGGGGTCTATTCATCTGTCTAAAGCAGGGGTCTCAAACTGGTGGCCCTCCCGCTGTTGCAGAACTACAATTCCCATGAGGCATTGCAAGGCTGATGGTTACAAATTTTGACTCCCAATGGGCAGAGGCATGATGGGACTTGTAGTTCCGCAACAGCTGGAGGGCCAGCAGTTTGAGACCCCTGGTCTAAAGGATCCTAAATTGAGGCTGAATTATCAATTGGTGAGATGAAATTCTTTGTTATACGAACCACTGCCGCGTCTACCTCCAGCCGACCATCTGGCATTGCAGAATCTTGTTTCGACCGTGGATAACATTTTCCTAGGCATTTGAGAGGGAAAAAATAAAAAAATAAATGTCTTCCTTTCCTCTTCAACAATGTCTCTCATATCATCCATCAAAGTAAGTCTAGGTTTCCACTATTGCGACCTGAATGCCGCATGATGTAACAATGCCTGTGTATTGTTGAGGTCTATGGACCTCAAGTCGCATCAAAGTGGGACCAAAGTAGTCCCATGGACTACTATGAAGTCGCTGCGACTTGAAATCGCACAGATAAACGGTACTCTATGGAAATCGTGGGGTATGACTTGCCATGCGACTTTGCAGTCCCAAGTCGCATGACAAGTCGCACTAGTGGAAACCGAGCCAAAAGAAGGAAACCTGCTTCTTTATAAATGGGAAGTACATATTTTGACTACTCAGATGTAGTGTCAGCTTTCTCCCAGCCAATAGCTGGCTTTACAGCCTGGACATAGGGCTGAACTAGGAAAAAGTTGAAGTCCGAGGGCTGAGCTCCTCTGAGATATCCTCATATGGCCCACCTTCATCCAGATGTCTAGGAGGGATACTTGCTGCATGGTGAAAGGATTCTCTCGAGAATGGGCCAGGAAGAGTTAACTCCCTGTCAGCTGCATAGACTCTAAAACAGCTTTTGCAGACCAATTGGCTGGTAATGGGATGCCCCCACATTCTTGGCATTTAGGGATTTGAGAGTTGGTGAATGTGAAGAACTGTCGTTTCACGGATGAACCCTCGCCGCTTGCATGGTATCCTGATCTGGTTGGGGCCTTCATAGGTTTGTTTATGTCTCCATGATGTCCTTTTGGACTTCTTCTGGCGTACAAGGCGGAAATACATAAAGGTACCAGCATAAGTGCTCCCTATCTTATCAGCGGAGGAGAGGAGAGGGAGAGGCTTGAACCCAGCTGGAAGCTGCCGGCTAGAGAGGTAAGGTACGTCCAACCACCATTCACTAACCATGAGGTATGAGGAAAAAAAGGAGAATGCTGGGAGTGCACTAATCCTTTTCTTTTATAATATTCACTGGTCCTGAGGGAGGAACCAAGGTGCTTCTCACAGGTATGCTGCCATGGAGGCACCAGAAAATTCCTGTTGTCACCACAATATTCCTATTATCCCTATCTACAGTGATGGTGCAGAATATGAAGGCTTCTTTCCTTGCTTTTAGGTTTTAGGAGCCTTTCAGAGCAAGCTGGTGTCCCATCAACCCTTTCAACGTGTGCAGAGCACAAGTAGAAGCTTGTTCACCAACTGTTTCAAAGCCTGACAAGCAGTGCTTTCCTTCCAAGCAGATTGTCCAGGAAGCAGTACCATATCCATTTTAGCTTGGGCTACTGTGTCCAAATTACACACAGTACCCTCTTTGACACATAGGGGCAGGCAAGAAGTGACAAATATGTTGCATTCCCAAGACATAAAGGAGCTTGGAACTTCCTGGATAATAGGTTAGCTTGGGTTATTATCAGTGGCGGCTGGCGCAAACTAACTGAAAAATACTGGAAAAAAATATCCCTCATCAATTGCAGCTTCACTGTGCCCATCAAATGCAGCCATTGTGGCTATCAAATGCAGCCACTGTGCCATAAATTTCAGCCTTTGTGCCCATCAAATGCAGCCACTGTGCCATCAATTGCAGCCATTGTGCCCATCAATTGCAGCCATTGTGCCCATCATATGCAGCCACTGTGCCCATCATATGATATGCAGCCATTGTGCCCACCATATGCAGCCACTTGTGCCCATCATATGCAGCCACTTGTGCCCATCATATGCAGCCACTTGTGCCCCTTCAAATGCAGCCAGTGTGCCCCTCATATGAAGCCACTTGTGCCCCTCATATGCAGCCACTTGTGCCCGTTATATGCAGCCACTTGTGCCCGTCATATGCAGCCACTTGTGCCCATCATATGCAGCCACTTGTGCCCCATTAAATGCAGCCACTTGTGCCCATCAAATGCAGCCACTTGTGCCTGTCATATGCAGCCACTTGTGCCCATCAAATGCCACCACTCGTGACCATCAAATGCCGCCACTTGTGCCCACAATATGCAGCCCCTTGTGCCCATCAAATGCAGCCACTTATGCCCATCAAATGCCACCACTGGTTCCCATCAAATGCTGCCACTGTGACCCCCGCCCACCCGTTGTCTTCCCGGCACTTACCCCATCTTAGTGGTGGGTCAGGCAGCGGGTGATGGCAAAGAGCTGTGTCCTGTGTGCTCCATGCTTCCCCCTCCTCTCTTCTTCGGTCTCCTAGGCATCAAATCGGGGTGCCTGTGCCTTCAGCCAATCAGGTGACGGGTATTAGACCCACGCTACCTGATTGGTGGAGAGACAGTTCAGTGTTAGAAAAGCAAACATTAATTAATTAACACATCTGGTAGACAGCGAGCGCAATACTCTGCGCTCCAAGTCCACCTTTTTAAGCCTATTAAAGCCTATGGCTCTTATCAGGTGTTTCAAAAAAACACCCCCACCACTGGAATTCAGGCACCTGGCGTCCGAAAAGGGTCCGGGCGCCTGAATAGGGGGGGTGGCAGCGGCGGCCATGGATAGATTTCATGCTATGCATTAATCTATCCATTAGTCATAGAGGGGATGGCTGGAGAGAGGGGGCGGCGCCCGTGTGCCCTTAATGGACGGGCCGCTCTTGCTAATTAGTGTCATCCTCCATGCAGAGCTGTTGGCTGATGCATGTGCATCCACCTCTGAGCTGCATGCAAGCAGCCCATAAAAGTGGGTGCACATGCAGTGGCTGCATGGACACCCACTTTTATGCGGACTGGAGTTGGTGGACAGATCCAAGTGCATAGGGTCTGGGTTTAGGTCCGTGCACCCACTCACCCACCCACAGGTTTTATTTCCCTTATTTGCACTTGTTACTTCTGCCAATAACACACTATGCTCATCCCTACACTGTTTCCATGAAAAAGCAGTTTTTGACACTCTAGGACAGGAAGTGAGGCAGAGAGCACAAAAAGTATTCAGACGAAAAAAAAAATCACTTTTTGCATATATATGGCACAGATATAGTAACATGCTTCCAATGGTATATATAAGTTTATTGTTTACACCTTAAAGCAGAGTTCCAGTTAAAAAAAATTAAATTAAGTCAGCAGCTACAAATACTGCAGCTGCTGACTTTTAAAATAAGGACACTTACCTGTCCAGGGTGCCCACGATGTCCTCACCCAAAGCTGACCCATCCCTCGGCTCCAGGTGGAGGCACCGGCATTGCTAGTAAAGGAATCAGAAAGTGAAGGCTTGGTTCCCTACTGCACATGCTCGAGTCTCGCTGCGCATTCTGAGTTGTCCCTGCTGTCTTCTGGGACCTGCGTGTCTCCCAGAAGACAGCGGGGGGGGGCAGGGGAGGGGCCAGACATGGCATAGATCACCGCGGATACTGCGGCGACCTTTCGCAGGAAGTGGGAGGAAATACCTGTATTAGACAGGTATTTGCTTCCCCCTCCCCCTAAAAGGTGTCAAATGTGCCACCGGAAGGGGGGAGAAATCCAGACAGCGGAAGTTCCATTTTTTTGGTGGACCTCCGCTTTAATGCTCATTCAGTTGTTGAAATATTGAATGAATTGTATGCCAAGAACTTTAAACTACAAATTAGTATTTCAGGTTCAAAAGTTGACCAGTATCGCATACAATAGTAGTACAATAGTAGTGCTACATTATCTATGAAATGATCCGTGCCGTCCAGCAATTTGGTTCTTTAATGAAATTTGTCTTCCTCTGTATCGGCAAATAAATAAAGTAAAAACGCATGATGTTTGTTACTATAGAGTTACTATCAATTCCATTCATTATGTTACAGTTTTTCTTGAAGTCACACGCTATCTCTGAATTCAGTTTTAAAAGTTAAAGAGCTTGGTGTGGCTAAAAGGCAGCCTACCCATTGTGCAGCTTATGTAAGTCCTGGCTTTGAACCAGTGAAGCCATTTATTAATCATTGTCAAGGAAGAGAAAAAAGCAGTGCTAATTTTATTGAAAGTGCTATAGATAGAGCATTCGTAGGACATGAACAACGTCAGAGCCAGATCCCGATTAAAAGATTACAAATCTTTTGAGTGGCATCCTACACCACCTCCTTTAATCTTGTTTCTCCTTAATCACTAGAGATCGTTGCCAAGTTTTTTTTTTTTTTTTTTCCTATGTATGTTTGTTTTCCCTCTATTGGAGTCCCATCTGTATGGACACGAGGGGTTTTCCTACCTAAGACTCTGTGATTGGTCAACGGTGACTTCCTCCGCTTCTCAAAAAGGAATTTCTTGACCTAGCAATAACTTTGTACTTAGACCTTAGAAGAACACACACTGGAATAACTGAAGCTCTACATCGTTATTTGCAAAGCATCTACTCCAAGGATTGGGGACTTTTATTTATTGAAAAGGATTAGCTTTTTGCCTTGGTAAATCTGATTCATTTATTTTTTCCTTTATAAGGATTAAGAAAAAAAAAAAAAAACTTTCAGAATTCTTTAAGTGTCTTTTAAAGACAAAAAAAGAAAAAAACATGGGGAACATGGATGGAAAAACGGTTGAAGAACTAAGTGCTACAGAAATTCACAGATGGTATAAAAAATTTATGACTGAGTGTCCATCTGGTCAACTTACTCAGCATGAATTCAAGCAATTCTTCGGCCTCAAGAACCTCAGCCCAGCATCTAACCAATATATTGAACAAATGTTTGACACGTTTGACTTTAACAAGGTAAATCATATATACCTGCTTATGACATTCCACAATATATTGAATACCTGTGCTTCGTTTTGTTTATTTAGCGCCATATAACCTTGAGTGGTACAACTAGTTTGTCTGGCAAAGAATGTAGACTGCCATAACAACAAATTATACAGATTCTGTTCAGATACTATATATACTATGCTGCACTAGGTTTGAGTTTCACATTTAGACAGACTTTTAAATAGAAACCCATCTATATTTGTTTTTATTAATATATAAAAAGAGTATTTTACATGTTAACATTGAAATTACCTGTAAAAAGCAACTAAAAGTTCTTGCTATGTAAATGTTACATTGTTTTAGTGATGAACAGATCTGGAGATTTAGCGATTGGGCAATTTTAATTTGCTAAAATATTTCCACGTGGATCTGTTTGATCTATAGTAAAGCATATACGCTAGGAAGCCAGTAACTCATGATTCATTAATTGTATGATTGGGATTTTATATTTATGCATACAAGTATTTTAAGGAGAATAGAAATATTTATAATTTGCCAAAAAACGTGATTTTAAATCAATTTGTTTATTACTAATTAGAAAACATACAAGCACAAATGGCAATCTTTAAATCTATATATGTTTACATACATTGGTTTGTGTGGCCTACAGTGATGCTTGAGCTACAAAAAGGTTTTAACCACAATCATAAAACCATGGCGCCATATGGCATAATTATAAGATGATATGATTTAAAACAGTGGCGTAACTAGAACCTTCAGGGCCCCGATGCAAGAAACCATGAAGGGCCCCCTGACCCCCCGGACAGGGCCCTTTCCTCCGTGCCTGGTGGCGGAACGCCGGAACGCCAGAGCCCAGTTGCAAGTGAGTGGCTACATACAAAGAAACCGATTTCTCCATTTCCCACCGGAGGAAAATGGACAGGCGGTCAGAAGGCAACATATTGCCTCTTTACCGGCTGACAAATGCCTCTGAATAGCAATGGATCTCTTTTCAGAGGAACAGCTTTTTTTCTGCTGGTACTATGAACAAGCGGGGGAAAAAAATCAGTTCTGATTGTACACATATAGGGGGTCAGGATTAAAAGCGCATACACAAAATGTGCATACATACAGTTAAACACACTTGTACGCACATACACACACATATATAACACACACACACATATACTGTATATATACACACACACACATATTTAAACACACATATATAAATGCACATATGCACACACATATAAACATATGCATACATTCACATACACATGCATGCACACGCACACATAGACATATGCACACACATACATACATGCACTAACACACACATACATGCACACACACATGCATGCACACACACACATAAATGTACACACACATATATGCACACACACATACATACACACATGCACACTCACATATACATGCACACACACACACTTATATGCGCGCACACACACACATACATACATGCACACACACACACACATACATGCACACACACATACATGCACACACACCCCCATACGTGCACACACCCATACATACACACACATATAAACACACATACATACAGATAGCTTTTTAAAAATCGGCAGTCCTTTACCTTAGCTCTTCCTGCTGGGTACTGCACTGTAGGGGGAGGCAGAGAGCACAGCACACACTGTGCTTTCACTTTAGGTGTAATCAGTGTGACCAGCTCCCAGTGCCGATTTACAGTTTGGCTGTGGATCGGGGAGCTCGGTTTCAGTCGCCCTTGCCGCTCCTCCTATCAAGGCATGCAAGGGCTTCTGTGACCCCTATACGTCCGCCACTGATATAAAATCTACAGATTTTATTCTGTATAACTAAACAGAAATAGGGTGGATGTTTAAATGTAAATACTGGTAGGTTCTATGCCAGCCTGGATAATTTTTAGAACCCTCTTGTCGATAAACTACAGCAAAGTTAGCTCAAGAGGTAATCCTGTCTGAAAATTCTGTCCCACAAAGAGAAGAGTTTAAAATGGGAGTATAAATTACAAAATGGGATTCTCAGAATGGTTTATACACATAGGTAATTCTAGCTATAAATCCATCCATTATTAGAAATATCAAAGAAAAACTGACCCACCAGAGTTTATCTGGTGAACATTGACCTTTACAAAGATGTCTAATATCTAATCAGATTTAAAAGACTGAGATGGAATACAACAGTTCAGCCAAGATATCAAAGTATGTTATAGTTTTTCAGTAGTCATCATAGCAATCATAGGTGCAAAGAGCAACCCATAGCAACTTATCTGCCATGAACCATTATTGTTTTGACATTGTGCTAACTTAAAACTAAAAATGGAAATATTTATTGCTATGGTGTGCAGTCTTCCAAATAATAAGTCAAAGTCTACTGTTCAGCAAAATGGTGCCTTAGAGCTATGAAAAATATTGGCAGTGCCTTAAATTATACAAATGATGATCAAGGGAGTGGGAAATGTTAAGATGTTTTTAAAACTTTGACATAAAGATCTGCTCTTGCATGGCCTGCATTTGTACATGACACTTGATTTCTAATCTGATTATTTGTACTGTGGTGCATACATTTAAATAAGTAACTTTTTGCTACATAAATATTGATACATAAAAATTATTGTATTGGGTGTAGGCAGCATCATTAGGAATACTGTATTTAGCATAAAAACAGACTTTACAGAAAAATGTAGTACAGAAATAGGAGTCCAAAAATCTAATTTTGACATGATTGGCATGATAGTATCATACTGGGGCATCTTTTGCATTTCACACTACTACGCCAAAAATAAAGTTTGTATATACCTGACTATAACACCTAGTATATAAGCTTGTTGGAAATCCATTCCAAAAATATGGGGCTTTTTCTCAAGTTTTTTAAGTGTGCCTATGGGAATTGGTGTCAATTCAGACAAAAGAGCATTTGCAAGATCAGGTACTGATGTTGGATTATGACATTTGGTACATAACTGGCATTCCAATTCTCGCAAAGGTGTTCATAAGGGTAGAGGCCAGAGCTCTGTGTAGGCCTCTTGAGTTCTTCCATACTAAACTCATTATACCACGTCTATGAACCTGGCTTTGTACACAGGGGAATAGCATGCCTGAACTGTTGCCTCAAGAGTGGAAATCCACATTTATCTTTAATATCTTTAACTATACTCTTAACTGAAAACACCTGAACTCATTATTTTGGAAGGATGCCCACATGCTTTAGATATGTAGTGTGTGTGATAGTCAAGTGTGCACAATCATTTGACCATTTAGTGTACACTGTGAATGGGGTTGAAAAGCCCATAAAGTTCTACTATTGATTGATTTACTGCAGTTATGCAACCATATGTGGTTTGTAAGCCATAGCATGTAATCAAACGTACCTCTTAATGATTATAACCTGTCTTTTACTAAAGGCAATAAATGAAAAAGTACCTTTCTGATTCTTTACTTATATACATATCACTGCATAGCCATGGGTGTCTGCAGGTAGGGGCAAGGGGGTTCAAGTGCCCCCCCGGAATCAGGAATTGGATCTTAAATTCAGCACAGTTGGGGTGAAACCATCAAGGTGCTGTCAAGCCCCCCCATTAGTGTAGTGTGACTTTGGGCTCTTTTCCCTGCTCAGTCCAGAACTCAGCGGCGATGTGACAGGAGAAAGACGAGCTGGGGGCTATCAGATGTTTCCCCCACTCGCCCCCCTTTATCCTGTGAGGGAGAAGAGACAGCGGCTCTCACCAGGTTCCCCAGCCCCAGCTTCCTGCCCACTTCGTTCCTTCCCTTTTGGCCATAACTGAGGGCCAATCCAAGGACACTAGGAGAGGAGCATCATAGGACATGTAGTCCCAAAGATTGGCAACCCCATTTTCCACAGGGAGGAGGCTACAGCTCGATCAAGAGAGAGATTGAGAGACTGCAGCCTGGAAAAAAGCTGAGGGAGAGAGCGCTACAGGACAAAGAATAAGGAGTGTGCTGGGCGGAAGCCAGAGAGAGAGCAAAGCTGCCCAGCACCACCAGAGAGAGCCACGCTGCCCAGCACCACCAGAGAGAGAAAGACTGAGCCACTACCAGGGTACAGACATGCTACACTACTGACCAGAGTCGCCCCCAGGGAACCCAGAGTGAGCGATCGTCCAGCCGGAGGGATCACTGCTGTAGTTTTGCTGGGTCTGGTAAGAGGACCTGTTGGCCATTATCCCTTACTTATCCTAGGGACTGTACTACGTCTGCAGTCTCTGACCATGATAATGTGATAATGATATTGTTGAAAAGGGGTGGTGCATGGGTGACCCTAAAATGATGCCCCCCCCTGAAAAAAGTTCTACGGATGCCCATGTACAAAGCTTAATTTATTGGAATTGCCAGAAAAGTAGATCTTTTTAAATAAACAAACTCCTGCAGCAAGAAACTTTTTACATCCAGCTCTACTGTTATTCACTGCAAGTGACTATGTTCCAGACTATATGTTCACTCCCCTAAGATATGACTAAATCAACTTGAACACCAGGTGAAATGTGTTTTCTCTTATACTGGACTGAACATCCGCATGCAGATATATGGAATCTGATTAGAATCATACAATTAAGGAATCACAGTCAAATGCATTCCTTAATTCTAAAATTCCCTGCAGACCAGTCTAAACTGCATGCAAGTGTTCAAGAAAATCAAACAGTGAATAATCATGTCATGTGATTACCGTGTAATTTTTTTTCTTGTTGACCCATACCTATGATGGATGGTTTCAACAATCAGTTGTAATATGCTGGAGGCAGAAAGGGGCAGGGATAAGCGTTGATTAAAGTACTGTATATGTCCTGCAAAAAGATTATGTTTTAAAGGAGTTGTAAAGGCAGAAGTTTTTTTTTTTTATCGTAATGCGTTCTATTCATTAAGATAAAAAACCTGTGTGTAGCAGCCTCCCCAGCACCCCCCAATTACCTACCTGCGCTCCTTCTCTCTTCAGCGATGTCCACGATCCCCTCAGCCATCCAGCACACTCCTCCTGATTGGCTGAGACAGAGCAGCGGCGCTATTGGCTCCCACGGCTGTCAATCAAATTCTTTCAGCTAATAAGTGAAGAGAGGGGGCAGGGCCAGGGCGGGGCTCCATGTCTGAATGGATACACAGGGCTCTGACTCGGCTCGGGTGCCCCTATAGAGAGCTGCTGGCTGAGGGGTCACTCGATGGGGGGGGGGGAGGCCAGGAGCAGCAAAGAGGGACCCAAGAAAAGAAGGAACCAGGCTGCTCTGTGCAAAACCAACTGCCCAGAGGAGGTAAGCATAACATGTTTGTTATTAAAAAAAAAAAAAAAAAATGTATTAAAAAAAGCGAGTCTTTACAATCACTTTAAATCAAGTACAATAGGAAATTATTACAACCCCTGTCAGATTGTTACCACCACCTGCAGCTCCATTAGAGACATTTTCCCTTGCTTCCTGCTGAAAATGATTTTGCCAGACAGGCAAGTGAGGCAAAACCTGCAATGTGGACCTGAGCTGATAAGGTTCTAGTCTTCCCCTACTCTACTAAAAAAGTATTACCGGTATTTACATCAGAAAAAATCTGAGATTGGCTCTAACTTTTCCCAACTATACAAAATGTACAGAATATACACTTAGAAGAGTTACTTCTTTTTTTTATTATTTTTTTTTTAAGCTTTGCTTCAGGATAAATGCCTTCAAATTATGTTGAACGAATTGTACTTTACATTTTCCAGGATGGTTACATGGATTTCATGGAGTATGTGGCGGCTTTGAGCTTGGTCCTGAAAGGGAAAGTGGAACAGAAGCTAAGGTGGTACTTTAAGTTATATGATGTCGATGGAAATGGCTGTATTGACAGAGGAGAGCTCCTCAATATTATTAAGGTGAGAATTCTGGGAATTTTTTTTTTTACTTGTAAATTTTTTTATATTGTAATACTCTTTATCCTAAAATGTTTGACCCTATGAACTATGTCAATATTTTTTAGACAATACATAATATAATAGATTATAATTTATATTGAACATTTACCCTCCTAGTTGCCTCCCAGGTTAATTCCTAGTTAATTTATTCATGGCATGATATACTTTAGATTTTTAGAGTATTCTGTATAGTAAAGTCAATTCAAAATTATTATTATGCTGGTATTTGCTTCTAAAAATATAACTAGCCAGTGTTCGCAGTATGTTTATGTAAAAATGTGTATTGAAGAGAACAATCAAAAGGAGCCAATCCAGGTGAAGATAAAAACACAACTCAAGAAAAAAGGCTTATTAAAAAAGTATTATTTATTTCATAAACAAAGCAATTTTTTCATTTTATGAATTGGACATGGATGTGAAAATTATGATTAGGTAAAATAAGAATAATTGCTAAGTAACTCACAGAACTTAATGAATTGATGTAGTAGTAGTGGTCTTTACAGCAACAACCTTGATGAATATCGATCGTGTTTGATCTTTCTGGAAGATACAATTGTGGCTTTTTTTCTTTAAATTTGAGTCAATCATCTGCCAAACCACAACCCTATCACATGTATTCACATGTGGTATGCGGGGTATCCCTATCTAGTGTATGAAACTGTAGACCAAACTAAAGAATGGTAATACAACTTTCAGGAAGTTTTTAATGTTCAACTGAAACACATTTATTTACAAAGCAAGCTTTATTCTGCATCTTAAAATTCTCCAATTTGGATAAACAACTACCCACTGAGCATAACAGTGATTTTCTAAACTACTTGTAAAATGAGTTACTTTGCTGACATGTGCCTTCAGCAATATCTCTGGTTTCACACTAAGCAAATTGCAGTTACTACAGCAGTTAGGTTTAACAAAGAATAGTCAGTGATGTCAGACATTCATGTATACAAAAATGTTGACATTCTGATACTATCTTCCATTATTGGAGACAGAGATCAGATGTGAGACATCAAAATGGACACATATGAAGTAAATTCAAACTGTTAGAGACGATTCTTGAAAGAAGAAAGAAGATTAGACACAATTGAAGCGCTGTTGTCATAATGTTCTTCTGTGTTGACCATTAGTACAAAGAATGTTGTCACACTTTAAGAAATACCTGCCTATTGTAATTAAGAATACACTAATATTTTTGATTCATTAAAATGTTTCTTTCTTTCAGGCTATTCGGGCTATTAACAGATGTAATGATGAGATGACTGCAGAAGAATTCACTGATATGGTTTTTGATAAAATAGACATCAATGGGGATGGTGAGTCATCTTTGAACTCTGTTACATAAATCAAGTACAGTACAGTATCTTAAATAGACGTTTCACTTTCTCTGTCCTTTAAATTGTATGTAACACACAAAGGGGATTTCACACAAAGGAAGTAATATATAGAAAACTGGATACTTTTTCATACAAGTACATAGTACAACAGGCACAGATCAGGAATATCAAATGCTGGGTTTACATATTCTTTCAAACAACACTTACCATATCCCTCCAACTGTACATTTTATCCCCAAGCACCATATTATGAGCCCCAACACAACATGTTCTACTATAACTCTCCATCCGCACATTTGTAACCTTCCCCCTAAAATGCTAATGCTAAGAAACAGATGTGGTTCACATAAAAAGTAACTGGTTTCTGTAGAACGGGGACCCCTGCTGACATCATAAAACACAGCTCACCTCTTCAGTGTACAGTCACAATCCCAGTTTATAGCATTGTGCACAGAATTAGGCAAACAAAATGAAAACAGAGCACAGTATTGAAATAGTTCCCTCTGCTGGACTAACTGTTAGATTGCATATAGTGATTGTAGATTTTGTCTGCACCCTATTGTAGTGTTTTTTTTTGTTTTTTTTTCTAGGCCCAATTTTGACTACTTCATTTACTGCCCTGATGGGTCCATTAGAAAATACAGATCTTTAAAATAGTATACTATAAGCCCATCACTGTCATCTTGGCAACAGGATGTATATATTAATATACGTGCACTTGTTTACAGACATAAAGCAGAGAATAAATAAGACAAACCTCAGATCACTCATCTCTAAAGTTAAGAAAAAGGTTCAAATCTTTCTTCCCCTTTTGCCCTTATCATTCTGAGCTGGATTAGCTCCATACTAATTAAGCGCTTACCACCAAGACCTGCCTCAAGTTTATTCATCCCAGTGTCCACAAGTGCTCAGCAGAACCCCAGAAGGATACTTCAGCTAAGAGGGTTGGGGGAATATGGGTAAAGAAATGTTTTTGAAAGTTTCCTTATCTTTTATTGGCTCTGTTGCACCAGAAATCATGAGATGTTGCCACAATTTCAGGTTGCTATTGATAATCTTTTTAAGCTTAGTCTTAGAAATCTTCTATTTCTGTGAGGAAATCTGAACAGATATTTTTTACAAACTTAAATATCTATGCAACCAGCAACATAAATTGGTAATGTACATTTGAATCGCTAAGCTTCTATATTTCTAAGCATCTGCGTGACTTCAAAATTATCCCATAGCTACAGATACACGCCATGAATTTGTTTGATTGATTTCAGTGATTTCTATTGAATTATTGGCTGTATGACATCTATCTCATGTTTAACTTTTCTCATTAGGTGAATTATCATTGGAAGAATTTATTGAAGGTGTTCAGAAAGATGAGCTTCTATTGGAAGTGTTGACCCGCAGTCTGGACCTGAAGCATATTGTTTACATGATACAAAATGATGGCAAAAGGATGGAAATCTCAGAGCGACCCCGACAGGAAATTACAACTGGAAACTCGCCTCCCTGAGCCTGCAGAACTTTTGTCCGTCCTTGTGATTTTTTTAACTCCTTTACCCTGGAATTTTCCTGTGACATGCCCATGATGGTTTGTATAGGACAAGATACTCCAGGAAACAGTTCCCATAACTAAATGGCACTTTGAAAATTGGCTGCTGTCATATTATTTATTAGAACCCTACAAAAACATAGAGGGGTTTATTAGGCTAGATATTGTGATTCTATCATGGCCTGTTATATTTGCCTTGGACACAATGATTGCATATTTTTAAGAGATACTTGTTTCTCAAAGAGAGCAGACTCTTAACTGATACTTGTTGGTTCTGAACTATACCTTGAAGGCCTGATATTAAAGTTTTACTGAGGGTAAGGTTTGTTGTTTGAGTTCCTGTTGTGTAACTTTCATTTTACTTCCTCTGTGATTACTGAGACAGTAAATGAGTCAAAATCTCAATGGGGACCCAGACATCTTTAAAAACAAATTTTAAGGTTGTTCCTTACCCTATTCAAATAAAATAAACTCTTCCACTTAATAAAATCCAATAGATTAGGCAACTTTGCCTGAATTATGGGATATGTTAAGTGTGGGAATTGTTTATTGTAGAAATTGTAGATAGATATTAATGTGACTTCCTAGAGAAACATCAAAGTCTAGAGCCAAACGCCTCTTAGCTCCTTCTTAATTAGTGAATACTGGACTTTTTTAGTTGGACTCATCTGTTAGAAAACAGTGGCACCAGCAATCAGCTGTCTAAATGCTAGAGGATTTATTGAAGCTTCAGACAAACTGAGCATCAGGATTCTGTGGCCGCTTAATAAGGTTGTCTGCTTTTTATGACATTCTGTTGTCATTTATTTCATACCTCAAGCTCAGGCTTAGATTTCTAGTTGCAAATGAAAGCTAAGCCTTAAAATATATACATGAACCATAGTCCACCTTTCCAAGATTTTTGTTTTCCATCCAGATCTAGCAATATTGCATCAGGCCACTCCACTGCTCAGAATCAACTCTTGCCAATAATATGATGATCTGAGGACACCAGTTGCTCACCAGTATGAAAATGCATGCCAGGTATTCCCAAGTAGCTTGCTGTCTGTCACATAGATAAAAAGAAACAGCAGCTCAGAATTGCGTGACAAGCAGCACATGTGGATCTCTAGCAGCATCAAAGGTACAGTTGATTAAATAGATCTGAATTTAAAGTTTAGATCTAGCTGGGTGCCTCAGCTGTAGTATGCAAGTATAGCTCTGACGCTTTAGAAATAAATAGCAGAGCCTTTTGAATTCAGTTAGCAGTATTTACCTCTTATAGGGTAAAGTGGTTGGGAAAAGAGGGGGGATGTGTGTTTCCACATTTTGTGTACAGCTAAACATGCAGCTGCAATCTTTACTGGATAGCATTAGCAGTACACTTCTTGACTGGTCCTTTAAATGTTTGTTTGTGGCCCATCTTCCACCCTTAAACTCTTCAAAATATGCTGACAATAATTTCACAAGGTTTTCTGGACCCTCAAAGTAAGATTAAGTAAGTAAGAAAATTCCTAAAAAATAATGACTTGATCCATGTTAATAAGATAATTTCTTCACATTCCTAAAGCTGGTGACCCAGCAAATCCTGTCATCTACTTTACGGTCAGAATTTTGTAAGAGGTTTAATTGATTACTATCATTAAAGAAGAACTAAAGTGAAAAAAATGGCAATCTGACACCTCAAATAAACATGCCTCTTCTCAAGAGTCACTGCATCTCTGCCTTATGCTTTTCTAGGCCATAGGTTGGCTCTGTGTATGGCACAGGTGCTGCCTCTAGACTAGAGAGTAAGAATTTGGACACATCAGATTTCCATTTTTATTTGAGCAGCGAGGGGTATTTTTTCACTTTAAGTCTACTTAAATCTATGTAGTTATATGTGATGTGCTTTAATAGTTTGCCCCCAAACTCATATATATAGCATTTTTGGTGCACATTACCTGCTGTGCTATGCTAAGCATCTTCTGTGGGACACCTTCACCACACTGAATCTGTTCTTTGAAATCTTGTCCTTTTTTCACAGTGCACATGTGAGGGAACCCTAAGTGAATTGAACTCCTTATCAGTCAATTTCCTTTTTTGCATGTGTCAGCCAAAAGACCAAATACGGTTATGTGGTTCATGATAATGCAGAATATCCATAAGGCTCTTTGCCATGTCATCAATATAATATAAGACTCAATCATGTGATGGACTGTCTGGCCAGCTTGGATAGATGAGGGTGTACTTCAGAAATGAGCGTGAGTGTGAAGGTGGCCCGCATCTATCTCTGTAAACAGGACATGATCTGAAACAGGATCTAAAGGCTCCCTTTACCAATTTATTCACATTGGTCCACCCAGTGGAGTTAGTTGGCGAACATAAGATCACAGTGGATAGGCCTTAATGCAAATCTGGGTTTGAGTGAACTAATCTACTTGTCACTGTATTTTATACATGTGGCTAGAAAACTTTATCTTTCATTCTGTGTATGAAGTTCAATCCAACCATAATGAAAGGCCTTATGGAGGCCATAACATATGCATAGTTAGAGCAGAAAACAGTTTTATTGGTATATGTGTGGATGCCTTATCTGTCTGATGTATACAGTTGATTGCTGTGTGATGTCTGTATTTAATATACAATGCAAAAGATTTCTGAAATTACAAAAAAAGACAAATAAAAAAAAAAATTTTTCAGCACAATATAATAAAAATGTCGGTCATATCTCTGCCTGTCTTCTTTGAGGTACAGTAGTCAATTATATACAGGGGGTCCCCGGGTTACAAACGAGATAGGGACTGTAGGTTTGTTCTTAAGTTGAATCTGTTTGTAAGTCGGAACAGGTACATTTTTTAAGTGTAGCTCCAGCCAAAAATCTATTTTAACCTTTTTGGAGAACATAGGGAAGGGTTATCACCCCTGTAACATTTGTTTTGCTGTCTGTGCCCCTGTTCAGAAGATTTCACCTCACCTTCTGTCCCAATGAAAATTTGATTTTGAAAATTTTGGGTTGTTAGGGAAACATGGACTGGTGATAAAGCATCAGTGGAGACACCTTTTTCCCATATTAACTCTTACAGGAGTGAATTTCCCTTCCTAGGGGAGGATTTCCTCTCACTTCCTGTTGTCTCCCTCCGTTTTTTAAATAGGAGTCGTTTGTAAGTCGAATGTTTGTAAGTCGGGGACCCCCTGTATATATATATATATATATATATATATATATATATATATATATATATATATATATAAATAACCTGGTTTATGTATCCTGCCTATCTTATTGCATATGCTGACTTCCGTTGCTACTGATCCTTCCCTGGTTTACATCTCATATCTGATAAATTTTCAAGTTTCTCACTAAAGTGTAATGTGTGCCAGGTAATATTTATTATTATTTATTACCTGGACTATATATTATATTTGTAGTCCTGTAAAGCTTCTTCAAAACGTTCTTTTCTCTTTTCCCCCACATAAGTAGGTTTTTTTATGGAAGTTAAATAGAAGCCTCGTTGTTTTAAAGTAGATCCCCCACTAGGTTTGTCTACACCTGGATTGTATTCTAGCTAAGAAAATCATGTTTTCTAAATATAGGTTCCTTGTTCATTGACTTATAAAATAATCAAGTTTCCTATATACACTTTTTTGAACATTATGACTTCCATCTTCACCTGAACACATCTGCAAACTGTCATTAACTAAGGTCATTGACCAAAGTGTGTTTGGCCACTGCAATTCACATATAACAAGCCAACTTTTTTAAATGTATTCACTACCGCTCAATGTATGTCAGTTCAAGAGCTAATAATAATTCAAATGTTACTAATTATGGATACAGCATTACTATATTTTAGGAACTCAGTTGGCTATTGAACTGATTTTTGTATAACGCACAATAAATGTGCGTGTTACAATACTTGCTTAAAAAGTGAAGGGAACTTGTAGATGTGAGAAATTTCACTCTAAACCATTTTTTCTTAGTTTTATGTACTGAGAGATTAATATAACATGACCCATTGCCATCCTCATTATAGATTATTTTGTACAGAATGACTATCCAGCTATATACTGGTCCACTACAGTCCACAGATCCAACTAGCCAAATAAATAAAGTAGCACACCAAGTGATCAAAATGTATATTTTTAAGTAAGTATTAACCTACATAAACACATTTAAAAAAATAAAGGTATAATCCTATGATGAAAATTCATAGCGATTCAGATTGGTACCTAGTGATTTAGCCTTTGGAACTGGCTATTGAAATAAACTATTTTCACAACTTCAATATACATGTTTAGTTGTAAAATAAAAAATGGAATATTGAATCTTTTTCAGCTAGATAGATCAGCTAGCATACTAAAAACAACAATATATAAATGTGCACAGACTTCAGGCAACTGACAGACTGACAGCTGACAGGCAGGTAATGGTCCAAACACCACTGGCATTCATCAAAGACAGTCTACTGTAGTCTAAGCTTTAATACAGGTGTGTTGCATTAGTGCATATGACTTCAGGTGACACTGGAAGTGCAGGAGAACATCAATACTGTATGGTTCGTGGCTGGTAAACCTGTGAATATTTAGCTTTGCTTTGTTTTTACAAATTGGACAAAGTGGGTGGGGGTAGGGGGGTTACATGTTTTTTTTATTACCAAAACTTACCCTTTAGGCTACCTGACAGCTAAAAGCTGTTATAACTTATCATATTACCTCCCAGTTTTCTAACCTATGAAACAATGATTTGTTTTTGTATCCATTTGGGTTGCTTTACCAAAGGCAAACAGGCTGTTCATTTTGCAATGGAAATTGGACTTTTCAAGAGAATTTGCCCATGAGCTTAGTGAATGTGATGAAGTTTCACTTTGCAAAGAATATCCAAACGCATGCACCAAAAAATTTAAAAGAAAAAGCATTTTTGCTAGTACATGACTGGATGATGGAAGTCTCAGAGCTTCACCTCATTCACTAAGCTTGGGGACTAATTCCCCTGTAAAGTGTAACTACCTTGCAAAGTGGACAGTCTATTTTCTTTTAAAACCCCAATAAGTCGTAGCTGTAATTTTGTATATTTGTTAATAGCAGGAGCAGAGAAACCCAACAAAGCAGCTTCAGCAGCCGCTCCTATACGAAAAGAATGACGTGAGATGGAGATGAGCAAGATTCAACATCCATAAACATTTCCGCAAAACGGAGTTAAACAGATAAATTGTCAAGGGGCGGCCAGAGGAATGTATAAGAAGAAGAGAACCCAAAGCTGGCCGAACAGCCAAGTACTTGCGAAGCAGAGAACCCGGTAATTGTCGAAGGGTGATCCAGCGACCTAACTGATAAGTTTTACTGCGACAAAGAAAAAGCTGAACTAAATTAGAACTTAACCGTAAATCAAGGCAACAATTCAGAAATCCTGAAAGCTCTGAAGAAACAGAGGCTAAATGTTACATGGAACAACAAAAATTCATATACGTATACATATACAAATACGTTCCAACAGTGCAGCTGAAACGGGTAATCTAGAATCAACAGAAACATGCTCTCTCTTATACCATCGAAATGCCTGTTTCACAGAGAAAAAAATAGGGTATGAAGGGATGCCAGACAATTTCAAGAAAAATGAAACACCACTCAAGGTCTTTTGAATATGAGAACAGGACAAAGAACGAGCCATTAAACAATTAATAAACGACACAATTAGATCCTCAGAAAACACATCAGGCCTATATCTGGAAGAGGTAAAATACAGCACCAAGAGCGCCATGTGGCTATATATTGAACCCATGTGGAAGGTGCCACTAAACTTTTAACAGCAAGATGAAGAGGAGTCAGACCAGGTCCCATAAATGAGGTGGGCACAAGATTCCAGAAGGATCTGCATCCGGCACAAGTTCCCTAAAACAGTCCAGCTGTAAATGTGACAAAGAATCAACAATTCCATTAGACATATTTCGCCTTAAGCCAAACATTAAGCTGTAAACATTTAAAAACCAAATGACGTAAGACAGCCAACACAGGCAAGAACTTACAGTGCCTTGCAAAAGTATTCACCCCCTTGGCATTTTTCGTGTTTTGTTGCCTCACAACCTGGAATTAACATGGATTGATTGAGGATTTACATCATTTTAATTTTGTTGTTTGTTTTTAGAAAACATGCCCCCAACTTTGAAGACTTTTTTTTTTATTGTGAAGCAAACAACAAATAAGACAAAATAACCGAAAAAGTCAATGTGCATAACTATCCCCCCCCCCTAAAGTCAATACTTTGTAGAGGCACCTTTTGCGGCTATCACAGCTCCAAGTCGCTTTGGATAAGTCCCTATGAGCTTGCCACATCTTACCACTGGGGTTTTTGCCCATTCCTCCTTGCAAAACTGCTCCAGATCCTTCAAGTTGGATGGTTTGTGCTTGTGAACAGCAATCTTTAAGTCTTGAGGTCTGGGCTTTGACTAGGCCATTCCAACACATGTTTCCCCTTAAACCACTCAAGTGTTGCTTTAGCAGTGTGTTTGGGGTCATTGTCCTGCTGGAAGGTGAACCTCCGTCCTAGCCTCAAATCACACACAGAGTGGTACAGGTTTTGCTTAAGAATATCCATGAATTTAGCACCATCCATCTTTCCCTCAACTCTGACCTCTTTCCCAGTCCCGACTGCTGAAAAACATCCCCACAGCATGATGCTGCCACCACCATGTTTCACTGTGGGGATGGTGTTCTTGGGTGATGTGATGTATTGGGTTTGCGCCAGACATAGCATTTTCTTGATGGCCAAAAAGTAAAATTTTAGTCTTATCAGACCAGAGCACCTTCCTCCATACATTTTGGGAGTCTCCCACATGTCTTTTCGCAAACTCAAAATGTGCCATTTTGTTTTTTGCTGAAAGTAATGGCTTTCTTTTGGCCACTCTGCCATAAAGCTCTATGGAGCATATGGCTTATTGTCATCCTATGTACAGATACTCCAGTCTCTGCTGTGGAACTCTGCAGCTCCTGCAGGGTTACCTTAGGTCTCTGTGCTGCCTCTCTGATTAATGCCCTCCTTGCCCGGTCTGTGAGTTTTGGTGTGCGCCCGTCTCTTGGCAGGTTTGCTGTTGTGCCAGGTTCTTTCCATTTGGTTATGATAGATTTGATGGTGCTCCTAGGGATCATCAAAGATTTGGATATTTTTTTATAACCTAAACCTGTTTGGCGAGTTCCTTGGTCTTCATGGCAGTGTTTGGTTAGTGGTGCCTCTTGCTTAGGTGTTGCAGCCTCTGGGGACTTTCAAAAAGGTGTGTATATGTAATGACCGATCATGTGACACTTAGATTGCACACAGGTGGACATCATTTCACTAATTATGTTACTTCTGAAGGTAATTTGTTGCACCAGAGCTTTTTATGGGCTTCATAACAAAGGGGGTGAATACATACGCACATACCAATTATCATTTTTTGATTTCTGAAAAATAGTTTTATGTATATATTTTTCTAATTTTGCTTCACCAACTTAGACTATTGATTGTGTTCTGATCCATCACATATAATTCAAATTAAAAAAACATTGAACTAAAGGCTGTAATGTAACAAAATAGGTAAAAAGCCATGGGGGGGGGGGGGGGATACTTTTGCAAAGCACTGTAGATGACAGGCAATTTAATGCAAAAACTACACCCATGTTATCGGAATGCATTTGAATATTCCGATTGCAAATATGAGAACACCAAAGCTCGAAAGTCCAAGCTTCAAAATCTGAAATATTTCCAACAAAACACTATTTCTCTCTCCAAGAAGTTGGCCATAAACCAGCGGACCAGTGACCTTTCCAAAAAGCACCATAGCCAAAAGAACCAGAAGCATCAATAAATAAATTAAGAGTGAATGAAGAGTAAAAAGGCTTCCTCCACAAAGAGCAGCCATTAAATGAGGACACTTCAGTGTAAGTGGCCACTTATACTGACCTTCATTAAAACTGAAGCATAAACCACGGCGGAAAGGCGCAACAGGATTTGTTGGGGGCTTAGGATATGGCTTTTGTGGAATCAAAATATTAAGCCACAATCCAACATCTTTCATGCCCCAATGTAAAGATTTATGAACAACAAGCTTCTGACAAAAAGATTTGTCGTAGAAAAAACAAGAAAGGCCATTAAAGTTCTTATAGGCCTCCAAAATTATCTCCAAATGTTATAATAAGCCACAGAAGTGCTCCGGATGTTTTTAACCCATCATGCTAGCATAGATGTAGAAAGCCTGCAGCCAATTGTTGAAAAAACGCGGGACTGCTCTGCGCTTACCATCTTCAGTCTCATCATAATCTTTCCTATCAAAACGGACATCCTTAGAAGAAGGCAACAACAATGGAATATCAATATATCTTTGTTCCAGATATTCCCTTTAATAACTGAACTTAAATAAAAACCCAACGGCAAAAGTTTACACGTTAGTGCCTCCTTCAAACAAATCTCAGGAACAGAAGAAAGATTATAATAAAACTGAAGATGATAAGAGCAGAGCAGTCTGACGTTCTTTCAACAATTGGCTGCAGGAGCATCTTCTAGTAAAATCTGAACCATCAGTATTTCCTGGTATCTTGGTAGAAGGATGATGACATCATCCTCATCTAGGCACGGGTGATGGGTACAACTGTGGACATAATTATAAAAGCTGGCAAATTCTTTTTGGGTGATGTTGCATTGTTGCAAATACTGTTGCATGGCACCCAAACAATGTGGGTAACATTACAAATGGAAGATCTAGGTCCCTGGAGGTCCATGTAGCATATGAGCAAACTAGTCTGCTGACTAAAGAAGCACCTGGTCTCCTCTGTCATTCCTTTCTATTGGTACTCAGACACAGCTTGAGGGCATCATTGGGTTCAAAATTTTATAAAAACTAGCACTATGTGCTGTGTTAATGTGGTGGAATATGGTTTGTTAAGTTTGCTACATATTTAAGAATACAAGCTATGTATATAAGACCATAGACTATATCTATTATGCTGTACAAACAATAGGCCACTGCCCTTACCTATAACTGACATCTGCAGCAAGGAGCACATGGAAGGGTAACACATGTCAAACGAAACAAAGAAAATTCCCAGCTCAACTTACCGACCGAAGAGGCTCTGCAGCTTACACATGTATTTGCAAATATGTGCAAACTAAACGCCTGTTTTTAACACATATTGTTAGACAGAATAATTTAATTGGTTGCAGGCTGGTCGGTAAGTTGAGCTGGGAATTTTCTTTGGTTTTGTTTGTCTATCTTATGCTGTGCATTTTGGTAGATTAGCTTTGCACTGTACTGCTATGGTCAGTATGATAGCATGATGGAATATTAAAATTGCGTTGTGGTTCTTGTTTTGGACGATTGGTTTTCAATGTATTGGGTCTTCTGTAGTGGCATAGTTGTGTGGTTTTTAAAGTGGTAGTAAAGTCCCCTTTTTTATTTATACCTATGGGTAAGTTTATATTAAGGCTTACCTGTAGGTACAGTAAATATCTCCTAAATGTGCATAGTTTAGGAGGTATTTACTTTAATAGCAGCTGGTGATGTCACCGCCACATGATAGCTGCACAATTTGTAGTGATTCACTAGGCACACTTCTAAAATGTTTCCTTCAAAAACAAGACAGCTGTGGTAGTTCCCATATTTCTATAATGACAGGTTCATTTTAAGGGTGCTTCTGACCTTTGTAGGGGCCGGGACCTTTTAATATCTCCCCCTTCCTCTTCTGGATTCTAATTTGGGCCCGTTAAGAAATCGGATCAGCACAAAATCCATTGCCATTGGATTAGAACACGTGTTGAGGTGAAGTCAAGTTTGAAAGAATCATAAAGTGGATTAGCATCTGCTAGTCTGCACTGGGAACGGAAAGCTGTTATTACCTGAACTTATGAGAATAGTATTTGTTTAAGAGAGGAATTCAAAGAATAGAGTACTGACTACAGGAAGCGGTCCCTTTTATCTAAAGGCCATACTGGTCAGGGTTGATGATTAAAATGACTAATGGGTTTTAAACAAATTAAGAGATCAAACTCATTACAGCTCAAGATATAAAATATAAGTTATAAAAAAAAAATATTACAGTAAATTAGCATTAGTGCTATATGTACTGTATATATACAGTGTTTATTAGTGCCATGTATATATATATAGAACAGATGAAAATGGACATGCTGCCTTTATCAACAAAGTACTTTTACTGATGAAGTTTAAAAAAAGAAAGAAAGCAACCGATTTAATTAAAAATGATTGAAGCAGAGCCTATTTTTTCTTCTGTGTCCAGTCTATACTTCATTTCCATCATGTGTTAGAACTATAACATGATACAAGTAATTTTTTTAAATATGACAAATGTTGACAAAATCTGAAAAATGAATGTGTAATTAGCCTTTCTAGATATCATAATACATGTTTATATGTGTTCAAAGCTAATTAGGTTTTTGCTACAAGAGCAATGGTAACAGGGCTCCTCTTTTTGTAGTCCCACCATTAGCCTTCCTAGTTTCTAAGCGGATTACAAAACTTCCAATTAGGGGTATTTTGTATCCAAAGCAATACTGGCATTTACATTCAAAATTTACAAATATGTTTTAATTTCTATAACTGTCTTTTGTACTTGAGTTGAGGCTGCTGTAGATAACCCTTTACAGTGATCATTAGATAAAAGCAGGTTAACAGCAGATATAAGAATATGCAATGTTAATACATTCTTTGTATAAGTTCACATATGACTTTATGTCCCATTTTGGATTGTATTGGGTGAGTATTACAATCAACAGAATATGGACTGAAGGACTTTCTACAGAAAAGATTTTAAGGTTACTATTCACTATGAAAATCAGATGCTGAAAATTATCATTGCCTGAGCTTTTTCATTTTGGTGGATTGGACAATGTTGATGAGGTTTATGGGTATTAATTATATTTCTCATAAGAAGTATTTTATAGGCTAGAATTTTCTTTTTAGCAAACATTATTGTTTCCCTGTGAGATGGCCTTGCATGAGGGTATCTCGTTATCCATCTACCATGGGCATTATTACCCACTGATGAATGAGTATGCTTATTATTAATATTTAAATAATTACAGTAGGCAAAAATTGAAAATCAGTTAATGATCCAGGAAACATATTAACTGTGTTAAAGACAGGAAGTCACTTTGATCTGAGTTTTTGTAATTTTCCACAGCAAAGCTTAGCACAAATCCTCCTGTATTTGGATGGAAATTACTCACTGAAACATTGGCTGCATAATATCCTCTTTTGTTACTTGTGTACCACCAATCAGATTCAAATCTGTATCACCAATCAGATGCAAATAGCATTGCAAGTTTGATATTGATTGGTGTTATAAGAGACCTTGTAATACTGGCACTTTGAAACATTATTCTTACTGTATGTGAGACAGCTTGGAACACTAAAGTTCTTAGCTCTCTACCAGTTGACACTAATCCATCTAAAAAAAAGAATGCCTTAAATCTTAATCACCCCAATCAAAACACTTAACCCCTTAGCCGTAATTTTTTTCCACCCTATCACTTAAAGTGTTTGTAAACGATCACCTTGTAAAGAAAAAAACATTCAGTTTAAAAAAGAATGTATAGATATAAAAAAAATATATAAATACCTTTTTTTCACACCTTTTTTTTAAGTGATCACACTCCCTCTGTTTTCAGCTGCAGAAGAGCTAGGGGAGGAGAAAAAGCAGTATACTCATTGGAGGAGTACACTGATTTCCCAGCATAGCTAGAGAACTGACCATGGGTTGCTCTCATGCTTAGCATGGTCAGTTTTTAATGGGAAGCAAGGGGACTAGCAAGATCACCAGGGATTTCACATAAAGGAAGCGATTAAAAGAGATCAGGATATTTTCTCATACAAGTACATGGCACAGCAGGCACATATCAAGAATATGAATTGTTGGGGTAACAAACACTTTAACAAAATCCTTGAATTAAGCCCTTCAGTCATAATCTTCCCTAAACCAAGCACCTAACAGAAAACCTCCTCCATTTAACTAATGCCCCAAAACCGAACAGTAACCCTGAATTAAAAAGTAAATTCCCTAATCTCTCTTAAATACCTTAACATTAAAATGACCCCTTTTTGTGGTATATTCACTTTATCACACACCAGAAGCAGCTGTGCCAAAGCAGGTTCTCTACTGAAACTTCTTGCACCCAAGTGCAGACACCAGGAATAACTGGTTTGGCAATTTACATTTCTTTACTATACTTTGTAAGTTAAATGTTGTAAAATAAATCTATTATCTTTGATTGGAGGCTGTGTTTTCTCCACATATAATTAATTGTGGGACCCTTATCTTGTTGATTGCTTTATCTTAGCAAACTAATGATATACATCATGAATGTATATAAGTTCTCAAGGATTTTCAGAAATCTGAAATTACTAGAGGTGTTTTATGACACCAATGAACAAAATCATATTAACTCTGCATCCTGAGATAATATACATCTACATTATACTTCATTTTTTTATTTAATGAAAGGTGTGTATGCCACACAGAAAAACCTTGACAAAACGACATTTATATCATCTTTCATTAACCATTTTGGAACAACAGTAATTACTTACACTAGCAGTTTTATTCTATAAAGGGTTCCTACTTTTAAGTTCTAACTTGGTTGTGTAGTAATCCACAGTAAAATAGAGAGAAAGAAAAAGGGGTTGATGGACTTTAAATGTAACCACTGTAATTCCAAGTAGAAAAAAAAAAAGTGCTCACAAATATATAAGCGTATAGGGGAGGGGAGGGAGGTACCTGGCAGAAGTGCGGGGGTGAGGGGGAGTGGAAAAGAGCGTGAAGGGGGTGGAGAGCACAGGAAGGAACCTTGAGAACATGGGGTGGGGCGAGCGCACAGGGGAGAGGCAGTGAACACATGGAGGAACAGGGGGGCCAGAGAGCACAGGAGGTGGGTGGTTGGAGAGCACAGGGGAAAAAAACATGGGGTGGGGTGGAGAGCACAAGGGGAGGCAGCGAAGAGCACAGAGAGGGCAGGAGAGCACAGTGGTTGGGCAGAGAGCACAGGGGAAGGCAGAGATCACTGGGGGGAGGCGGACAACACGGGGGGCTGGAGAGCACTGGGGGGGTGAATAGCACTGGGGGGAGGCTGCCAGCAGTGGGGGGGGCTGGAGTGTACTGGGGGGCTGGGAAGCACTGGGGGGAGGTGGACAACACTGGGGGGGCTGAAGAGCACTGGGGGGCTGGAGCGCATTGGGGGGCTGAAGCGCACTGGGGGGGCTGGAGCGCACTGGAGGAGAGCAAGGGGAAGGTGGAGAGCATGGGGTTGGGGATGTGGAGAGCACAGGGGGGCAGCAGAGAGCATAAGGGAAGGTGGAGAGCATGGGAAAGGCTGAGAGCCAGGGGAAGGTAGAGAGCACAGGGGGGCAGCAGAGAGTACAGGGGCAGTGGAGAGCATGGGAGAAGGTCGAGAGCATGGGGGCAGCAAAGAGCATGGGAAGAGCATAGGGGGGCAGCAGAGAGCATGTGGGGAAGGGAAGAGCACAGGGGGGCAGCGGAGAGCATGGGGGATGTGGAGAGCACAGGGGGGCAGTGGAGAGCATGGGGGGAGGCTGAGAGCTGAGAGCCAAGGGGAGGTGGAGAGCACCATGGGGCAAAGAGTATGGGTGGGGCAGAGAGCACAGGAGGGGCAGCAGAAATAAGCAGGATAGGAGGAGCAGTGGGGGCGGCTGCATATAGAAGAATCATTCTCTCCATCTTCCTCCTGCAGTCTTTGAATGCCTGCTTCTCCTCTCCCTCTTGCAGGCATTCAGAGACTGCAGGATGAAGAGAATGATTCTTCTACATGCAGCCGCCCCCACTGCTCCTACTATCCAGGTTACAGGGGGGGCTGCACTCACGTTCTCTATGATCCGGCTCCAAGGTGTCTGCATCAGGTGTGTCCTCTAGCTCCTCCCCCTTAGTGGTCACGCCCCGCCACAGACGTCTGAACTATACGTGCGACCGTGGAGGTGTCTCATATAGCTCCTCCCCCTTCGTGGTCACGCCCCCCCAGAACAGACAGCTTCACTATACATGCAGTCTCGGAGAGCTCCTCCCCTTCATGTTTCTGTCTCCTCGGTGCCGATGACTGAGCTGATCTAGCAGCCGGGTGGCCGCAGAGAGGCCGGGAAAGTGGCGCGGGCTCAAAGAGAAGCCCAGCTGCCTTGGGCCCAGCAAGTACTTGCGGCCCCGGCCCACCGGGCAAGTGCCCGGTTTGCCCTATGGCCAGTCCGGGCCTGTGTATATATATATATATATATATATATATATATATATATATATATATATATATATATACAGTGGAAAACACAGATAAATGAATTATTATTATACACATCATGCCCCTTTTAGGCTAGCTACACATATAAACACCTGATATGATGCTTTATATACAGTGGTGTGAAAAAGTGTTTGCCCCCTTCCTCATTTCCTGTTCCTTTGCATGTTTGTCACACTTAAGTGTTTCGGAACATCAAACCAATTTAAACAATAGTCAAGGACAACACAAGTAAACACAAAATGCAATTTGTAAATGAAGGTGTTTATTATTAAAGGTGAAAAAAAATCCAAACAATCATGGCCCTGTGTGAAAAAGTGATTGCCCCCCTTGTTAAAACATACTATAACTGTGGTTGTCCACACCTGAGTTCAATTTCTCTAGCCACACCCAGGCCTGATTATTGCCACACCTGTTCACAATCAAGGCATCACTTAAATAGGAGCTGCTTGACACAGTAAGGTCCACCAGAAGATCCTTAAAAGCTACACATCATGCCGAGACCCAAAGAAATTCAGGAACAATTGAGAAAGAAAGTAATTGAGATCTATCAGTCTGGAAAGGGTTATAAAGCCATTTCCAAAGCTTTGGGAATCCAGCGAACCACAGTGAGAGCCATTATCCACAAATGGCGAAGACATGGAACAGTGGTGAACCTTCCCAGGAGTGGCCGGCCGCCCAAAATTACCCCAAGAGCGCAGCGACGACTCACCCAAGAGGTCACAAAAGACCCCACAACAACGTCCAAGGAACTGCAGGCCTCACTTGCCTCAGTTAAGGTCAGCGTTCATGCCTCCACCATCAGGAAAAGACTGGGCAAAAATGGCCTGCATGGCAGAGTTCCAAGGAGAAAACCACTGCTGAGCAAAAAGAACATCAAAGCTCGTCTCAAATTCTCCACAACACATCTTGATGATCCCCAAAACTTTTGGGACAACATTCTGTGGAACGATGAGACAAAAGTGGAACTCTTTGGAAGGTGTGTGTCCAAGTATATCTGGCGTAGAAGGAACACTGCATTTCAGAACAAGAACATTATACCAACAGTAAAATATGGTGGTGGTAGTGTGATGGTCTGGGGCTGTTTTGCTGCTTCAGGACCTGGAAGACTTGCCGTGATAAAAGGAACTATGAATTCTGCTGTCTACCAAGAGATCCTGAAGGAGAATGTCCGACCATCTGTTTGTGTACTCAAGCTGAAACGAACTTGGGTTCTGTAGCAGGACAATTATCCTAAACACACCAGCAAGTCCACCACCGAATGGCTGAAGAAAAACAAAATGAAGACTTTGGAGTGGCCTAGCCAAAGTCCTGACCTGAATCCTATTGAGATGTTGTGGTATGACCTTAAAAAGGCCGTTCATGCTCGAAAACCCTCTAATGTAACTGAATTAGGACAATTCTGCAAAGATGAGTGGGCCAAAATTCCTCCAGGACGCTGTAAAAGCCTCATTGCACGTTATCGCAAACGCTTGGTTGCAGTTGTTGCTGCTAAGGGTGGCCCAACCAGTTATTAGGTTTAGGGGGCAATCACTTTTTCACACAGGGCCATGATGGTTTGGATTTTTTTTCACCTTTAATAATAAACACCTTCATTTACAAATTGCATTTTGTGTTTACTTGTGTTGTCCTTGACTATTGTTTAAATTGGTTTGATGTTCCGAAACACTTAAGTGTGACAAACATGCAAAGGAACAGGAAATGAGGAAGGGGGCAAACACTTTTTCACACCACTGTAAATAGATTTAGTTCTCAGGACAAAATGTCTCGTTGTATATGTACAGTATCTCACAAATGTGAGTACACCTTTCACATTTTTGTAAATATCTTTTCATGTGACAACATTGAATAAATTACACTTAGCTACAATGTAAAGTGTTGAGTATATAGCTTGTAAATTTGCTCTCCCCTCAAAATAGCTCAACCCACAGCCAGCTATGTCTAAACCACTGGCAACAAAAGTGAGTACACCCCTAAGTGAAAATGTCCAAATTGGGCCCAAAGTGTCAATATTTTCTGTGGCCACTATTATTTTCCAGCACTACCTTAACCCTCTTGGGCATGGAGTTCACCAGAGCTTCACAGGTTGCCACTGGAGTCCTCTTCCACTCCTCCATGATGACATCACAGAGCTGGTGGATGTTAGAGACCTCCACCTACTGTTTAAGGATTCCCCACAGATGCTCAATAGGGTTTAGGTCTAGAGACATGATTGGCCAGTCCATCACCTTTACCCTCAGCTTCTTTAGCAAGACACTTGGAGGTGTGTTTGGGGTCGTTACCATGTTGGAATACTGCTCTGTGGCCCAGTCTCCGACGGGAGGGGATCATGCTCTGCTTCAGTATGTCACAGTACATTTTGGCATTCATGGTTCCCTCAATGAACTGTAGTTCCCCAGTGCCGGCAGCACTCATGCAGCCCCCGACCATGACACTCCCACCACCATGCTTGACTGTAGGCAAGATACACTTGTCTTTGTACTCCTCACCTGGTTGCTGCCACACACGCTTGACACCATCTGAACCAAATAAGTTTATCTTGGTCTCATCAGACCACAGGACATGGTTCCAATAATTCCATGTCCTTAGTCTACTTGTCTTCAGCAAACTGTTTGCAGGCTTTCTTGTGCATCATCTTTAGAAGAGGCTTCCTTCTGGGACCCATGCAGACCAATTTGATGCAGTGTGAGGCGTATGGTCTGAGCACTGACAGGCTGACCCTCCACCCCTTCAACCTCTGCAGCAATGCTGGCAGCACTCATACGTATATTCCCCAAATACAACCTCTGGATATGACGCTGAGCATGTGCACTCAACTTCTTTGGTCGACCATGGAGAGGCCTGTTATGAGTGGAACCCGTCCTGTTAAACCGCTGTATGGTCTTGGCCACTGTGCTGCAGCTCAGTTTCAGGGTCTTGGCAATCTTCCTATAGTCTATGCCATCTTTATGTAGAGCAACAATTCTTTTTTTTAGATCCTCAGAGAGTTATTTGCCATGAGGTGCCACGTTGAACTTCCAGTGACCAGTATGAGAGAGTGAGAGCGATAACACCAAATTTAACACACCTGCTCCCCATTCACACCTGAGACCTTGTATTACTAACGAGTCACATGACACAGTGGAGTGAAAATAGCTAATTGGGCCCAATTTGGACATTTTCACTTAGGGGTGTACTCACTTTTGTTGCCAGCGGTTTATACATTAATGGCTGTGTGTTGAGTTATTTTGAGGGGACAGCAAATTTACACTGTTATACAAGCTGTACACTCTCTACTTTACATTGTAGAAAAGTGTAATTTCTTCAGTGTTGTTACATGAAAAGATATAATAAAATATTTACAAAAATGTGATTGGTGTACTCACTTTTGTGAGATACTGTATGTATATAAATATCTGCAAGTAGGTGCCAACTATGGTATATCTCCCAGTGCCAAATAGGACTCCCTAAAGAAGCTGTTGGCGAAACACGTAGTTATCCATTGGCGTTGTTACAGTGATTCCACAATTGGCCCCTACATATGGAAGACTACTATAAGTTTACACAGTTTCTCTGCATAAGTTATCTGTGTTTTCCTATATATATATATATATATATATGTATGTATATATATATATATATATATATATATATATATATGGAGAGCTACACAATTTTATAGCACATACTCCACTAAGTTCAAATGTTTTATGATGATTTTATATTTGTCCCAATAAAAAAAATTTCAACTTGGGATTACAGTGGTTACATTTAAAGTCCATCAACCCATTTTTCTTTCTCTCTATTGTACTATTTTGGATGTGGTACCACACAATGTGAGTTATGTCTCTACATTTTTGCATAGTAATCCACAGTAACCAATCAGAAATTGACTTCAGTACAACCAGCCTGTTGGATTTTTTGGCATACGACTACTGCCTGTGGCTATAACCGCTAGCAGTAATCATTGTCTTCTGCCGACAGGGAAGGCTTCCCGCTTTCCTTGGTTGCAACCTTTGGTTGCAGGAAAGAAAATCTAATCATCTATGGCTTGTCTTAATCAACTATATAGATAAGGAAAGTCAGAGAGAAGTCAGAAGTACTGATCTGCATACTTGCTCCAGGTCAATAACTCAAAGTTTTAAATCTAAATTTCAAAATTTGCACTGCGCTACTCAACAGATTAGGAAAAGCTGCAAACACTACAATCAGGAAATTGAGTGGATAATGGGAATATTAAGTGCAGCGCTAATCCATATTGTGTGTATATATTAGAAAATTGTGCAAGTATGCAAACAGTAAGTATAACACATTGACTGTGCAAAATAAAGTAAAGTGCTAGGTGCAAACAGCAATAAATGAATATAAATACAATTCATAAATTTAAATTACATAAAAGTCCATATATGTGAAATGGTATTGTGAATAAATAACCCATGATGGAAAAAACAGTCCAAACAGGTGAAATGAAATCACAAGTGTTTAGGTAGAAATCAATGTTAAAATTGAAGATATATAGGACTTCTGAAGGATAGGCCACCCTCCAGTAAGAAATCACCATAGATTATGAATCCACCACCGATGAAAAAAAATTGGATACTCTTACTGGACTCAGTGGACCCAATGCCAGCAGCACGGCATCAAACAGGCATGGAACTGGGAATGTGGTCACTCTCAGGAAACAACTTGTAAGGTCAGCTTCCGTTCAACTTTGTCACCAGACCCAATCATGGACGCCACCATTCATAAAAGAAAAAGGCCGCAACATAGTGTAGAACCATCAACTATAGGTAGACTGAACTAGCTCCATGTTACTGCACTTCATGGATGTATTTGTGATGACACACCTTATCTCACCTGTTTATATCATCATTGATGTAAGTGTTCTACCTTTTATAATAAAACTCATAGTTGGTGGTTTTACACTATGTGGCAGCCTCTTTCTTTTATGAATGGGTCCATAATTTTTTCTCTTTTGTCATAATTGGGTTTGGTGACAAGGTTGAATGGAAGCTGACCTTACATGTTGTTTCCTGAGAGTGAACACGTTCCCAGTTCCATGCCTGTTTGACTCCGTACCACTGGCATTGGGTCCACTGAGTCCGGTAAGAGTATCCAATTTTTTCCAACGGTGGTGGATTCACAATCTATGGGGATTTCTTACTGGATGGTGGCCTATCCTTCAGAGGTTGAATATATCTTCAATTTCAACATTGATTTCTACCTAAACACTTGTGATTTCATTTCACCTGTTTGGACAGTTTTTTTGTTATTTCCCTCATGGGTAATTTATTCACAATACCATTTCACATATATAGACTTTTAAGTGACTTAAATTTATGAATTGTATTCATATTCATTTATTGCTGTTTGCGCCTAGCACTTTATTTTTATTTTGCACAATCAATGTGTTAAACTTACTGTTTGCATACTTGCACAATTTTCTAATATATACACACAATTAGGGATGGGCCCGGTGTTCGATTCGAACCCATGTTCGAATCGAACATTCGAAGCACGGAGTGGCCCAAGAAGAGACACCGACGCCATGGAAGAATATGCCGGACGAGAAGGACGAGAAGACCAGCGCAAGAAGAAGCGGATCGGAGGAAGAAGAAAATGGAAGAAGAAGATGGAAGAAGATGACGGAAGGAGAAGATGAAGAAACCGAAGGATGAAGAAAGAAGAAAGAAGATTTTAATAAAGGAATTGTCAAAGACCGTCTCCTGTCATTTTTACAATTTTTGACACTTTTTTGGTGAAATGGTAGGGGTACTTTTGTACCCCCTTACCATTTCACACAGGGGGGGCGGGATCTGGGGGTCCCCTTGTTAAAGGGGGCTTCCAGATTCCGATAAGCCCCCCGCCCGCAGACCCCCACAACCACCGGGCACGGTTGTGGGGACGAGGCCCTTGTCCTCATCAACATGGGGACAAGGTGCTTTGGGGGTCTTTAGACCCCCAAAGCATCCTCCCAATGTTGAGGGCATGTGGCCTGGTACGGTTCAGGCGGGAGGGGGGGCCGCTCTCGTCCACCCCTCTTTTCCTGCGGCCTGCCAGGTTGCGTGCTCGGATAAGGGTCTGGTATGGATTTTGAGGGGGACCCCACGCCATTTTTTTTGGCTAGGGTTCCCCTTAAAATCCATCCCAGACCTCAAGGGTCTGGGATGGATTTTGAGGGGGACCCTACGCCATTTTTTTTTTGGCTGGGGTTCCCCTTAATATCCATCCCAGACCTGAAGGGCATGGTTATTGAATTTGGGGGGACCCCCACGCTTTTATTTTTTTCATTTTTTTTATTTTTTATCAATGACTTTTTTGTTATGAATGACTTTCAATGAATGACTGTTCTCTGTATTACGGGAGCCGTCAATTCACATTAGCCGCAAGTGATTTTAAATAGCTTTCTTTTCTGTAAAAATGACACTTTTTGCAGGGACAGTTCTAAACACAGCAAACATGCGCCCCTTTACATGCATACTATAGACACCCCCCAGGTACGAAATTTAAAGGAATATTACACTTTTATTGTTTCAATTTAAGCATTATTAAAATCACTGCTCCTGAAAAAACGGCCGTTTAAAAAAAAAAAAAATTTGCATTGATACATGTCCCCTGGGGCAGGACCCAAGTCCCCAAACACTTTTTATGACATTAACATGCATATTAGCCTTTAAAATTAGCACTTTTGATTTCGAGCGTTCGCATCCATTATAACTAATAGGGTTCTAAAGCTCGCACGGACTTTAGGTCCGTTTGCGGGTTCTGGTGCGAGCCGAATGGGGGGGTGTTTGGCTCATCCCTACACACAATATGGATTAGCATTGCACTTCATTTTCCCACAACTTAAAGTATTAAAGCAAGTGGGTCAGAATGATAATCCACTAGCATTTTTAGAAGTTATGAAAGAAAAAGGACTTGACAGGTATATCAGAACCAAAAGGGAAGAATTTTTAGGGACTTTTAAGATACCATCAAACCAAATTTAAAAAATGTCCAATTTTATTGTATAAACATTACAAAATTATTTAAAATTATGCATTATACAGTAAGAACAATGTCCAGGTAATGTCTGATCATGCAAGTATTCCGTAGCTGGATCACCATCACAAATAAACCCCTGATGTATATTTCATTATATAGGTTAAACGCAAAGTATGATAATAATCACAAACATGACTTTGATTTGTTGATTTGCAACATAGTAAGTGCCTGGTAGCAATGGTGTTATTATGATTGCACTTATAAATAATAAAATATAATCTGTACTTATTCAATATTCATGTTTAGTATGTTTACAGAGTTCAGCAATGTACTTCTTTATTACATCTTTCTGATGAAGCTATGATGTGAAACACGTAGTAGAAGTGTTCGTGAATATTATCATACAACATACTTTGTGTTAAACCCATATAATAAAACATATATTGGGGGTATATTTGTGATGTAATCCCACTTAGGAATACTTGCATTATAATGAATCACCTGTACATTGCTCATATATGCATTTTTGTTTTGTTACCAGCATTTTTAGAGGGAGAGGTCAGTAATAGCAGCCTCCATGTTTCTCATATAAGGGGTTTCACTTTGCACTGAAAAGTCATGTGTCATGCATATTGACCATCATAAGCATGCATCCAGTTTCACAGTTTCATGTTCTATTTTTAAATAACTATACAATTTTCTTTTAAAATAACTACAAATGGTTGGTATAATTGTTAATATGCTGATTGTGTGCTCTGATGTTTTAAAAGATGTCTTAGAAATGAATGAAGTTAGACATTTTCTTTATTTCTGTACAAGAGAACAGAATACAGTATGCAATACATTTTTCATAATATGCAGTAAAGTTATTCTTTAACAGTGTAATCTGGATCTGTCAATTTAAGTAGTCATTTATATTGAATCACTATGCTCTACAAACTAGCTAGGAGATAAGATGACAGTGCCGTGACCTGCAGCACCTATTTATCTCTTCACTGGAATGGCAAAATAAAAAATGGTTGTTGGCTGAAAATGTGTAGTGGGACAACTGAATTCCTCCTTGATGTTGATGTTTAAAAACAGAGGCTCTGAGCCATTGGTATGTTTACCCCAGGGGGTTACTCTTTCTGCTATAGTAATGTAACTTCATCAAATGGTTTAGCAAAATCATGTATTCAGCAGTTTAAAGGCTAAATTCACCGTTGTTCAACTTTTTTTTCTAAATCCCAGCTCCCCTGTGTACCAATATAGAATTAATGTACTTCTTTTGCAAAAATAAAAAAGCTTTCCTTTTATTCTACACAAACTTACCTCACTCTCTTCATGGATGTTTAAAAACACTGCTCAATTACTTCTGCCTTACTTCCCGGACAGACTTTAGGTCATGACACAGGAAGGAGTTTACCAGCTGATCTCATTAGCACACATCCTGCATCATTTGACCGCAGCTGATCAACTCCTTCCTGAGTCATGACCTAAAGTCTGTCCAGGAAGTAGGGCAGAAGTAATCGAGCAGTGTTTTTAAACATCAATGAAGAGAGTGAGTTAAGAGTGTGCAGAATAAATGGAAAGCTATTTTATTTATGCAAAAGAAGTACATTAATGCTATATTGGTACATAGGGGAGTTGAAATTTTGAAAAAAAAGCCTTTAAGTAAAAATCTGTCAACATTCTTTAAGACATTTAGAACATGATGGATTGCTTGGAAAATATATATAAAGACATATTGGTTGGAAATATGTTATTAAAACTGGTAATAAATTTACCTAAGTCAATGGGTAACTAAGGTTACATTACTGACACAAAGGGATTCTTAAAGTGATCGTAAAGGTTCAATAATTTTTTTTCTTAATAATAAACATGTTATACTCACCTGCTCTGTACAATGGATTTTGTACAGAACAGCCCTGAGCCTCCTCTTTTGGGGTTCCCCATTGGCACTTCTGCCCCCTTCTTCCTTCCGAGTGCCCCCATAGCAAACCGCTTTCTTTGTAAGCACTCGTGTGGGCTTAATTCTGAGCCTGACTGTCTCTGCCTGCAACAGCGTGACTTGGCCCGACCCCTGCCCCTTCTGCACAGGATTTGATTGACAGCAGCAGATGCCAATGGATTCTACTGCTGCCTCCATGTCCTCTGAGGAAAGAGAGATAGAGCAGTGCCGCTGCTCTCACACACAGAGCTGGATCGAGATCGGACTCTGGTAAGTATTTGGGGGACTGGGGGAAGAGGTTAGCTGATCACAAAAGTAATTTTTTTGCCTTAATGCATTAAGGTAAACAAAATCCTTCTGCCTTTACAACCACTTTAATAAACACTAGATTTTAGGACAGAGTAAATTTTGGATACAGTCATGGAGGTTATAAGCCCTGACAGTTTGTTTGCCATCTGTGTCCTATAGGGGAGAATCCCTTCACTTCCTCTCCCATAACCAAAACAGGAAATTATATGAAATCCCTCTAAAGTGACGGAATCCCGGGGTGTCACCAGAACTAGTGTCCCCTATAGATTTTTCCTCTATTAATGTTCTGTTGTCAACCCAAAATTTGGGATTTTCTTTACTTTCACTTTCCATGATAACGGTAAACAGGACAAAATAATGTGATGTGAATCTCAATAACAGGACACAGACAGTAATAAAAACTGACAGGTGTTCCAATCCCTCTCCACCTTATCCAAAATTAAAAAAAAAAGTTTTAACTTTACATTTTACATTTCTGTGGGTTGATTCAGTGGTAGCAAAAAATTATGGACTTTGTATACAATGGCACAGAGTAGTCACAAGTGAATTAAATGGCTAATTCTTGGGTCAGTTTATTAAATTATTCCACCACTGTATGCAGGTAGCCTATCCCGTAAACAAGAGGAATGTTCTACACTGAACACATCTGCAAAGCTCTAAAAGGTAACAATATTTTGTACATACATGTATATTAAGTATCAATTGTAAAGTTTTGGAGGACCCTCAAAGTGAGATCAACCTCGAAAGATCCCCATACCATAGCTGTGATTTATATTGTCCTGCAGACATCCCCATCCTGTATTTTCCATAAGTATAAGTTGACTATAAACCATGCTCAGGGTGGCACCATTCCTTAGCATAAATGTAAGCATCAAAAGTTACAATTACAGAAGTGGGGAGGGGGTGAAACCTGCCTTTTCCCTGAGGATAGCTACATGCTAGTTTTTCCGGTATTGTCAGTTACTAGTTGGTGACTGGACCCACTAGAATGCACACAAAATATTAACATTGTTGGGTGGTCACTTTAGTCGTGTCTTTTAATTTACCATTCTATCCTTAAATAACCCACTCAGCTGCATAGTTTGAAAAACAAATTTCAAATCACTGTCTTCAGATTTTGTCAGTTATAAAACCAAATATTGTTTACAAGTCAAATCCACTTACATATGACATGCAAAATCACCATATGCAAAATCATTAGTACTGTTCAGATATTCACACATTGAATGTACAAATTGGAAAGTTGTTGCTGGCAACAAAAAGGAATAGCAGACACTTTTCGGGGAGGCTGAGCCCCAACCTTGGCTGTAGTGCCAATAAATGGATTGTTTAAGATGGTGTTACAAAGGTAATTCAGCAGCCCACATCTAGATTTGGCTACACATAGAATGATGTATCCCATTAAGTGTTGTCATATTGCACGGTACTGTAAAAAAACATGGGAACGTGCATACTCCTAGCAGCAGTTGTGAATCAGAAAAAAACTTGAATATGTTACAATTTCTGATTGAGAATCCACTATATTGGTCTCAGTCACAATGAATGCCTGCTTTCAAAACCTTTATTGCCCAATCCCTTGCTGAGAAGTTCCATTCTCAATGGATTTCCTCAGGTCTCTTGGAAGCATTTGAGCCATTCAGCTTTAAAACAGAGCACTCTTCCTTCTTTGCTCATTGATCCAGCTACCAGGACTGACATCCATCTGGAGCATTTTCATCACCCACTTGTCTTTGCGAGCCCCATCTATAAACTCATCCAGCGATAGCTGGCCTAAAGAAAAAGTAATTGAAAAAATAACATATACCACAATAGCAAAACAAGAACAATATTATACATGATGTGCAACAAATATAATAAGGCTTACCTGTAGGTAAAAAAAAAAATATCTCCTAAACCTGTATGGTTTAGGAGATATTCCCTTCGCAATGAGCCGCTGACTGCAGCGGTGCATGCGCACAGGGGATTCTCGGCTGAAAGCCCAGCAGCCGCCAGACCCTGCCGGTAGGAAATCTCCTGCACGCATGCGCGGGAGTGATGATATCGCGGCTCCGGCCACTCACATCGCCAGAGCCGCGATACCCGGAAGACACACCAAGGGAACATGTCAGCTCCCTCGGCGTGGATCGGGCGAGATGTCGGGGCCTCGTTCTAAGGTAAGTATTTCATAATGAGCTAGTATGTACCGCATTATGCCTTTTCCCATACAAAACGTCAGCGTATACAACCGCTTTAAGGCCCCTTTCACACGGGACGGATCTGTATTGATCCGCCCCGTGAAGATCCGCTGCTCAGCGGGGATCGCTCAGCTGATCCCCGCTGAGCCAGCGGATGACAGGGCGGTCCTTGCACACTGTGCGGGGACCGCCCTGTCAGATCTCCGCTCTCCCCTATGGGGGATCGGATGAACACGGACCGTCTGTCCGTGTTCATCCGATCCGCTCTGCAGACAGATGGAAAAATAGGGTTTTCCTCCGTCTGCAGAATCAGACAATAGCGGAGGCGGAAGATAGCGGGTGTCAGCGGATGCTCATCCGCTGACACCCGCTATCCCATAGGGGTGCATATATGTCAGTTTTTCATCCGAAAATGGATGGATGAAAAACGGACATACGACCCGCATGTGTGAAAGGGGCCTAAGGCAGATGTATCAATACTTGTGTAAAAAAGGGCTGTTGTCTATAACAGCCAATAAACAAATAGCAAATCACTAAAAACATCTGGTTGTGTAGGGAAACACCACTCCTCAAATCCTTAAAGTATTTTTTTTTCCTAAAAATTTATCAGGTTTTATTGCTGTCTTCTTGTAAGTTGCAGTTATTTCCTCTCACTAATTGCTCTATTGACCATAGTCACTGGATTAGAAAGCAATAAATAAAAAGCATTAAAACTGGCAACAGAAAGTGAGTGAAAATCCTACAGTGGTTACATCTATTTCAGGGACAACTTCTTCTTCTCTCTCCTTCTTTTGTGTCTGGGACAGGAAGGGAAGGCATATTTCTCCAATGGAGACAGAAACGTCAATAAATAGGGTTTGGCTGGCAGTCCATTTTAACCCTGCCTATCGACTCCCAAAATACATTTCCTGGCTTCTGAATTCTGAACTGATTTGTTAACTCCTGAGCACCATCCTATCTAAGATTACCAGATTTCTATTTAATAATGTAAAAAGCCAAGAATTAACCTACTATCTTATCCTTTTTTTTTTGTATGTAGACTGCTATATAAGTTACAATGTAGGAATAACATACCATCTCCATTCTCATCCACCAACTGGAATATCCGGTCTACCACTTGTTCTGGGGATAGCAGGGGAATTCGATCATCTTGACCTTGGCGGCAGACTTTCTTAAGGTTGTAGATGGACTTAAAAGAAAAATAAGCTTGATTAGAAATGTAATAGATTTTGTTAATATACTTTGTCAACTGAGCCCAGTGGGGTTCATTTACTTAAAGTGATTGTCTTTTTTTTTTTTTTCTATAAAAATAATAAACATGTTATACTTACGTGCTCTGTGCAGTGGTTTTGCACAAGGCAGCCAGATCCTCCTCTTCTTGGGTCCCTCTTTGGCTCTCCTGGCCCCTCCCTCCTGTCGAGTGCCCCTACAGCAAGCAGCTTGCTATGGGGGCACCCGAGTCGAGTCACAGCTCCCTGTGTCCATTCAGATATGGAGCCCCAGTTCGGCCCGCCCCCTCTCTCTCCTGATTGGCTAACTGACTTTGATTGACAGCAGCGGGAGCCAATGATGCCGCTGCTGTGTCTCAGCCAATCAGGAGGGAGAGTCCCAGACAGAGAGTCCCACACGGCTGAGGGACTAGTGGACCTCGCTGGACAGAGATGGGGCTGAGGTAAGTATTAGGGGGTGCTGGGGCAGATTCTTCACATAGAAGGCTTTTTATCTTAATGCATAGAATGATAAAAAACCTTCTGCCTTTACAATCACTTTAAGGTAAATAGTAGGGTTGTTCCGATGCCACTTTCTTAAGACAGAGTACAAGTACAAGATACTTTTTTTCACGTGCTCGCTGATACCGATTACCAATACTTTTTTTTTATTTTTTTTTTTTCAAAACACAATACAGATTAGTTGGCACTGATATGCAGCACTGATAGGATTAGGTGGCACTGATGGGCACTGACATGCAGCACTAATGAGCACTGACTGATGGCTGGCACTGACTGATGGACACTGACCGATGGACACTGAATGATGGCTGACACTGACAGATGGCTGGCAAAGACTGATGGACACTGACAAATGGCTGGCACAGATGGCTGGCACTGACAGATGGCTGGCACAGATGGCTGGCACTGACAGGTGGCTAGCACTGATAGATGGATGGCACTGATAGATGGCTGGCACTAATAGGTGGCACTTACAGGTGGCTGGCACTGATGGCACTGACAGGTGGCTGGCACTAATAGATGGCTGGCACTGACAGGTGGCTGGCACTGATAGCTGGCAATGCAGGGTGTACCAAGATGGGCGTCGGGATGTCCAACCACTGACGTCGACACGGAGCGTCACTTCTGTTGTTCTGCCCGCTGACTTCCGGTTGCTCCGGGTCGCTTAATCTCTCCCATGTATCGGATCAGGCATTGGGAGGATTTGTGCGAGTACAAGTACTCACAAAAATGCTCAGTATCGATCCCGATACTGATACTAGTATCGGTGTCGGGACAACCCTAGTAAATAGGATGTTCACTTTGCAAGGAAATATTCATTTTGCAAGGGAATTTACATTGCAAAGAATACCCAGTCAAGTGCAAGGAAAAAAAATAGCAAATAAAAAAATAATAATATATTATAGAATATACAATTGCAACTCAAGTCATATCGTAATTGAACATTATCAAAAATGACTTTTCCTTTTCAATCTGCAGCGAATGTGTACAGAATACCCCCCAGAAAAATAATTAGACAGGAAATCATGTCTAAAGGAATGCAAACCCTGGAATTTTCCTCATTAGAGCCCTGCAGGTGCAGCAACTGATTGATAATTATGAAACCACTTCCATTAGATGCGCTTTCTACATGGACACAAACACATAGATCACCCAGAGGGGAATATTTTTTGTAAACAAAAGTGGAGTTACTGTTTAACCACTTGCCGACCAGCCGCCGCAGTTATACTGCGGCAGGGCGGCTCTATTGTGTGAATCGCCGCACCGATACGGAGCTTCGTTTTATAGGTACAGCGATATCCCTGGGCCTCCCGCGATCACTCTACAGATAGCCAGAACAGAGATCTGCCAATGTAATCAAAGCAGATCCCTGTTCTGTCAGGGGTGTACAGTGTGATCGTTCCTAGTGATTAGGAACAGCAATCTCGCTGTACTCCCAGTCAGTCCTCTCCCCCCACAGTTAAAAAGCACTGCCCTAGGACACACTTAACCCCTTGATCGTCCCCTACTGTTAACCCCTTCCCTGCCAGTGTCATTTAAACAGTAATCAGTGCATTTTTATAGCACTGATCGCTGTATAAATGTCACTGGTCCCAAAAAAGTGTCAAAAGTGTCCGATCTGTCCGTCGCAATGTCGCAGTCCCACTAATAATCGCTGATCACTGCTATTACTAGTAAAATAAAAATAATAATAATGCCGAACATCTATCTCCTATTTTGTAGACGCTATAACTTTTGTGCAAACCAATCAATATACACTTATTGCGATTTTTTTACCAAAAATATGTAGAAGAATACATATTGGCCTAAACTTATAAAGAAATTCGTTTTTTTTTTTCATTTTTTGGGGTATTTATTATAGCAAAAAGTAAAAAATATTGTTTTTCTTTTTTCAAAATTGTCTGTCTTTTTTTGTTTATAGCGCAAAAAATAAAAACTGCAGAGGTGATCAAATACCACCAAAAGAAAGCTCTATTTGTGGGGAAAAAAGGACATCAATTTTGTTTGGGTCCAACATGGCACGACCGTGCAATTGTCAGCTAAAGCGACGCAGTGCCGTATTGCAAAAAATTGCCTGGTCATTAAGGGGGTGAATCCTTCTGGGGCTGAAGTGGTTAAGCTAATGCAAAATTGCCTTGCAATGTGAACAGCCTAATTGCATTATTAAACTAGCCACACTAAACCATTTAACATTAGTAATTCTGAGGCAAGTATTTTATTCACGTTGCTGTATAGGCACAGTAATTGACAGAGATGTGTAGTATGTTGTGCTGTTTGACTCTCACTATACATAAGATTTATCGACACCCAAATGCAGTATTAAGCAGCCCCTTCAAGCCCCTTCAAGAAAATAGTAGTCATTCATTTTAATTTATTTGGTGTAAATTGAAAACATTTCTTTCAAGAAAATGATAACAAAATGTGTCTGTTTGCATTTTTGCAAAAACAGTTTACAGGGGTAGCTAACATTTTGCCTTCACATGTGGAAATTTTTTATTTCAGTTCTCAATATTACCTCATTCCAGCAGTGGAATGGTGACCTCCCACCCCATAGAGTTGGGCTGAGCGCTGCTTAGCCATTCACAGGAAATTTTGTATTTTAATAATGACTTAATAATGACTACAAGACTTCCTCTAATTGGAGAGTGAAAGTGGAGATCGTGAAGTCATCCCCCTTCTTTTTCACCTCAGCCAATCAGAGGAAATTTTGTATTCATCCAACAGCCCCTGCTGATGAAGGAGGCCTGGTTTGGCCTCTGAAATGCATTCTGATTGGTCACAGCACCCTGGATTGTTGACATCTTCCTGACAGCTCCCTGACAGCTCCCTGACAGAGTCTCCCGTGACGGCTTGCTTGCTTGGAATCCTGCCCCGGCTTCACTGTGCTCCTGTCAGTGGCTATGGTGTGGACCGGATTCAGAACTGATGACTTTTACATTAAGCTTCTTTCAAGTCTTAACAGCAGCACTGTCTGTGAGTGCATAAGCTTTGCTTTTTACCTTTTTTTAATAATAAAACTTGCTACACTATTGTCGTCTTGGCACCTCTCTCCCCATTCCTTTTCTCTCTTGCAGTGTTTGGGTTCCCAGCCCACTCGGGAGGCAGCTTCTCCCCAGCCAGCTGTGTTAGCAATAGACTCATTAATTAGTATTGATTCCTCTGGGATTGTATACATTTTATAAAGACATACACACACACATACTGTATATACAGTTGTGCTCATAGGTTTACATACCCTGGCAGAATTTGATTTCTTGGCCATTTTTCAGAGAATATGATTGATAACACAAAAACTTTTCTTTCACTCGTGTTAGTGTTTGGCTGAAGCCATTTATTATCAATCAACTGTGTTTACTCTTTTTAAATCATAATGACAACATAAACTACCCAAATGACCCTGACCCAAAGTTTACATAACCCAGTTCTTAATACCGTGTATTGTCCCCTTTAACATCAATGACAGCTTGAAGTCTTTTGTGGTATTTGTGGATGAGGCTCTTTATCTTCTCAGGAGGTAAAGCTGCTCGTTCCTCTTGGCAAAAAACCTCCAGTTCCTGTAAATTCTTGGGCTGTCTTGCATGTACTGCACATTTGAGATCTCTCCAGAGTGGCTCAATTATATTGAGGTCAGGAGATGGCCACTCCAGAACCTTCACTTTATTCTGCTGTAGCCAAAAACGGTCGACTTGGCCTTGAGTTTTGGTTTATTGTCATTTTGGAATGCCCAAGTACGTCCCGTGCGCAGCTTCCTGGCTGATGAATGCAAATGTCCCTCCAATATTTTTTGATAACATACTGCATTCATCTTGCCACCAATGTTGACCAAATTTCCTGTGCCTTTGTAGCTCACACATCCCCAAAACATCAGCGATCCACCTCTGTGTTTCACAGTAGGAATAGTGTACCTTTCATCATAGGCCTTGTTGACTCCTCTCCAAATGTAGTGTTTATGATTGTGGCCAAAAAGCTAAATTTTGGTCTCATCACTCCAAATAACTTTGTGTCAGAAGGTTTGAGGCTTGTCTCTGTACTGTTTGGCGTATTGTAAGTAGGATACTTTGTGGTGTTTGCATAGTAATGGCTTTCGTCTGGCGACTCGATCATGCAGTCCATTTTTCTTCAAGTGCCTCCTTATTGTGCATCTTGAAACAGCCACACCACGTTTTCAGAGATTCCTGTATTTCACCTGAAGTTATTTGTTGGTTTTTCTTTGCATCCCAAACAATTTTCCTGGCAGTTGTGGCTGAAATGTTAGTTGGTCTACCTGACCGTGGTTTGGTTTCAACAGAACCCCTCATTTTCCACTTCTTGATTAGAGTTTGAACAGTGCTGATTGACATTGTCAATTCCTTGGATATCTTTTTTTATATCCCTTTCCTTTTTTATACAGTTCAACTACCTTTTCCCGCAGATCCTTTGACAATTCTTTTGCTTTCCCCATGACTCAGAATCCAGAAACGTCAGTGCAGTACTGGATGAAAGATGCAAGGGTCTGTCAGGAATCCATAAACTCATTGACCTTTTATACACACACACCAATTACAAGCAAACAGATCACAGGTGAGGTTGGTTAAATTTAATAGCCATTCAAACCCCTTTGTGTTAACTTGTGTGCATGTTATCAGGCCAAAATCACCAGGGTATGTAAACTTTTGATCAGGGTCATTTGGGTACTTTCTGTTGTGATTATGATTTAAAATAAGTAAACACAGTTGATTGTTAATAAATGGTTAATAAATGGTAAGCGTTTTGTATTCCAAGAACTTGTTCAGGTTTCTCAGGTTTACTATCAGCCGATACTTTCCTGGCAGCTTGCAAACAATGAATACATGGGAGTAGAATCCTTGGTATTGTTGTTCTTTTGGTACTGGTACCACCACCTGCTGTTCTACCAATTCCTGAATACCATCCAGAAGGGCTGATCTTTTCAGGGCATCCCTGGGGGATGTGTAATGCCGCGTACACATGATCGGAATTCCGGCCAGCAAACGACCGATTCCGGCCAGCAAAAATTTGAGAGCATGTTCTCAACTTTTCTGATAGAAAAGGTTTCTATCGGAAATTCCGATCGTCTGTAGCAATTCCTACCCATGCTCGGAAACAGGCTCCTCCTGAGAAACCTTATGACCGCTGCTTTGTCCAAGAGAGTCTCCGTACTGCCGTGCTCCAGAATTACCACTCTCCCAATGCTGCTGGCCACCCTGGGAAGAATCAACTCTTTTGAACCATTTCCCAACAATTCTGGTGGCCTAGTCTATGTGCTAATTTAACTGCCCTCATAGCTGCCTGTTCCGTGTGTGCTCAGAGTAAGACTCCACGACACCTTCCAGTGGGCCTCCTACAACCCATACCCAATGGAGAGAGGCCCTGGACCTATGTGGATTTCATTGTGGAGTTACCCAACTCCCAGGGCAACACAGTTATTCTTATGGTGGTTGGCCGGTTCTCAAAAATGTTTTATTGTATTCCACGTAAGAAGTTGCCCACTTCTAAGGAACTGGCTTCCATTTTTGCTTGGGAGATCTTTTGCTTACATGGGCTACCCAAGGTGATTGTCTCAGACAGGGGTAGTCAGTTTGCTTTCTCCTTTGTGTATCACCCGCAGTCTAATGGGGCCGCAGAACGAGTCAATCAGTCCTTGGAGAAATTCCTACATTGTTATATTTCTGGCCATCATAACAATGGGTCAAACCTCTTACTGTGGGTGGAATTTGCTCACAATAGTGCCTTGAATTCTGCTTCCAGATTGTCCCCGTTTATGGCAAACTATGGTTTCCAACCTTCCATGTTGCCTAACTCATTTGTTTCCCAGAGTATTCCTGCATTACAGGAGCATCTCTGTGGTCTTTGTTCCACTTGGGCACAAGTCCAGGAGGCTTTGCAACATGCTAATGATAGATACAGACTCCATGCTGACCGCAGACACCTGCCTGTGCCTTCCTACCAGGTTGGGGACAGGGTCTGGCTGTCATCTGGCAACCTTTGACTTCATGTTCCCTCACTGAAGTTCGCACTTCGGTTTATTGGGCTTTTCCGTATTCTTTGCAGGATTAACCCAGTGGCTTACACATTAGACCTTCCTTCTAATATGGGTATCTCAAATATATTTCATGTCTCCTTATTACAACCTTTGGTCTGCAAATGCTTTACCACCTCAATGCCTCATCCTCAAGCTGTACAGGTTGAGAACCATGAGGAGTATTAAGTACAGTCCATTGTTGACTGTACCTGGTGCATTGGAAAGGGTACGGTCCGGAGGAACTCTCTTGGGTCTCATCCTCGGACGTACATGCCCCTGTCCTCCTTCATGATTTCCATAGACATTTCCCCCTCAAGCCTGGTGGTCGTCCGAGGGGTCATTGAGGAGGGGGTACTGTCAGGGCTGGGCTCAGCCCTTCCTTCTTTGAGCTGGCCGCTCAGCTGTCGGCTAATTGCCAGCTCATATGTTTTGACTACAATTACTCTGTTTACCTCTTTTTATTATTATTAAACAAGTGAGATTTAACTGTACTTCTGTCTCAGTCTGATTCATGGTTTCTGACAATCTGTGGGGCATCCTCAAGCAGAAGGTGGAGGAGCACAAGGTCTCTAACATCCACCAGCTTCATCATGTTGTCATGGAAGTATGGAAAAGGACTCCAGTGGCAAGCTGGGAAGCTCTTGTGAACTTCATGCCCAAGAGGGTTAGGGCAGTGCTGTAAAATAATGGTGGGCACACAAAATATTGACACTTTGGGCCCAATTTGGACATTTTCACTTAGGAGTGTAGCGGTTTAAACAGTGGCGGTGCGTCCATTAAGGGCACACGGGTGCCGCCCCCCTCTCTCCAGCCACCCCTATATGAATAATGGTAAGATTCATATTCATATATTCGTATATTCAGGCGTCCGTCCCCTTTTCAGATGCCGGGCACCTGAAATCCAGCGGTGGGGGTGTATTTTTGAAGCACCTGATTAGAACCATAGGCTCTAATAGGCTTCATAAAAGGTGAACTCGTAACGCAAAGCATTGCAATCGCAGTTCACCCAGGTGTGTTAGAAAAACGAATGACTATTCGCTTTTCTAACACTGAACCGCCTCTCTACCAATCAGGAAGCACGGGTGTGTTACCCGTCACCTGATTGTCTGAAACAACAGGTGCTCTGATTGGACGCCTATCAGGAGGAGAGGAGGGGAGAAGACGCATGGAGGACAGAACTCGCCATCGTCACCCGCTGCCCCACCAAGATAGAGTAAGTGCCGGGCAGATGGTGAGTGGGCGGGGGGACACTGGCAACTTTTGATGGGCACAGTGGCGGCATTTGATGGGCCCAGTGGAAGAATTTGATGGGCACAGTGACAGCATTTGATGGGGCACAGTGGAAGCAAGCATTTGATGGGCACAGTGGCAGCATTTGATGGGGCACAGTGGCAGCAATTAATGGGCCCAGCGGCTGTGTTTGATGTGCACAGTGGCCTCAATTGATGGGCACAGTCGCTGCGTTTGATGGCACAGTGGCTGCGTTTGATAGCACAGTGGTTGCATTTGATGGGCACAGTGGCTGCGTTTAATGGGCACAATGGCTGCCATTGATGGGCACAGTGGCTGCGTTTGATGGGCACAGTGGCTGCAATTGATGGGCACAGTGTCTGCATTTGATGGGCACAGTGGCTGCATTTGATGGGCACAGTGGCTGAAATTGATGGGCACAGTGGCTGCGTTTGATGGCATAGTGGCTGCAATTGATGGGCACAGTGGCTGCAATTGATGGGCACAATGGCTGCAATTGATGGGCACAGTGGCTGCGTTTGATGGGCACAGTGGCTGCGTTTGATGGCACAGTGGCTGCGTTTGATAGCACAGTGGCTGCAATTGATGGACACAGTGTGGCTGCAATTGATGGGCACAGTGAGTCTGCAATTGATGGGTTTTTTTTCAGATTTTTTCGGTTTGTTTGCGCCACCCCCAAAAATTTTGAGCACCAGCTGCTACTGGGTTTAGGCATTACATAGTTACGTAGTTAGGTTGAAAAAAGACACAAGTCCATCTAGTTCAACCATAAAAATAAATAAAAAATAATATCAAACAGTCCCATATACCCAATCCTATACCCACAGTTGATCCAGAAGAAGGCGAAAACCCCAGCAAAGCATGATCCAATTTGCTACAGAAGGGGAAAAAAATACTTTCTGACCCCCAAGAGGCAATCAGATTTTCCCTGAATCAACTTTACCTATAAATGTTAGTATCCAGTTATATTGTGTACATTTAGGAAATAATCCAGGCCTTTCCTAAAAGAATCTACTGAGCTGGCCAGAACCACCTCTGGAGGGAGTCTATTCCACATTTTCACAGCTCTTACTGTGAAGAAACCTTTCTGTATTTGGAGATTAAATCTCTTTTCCTCTAGGCGTAAAGAGTGCCTCCTTGTCCTCTGTGTTGACTCTGGGTTCACTATATGGACCCCTTATATACATGTTGATCATATCCCCCCTTAATCTCCCCTTCTCAAGAGAGAATAAATTCAGTTCCTCTAATCTTTCCTCATAGCTGAGCTCCTCCATGCCTCTTATCAGTTTGGTTGCCCTTCTCTGCACTTTCTCCAGTTCCCCGATATCCTTTTTGAGAACTGATACCCAAAACTGAATTGCATATTTCAGATGAGGTCTTACTAATGATTTGTATAGGGGCAAAATTATATCTCTATCTCTCAAGTCCATACCTCTCTTAATGCAAGAAAGGACTTTGCTCGCTTTGGATCCCAGATCCTTCTCCACTATGGATCCCCCCAGTTGTACACTCCCTGGTATGTATGATGCATGCATATTCTTAGCCCCCAAGTGCATAACTTTACATTTATCAACATTAAACCTCATCTGCCACATATTCGCCCAATTAGACAGTGCATTGAGGTTGGCTTGTAAATTGGAGACATCCTGTAAGGACATTATTCCACTAGCTTGGTGTCATCTGCAAAGATTGAAATGGTACTTTTGATCCCAGACCCAATATCATTTATAAAGATATTAAAAAGTAAGGGTCCCAGCGCTGAACCTTGGGGTACACCACTGATAACCTTAGATCATTCAGAGTAAGAATCATTTACCACTACTCTCTGAATTCTGTCTTTTAGCCAGTTTTCTATCCATTTACAAACCTATATTTCCAAGCCTGTCTACTTTACCTTACATATTAGCCGTGTGTGGGGAACTGTGTCAAACGCTTTTGCAAAATCCAAGTACTGTATACCATGTCCACAGCAATGCCTCTGTCCAAGGTTTTACTTACCTCTTCATAAAAAGAAATCAGATTTGTTTGACAACTTCTGTCTTTCGTGAACCCATGCTGTCTGTTGCTTAAAATATGTTTTTCCAGCAAGAACTCATCTGAACATTAATGGCTGTGTACAACAAAACTGGTCCAAAAATATCTGTACACCCACTCTTCAAGTACCACCACTGTGCAAAAAGTAACCTAAATGTGCAACAGCTGCTACTTTAAATGAAATAAATTTAAATAAGCATTTACAGTGTAAACTAAAGTAAATAGTAGCGCTAAACAGTATAAATAAATAAACCCAGTGACAGGTGATAACCCAGTGACAATACTATTACATAAACAACTAATAGTACATGAGACTGGATTGTCTCAAACAAGAAAAGCTGAATATATCCCGATGTGGGATCTTCAAAAATGTCACTACACTGTGTGTTGCCACTCCCCTTTGGTTAAAAACTCACAAAATGGCGATGCCTTGCACTCTCATGCTCAGCAAAACAGCATCAACCCTTACAGGGTTAGATAACCACTGATATCCAGACGTGACACCCGATATCATGGGCTCTCCATATATAATGAAACAAAGTGCTCCAATAGTGCAGTATCGTTATAAAACTTTTTTTCTATTAAAACAGCTTCAACTTCACTCACATAAGCTCAAATCAATGAAGCCTAGAGGCATCCACTTGCAGCAGCAAGTACTGGTGTAATGTGGTTTCAGCGGACACAGCATAAGTGAATTGAATCTCACCAGCGAAAGATTGTGAACCTCTGAGCATTACTTCCGGTATAGCGTGAAAAACTGTTTGCCGTACAGCCACATCCCGACATTTCGTCATAAGGACTGATGGGATTGGCTGTATGGCAGGGCAACCCTCCCTTTATAGTGGCTCGTTAATTAATCGAGAGGCACTTGCAGCACATGTGCTAACAGTGTGTCCCCGCAACCACAATACAGCCAGCACTTCCTCTGTCTATACTCATATTGCAAGATATAACAACAATCATAGTCAGTGCATTCATATAAAATCTGCACAGTTTAAAGCATAAGCGATTCCGCCACTGCTAATCACTGAATAAATGCAAATGCATATACTGCTAAACAATAAATGTAAATATGTGTATCATAAATGTAAAAAATATATATATATATAAAACATGTTTTCATATAAATAAAAACCCTTTAAACCTTTACATTAATAATTAATTGTACAGAGAAAAAAAGACCCATTTAACATAGTATATTTAACACATCATCTCATATTAGAAATTATTAATAAAACAACTGAGATTCAGCTCGATATTTAACCCTCTAGGAGTAAGACTGTTTAACATAAATATCCACTTAGTTTCTCTTTGTGATAGATCTCGCACTCTATCTTTTTTTCTCTGTATAATTAATTAATTAATAAGAAGTAGGTTGTTATGTAGTAATGTAAAGGTTTAAGGGTTTTTATTTATATAAAAACATGTCTTATATATATTTATTTATTTTTGTATATATTTAAATTTATTGTTTAGAAGTATATGCATTGATTCAGTGATTAGCAGTGGCGGAATCGCTTATGCTTTATACTGTACAGATTTTATATGAATGTGCTGACTATGATTGTTGTTATATCTTGCAATATGAGTATAGACAGAGGAAGTGCTGGCTGTATTGTGGTTGCGGGGACACACTGTTAGCACATGTGCTGCAGGTGCCTCTCATTTAATTAATGAGGCACTATAAAGGGAGGGTTGCCCCTGCCATACAGCCAATCCCATGAGTAAGTACTTATGACGAAATGTCAGGATGTGACTGTAAGGCAAACTGTTTTTCACGATTCATGCTATACCGGAATTGATGCTCAGAGGATCACGACCTTTCGCTGGTGAGATTCAATTCACTTATGCTGTGTCCGCTGAGACCACATTACACCAGTACTTGCTGCTGCAAGTGGATGCCTCTAGGCTTCATTGATTTGAGCTTACGTTAGTGCAATGTTTGAAGCTGTTTTAATAGAATAAACATTTTACAACGATACTGCTCTATGAGCACTTTGTTTCATTATATATGGAGAGTCCATGATATCGAGTGTCACGTCTGGATATCTAACCCTGTAAGGGTTGATGCTGTTTTTCCGAGCATGAGAGTTCAAGGCATCGCCATTTAGTGAGTTTTTAACCAAAGGGGAGTGGAAACACTGAGTGCACGCAGTGTGGTGAAATTTTTGGAGATCCCACATCAGGATATATTCAGCTGTTCTTGTCTGAGACAATCCAGTCTCATTTATGGACTATTTTTGCACAAACTTTATTATTAGTTGGTTATGTGTTAGTAATGATCACTATCACCTGTCACTGAGTTTATTTATTTATACTGTTTAGCGCTACTATTTACTTTACACTGTAAATGCTTATTTATATTAATGGCTCTGTGTTGAGTTGTTTTGAGGGGACAGCAAATTTACACTGTTATACAAGCTGTACACTACTTTACAATGTTGCAAAGTGTAATTTATTCAGTGTGTCACATGAAAAGATATAATAAAATATTTACAAAAATGTGAGGGGTGTACTCACTTTTGTGCAATACTGTATATCTATATAGATATATTGTAATTATACATGATTTATATTGTGCCAACAGTTTCTTTACAATGTGGGGGGGGGGGGGGGATGGGGACAGCACAATTACAATACAGTTCAAAACAGAAGGGACGGGAGGGCCCTGCTTGTGGAGCTTACATTCTAAAGTATATACAGTATCTCACAAAAGTGAGTACAGCCCTCACATTTTTCTAAATATTTTCACACTGAAGAAATTACACTTTGCTGCAATGTAAAGTAGTGAGTGTACAGCTTGTATAACAGTGTAAATTTGCTGTCCCCCCAAAAATAACTCAACACACAGCCATTAATGTCTAAACCACTGGCAACAAAAGTGAGTACAAATTGGGCCCAAAGTGTCAATATTTTGTGTAGCCACCATTTCCAGCACTGCCTTAACCTTCTTGGGCATGGAGTTCACCAGAGCTTCACATGTTGCCACTGGAGTCCTCTTCCACTCCTCCATGACGACATCACAGAGCTGGTGGATGTTAGAGGCCTTGCGCCCCTCCACCTTCTGTTTGATGATGCCCCACAGATGCTCAATAGGGTTTAGGTCTGAAGACATGCTTGGCCAGTCCATTACCTTCACCCTCAGCTTCTTTAACAAGCCAGTGGTCATCTTGGAGGTTTGATTGGGGTCATTATCATGTTGGAAAACTGCCCTGCGGCCCAGTCTCCTAAGGGAGGGGATCATGCTCTGCTTCAGTATGTCACAGTACATGTTGGCATTCATGGTTCCCTCAATGAACTGTAGCTCCCCAGTGGCGGCAGCACTCATGCAGCCCCAGATCATGACACTCCCACCACCATGCTTGACTGTAGGCAAGACACACTTGTCTTTGTACTCCTCGCCTGGTTGATGCCACACACTCTTGAAACCATCTGAACCAAATACGTTTATCTTGGTCTCATAAGACCACAGGACATGGTTCTAGTAATCCATGTCCTTAGTCTGCTTGTCTTCAGCAAACTCTTTGCAGGCTTTCTTTTGCATCATCTTTAGAAGAGGCTTCCTTCTGGGATGACAGCCATGCAGACCAATTTGATGCAGTGTGCGGCATATGGTCTGAGCACTGACAGGCTGACCCCCCCACCCCTTCAACCTCTGCAGCAATGCTGGCAGCACTCATATGTCTATTTCCCGAAGACAACCTCTGGATATGATGCTGACCACGTGCACTCAACTTCTTTGGCCGACCATGGCGAGACCTGTTCTAACTGGAACTTGTCCTGGTTAACCGCTGTATAGTATTGGACACCGTGCTGCAGCTTAGTTTCAGGGTCTTGGCAATCTTCTTATAGCCTAGGCCATCTTATGTGGAGCAACATTTCTTTTTTTAGATCCTCAGAGAGTTCTTTGCCATGAGTTGCCATGTTGAACTTCCAGTGACCAGTATGAGAGAGTGAGAGTGATAACAACAAATTTAACACACCTGCTTCCCATTCGCACCTGAGACCTTCTAACACTAATGAGTCACATGACCCTGGGAGGGAAAATAGCTAATTGCCAAAATAGCCAATTTGGACATTTTCACTTAGGGGTGTACTTACTTTTGTTGCCAGCGGTTTAGACATTAAAAGCTGTGTGTTGTGGTATTTTGAGGGGGAAGAAAATTTACACTGTTATACAAGCTGTACACTCACTACTTTACATTGTAGCAAAGTGTAATTTCTTCAGTGTTCAAATCGATATTCCTATCGCACACATTCCTGGTATCAATGGCTCATGAGGTAGCGGGTGCTGCAGCGATTGCCAGTTGGGTCCTGGAAGTATCAAACAAGTGTACATATTCGCCAGCACACCATGGATCGACAATTTTTCGTCCAAAAGGTTTAATGAAGAGAATCACATAGCAAAGGAAAAGTGCAACGTTTGAGACGCGCGCAGGGCCCCTATCACATGCCTGACGAAGGGGCCCTGCGCGGCTCCGAAACGTTGCACTTTTCCTTTGTGCTGTGATTCTCTTCATTAAACTTTTTGGACGAAAAATTGTCGATCCATGATGTGCTGGCAAATATGTGCGCTTATTTCTTCAGTGTTGTCACTTTAAAATGGATATAACAAAATATTTACAAAAATGTGAGGGGTGTACTCACTTTTGTGAGATACTGTATATGCATTTTATACATAACTCTGATTAATTTATGAAGGTTTCTTCAGTTGTATGTAGATGTATTTTTTGGTTCACATGCTGATGATTTAAAGTCAATGCTAATCCCCCATACACCATTCAATTAAGATTGAGTGAGATCTTTCCCCTGGATCTAGCAAGCACAGAGAAGAGTGCTGATGTCTTATCTTAACCTGCAGTCCTTCTTCTGATCGTTTCCCTCACTAATTTCAGTTGTGAGTACCAATTTCAGTTAAAACCACTCTGCATGCAGTCATGTTGCTGCTGCCTCTCTGATTGCTGTCAGTGCAGGGCCAGCATCCATATAACGAGAAGACGGCATGGACACATCAGGAGGTACAGACTGATGAAGACTGAGGATGAGGTAGGAGTCAGTAATGATTTTAAATGTGGCTGAATTTCCTATTTAATTTAAATGTTTCATCTTGTACTGAAATCCAAATTTCTTCTATCATCAAATATAGAAAAACTTTGGGTAATTATTTTATTTTATGCTACAACATTTTTAGCTTTAAATGACAGATAAACACACAATATATAACACATACAGTATACACACACACATATGTAAATACAGTTATACAGCATAAGTGTACAGCTTACCTCAACTATCTCTAGAAGCTCTGTTTTGTCTATGCAGCCATTTCCATCTCTGTCGTAAACCTTGAAAGTCCACTTCAATTTATGTTCAAGTTTTCCTCGTAAAACTAGATTTAGAGCTGCCACATATTCCAGAAAATCTATAGTATTGTCCTGTAAATGACAAGCAAGGTACAGCATTTGCTTACTTTGGATGAATTACTAGGTAACAAAATCTAGGAACAATTTTATCATGTGTTTGGTTTATGCATTAAGTAGTAGGGAACATACTGTATTCCAAATTGGAGATTATAATGACAGTAGTGTTTCAGAAATAAATAATTGCAGCTGGAAAACCTTACTTCTCCTGGCCAGTCAATTGAGTCGTGGCACTTAACTACAGTATTTGTTCATAGTTGTGAACTTTAGCAGTTGGTAATGATTATGTAGCTAGGGCGTGCTAATGAGACCACTTTTTTGCAAGAACATTAATCTTTTGTACAGTACAAATCAGGCAACAATTCGGCCTCTTGCACATGATATTCCTGTTTGAGCATCTATTTTTTCAGACGTAATTTCAGGCGTTTTTTTAGTATTTCCCCGTATTTGCACGTATTTTCACGCATTTTTGCGTATATGCTTTCATGCAATTTCGTGCGCGGTCACGCAAATTCATGCAATTTCGCGCAAATTTATTCTCGTGTTCTGGTCCTGTACAATATGCAAATGGCCATTTGTGCGCACTTGCACATATTTGGCATGAGGTGTAAATTACTGACCAATGCACTGAGATTGTTTTTAAGCTGCAGTGTGCGAGAGGCCCTACAGACATTCAATATTGCTCAAGTTGTAATTCTCTGCTTACTCACTGCTTGTTAATACAGAGGTGTGTAGGGGTCTGCCATTTCTATTGGAAGTATGGGCACTAATAGACATCAAGTGATGATTTCCTGGTCCAGCTGTTTCAAATCTAACAGTTAAACATAAGTAAATGTGCCTGGATTAGGTTTGCAGGCTGTTCGTAGAACCTACTTTAAAGCCAAAAATTGCAAATCTAAATCCAAACCCTATTAAAATCTATGGGGCAAATTTGAAAATAAATTCTGTCCATGTTCAATGCTAATAAGCAAAGGATTGTCAAACAAAGGGCATACAAAACTATAGGAAATTGTACTATTAAAAAAGTAACGCTCGAGCCCTCAATTTTGTAAAAATTGACCAGTGACATGCAAATTTTGGTAGTATAGTTTTGAGCTTCTTTTTTTAATTTCCAATTACCTAGCATCTTGATTGTGAGTACTTGAATAGGTTGCATATTCAAACACCTCTGCATTGTGGGCCTTACTGTATCTGCTGCTGACAACACTTTTGTGGTCTGCAGGCTCTGCCTGCTGTGTATCATGGCTATACCAGCCATTTGGTTAGCACATGCATAAGGAATCACATAACTATGCACCAAAAAACTTAGTGGAAGCAACTTCCTAATCATGCCAGTAGGGAGTAAAAGACCCACACTCCTCTTACTTGTTGCTCACTTTTAATCTCACCCCTCTCGCTACAAGATTCTACATCTGCTTCAACATCTTCAGCTTCAAGCAATAGGAAGGATGAAGTCTGATAAGAGGTTTCAGAGGCTAACCTTATGGTTTATCAAGGAGGGAAGAGAGTTAGAATGGGGCCACACTGAATATTGCCAAACTTAGGCTTGAACATAGCCCATTCCGCACTTCACCATCTCCAGCAGAATCCTTGACCTAACAGGTATCTATTCTACAGCTGCAGAAAAAAAATTGTCCTCTAATCACCCCCACGACTATTGGCTCAGTGCCAGCTTGGCGAACCCACTGGCTTTAAAGCTGCTCCTATTCAAGCTGGTGGAGTTATCAACTTTTCATTGTTCATTTTCGATTCATTTTTTATTGTTCATTTTGCATTCATGAATTTTATCTGACTTGGCCCAAACAAACTGCTGACTAGGCCTGTGTTTTGAATTCACACCAAAATAATACCATTCCCTGATAAAAGGGGCACTTAGACCCCTGAACCCCATTTCGCTACTTTTTGATTTGTACCCCTGACCTTTAACAAAATAAAGTTGTATCTGGACCTCTTAGCAGTGATGTGGGCTAAAATTTTAATGCTTTTTACATCACACTACAAGCCACACTACTGTCTGCCCAGGAACCAGAACATTTTCATCAACAATAATTACCTTAGGATAACATTATCTGTAAAATAAACCTATGGGTCCAGTGCTATCCTCAACTGAAAAACGAATGGGAACAGACTTGCCGCACTTTCACAAAGTGGCATTGGTTTCGCACTTGTTGCTAATACATGCACACTACTGCACAACACCCCTTTTAGATTTTTCTAATTAAATATATATTATCTATGCTGGTGACTGTGAATGAACACTATGTAAGCAGCTTTTACTAGGCCGCAGTATCACAGGGAGACAACATGCAATTAGTAATTTAAAAAATCAAAATTAAAGTGTATTGTTTCCCTGCAATAAGCAAGCTAAATATTAATTAATATTTAGAAAGTTAATAGTTAATACACAGTATTTAAGCGCTTTGACAAGGTCACATGTAGCCAGGAGCTGGCTATTATGCCTGCAATTCAGAGACATTTTCTGTGTTATTAATGTGGGGTTGGCTCCCTCTAGTGTTTGCTGGACTCTATGTGTCAATTTCCTTTTTCCTGTGATAGGATTTAGAGCAAAGCATCATGGGATGTGTAGTTCAGAATGCTGAAGTGACTATGCCAGCAGGACTGATCTGAACTACAAATAACAGAATGCTGAGTGGACAGAACGAATTGCTGGGAAAGGATAAAAAAAGGGCTGACACGGCCTAGATCAGCCTCTTGGGATGCAGTTTGACTCTGTCAGCAGGATGTCTGTGTGACAGCGAGTTGCTGTTGATTTGCGGCCTACACAGCAGGGAGCCAGACAGCTATACCCAGAGGGACCTCTGCAAGCAGCATCGCTTCTTCCCTGCAGCCGACTGGAGGGTGTTCCAGGTCATCCAGAGATGCCTGCACTTCAGATCCCAGTGAGCTGCAGCATGGCTCGGCGAGCGCCGTTTCCCAGAGCCAGGATACAGAGAGAGTTCCTGTTAGAGTCTTCTCCATCATGACTGAATAACTTGTATAGAGCTACATATGCAAACTAAATTGCCTCATAAAATATACGCTGCGCTGGAATGGCTATGCACTAGATAATCTGTATCTTAATCTATAGTTATAGATCCACAAGAATATAACAATATGCATAAAATAGTAAACATACAACTGGTGTAAAGTGCAAGTGCAAAATATAGCAAAAAAAAATAATGTGCACAAAATCTGTAAACGCACAACTAAAACGCATAGATAAATATAAAGAGCACAAGTGCCAAAAAAAACTCTGTGAGGTTATATGGACCCTTTAGAGTTACAAGGTGCCATGCACAATAACACACCAAAAAATAAAATAAAATAAAATATCAATAATAATAATATTAGATGAAAAAAGTTCTAAATGCATACATATGTGATAACAAACATGTATAAAAGATTTATAAAAAAATGCAAGTGCATAAACCACACAAGTGTCTCTATATTATTTAAAAAAAACAGTTCTTTGTGGCAGCCTGTCTTGGGCTGTGATAAGAACCACAAAATGTTGATTGATGTGAGACTAGATGCAAGTGATGTGATTTCCGGTGATCATACTATTGACATGCTTGTTACATCCAACCGTGGCTCTGAATCATGCATAGGTGAAATCCGGGAACCCCTTATGGTAATAAGCTCACCTCAGAGCGTGTGACCAGCTTTTACACTGAGTCAAAACACGCATATGAACCACTATAGGGTTCTCAGCTGTTTCACTGGATCAGTAGTATCCTCAGTGCAATGATCTCAGAGGCACATGAAAAAAGAAAAAGACTAATAGTGCAATACCGTTTTACAAAATTTAATAGACAAGTTAAAAAACATTCCCCCGCCGGGGTACTCACATGTGTAAGGTGCGTCAGTGCACCATACTTCATAAGGCTCAATAAAATACTGTAAACAGTATGGGTATGGCTTGTATCCCCTCCAGGCAGGTGTACTGTCTCTCGCTCCGTCCTGGCCCCTCCCCTACGCGTGTCGATACTCAGGGTGTGGTGTATCTTCCTCAGGGGGAAGATACGCCACACCCTGAGTATCGACACGCGCAGGGGAGGGGCCAGGACAGAGCGAGAGACAGTACACCTGCCTGGAGGGGAGCGGGAGGGGAGGGGAGCGTGTTGTCTACCCTCCTTGTAATCTCTTCACATAGGTTTCTGTGATTGGGTTAATATTTGTGTTCATTTACAGTTAAAGGAACTTATCACCATTATATTGCCTTTTTAAAAAGTATAGATAAAATATCTGTTTGTAAGAGTGTTTTCTTTCTTTCTTCTTTCTTCTTGAGATATACCTATTTTTGTGTTCTCACTAATACAGTAAACATACTTGAACTGTTTCTTTAATACTGTGTGAGTCTCTATTTACTAATACAGTTGGTAATATGACTGAACCCAGGGTGTCAGAGGTAATGGAGGATTTGCAGAGTTGAGGTAATCAGTGGGGTACAGGGTCTATTAGCAGCCCTTACGGGGGTATCGCTACACACATTTTGAACAGGACCTGCACTCTCCCTCCCCTAGAGTAGCAGGGGCAACATGTGGTTCCGCTATTTTCTGAAAATATCAACTGCTGCATGTAACCGTGTCCTTTATATTATTTTATAATTAATAATCCTCAAATGTTTTTAAGAGCAAGTAAGGAGTTGAGGATTGCTGTATCTGTATCCTGTATTCTCTTGCCTCTGCTCCCTTCATCAGGGATTATCAAGATCATTCCAATTTGTCCATTCACGTTAACGTTCCCGTGGTAATATAATGTACGACTGTGATAGTCAACTAAAGGGGTCTTATAGGGAGCTACAGTGTGATAGAGCTGTCTTGCACTACATTCATTCACAAAATGTGTTGTGTATTGAGCTAGAATATTGAGACTAAACTCCAGTGTGGAGATCCATTTTTCAAAACGCCCTGCAAAATATCAGGCTGTGAGGGTATGGAGAAGATAAAGACATCTAGAAGCCAAAAAATAAAATACTACAAGGTCATCACGTATTTAATAGAAAAACACAAAAAATTCACATTTTGAGGTTAAATATTTTATTGTTCATTTTGCATTCAGAAATTTTATCTGCTTGTACAAAAATATTTTGACTGCATTTATTCTGTGAATGCCATTATTTCAGAGTAGATATTTCAGAGAATAGTGATAAACTGCTTAACAAGTACTGTATAATGTTTTTTCTGTTGCAAGGCAAAACTTATTCCCACCACAAGATGGCAGCCTTACTGAGGTTAATGAAAGCTATGATTTTAGCGTAATTACAGATATGCGTTAAAAATAATCACACTTCATACATGTTCTCATTTTAAAATGTTTATGGCTATATTGTATTATCATATAAATTTAGCCAAATGTAATAGGTAAAAATAAAGAAACCCTGCTCTTTTTTTTAATGTAAAATAAAAATGAATTGCACTAAAAGTAGACAATTCATTAACTGTGAAAAAATGCTTTCCAAAGCGTGTCTTCGTTATACATTCGTTATCACAATGATATTAACATTTAAAGCAAATACGCTAAATACATACTTCAAATTCAAAAATGCAAATAGTTTTAACCATCAAATGATTTGTAATTCTGTTTAGCTGATTTTGAGATCCATATACCCCTGCCAGACAGCAGAACTAGGTATTTGACCTCCTCCTGCAGCCTGGGCTGACCCAGGTCAATCTTCAACTGGACAAGGAAAGAGCAGCAGCATACTGATGTGGTCAATACCTCATACCTCACAACTTTCTGAGATGATATCTTAACGTAAAATATGTATTATGCAGACCATGAAAAATTAGTATGCAAATTATGATTGGTTGAACTCACAAGTGCTTTTTTACCCTAATTTTTACTAACTATGGGCTTTAAAATAAATACAATAATACATTTAGGCCCGTATTCACACCTGAGCTGAACATCTTTGATTGTTAAGTTTTTTTTTTTTTTGTTTGTTTGTACATTTTTTGGTCAGTTTCAAGCTTAAGCAATTTTCAAAACATTTTTAGCCATTTAAGAGCTGTGAAAATGTGGAATAGACTTCCTCCAGAGGTGGTTCTGGCCAGCTCAGTAGATTGCTTTAAGAAAGGCCTTGATTCTTTCCTAAATGTACATAATATAACTGGGTACTAACATTTATAGGTAAAGTTGATCCAGGGAAAATCTTATTGCCTCTCTGGGATCAGGAAGGAATTTTTTCCCCTGCTGTAGCAAATTGGACCATGCTTTTCTGGTTTTTTTCGCCTTTCTCTGGATCAACTGTGGGTATAGAATTGGGTATATGAGATTGTATGATCAAAGTTGGTAGTGTCACTGAAAAAACAGCACTGTATGCAGATGATATGGTCCTATTTATCCAAAATTCTGATGCATCACTCTCTGTGGCATTGTCCGTCCTGAATTCACAGTCTGAGGGACAGTGAACTGGCCCCTGTCTAAAAAGTTTGAGGACCCCTGCCATAGTCGGCTGCATATAATACTATTGTGAAAAGAAAATCATTCTTTAAGTGGCAATGTACTCAGCCTTTCTCCTGAGCTAGTCCTTTTGTGCTGTTGTGACTCTTGTATCGTTTTTCTTTTTTATTTAATTTTTTTTAAGTTGTCACTTTGTGGCCTATTTGTAATATCTTTAAAAATGTAATAAACTAATTTAAAAAAGAGTGCTGCTGTACAGAATATTACAAGTTGCTACGATAAAGTCAGATTTAGGTACCTACACTAACTGTAAATGTACAATACATTTAAAGATTTTTTCTTTAAATACAACATAAAGTGGAACTTTTAAAAAAAATTTTAGGGGGGTTCTATTTCTTTCTTGTTTTTCTCTGGAGACCTGGAAGCCCTATTCCCTGCCATTATTCTGGCCTAATCCAGAATGACATGTCCTGCTCTCACAGCCTCCTGGGACTTCCCTCTCACATATCCCAGAAGGCTGCATTTGCCCATTTATGGAACAGCCAGGCTGCGTCATCAAAGGGGGCATAATAATCAGCATTTGCACCCCCACTCCCCACCCAAAAAAACTGTAACTTAGTTACAGGCTAGGGGTAGGGAGTAAATCATTGTTGCTTTAGCTTTTCCACTATTCATCCCATCCCCTCTGTTATATAACAATATGTGTCCCAGTGTCTGAGCTATGTAAAAAAAATGCAGATTTGTACCTTTATATCAGAGTGTCTCCCGGCGTTCACATGACTCCTCAGCTCTCTCCTCTTCCAAGCTGACAGCTATAGCGGGCAGGGCCAAGCACTCCCACTCATGTCAGACGGGGAGGAGGGGAGGAGAGAGGAGAGAGAGCCATGCAGTCACATGAGTGCCAGGAGACGCTCAGATATAAGATAAAAAATCTGCATCTTTTTTATATAGCTCAGACACTGGGACACATATCATTATATAGCAGAGGGGATGGGATGAATAGATTACAGTTTTTATAGCAGCAGGAGGGGAGGGGCGGGCAGTGTCTCGAACTGGCAGCCAGGGAGGGAGGGGGGAGAGGAGAACAGAGAAGAACAGAGCAGGGCTGTGGCTGACAGAGGCACGTAAACTGACCATGGTGTCAGGGCTCAGCAGCCATGATAAACCGTAGTCAGTTTACAGGGGGGAAGGCAGAACTAGGCAGGATCAGCCAGGTATTTTAGGTGATGCAGGAGGCCAAATGACACAGTACCAGCACTGTGCTGTATAGCATGCTTTAAGGGAACAGGATCTATTTTTTAGAGTAACAAACACTTTAAGTTCCTTTTTAAGATCCTGTAAGTTCGTATAGCCTGAACAACAGGGGTCAAGCACTATCATTACGATATAAGATTCCATTCAGTTAATCAAAGTCAGTTAGCCAATTGGGAGAGCTAGGGGGCGGGGCTGAACGGCAGCTCTGTGTCTTAATGGACACACAGAGCTGCAGCTCAGCTTGGGTCCCCCCATAGCAAGCTGCTTACTGTGCGCGCACTTGACAAGAGGGAGGGGCCAGGAGCAGCAAAAAGAGGAGGATCTGGGCTGCCCTGTGCAAAATCACTGCACATAGGAGGTAAGTATAACATGTAAGTATAACATGTTTGTTATTATTTTTTAAAAAAACGATTTTTCAATACCTTTAACCACTTCCCGACCGGAGCACGATGATATACGTCAGCAGAATGGCACGTACAGGCAGGAGGGCGTATATATAAGTCCCTCCTTAATGATTGCCGTGCCACCGGGAGCGTGCCGGGAGCGGCGCACCAGGAGCGGCGCGCTCCCGTGCTGGTCGGGACCCCCGTGAGTCCGGTCGCGGGTCCCGCGGACTCGATCGCCGCGGGGACACCCGCGATCGTCTCACAGGAAGGCTGAACGGGGAGATGCGGAAGTACACAGCATCTCCCCGTTCTGCCTAGCAACTAGTGATGCCGATCTCTGCTCCCTGTGATTGGAGCAGAGATCAGCATTCACTAGCTGACAGCCACGCCCCCCCACAGTAAGAAACACACCCCTAGGCATACTTAACCCCTACACTGCCCCCTTGTGGTTAACCCCTTCACTGCCAGTGTCATTTATACAGGAATCAATGCATTTAAATAGCATTGATTGCTGTATAAATGACAATGGTCCCAAAAATGTGTCAAAAATGTCCGATATGTCCGCCATAATGTCGCAGTCACAATAAAAATCGATGATCGCCGCCATTACTAATAAAAAAAAAAATTATTAATAAAAATGCTATAAAACTATCCCCTATCCTGTAAACGCTATAACTTATGCGCAAACCAATCAATAATCGCTTATTGCGATTTTTTTTACCAAAAATATGTAGAAGAATACGTATCGGCCTAAACTGAGGGAAAAAAAAAAGTTTTTTTATATATTTTTGGGGGATATTTTCTATAGCTCTTTTTTGTTTATAGCGCAAAAAATAAAAACCGCAGGGGCGATCAAATACCACCAAAAGAAAGCTCTATTTGTGGGAAAAAAAGGACGTCAATTTTGTTTGGGAGCCACGTCGCACGACCGCGCAATTGTCAGTTAAAGCGACGCAGTGCCGAATCGCAAAAAGGGGCCTGGTCCTTTGGCTGCAAATTGGTCCGGTCTGAACATGGTTAAGGTAGGCCATACACGGTGTGAATGTCTTTCCTAAAACCAGAGGTTGCAGGATAGAAATTCACATGATCCCTCACAGGCAGTGCTGACAGGGGAATCCCTGCTGCCAACCAATTGTCTGCTACCGGCGGGGAGCGGGGGAAGCCTCCCCCGCTGGGAGAAGACAGTGATTATTGCTAGCAGCTACAGCAGCCACTAGTGATAATTGTAAGAGAATCCGGTGAAAATCTCCTGCTGGGAGAAGACAGTAATTATCACTAGCAGCTATAGCAGCCACTAGCGATAATTGCAAGAGAATCCAGAAGGCTGGTTGTACCTAAGTTGATTGATCAACTTGGTACATTCCGCCTGTCCAATCTCGGCCTAAAGCCTAATACACAGTTTTTTTTTCATTCAACCCAGTAGGGCTGAACAGAAACAAACTGACAGCTCCTGAGGAGCAGCTGTACTAACCATGCAATGTTAGTACAGCAACCCTCCCTTTTGTGCTTTTGTGCTCTGACAGGGCCCCCCCCCCGCCAGAACACTCTGGTCAGCACTCTTAGCCATTGGCTGAGAGCGCTGATTGGGAGCCGATCATCAGACGTTTTTCGTTCATGCCCTATTGACAAAACTGGCTCAACGGTCAACTTCTGTCCAACCAGGTGCAGTACACATGGGCCAAATGTCAGCCAGTTTCTACTGAACTGGCCTTTATCGCCTGACATTCGGCTCCTATTTACTATGCTTAAGAGGTTTTTGACTTTCTTGCTAAAGAAATGTCCAGTCATTCACTGAACAACAGATACTGTAATTGTCTGAATGAGCTTTGCCTCCTCCATTGTTTACACACAAGCATATGTGAGTTGCATGCAAGCATCAACTGTACTCCACACAATAGACTTTAAGTAAGGACATGCTTAAGTCATAGCTCCCAAATGTCCCTGATTTGGAACAAAGTCCCTCTGTCCCTCTTTCCTCCTCATTTGTCCCTCATTTTGGGCTGATCTATATAGTTGTATATAAAATGCACGTGTTTCCCAGTGCTAAACTTTTCATTCAATTTCTAAATTGCTGTTTTTGTAAATTTCAAAAGTCAGTATAAAGAAATAGTAGTGGTAAAAAAAAAGCACTTGTGTGTTTAACAATTTTTTTTTGCATAATTCTCCATTAAATGGCGTGGCAGGGGGTGTGTCCTGTGCCTACATACGTTTGCTAATTGATGTCACTCATTTCCATTTCAAAAAGTTGGGAGGTATGATTTAAGTTATTGCAATTTTTACTGTTGTTCAGATGTAAAGCCATGATCTATGTGGCCTGGTGGCATATTAAGCCCTTTCTAAAAACTGCACACTTACCATAAAAAGCAATCAGCTCTCTGTAGCTCATTCACAATACTACAAAACATTAATTTACCAGAAAGTATAACATCATATATGAAGAAATACTGCATATCCAAAAGTTTACAAGAGATCAAGTTTATGGTCCTAATGGCATGACCTTATCTGCCCTTAGAGGTCACTTATCCTAAACCTAGAATTTTTTTGCTGTTCAGCCACGAATGAAGGACCTGAATTAACCACTTAAGGACCAGCCGCCGCAGTTGTACTGCGGCAATGTGGCTACTTCCTGGGAATCGCCGTCATTATACGTCGGCTCGAACATATCGATTTGTGCCGGCCAGCGGGGGGAGCTAATCAGCGGGTGGGGTGGACTCGATGTCCGCCGGCCACCTGCGATCGTTCCCCGCAGTGACAGAATGGGGATCTGCCTGTGTAAACAAGGCAAATCTCCATTCTGACAGGGGAGATCACAGTGTTTCCCCAGGCAGCCCATCCCCCATACAGTTAGTAAACACACTGAGGGAACACGTTTAACCCTTTGATCGCCCCTGGTGTTAACCCCTTCCCTGCCAGTGTCATTAGTACAATAACAGTGCATATTTTTAGCGCTGATCACTGTAATAATGTCACTGGTTCCCAAAAAAGTGTCAAAAATGTCAGTTAGGTGTCCGATCTGTCCGCAATCCCGCTAAAAATCACTGATCACCGACATTACTAGTCAAAAATAAATAAATAATAAAAATTTCATAAATCTATCCCCTATTTTGTAGACGCTATAACTTTTGTGCAAACCAATAAATATATGCTTATTGCGATTTTTTTCTAAATGGTCTATCTTTTTTTGTTTATAGCGCAAAAAATAAAAATCACAGAGGTGATCAAATACCGCCAAAATAAAGCTCTATGTGTGGGAAAAGGGGACATCAATTTTGTTTGGGTGCAGAGTCGCACGACCGTGCAATTATCAGTTAAAGAGACGTAGTGCCGTATCGCAAAAAAATGGCCTGGGAAATCTTTTGGTCCTTAAGTAGTTAAAGATGATATTTTAGGAATTTTACATAGTACCATTGTGATTGACATAATACAGAGTTTCAAGTACCAATGGCTTAACTTTACAATGTAGACCTAGAGATTTCCTAATTCTTTGTTAAGATGTGCAAACAATTACAATATTGCATATAGTAACTAAATATACAATGTATATCTCGGTGGAATGGTGACTTTGAATTTATACAGAAGAGGACAGAAAACAGCCAATAAAGAGTCATTTGTCACCAATAGCCCACAAGCTAAAGTAACACATTAAATCGGGCAGTATCCACATAAACGGTACAATAATATACTAAATCCACACTGTGTACAGCTACACTGGGTGTGAACACTGCAACTTTCTGCAATACTATCAGGGATTTAAATTCAAAGATATCAAGGCACTAATGAAATATGCAAAGACAGCTTAAATAAACAGCATAGAAGCAATTTCATCTTTGCTCTTATTGTCTGTTCTTCAATGTCCCTTATGTGACTGGCCTGTGAGTGTATCTAAAGCGAAAACCTCTAACAAAGGCATTGCAGGTGCCTGTTTGTACATTGTCATCTCTTGAATGTCTTCTCTGTGTACACAACAAGTTCTAGAAAACCAAGTGCATGCTCCCAGCAATCTCCACCTATGCAAGTGACAGGTTCACAATCAGTGTGTTTTTCAGGTTTCTTCTGTGCTGACCTTGGTGCAAGATAATAAAGCAGTTTCAACCAGGGCAAGGTAAGTACAGATTAGAACGGCTTAATTTAGTGTTACAGGTGAAGGTTAGGGGTAAGCTTAAGATAAAGGTCAAGGGCTGAGGTTAGAGTAACTGTATATAAAAATGGTATTGATATTACTGTATTTCTAAATTCTATAACAACATTTTTTGTAATATCTCCATATATTAACTCAGGGTCAAGTCTCTGACAGAGTTTACACTTAATTGCTGCCTTTTTCAACCCAGAGGGACCCTTGAAATACCTTTCCGGACTGTATCTAAAGCTCATAATGCATTATTGTGAGGGTGAGTGGGAAGAATGTTCCTTACACTTGTGGCCATTTGGAAGAAGTCAGTGGAAAGAATCCCCCCTTACAGATAGCTAAAAAGATCAATGTTGTCTGTGGCAACTTATCTGAGAAGCAGAAATTTCTCATTGCACAAGGAAACCCTAGCAACTTCTGGAAGAACCCTAGAGTTTCATGGAACCCTGGTTGAGAAACCCTTCTGTATTGTGTTAGGGCTTGTTCTTAAGGTAAATGGCTCCAAGTTTTGCACCTGGCTAAGGGGCTCAGGAAACAACCAGCTATTCTTCACACAGAATTTGAATTGGTCGATCAATTTTCGACCAATGGAATTTGTTAGAAAATAAAGAAACCAAACGCAATAAAACAAATTCCATTCTGCACATATCTAATGACTTTGTGGAGCACAAACAAAATGATCACAATGGTCAAAGCCAAAGTTGTAACAAAGTCACATTTATCCAAAGTCACATCAAAATCGCAATGGAAATCACACAATGTTTAAGTCACACAAGTGTGAGTGGACTCTAAAGCAAGATTCCTCTCAATGTGTGTGAGAGGTGGAGCCAAACTGGCAGTGCAGCTGGAGGCAGCAAGGGAGCAAGCCACACCAACCTGAATAGCTGTGTCAACAAACAGACAGATGGACTAGGAGGGCTAAATCTTTTGTATCCTGTTTGGTGTATACCACATGATGGAAAATTTATGTAAAGTAAATATGGGTAAAAAAATAAAGCCTTAAATTGAAATCTGCCTGTGGATGCTTGTGCTGAGATCCTTTATCTCTTGCACTTGTTATTTTATGTTATGATAGAAGTCCTCAATAGGTGATCCTGCATGCAGGTCATTTTGCAACCAGGTAGGGGCAGTTCCTTATTTAAAAGAGGGTAATAGCCTTGAGGTCGGGTTTACATATGTGCGGCTGCGGTTTCGTGCCTGGGGACCAGTGCATTTCTGTTCACCAGTTCAGGTGCGATTCAGGTCCGAATTTTTGCCTGAATTCGGACCTGAACTGGGCCCAAAAATGCACAGGATCCTTTTGCAATCCACACTGCAGCTGCCCCAGACCTGTGTGAACTTGCTCCATTGAGAGACAGTCACACTCACATTTAATGCGAATTGGAATTCGTGAAAACTGCATCCAATTCGCACATATGTGAACCCAGCCTGAGGGACTAATTTACTACACAATTGAGTTTCTGTTTGTCTGGATGTAGTCCATGAACCCCACATGGGAATATTATTTGTTTTTATCCTTTCGGATTAAAAAATATAAATAGAGACAGGTTGTCATTTTCGGCATTTGAGCAACTGTATCAAGTATTTTGGACTTTTTTTTTCTTTCAATGAGTCGGCAGGCATCATTTATCATGACTGATGAGGATTTTTATTGCAGGACATTGGGATTAATAATGGATTTACATTGTGGGACGTATCAGGGGGAATTTTGTCTTTTAATAAAGGACCTGTCAAAAAGTGTGGTGTATTTATGTACCCCTTACTCATTTGCTGGGGGGGGGGGGTGGTATTTGGGGACCCTTTTCTATGCCTGCTGGTCTGCATACTTGGATAAGGGTCAGGTATGGATTTAGGAGGACTCCAATTTTTTTTTTTTATCGTTTTGCATAGGGTTGACACCCAAAATTTTACACTAAACCCAAAGGGTCTGATATTGAATTTGGGAGGACCCCACCCTTTTTTTTTTTTTTGTGGAGTACACCTTTACATCCATACCATTTCTTTATATATGCCAATTTTTCTCTAGTAATATATCATACAGATGAGTCACTTCACAGGCAGGTTAAGAGCATTTTTCAGGCATGTTATATAAAGGGATTTTGCATTGCTAATGTTGTCTCTTAAGCATTATAATATTCATGGCTCCTCACAAAACAAAATAAAAAAAATAAAGTTTTACTTTAATACATGTTCTCCAGGGTAGTGCCCAGGCTCCCATGCAATTTGTTTGGCAATCCTTTGCTTGGTAGCCTACAAAGTTGGCATTGTCTTTTTGTGACTACTATTGGCTTCAATAAGGTTTGGATTCAACTCTGAAACTTCAGTATTGTTCCGTAAACCTGACCCAAACCAAACACAGGTACGTTGAACTCATCCCTAATTGCAAGTCATGCCTAGAATGCCAGATGTTGGCCTCTATGCCCCACCATTAAAGCCTGTGGGTTCCATTGCATGTAATCAAATTCCCTTTCAAATAAATAATAATTGACCTAATAGGACCTTTTGTAATCTATTTTTTTTAATTGTGTGGTCAAAGAATATAAAAAATGCTATTGTCAAGGGACACCCTATATGTCTGTTATTATGAAAGAGTTGTGTAAACTGTTAAGTATACAAAAGCAAAATAGAATGTATTTCATTTGAGTGTAAAGCCATTTTTTTTAACCTTTTTTATAGAGTGGGAAATGGCTCTGTCATTGTTATTGCTGTCTGTTAGTATCCAGTGTGTAAAGTAAGGTTTATGCTAAATTGCAGGGTTCTTATGCTATAACTGAAAAGCAATAGAAGTAAATGACAAGGTTTTCCAACTTGATAGAAGGAAAATAAAGAAGGGTAAAGGCAATCAGGCCTTCATAGGAATTGTTGGAAATTAAGATAAATTTAATATGAGTTTTTCCACTCTGCTTTTTTAATAGACTTAAGCGAAGGGAAGATCTCCATGGTTGTCAAATGAGGCTAAAAGCTGGCCATACACTGTACGAGATTTGGCCAGTTCATGAGAAACTGGCTGAATTTTTGCACTGTGGCTGGCCCTGTCGGCAGCCTCTTGCCAAACATCCCTTGATTGAGAGATCAAAGGAGCTAGGCCAAAATGTGTCAGTTGAATAGCGGTTGCATCCAATCAGATGCAGCTGTTCTCCCGATATCTTGACAGCAGGCGGGGCCACAGAGAAAGATTTATCCATCTGTGCTATATACTGTAGCATGGATGGAGGACACTGTATTTTTTTTTTCTTCAACCTGCAACAAAGGGTGGGAGGGGCAGGGATTAGGGGTAATTTGACACCCTCAAGGGATGATCTGTTGAGTTCATGTTGTAACCAGGTTGGGGCATTTTCTGATTTAAGAGGCTCCACTGAGTGTAAAGTGGTATTGAATTAAAATTCACGGAGGTCCAGTCACTAAAATGTTATTCCAGCGGTGGTCCAAATCGCATGTTTGATTTCTAATGGCACCTTGAAGCATCGGGCAAACGATGCACATTTTTGTGACCGCCAAACTAGCTTGGTGTAGCGCAATTTAAAAAAACAAAGGGTCAGGGACTTATTTTTCTGTGTTTCTGCATGTAAAACAGCCTACACACAGAACACTGGTAGCAGTGATAAAAACCTAGCCTCAGATACTTCACATCAGAACAATGTTCTTAGCCCCTCTGCACATCACAACCCGACTCTACATCACAGTCCCCTTCACATCACCCACTTTGCAGCAGTGTCTTCAAACCCCCTCATATCACTCCACCATCACATTCCTGTTCTCTGCCCCCTTTATATCAGCCCAATCCACTGACCTCAGCCCCCCTTCATATCACCCCCTCACATCGCTGTCATCACCCGCCCCCCCCCTACACTTTGTATCAATCCCTTCTCCTTCACATTCCTGTCCTCACCCCCCTTTACATTGCTACCTCATTCCCCCGTTAGATCACCCCGCTCCTCCTTCACATTCCTGTCCTTAACCCCCCCCTTTTACATTCCTGTCCCTACCCCCCGTTCTGTACATTCCTGTCCTCACCCCCCCCTTTAAATTCATATCTTCAGCTCCCCCCCCCCTCTAGAATCAACCCCCTCCAGATTCCTACCTTGGCCCCTCTTCACATCATACTGGGCTTCCCATACATCCTTCACAGTAGTGACAGCTCTCTTTGATGTCCTACCTACACAGGGCGGAAGGCACATCTATAGCTGACATTGGAGGCAGAACAGCTCCACCTTGATGGGGAGAGGCAGGAGGGGAGCATCAGTGGCTGGACAGCTCTGCATGGACCCCAGGAGGCAGAATGGGGATATCAGCAGCAGGACAGCTCTGCATAGACCCGGGAGGCAGGAGGGGGACATCGGTGGCCTGACAGCTCTGCATGGACCCGAGAGGCAGGAGGGGGAAACCGGCGGCTGGACAGCTCCAGAAGGAGGGCGGGACCTGCACAACTTTTCCTGGTAACCAGCTTGTGATTGGTTGCTAGCAACCAATCACCTGCTAGTTAACTTGCCAGCTACCGCCCTTCACCTGGAGCTGTACTGCCTCTGATGTCATCCTCCTCACGCCCATGCAGAGCTGTCCTGCCACAGATAAAAATTCCATAAGAATGACAGCAGAGTGGGCAGCTGATCAAGCTCCTAAATGGATAAAACAGTGACTGGGGCAGAGTCTATTTAACACCCTGGCTCTCAGGTTTGGCGCACATTTCGCATGTGGGCAGTGTAGGGACCAGTCACCCGTCTGACAGGGACAGTGATTAGCAGCAGGGAGAGGTTCCAGATGAGTAGGGAAAGGATAGGGACATGCAGTCCTTCCTGGGAATCTCCCCATTTGGGTATGGACCGGCCAGGCCGCAGTCTGCCCCTCAAGACAGACACTGTTGGCATACCTGAGACCTGCTCTGTTACATGCTGCTGTTAAATACTGTGAGTTTTTCTGGTCAGGTGTCTTCCCGCTGGGTTTGTTGGGAATTGTTGGAATCAGCAATAATACAAGTTCTGTTATCTGCAATCGAGTGTTTACTGCCTCCGCACCACGCTGCATCTCCCCACAAGTATCTCACTAAAAATGAAATTTTTGTTAAGGGGGTGCCCAAAATCTGACTAGTATCTTAGTGCAGACTTCTGGGAAAATGAGTAAGCCAATCACACAAGCAGGTAATTACATATCTGGGAGGCATTCTAACACCATCTGTGTACAGAACACCTCCAAGTTGCCATATTGCATTGCTATACAGATCCTAGTTTAGGTTCTAGGATGTAAATAGTTAGACTAGTGTAATTTGCTCTTCCGCCTAAAGGTGGACTAGATGCAAACCTATCTTCAGCAGGTCTGCTTAACAGAATGCTGCAATTCATTAGTTAGAGCTGCTCCTATGTTCTGGTGCTGTTGGGTTTACTTGGACTCCTGTCGCCTTCTAGAAACTAGGTCAAGTTTGCCACCCCTGGCACTTGAGGCCATGCGGCCTCAGGTGGTCGACCTGAGGGCCTGAAGCTAAAGGAAAGGAGAGACCCTGGTGCTTCTGAGGAGCTGACTGAGGGGGAGTTGTGCCTGAGAGGATCTGTTTGCAACTCCAGTGAGTACAGACTAATGATCTAAGGACCTGTTATTTTTGGCTACCCCTTTGTGCTTATACAGTCAGCCAAGGATCCAACTAAAAGGGATCGCTAGCTAGTGATCTGAAGAGCATGTCCAACTGTTTTTACTGCATGGGACTTTGCTCAGTGCTACTACATTTGGACTGTCAAACAGTCTGCCGTAACTGGCTTGTACCCTAATAGCTCTGTCTACCTGTCCTACACTTTAAGATACTTTGCTCATACTATTGATTTCTACAGCCATGTGCTCCCAGCAAGAGACTTCACCTGCTACTCAATTCTAGATCAGCTAGTGTCCTCAAGTTTTGTATAGTTTTATTCCAGAGTATCCTACTACAAATCCCCTACCCTATCCAAGTTTCTACAAAATAAAGATACAAAAACAACACCCAAATGGTGTGTACCTGGCTGCAGGAAATACCTTGTACCTGGCTGCCAGTGAAGAAGTAAGGACTGTCTGTGTAATATTCAAGCGGCTCCCACGGGGGTAGTGCTACACAGAAAATTACAATGCTGCAGATTGAAAAGGAAAGATAATTTTTCTAAACATTCAATTATAATATGACTTGTGTCGCAATTGTATATGCTATATTATTTTTTTGATTTGCTATTATATTATCCACAAAAGTAGAGTTACCCTTTAATGGTAAAATTATATATTTGATTTAACACAAAGCAAAACTATATGTTTAAATAAAAAAATGAGACCGCGCTACTCTCTAGAAACTAGCAGATATGTAGGCTGCTGCCCAAGTGGGAAACACACACGGAAAACAAATAATATACAAAGGAGCAGTGCCAACAAAATTATATGTTGTCTTACCATGTAAGCAAGGTGTGGCAAAATAGTACTACCAGGGCAACTCATAAACCACTGAATTGGAAGTCTCCAGTTTGCGAGCACCAGTAAGCACAAAAGTGTCACAGTTACTCTGCGACAGTTAGGAAGGCCATACAACGTGCACATTTCTTTCCTGCAAGAAAATTGCATGATTCCCCCATCAACTCAGGCAGTGCTGACAGGGGAATCAACAATCAACAATTGTCTTCTCCTGGCGGGAGTGGGCAGGGGAAGCTGTCCCCACTGGGAGAAGACAGTGATTATTGCTAGTGGCTATAGCTACCGCTTGCGATAATCGCAAGTGAATCCGGCAGGCTTGTAGTACCCAAGTTGATTGATCAATCAACTTGGTACATTCAACTGGCCCATTAAGGGTTCGAATCATGGCCAGTTCAGCAGGAACCGTGTAAGACCGGTCTTACTTTAAAAGCATTTTAGTGTATTGTGTTGTGTACAGTGTATACAGTACATGCTGGTAATGTATGCTCGTCTCCCGTGTGAGGGGGGGCAGGATGGCCGTCTGTGCGATTGAGGGAGAAGGTTTGTTTGTTGTCCACCCCCAAAATATTTGCAAAGAAATAATAAAAATGAAAAGTAAAAATATAAACTGTATTCTTAAGTTACATAGTTACATAGTTGATAAGATTGAATAAAGACAACAGTCCACCCAGTTCAACCTGTTTAGGTGTGTATGTGTAGAAAAAAAAAATGTGTGGTTCAAAATTGCAAACCAAACAAAACAGCTTCCTGATTATGCCAGTGGGATGAAACGTATAGAGGCGGAGCTTCTGGTGCGTCACTTCCTGCTACGTCACTTCCTGGTTACAGCAGAGCAGCAGTGTGGGTTCCTATTCTTTGTTTGTGGGCTGTATTAATGCCAAGCGGGCACTGAATTATGTAAGAGGCCATCTATTTGTCTTTATGTTCTTTATGTTTTATTAATAAACCTACTACACTATAAAAACATTTCTTCTTCTCCTGAGATGATTTTATATATGTGCGAGATGCATGGAAGGAACATCCTCTAAATGTCTAAGCTGATTCCTGGTTGCAATATGTGGATGTGATAAAAGTGCTTACTGACTGCTTCTGATTAAGTGGTTACTAATTGTCTGGTGAGTGTTTAGTGTGCACATCAGCCACTGAGTGTCTTTGCACGGTGTGGATAAGAAATTTCGAGTTGGATTCATCTATGGCCTATATTATATATTTTTTTAGATAACCGTTTAGTCTTTTACACTATCATGGCAGTGGCATTCATGGATCTTTCAGATTGTGTTATCATAATTATGTACGCACATTATTAAATCCTTTTTGGTTTGTGATTTTGGACCACATAATTTAAGAATACAGTTTATATTTTTACTTTTCATTTTTTAGTATTGGATTTTTATGTTCTGTGTACTGTGGGAGACCAGATATAGTGAATGCAGGGTCCTGGGTTTAGTAACACTTTAAAGCGGTTCTGCACCCATTTCATTTAGTAAATCTCTTTGCCTTCCAAATCAGGCAAAGAGTACTAAATGAAATGTGTTTTTTTTTTTTTACTTACCTTGTAATCGAGGACTTCCTGTCTTCTTTCTCTTCGGGGGTGGGCGGGGTCTTGCGGGGATCCTCGTCACGCCGCACTGTCTCCTGGGATCTGGTGTCATTGATCCCAGGAGTCAGTGCGGCATCTTCCGAAATCTCACGAGATTTCGGCCACATCTTCCGAAATCTCGTGAGATGTTGGCAGATGTGCCGTTACTGCGCACGCGCGAGTAACAGGGGTGCATGCTGGGCCATCTAAAGTGCCTGTGGGGTTTCACATGCCCACAGGCAAGATGGACCCCAGCAGACAAGAAGAACACAAGAAGAAGATGAAGATGAAAACCGGCGGCGATCGAGATGGAAGATGGAACAGGTAAGTCCCCCAATTGAGTTATATGCCCTTGGCATATAGCCCAAAAAAAAAAAAAAACGAGTGCAGAACCGCTTTAACTGAGGACAGCAGGTAGGAATGGATTAAGGTAATCTCTCATTTACAGTTTCTCATGAACAGGTAAAGCAATATATTGTTTGTGGTGCAATTATTTACAGGGGTCAAGTCCTAGGGAAAAAAGTGTGGGAACTCCCACCCAAGATCCACTCGCCCACCAAAAAGAAAAAAATGATACGCTCATATGCATGAACGCTTCAAAAGTGGTATTTTTCATCCTAATTTTCGTATTGTGTGTATGAAGCTTAACTATTAGCACATAAAAAGAAAACAATCCTCAATAAACATAAATACGGTTATTCTCTGAATAAGCATTCATTCAATTGTGCTTCCATGCAAATGTGAACATCATGTTCTGATCTTTATTGGGGAATTTTATTTTGTATATAGAGTGTTTATGTGGTGAGTTTACACTTTTCATTAAACAGAGTTTGGATAACACAGGGTTAAACGGAAAGGTCATAAATTAACTGCACATTATCTGGACAGAATGCTTGGGGAGATAGTGATATGTTCCTGCTTAGGAGGTGTATGTTAGCTTGGGGGGCTGCAAACTCTGCAGGGCTCCAACACACACTCGCTGCTATTCCAACCCTTCACATATTTCCACATAAACTTCCCTCCTGGCATTAAACTTTGCCAGGTATTGTGCTCAGCTTACCACCCCAAACTGATGTTCCTCCCTCAGCTCACCTCTCTCCCTGCATGTCCTGTGAGCAGAATAGCTGTGCTTCTCCTCTGCGTTCTCTCATCATATGGCACTGAAGATAGAGGAGGGGGGATTCAGCGGGACACACAGAGAAAGTATGCAGGAGACTGGGGGGGGGAGATGAGGAGACAGAAAATCAGGAGGGGCCGGCGGGGAGGAGCGCATCACGAGAGGTCTGACTAAATACAATCTCTTAGCAGCAGGGACCTGATCTACCTGTCAGCTAGCTGTGATTGACAGGTAGATCGAAGCAGAAGCTGTCATGGGGACCCCTACTGGCAATGCCTGAATGGTCAGGTGTGCGGTACTTACTATTGTGAGCTGTGTCGGCAGCTGCTGGTGTAGCACCTGCCACACAGCTCGCATACTTCAAAGTCTTTGGAAGCAGGACAAGGCTGCTAACGGGAACTGAGTTCCTGTTGTGGAAAAAGTACAGGAACTCCGTTCCCATGCGTTCCCGCAGGACTTGAGCCCTGATTATTTAGCCAATGTATTTGCAGTTAAAAGCTGCTTGAGAGTCATTACAATTCCCTGAAAATTGATCACTGTAAGTTACTATTTAATTTTTTGTGTTATTGGGGAGATTTATTAAAACTGGTGCACACAGAATTTGTTGCAGCTGTGCATGGTAGCCAATCAGCTTCTAACTTCAGCTTGTTCAATTAAGCTTTGACAAAAAAACTGGAAGCTGATTGGTTACTATGCACAGCTGCACCAGATCCTGTGCGCACCAATGTTAGTAAATCTCCCCCCAATGTACCAGGTATATAGCCACTGTTAATCCCTGTACACATGATAGGATTTTCAGTTGGGAAATGTTCGATGTCAGGCTGTTGGCGGAAAATCCGTGTGTATGCTCTGTCGGACAATTGTTATCGAACTTTCCGCCAACAAATTTTGGCTAGTATGTCTTCAGCCAGAAGTGGTCGGTCTTGTAAAACTAGCGTTCGTAATGGAGAATTAACATTCGTGATGTGGCAAATTATGAAATCTCCAAATGCAGTGCACAATTCTCTTCTTCTTTAATGGGATAATAATGAAGCTGCTTTTCTGGTGATACTGATTTACTGCTAAACGAATTTTCAAAGGCTTTTTTTTTCTAATGATATCAAGAATAATATTATTATTCTTTTTATTTTTTTATTTGCGCAAGTTACCACAACATCATTATCCCGTAGTTTTTAAGATCAAAGATACAACTATGTTGGTGTCCGTTGTTAATTTTACTTTGTATTTTTTAAACTGTAACTGCCTTCTCCCAAAATGTCATTTGAAGTAAAACACATAGCCAAGTATTATTCTACACAATTTTTTTATTGTGCATTAAAAAAATAAAAAAAATAAAATTAGACATGCTATCTGCCAATAGAACTTAACCAAAAAATGCATTCTATGCATCCAAAAATATTGAAAATATACCGTATATACTCGAGTATAAGCCGAGATTTTCAGCCCTTTTTTTGGGGCTGAAAGTACCCCCTCGGCTTATACTCGAGTCGCGGCCGTCTGCCTACCTGGTCAGTGTGTCATGCAGACAGACGGCGGCCATTGCAGTGTTCAAACGCCACGCCTCCTCGTCTGTGATATGAGGATAAGCGAATGTCCGTGATAGGTGGAACACTGACTGCTGGGAAATTGAGTGTTCCGCCTATCACAGACAAGGAGGAGGCGTGGCTTTTGAATACTAGAATGGCCACCGTATCTTTTTACACGCTGATCAGTGCAAATGTAAGGGGCACAGAGGCTGAAGATGGGCACAGAGGCTGAAGATGGGCACAGAGGCTGACTATGGGCACAGAGGTGGAAGATGGGAACCGACGCTGCAGAGGGACACAGAGGCTGCAGAATGGCACACGGGGGCATGCACAGGACACAGGTAGGCTACTTTAAACCCCTTCCTACTGAACTCAGCCAAGGCCCTGATCCCCTGCCTGTGGAAGACTCCAAACACTCCTTCAATGAAGGAGTGGATTAAGAGGGTGGAATGGACAAGAAAGGTAGAAGAGTCAATCCACAAGGCAGAGGATACAGAGGGGAAACATCTTAAACTATGAAAGCAATGGGAGGACTTTAGGAAAACAGAGGGATTCTTAAGGATGTGGGAAAGATAGCACTGTGGGGAATAGAAGGTAGTGAGCGAGAAAGGGTAGGCCCATCCTCGTTTAATTAATTTATTTATTTTTTATATCTTTTTTTTTATTTTTTTGTCCTTTGGGGGGGGGGGGGGTTGAAGTTAATGATTTAAGAATTTGATTCAGCATGATTGAAAAAAGAAATGTCTGTATAATTTTATTAAATGCAAAAATAAAGAATATATAAAAAAACAGGTAGGCTGCAATGGACACAGGGAGGTACACAGGACACAGGGAGGTAGGCAGATCTGCACAGGCAGGCATGCACAGGACACAGGGAGGTATGCAGCTGCAGATTGGCATTGTTGACCCTCTTTTCCACTTATAGTAGCTGCTGCATTTCTCACCCTCGGCTTATACATGGGTCAATACGTTTTCCCAGTTTTTTTGTGGTAAATTAGGGGCCTCGGCTTATATTCAGGTTGACCTATACTCAAGTATATACGGTACCAAATCAAATCATTATTCAACCAAAAAAATAATGTCAAAACAATAATAAATAACACGTTATTTCCTCTGATTCTGCAACATGTCTGGTTGACGAACAGCCATTCAGAAATGAACTGAAAAGCGCTAAATAAAAAAGCGCGAAAAGAAAAGCGTGAATCAACACTCACCAAACTTCTACTAACACGAAATTAGCAGAAGGAGCCCAAAGGGTGGCGCTAAAGAGCTGAAAAACCATGTAGTACGTCTAGTACGTCACTACGTTCGTAGTATGTTTGTAGTATGTGTATGTTCATCTGTGTATGCAAGACAAGTTTGCGACAACGCCCTTCGGACAAAATTCTACGGTTTTGTTGATGGAAAGTCCGATCGTGTGTACGAGACATTAGTATAAAAGTCATTATTTTATGACATTTTTGTTAAGAATAATTTTGACATCGTCCAGCTAAGCAATATAAAATGTTCTCTCTATCTCTAATTCTTTTTTTAAATGATCATTCCAGTACAGTTAAAAGGTATTTTTTATTTTTTTTTATTAGTGAAAGTTTGGGGAAATTTAAGGTGTCACCACAGGCTACACATCAGGCTGGGTGCTACAGTACTTTTATGGTTCATAGTTCATTAAATTTAAATTACAAATGCATCTTTTGAATATAAGTGTAGCACCCTGCTCCTGTTGATCAGGCGCTTGCATGTAAATTTAGTGGGTTGTCTGTTCTGTACATAGTTCAGATTTAATATTATGGCTAAATTAGCCTCTGTTCCAGCATTGCCTGTGTTGCGTGTAGTTCCACACTGTCGTCTGTAGGTGTCGTTGTCACCACAGGCCAGTGATGGAAGGGCAACAGGTTAAGGTGTATTAAGTGTCCTTCTTTCCCCAGAATTAGCTCAGTGGGAGTGGTTCATCGCTGTGCATTCTGGGAAAGGATACTTAAGGGGCAGATGCTCTCTCACCCCATGGCCCACCTGGCCTAAGGTATGTGACAACTCCTCTTCTGCCTCTAGGCCTTGTTGGCTCAAGGCTACATTATTGCAAGTAGGCCCAGAAGCTGTCTGGGGCCTACTGGTTAAGAGGTGGTCCTGCGCTGTCTGTCCTGCGGGAAGAAGCCGAACAATTGAAAGACCCAGGGGAGGACTCATCTTGGAGAGGACCGAGAGAAAGGCTGGTATCTCAAGAGGAGCCTGGTGACTCAATTGGAGGATGCATCCAAACCAATCTACCTCACAGTACTGCCAGGTGGCTAAAGGAACTTTGGTACTGTGTTACTGTGTTTGCTACCATTACTGAATCCTGTGGCAGAGGATTGTTCAACTAATACTGAATCCTGTGGCAGAGGATTGTACAACAATTATTGTTTGTATCAAGTCTGTGGCAGAGACTTTTGTCCGTGCATCATTCTGGCTGCTAGGTCAGTGAGAGAAGCCTATCCGGGTGAGCAAGATCCGTTGACTGAAGGTGTATTTGTCTTCGGGATCTCAAGTTCCTCAGTGATCTGCACAAGGTATCTGAACTTTCCCTTAATCCTCCATCCTTCTACTGCTCAAGTTGTTTAATAAAAAGCATTGGAAAAAGAATCAAGTGACTGGTGCATACATCAGTGGGCGCAAGGCCCGGTATAGACTCTAAGTTTCTAGCATGGTGAACTGTGGGTAGGGGTGACGACAAAGACCCAAAATAATATCAGCAGCTTCTTCGGGGGTCAGTGCTACATAAGCAAGAACACATTACAAACATTTCAAAGTTGTTTTTTTCTTTTCTTTTTTTTTTTTAAATACTGCTGACATTGCCAAGAATATTTAGTTTTTTTTTTAATGTTCTTCATTATGGTTTATTTTTTAAAATGTTGCCTTATATCACTTATAAACACAGTCCTGGTCATATATGTAATTCCCTCATATGGGCAGGAATGTCAGTGAATATAAAGAATTTTAAGTTTCTTTATATATTATTATAAAAACAACAACATTCTTGCATTAAAAGTGTCAAAATCAAAAAGTGCTAACCAAAGAACATAAGTGCATCAAGCAGCTGACAGCAGCACTCACTATATCTCCACACACCTAAATATAATTCAATACAAAGCAAATAAATGTGTTACGCTGCCAGTAGGTAAACAAATTCATAAGAAATTCATAAAATATTATTCAAAATACATATTAAACAACAAATAAAAATAAATAAGTATTAAAAATAAGAAGTCAGAATTCAGAAAAAACACATCTAATGCTAAAATTTTGTTATTATGCTAAATAATAACAAAAAAAAGTCCAGAACCCATTGATAGATAGTCCAGCTCAATAAAGTGCTTAAAGACTTTTTCTTGTGAAAAAGGTGCTCTCATGTAAGTGAAAAATAGCCAAGGTGATCCTGTGCTACTTCAAAGTCTTTACCGCAGTGAATACTGCCAGCAACAACATCAAAGCCACTTACCAAACATCTAGATTTTAAGAGGTCTGCCAGCATTTTAGGGCAAAATCCCAGCAGGGATGGATGAGGAAACTATCTACTCAGGTCTAGCAATTACCCGACTAAATTGATCGATGGGTCATGGGTGTATGGAAGGTGAGCCTCCCCTAGCTTTGCCACTACTTGCCACTCAAACCGCCCTCTCCCACCATGTCAGACCAGGACAGTCCAAGAATCAATCATACCAAAATGTCACATGCAAGAGGAAGGAAATCGCTCATGGTGCAATATTTTAAAAACCCACTTATTAAAACCAGACATCTACTTATATAGAAAGAGCGTATATCAGCATATTACATATACAGCATCCAACGGCCCGCGGTCATGATGACGTAATCACTGTAACTCCACGGCTTACACTTTTTGTGCCCATTGCCCCAGTGACGACGTCTGTTCAGATGAAACGTTTAGGGCGGAGTCACAGCGGTGACATCATCACGCCTGCAAGATTTTGCCTAATATGCATTTCACTTATTATTTTAATAATTTCTTATGAATTTGTTCACCTTTTAGCAGCTCAACATATGTATTTTTTTTTTCACTACAGGAGAGACCCACTACTATGGACAATGCTGTGTATTATGCAGTACACTTGAATGAGGTATTTTTTAGGTGACATCAAAGCTGATAGTAGCTGAAAATTATAAGAAAAATATTACAACCTTAGACTGTAAATGAATGACAAAAAAATGGTCATATAGAATTTGGATCATAAACCTGGTGGACCATAAAACACGTTTATTAGCACATTAATTGTACTCATAGATCAACAGGTATATGCAAATTTCTTCTGGCAAATGTATATTTAGATGCCACATCAGCAGAAGAACAGCTGTTAAATTTTATTATAGCCTGCAATAACAGTAAGGAGGAATACTGAAAAGGCATGCAGGAAGTGAAATGGGGAGAGGTTGGAATCTCGGTCAGTTATTATGAAGGGCAAGCGGAGGCACTTAGACATATTTTGCTACAAAATTACTTATTTATCCAGCCAATAAAATTTTGCAGCCATACAAGTTCTTACTTTTTCTCTTTTAGCTGCTTAGGTTAAAAAAATAAATATTTTTTTGCACAAGAAACTAACTTTTAGGAGACGGTTCCACAATTAAAAATAATGTAAAAGAACCACCCTGGTTTATTACTGTATTTATGCAGACACTATCAGACATAGTGATAATAAATTTTGCTTCTGAAAATAAAATTAATAAAAGCAATTGTGAAAAATGCTGAATGCCATGCCAGATATGACGGCAGTGTGGGTAGAATGTCAGCTCACTATCCCTTGCTATACTCAAGAAAGAACATTTACATTCTGTTTCTAGTTTTATGCACTGCTCTGCAATGTTTGACAAAAAATCGTTTGTATATGTAATTAAAGCCCATCTCAGGGCAAAAATGAAACAGCCGCTTAAAAGTAGATGTTAACCAGATTCACATTGTTACCACAATGGCTTTTTTGTGCATTAGACAAACCATTCACATGAATGGGCTGTCTAAGCGCAACACACGTAAATGGGCCTTAACTGAGGTGACATTTATTTCCTGAAGTACTGAGCATCCTGAATAATATTGACTATTTTAAAAATAAAATCCTTATTTTCACCTATTTTTTAAATGGCAGTTGTTTGATTCATAATGCTTCAGCAAACTAATTGTTATTCAGTTAGGGTTTACCGACTTATCTACTTGAAATTAAACACTGTAATAATAATGCAAAACTAGGCATAAGGTTTGGGTTTGCCACCACCAGGGGCGGACTGACAACTCATGGGGCCCCCGGGCAATAGGAGATTATGGGGCCACACAGTATACACATACACAGTATACAATCACACAGTATATGCAGACATGTTTATATTGGCTGAGAAGGTACTGGAGAGGTGGGGCAGCTATAATCTCAGGATTTTTAGACCAAAATGATGTCCATAAGGGACATCTCAGAAACAGATGTAAAAATTTTTTTTACATACTGTCCCTGGTTTTACTGCGGCTGGCAACCCTGATGGGGCCCCCTAGTGGCCCGGGGCCCTCAGGCAGTGCCCGAGTGGCCGAATGGTCAGTCCGCCCCTGGCCACTACCATAGGTTTGCAGTGAATCCTTCATGTTTGAAATTTGTAGACCTGGCAAATTTATGGCCAATGACCTCTGAGGGTTTTTTTTTAAATCATAATGCACTTCATGGCCTTTATACCATGGCCAATAGGCTTAGAACAGCCAATAAGAGGGCATTTGGATTAGCCCTCCACTATAAAATGATGGCATAGAGCAGCCACAGTAAAAGTGTATTGAAAAGGCACCGTAGGTAGAGGATCGGAAAAATTGACAAACTGCATAGGGAGAGATTAGGGTCAGTAAGTTGTTCTTTAATTCTGATAGCTAGCTTTTTAGGAAATCAGCCCCCTTTCTGCCTTTTTTGTTGTGCTCTTTATTAGGGGCTTTTTGTATCATTTAATTTTGTGATGGGTTTAACGACAACAGTCATTTTTACCCAATGTCCCATCCACAGCCAAAGAAACAGCTTGCCGACCAGCAGCCACAGTTATAACTGTGGCAGGTTGGTTTGTTTGCACGAATCCCTGTAGGTGTATGTAGGGCTCATACACAGCGATCTGTGGGCACACGCGCGCCATTGGAGGTGCGGGGTAGCCAATCAGCGTGTCCGGCAGCCACCCGCGATCATTCCCCGCAGAGACAGAACAGGGATCTGCCAAAGTAAACAAGGCAGATCTCTGTTCTGTCAGGGAATCACACAGAGATCCTGTCTTTCTGCTATGCAGGAAGATGGATCTGTGTGTTATCTCAGGCAGCCCATCCCCCATACAGTTAGTAAACACTCTCAGGGAACACATTCAACCCCTTGATTGCCCCTGATGTTAACCCCTTCCCTGCCAGTGCCATTAGTACAATGTCAGTGCATATTTTTAGCACTGATCACTGTAATAATGTCACTGGTTCCCAAAAAAGTGTCATAAATGTCAGTTAGGTGTCCAATCTATCTGCCACAATGTTACAGCCCCGCTAAAAATCACAGATCACCGCCATTACTAGTAAAAAAATAAATAATAATAATAATAATAAAACATGCCATAAATCTATCCCCTATTATGGAGACGCTATAATTTTTGTGCAAACCAATCAATATACGCTTATTGGGATTTTTTTTTTACCAAAAAATATGTAGCAGAATACAAATTAGCCTAAATTAATGAAGAAATTCGATTTTTTTTTAAATTGTTTTCGGTGTGTTTTATAGCAGAAAAATTAATTATTGTTTTTTTTTTTTTTAATTGTCGGTCTGCTTTTGTTTATAGTGCAAAAAATAAAAACCACAGAGGTGATCAAATACCACCAAAAGAAAGCTCTATTTTTGGGAGAAAAAGGATATACATTTTATTTGGGTACAACGTCGCATGCCCACGTAATTGTCAGCTGAATAATATTGACTATTTTAAAAATAAAATCCTTATTTTCACCTATTTTTTAAATGGCAGTTGTTTGATACATAATGCTTTAGCCATTATGTGCCATATCGCAAAAAATGGCCTGGTCATTAAGGGGGCACATCCTTCTGGGGCTACAAAGTGATCGTTTACAATCATTTTACATCAAAAATCAAAATGTATAAATTCTAATTACCATATACTGTATCCTGGCTGTATTTAACAACTATGATGTGTGTTAAATTGTATCTAAGCCTGAAAATAAGAAATTATTTTATTGCAACAGAAAATCTAAGATGTGGTAGCTGTTTTTTTTAGAAATGTTTTCCTTTTCTTTTCATCTGGTGATAATTCCTGTCCTAGAGTTAAGCCTCGTACACACGATTGGATTTTCCAATGGGAAACGTTCAAAGAGAGACTATTGGCGGACAATCCGACCATGTGTATGCTCCATCGGACAATTGTTGTTGGATTTTTCACGGACAAATGTTGGATCACAGGTTTTAAAAAAATTTAAGCTGCTTTGCTGGTGATACTGATGGAGTTATTGCAAACAAATTTTCAAAGGCTTTTTTTTTCTAGTGATATCAAGAATAATATTATTATGCTTTTTTTATTTATTTTTTTGGGCAGGTTACCACAACACCATTATCCCGTAGTTTTTAGGATTCAAAGATACAACTCTGTTGGTGTCCCTTGTTAATTTTAAATTGTATTTATTAAATGTAACTGCCTACTCCCAAACTGTCATTTTAAAGTGGTTGTGCACACACATTTCATTTAGTAAATCTCTTTGCCTTCCAAATCAGGCAAAGAGTACTAAATGAAGTGTTTTTTTTTTTCCCCACTTACCTTGTAATTGCTGACGTTCTTTCCTCTGTCTCTTCGGCGGTGGGCGGGGTCTCTGCGTCGATCCTCGTCAGGCCGCACTGGGTGTCATTGATCCCAGGAGTCAGTGCGGACATCTTCCAAAATCTCGCGAGATTTCGGCCACATCTTCCGAAATCTTGCGAGATTTCGGCCACATCTTCCGAAATCTTGCGAGATGTCGGCAGATGTGCCGAAATCTCGCGAGATTTCGGAGAACGCGAGCTGCACTTTGCCCTTACTGCGCACGAGCGAGAACGGCGCAGTAACAGCGGTGCATGCTGGGCCATCTGAAGTGCCTGTGTGGTTTCACATGCCCACAGGCAAGATGGCAACCAGCAGGAAGTATTTTTATAACTTGTTTTAGATGACGAAAACCGGCAGCAATGAGATAGTGAATCGGAACACGTGAGTACTTAAATAACATCTTGTAATCCATTGCATTCCACACAAAAAAAAAAAAAACGACAGACAGTGCAGAACCGCTTTAAGTAAAACACATAGCCAAGTATTATTCTCCACAATTTTTTTATTGTTCGTTAAAAAAAGAAAACAAATAAAATTAGACATGCTATCTGCCAATAGAACTTAACCAAAAAGTGCATTCTTTGCATCCAAAAATATAGAAAATATACCAAATCAAATCATTATTCAACCAAAAAAATAATGTCAAAGCAATAACTCCAAGGCCAATAATAAATAACACGTTATCTCCTCTGCAGATTGTCACTCTAGGCTGTTCTCCTGATTTGGATTACAAACATCTCATCTTCTCACATAGGGGAATTACTGTTTTTAGGTTTGCAGAAGACAGCTGGAAAAGCTAACATTGTTTCACAGGGATTTACAAGAATTCTGGCAAGATCAACAAGTATTTTTTCTGTATTTGTGGAAAATGGACTTATTCTAAAAAAATAAAACATATGCAGCCATCACATCTGGGACTGCTAAGTTTTATTATATCACATTTTTGTTCTTTAGTTTGTGCAGAAAGTTTGGAGTTTAGGTGTTACCCTTTATTGGCTAGCTTAATTAAGATACAAGCTTTAGGGATAACTCATATCCCTTCATCAATACTTCTATGAAACTCAAATATTTACATGGAAAGTTACAGAGAAGAGCATTGAAATATGAACATTTAAAACAATATATACAACAGTTTTTTCTTAAAACATGTTAATTCTAAAGTCTATTGTCAGAGACAAGCTTTTACACAAAACGGTGCATAGCTATCTGTCCATTGAATCAGCATGTACATGTTCATTCTGTGCAAAATGGGTAAAAACAAATGTTCTGAGATATTTTCTCTTCTGAATGAATGGCCTTTTATTATGAACAGTGGTGAAGTACTGCATTATGGCCACTAGATGGAGCTGAGGAGCATACAAAATGCATACATACAGTGATACATTGTAACAATTCTAATGAACGCTAGAGGGATCTAGCAAATAAATTTGCTTATTCTCTCTTCTGTTCTCTAGAATTGTTATATTGTGTCTCTTTTTACAAAGATGTATGCATTGTCTTTGCATTTCAGCATCATCTAGTGCAGGGGTAGGCGACCCCCAGCACTAGTGCCCCAAGTGGCACGCAAAGCCTCTTTTGCTGGCACTCGACTCCCTCCCTATCAGCAGCGCAGGGAAGTGTCAGTGAGACACTAATGCATTCTAATTTTAGAGCTCCCCGCGCTGCACCTGCAGTGAGGGGGAGGCACTGTGCCCCCAAACATTATAAAAGGTGAAAAGGTGGGAAACATTGTTTGGTTCTCTAACTTTACTGTAGCTGCGATTGTCAGCTTTTGTGATGGGGAAGAGATTGGGTGCAGTTCTGCTGGGGGGGGGGGGCGGTTCCTGTTTCACAGGAGGAAGAGGACTGTTATTGGCCACTGCTAAAGCCAATCACAGTCCTGCTAGCCCTGCCCACCATCTGGAGGAAGATGACTCGCTTGGTTGCCACTACCAATCTCAGAAAGATGGGATTTCACTGCGATTGAGAAAACCACAATCAGGTGACAGTTTGTGGAATTACTGTTGAGCTTCTGGGAACTTTGTTGAAATTATTCCTGAACCTTCGCGTCACTTACTACCGAACCCCTTTCAGAAAATGCCCCTGACCTGAGCTCATCATTGTGCATCCATTCCAGATGCTTGTATGTAACATCACACATACATTACATACATCACATACAAGCATGTGGGCTGGATGCTAGAGGTGGATCAGCAGGATGAGTGTGCAAGGACAGGTAGATGTGTCTCATCTCTGCTTCCTTTCACCACTCTGCATATCACGCATAGATGAGAAGAAGGTACAGCGGTGGAGCAGATGAGCAGGAGGGTACAGCGGTGGGGAAAATGAGAAGCAGGGGTCCAGAGGTGGGACAGCTGAGCAGAAGGGTACAGTGGTGGGGCAGATGTGCAGGGAGGTACAGTGGTGGAAGAGATGAGAAGGGGATTCAGCAGTGGGACAGAAGTGCAGGGGGGTACAGTGTTGGGCCAGATGAGCAGGGGGCTTCAGTAGTGGGACAGATGAGCAGGGGGGTTCAGTGTTGGGCCAGGTGAGCAGGGGGCTTCAGCAGTGGGACAGAAAGGCCCAGGGGGTCCAGTGTTGGGGCAGAGGAGAAGAGAGGTACAGTGTTGGGCCAGATGAGCAGGGGGGTTCAGTGTTGGGACAGATGAGCAGGGGGGTTAATGTTGGGGCAAATGACAAGGGGATTCAGTGGCGGGACAGAAAAGCAGGTGGGTAGGGTAAAGCAGTGGGGCATATGTGAAAGAACGTGTATTGGTTTGAAAGATGAGCAGGGGGTTACAGTGGTGGGGCAGGAGAGCAGGGGAACAGAGGTGGGGCATAAGAGCAGGAGGTACAGAGGTGAGACAGATGTGCAGGAGGTATATTGGTGGGGCAGATGAGAAAGCGGGTGACAGCAGTGGGGCAGATGACCAGGTGGGTTTAGTGTTAGGACAGATGAGAAGGTGATTCAGTAGTGAGAGAGAAGAGCATGGGGATATGGCAATGGAGCAGATGTGTAGGGAAGTACAGCGGTGGGGCAGATGAGAAAAGGAGGTAGATTGATGGGGCAGATGAGCAGGGGGGTTTTAGTGGTGGGACAGAAGAGCAAGGGGGTACAGTGGTGGGGCAGATGAGCTGGGGAGGTTCAGTGTTGGGCCAGATGAGAAGGGGGTTACAGTGGTGGGAAAGATGAGCAGGGGGGGTCCAGTGTTGGGGCAGAGGAGAAAAGAGGTACATTGGTGGGACAGATGAGCAGGGGGTTACAACAGTGGGACAGAGGAACAGGGGGGTACAGAGGTGGGGTAAATGTGCAGAGGGGGTGCAGAGGAGAAAGGAGGCACATCGGTGGAATACATGAGCAGGGGGTTACAGTGGTGGGGAAGAAGAGCAGGGGGTACAGTGGTGGGACAGATGTGCAGGAGGTACAGTGGTGGGGCAGATGAGGAAGGGGATTACAGTGATAGGGCAGATGAGCAGACAAGTTCAGTGTTAGGACAGAAGAGAAGATGGTTCATCGGTGAGAAAAAAGAGCATGGGGTTACGGCGGTGGAGCAGATGTGCAGGGGGGTACAGTGGTGGGGCAGATGAGAAAGGGGGAAATTGGTGGGGAAGATGAGGGGGGTTACAGTGGTGGGACTGATCTGAGGCAGGATGTTAATGTCTTACTACTAGTGGTTTACAGCATTTACTTTATACAAAATCCTTTTCATGATTGAGAGTGTGAAGTTGAAATTTTTTGGTTATAAAATCGTCACACTCAATTTCTTTGCAAACATTTTTCTGCACACTGTGCTCAAAAGATTGCCCACCCCTGATCTAGTGGTCATAATGTGGTATTTTACCGTTACTTGTAATAAAAGACAATTTGTTCAGAAGGGAAAATAGTCTAAAGAACATTTGTTTTTGCCCAATTTGCACTGAACAAATATACTGTACAGTGGTGTGAAAAAGTGTTTGCCCCCTTCCTCATTTCCTGTTCCTTTGCATGTTTGTCACACTTAAGTGTTTCGGAACATCAAACCAATTTAAACAATAGTCAAGGACAACACAAGTAAACACAAAATGCAATTTGTAAATGAAGGTGTTTATTATTAAAGGTGAAAAAAAAATCCAAACCATCATGGCCCTGTGTGAAAAAGTGATTGCCCCCCTTGTTAAAACATACTATAACTGTGGTTGTCCACACCTGAGTTCAATTTCTCTAGCCACACCCAGGCCTGATTATTGCCACACCTGTTCACAATCAAGGCATCACTTAAATAGGAGCTGCTTGACACAGTAAGGTCCACCAGAAGATCCTTAAAAGCTACACATCATGCCGAGACCCAAAGAAATTCAGGAACAATTGAGAAAGAAAGTAATTGAGATCTATCAGTCTGGAAAGGGTTATAAAGCCATTTCCAAAGCTTTGGGAATCCAGCGAACCACAGTGAGAGCCATTATCCACAAATGGCGAAGACATGGAACAGTGGTGAACCTTCCCAGGAGTGGCCGGCCGCCCAAAATTACCCCAAGAGCGCAGCGACGACTCATCCAAGAGGTCACAAAAGACCCCACAACAACGTCCAAGGAACTGCAGGCCTCACTTGCCTCAGTTAAGGTCAGCGTTCATGCCTCCACCATCAGGAAAAGACTGGGCAAAAATGGCCTGCATGGCAGAGTTCCAAGGAGAAAACCACTGCTGAGCAAAAAGAACATCAAAGCTCGTCTCAATTTCTCCACAACACATCTTGATGATCCCCAAGACTTTTGGGACAACATTCTGTGGACCGATGAGACAAAAGTGGAACTCTTTGGAAGGTGTGTGTCCAAGTATATCTGGCGTAGAAGGAACACTGCATTTCAGAAAAAGAACATTATACCAACAGTAAAATATGGTGGTGGTAGTGTGATGGTCTGGGGCTGTTTTGCTGCTTTAGGACCTGGAAGACTTGCCGTGATAAAAGGAACTATGAATTCTGCTGTCTACCAAGAGATCCTGAAGGAGAATGTCCGACCATCTGTTCGTGTACTCAAGCTGAAACGAACTTGGGTTCTGCAGCAGGACAATGATCCTAAACACACCAGCAAGTCCACCACCGAATGGCTGAAGAAAAACAAAATGAAGACTTTGGAGTGGCCTAGCCAAAGTCCTGACCTGAATCCTATTGAGATGTTGTGGTATGACCTTAAAAAGGCCGTTCATGCTCGAAAACCCTCTAATGTAACTGAATTAGGACAATTCTGCAAAGATGAGTGGGCCAAAATTCCTCCAGGACGCTGTAAAAGCCTCATTGCACGTTATCGCAAACGCTTGGTTGCAGTTGTTGCTGCTAAGGGTGGCCCAACCAGTTATTAGGTTTAGGGGGCAATCACTTTTTCACACAGGGCCATGATGGTTTGGATTTTTTTTCACCTTTAATAATAAACACCTTCATTTACAAATTGCATTTTGTGTTTACTTGTGTTGTCCTTGACTATTGTTTAAATTGGTTTGATGTTCCGAAACACTTAAGTGTGACAAACATGCAAAGGAACAGGAAATGAGGAAGGGGGCAAACACTTTTTCACACCACTGTATATGCAGATTGACTGGATGAATGGCTATACATATGTGTTTTTTTTTAAATATGTAAATTTCAATGCCCCTCCGTGTAAGGGTCCTTTCACACGGGGCGGATCAGTGCTGATCCGCCCCGTGGATATCCGCTTGCTCAGCGGGGATCGCTGGAGCGATCTCCGCTGAACAGGAAGATGACAGGTCCGTCTCTGCACACTGTGCAGGGACAGACCAGTCAGAGCGCCGCTCTCCCCTATGGAAGATCGGGTGACGACGGACCGTAGAGTCCGTTGTCATCCGATCCGCTCTGCAGACGGATGGAAAAATAGGGTTTTCCTCCGTCTGCAGAAACGGACCATAGCGGACACGGACGAGATCGGGTGTCAGCAGATGTTCATCCGCTGACACACGCTATCCCATAGGGATACATGTATGTCCGTTTTTCATCCGAAAACGGAAGGATGAAAAACGGACATACGGACCGTCCGTGTGAAAGAGCCCTTAGTCTGCTTATAAAAAGGTGAGTGCCAGAACTATTTTCCAGAAATGTATAAAACCTGATGAAGGGCTGATGAAACCAGATGACACCTAATGAATGAGTTATCCCAAAAGCTTTCTTCTTTAATAACTCAAGTTAGCCAATAAAGAGTATCACTTGCACGCCAAACTTTCTGCATTCGTCAATGGCTAACATGGTTCAACATTCTACAACTGTTCTTAGGTTTAGATATTCTTTAACCACTTCACCTGTGGAAGATTTACCCCACCCCCCTTCCACACTGCATTACTTTAACTGACAATTGTGCTTTTCCTTTTTTTCCAACAAATAGAGCTTTCTTTTGGTGGTATTTGATCACCTCTGCAGTTTTTATTATTTGCGCTATAAACAAAAAACAACTGACAATTTTGAAAAAAAAAAACAATATTTTTTACTTTCTTCTTAAAAACACATCCAATAGAAAAATGTGAAAAATCTAATTTCTTCCTCAATTTAGGCCAATATGTAATCTGCTACATATTTTTGGTAAAAAAAATCCCAATAGGCGTATGTTTGATTTGTGCAAAAGTTATAGTGTCTAAAAACTATGGGATATAGTTATGGAATTTTTTTTTTTTTTACTAGTAATGACGGCGATTAGCGACTTATTGCGGGATTCATGCATTGCATGAATCTATCCATGGCCGCTGTAGACACCCCCTATTCAGGCGTCCAGCCCCTTTTCGGGCCCTGGGCGCCTGAATTCCAGCGGCGGGGGGTGTTTTTGAAGCACCTGATTAGAGCCATGGGCTCTAATATGCTTCAAAAAAGGTGAACTGCAAGCACAATGCTTTGCAGTTCACCCAGGTGGGTTAGCAAAGCAAATTAATATTTGCTTTACTAACACTGAATCGCTTCTCAGCCAATCAGGAGGCTCGGATCTAATACCCGTCACTTGATTGGCTGAAGGCACAGGCACCCTGATTGGACGCCTAACGGAACAGAAGAACAGGAGGACAGAGAGCCACGGAGGACACAGGAGCATGCCGCCGTCACCTGCTGCATGTCCCACAGCTCGCTGCCGTCACCTGCCACAAGGATGGGGTAAGTGTGTGCCGGTCAGACGGCGAGCTGGGGGGGCACAGTGGCTGCAATTGATGGCACAGTGAGGCTGCAATTGATGTTTTTTTTTTCAGTATTTTTTCAGAATTTTTCAGTTTGTTTGCGCGCCCCCCCCAAAAAAAATTTGGAGCACCAGCCACCACTAGTCACTGTTCTAATGACACTGGCAGGGAAGGGGTTAACGTCAGGGGCAATCAAAGGGTTACCTGCATGTTTCACTGTTGTGGGGGAGGTGCTTTTACTAGTGGAAGGCATGGATCAGTGTTCCTGCTTTACAGGAACACAGGATCCACGCCTTCTGTACTGACAGAATGGCAATCTGCCTTGTATACATAGGCAGACTGCCATTCTGTCAGTGTACCGAATGATTAGCGGGTTTCGGAGGAACCCACTGATCAGCTCTTGCTGTGTAAAACCACAGGGGGAGTGAGCCACCAGCAGCGCGCCCTTACGCCCAATGCCCAGAAGCGCAGGATCACATATATATATATATATATATATATATATATATATATATATATATATATATATATATATATATGGGGCAGTCGACAAGTGTTTTTTAAAGTGGTTGTAAACCCTTATAAAAAAAAAAAAAAAAACCTGCAAGACAAAGGCATAATGAGCTAGTATGCATACCAGCTCATCATGAAATACTCACCTTAGAACTAAGCTGTTGCAGCGGTCCCCGTACACCGTTGTGACTGGCGACATGTCTTTCGGAGTTATTTCAGGGTCCGCAGGGACCGGCACTGTGATTGGCTGGAGCCGCAATGACATCAATTCCACGCGTGCGAGAGCCGCCGATCAAGACACAGGCCCTTTAGAAATGGCACAATCGAGCGGTTTCTTCAGTGCGCATGCGCCGATGACGTCAGCTCAAGCGTATATGGTAGATATCTCCTAAACCGTGCAGGTTCAGGAGATATTTACAGTACCTACAGGTAAGCCTTATTACAGGCTTACCTGTAGGTACAAGTGGTGTAACAGGGTTTACAACTACTTTAAACATATAAGAATTATATTATCCAATTGTAGATGCAAGATTTTTAGCCCCATTTAGTAGAGATTTGCAAAGTGTTAAAGTAGTCTAAGGCTCAGTTCACCTGAACGTCATGCTACTTATGGTGCGACTTTGTCATGCAACTTCCTGGCGATTTGCTTGATGCGATTTGAGTACTACTTTGATGCAACTTGATGCAACTATGAAGCGAAGGAGGGGCTACACCGCAAGGAATGCCTGGGTATTGTTCCTGTAATATCAGATCCAAATCACATTAATATAGATGAGGATCTGACCTGGATGCAACTTCCATTAAAGTCTATGGGCACAAGTCAGATAGAAGTCACCTTCAAGAGACTAATGCCCCGTACACACATTCCGACGGAAAAAGTCTGATCAGATTATGTTGTCGGAAAATCCGATCGTGTGTAGGCTCTATCGGACTTTTTCCGTCTGAAAAAATTTGAGAGCAGGATCTAATGCCTCTAATGACATTCCGACTACAAAATCTATCAGATTTTTTCCCACGGATTTTGCCCAAAACTTGTCTTGCATACACACAAAGTTGTCGGAAAATCCGATCGTTCCGAATGAGGTGACGTACAAAATGTACGACGGGACTACGTAGAGGCCAGTAGCCAATAGCTTTCCTCCCCAAATTTATCCTGAGCATGCGTGGCACTTTGTGCGTCGGAATTCTATACACACGATCAGAAAAAGTCAGATCGGATTTTGTTGTCGGAAAATTTTAGGTCCTGCTCTCAAATTTTTTCCATCGGAAAGTCCGACGGAAAAAGTCCGCTAGAGCCCACACACGATCGGATTTTCCGACAACATAATCCAATCAAACTTTTTCCATCGGAATATCCGACCGTGTGTACAGGGCATAAAATTTTCCAACAACAAAATCCGATCAGACTTTCTCCGATCGTGTGTAGAGAATTCTAAATCACAAAGTGCCACGCATGCTCAGAAGAAATTTGGAGACGAAAGCTATTGGCTACTGGCCTCTACGTAGTCCCGTCGTAAGTTTTATACGTCACCTCATTTGGAACGATCGGATTTTCCGACAACTTTGTCTGACCGTGTGTGTGCGCAACACAAGTTTCGGACAAAATCCGTCCGACCGTGTGTACAAGGCATAAGGCTTGGTTCACACTGACATTTGAAATTTTCCATGACATGTGAAATCCTATGTTCGTCAATGAGAGCTGTTTTAATTAGTACTACTGAAGTCGCTCCGATTTTAGAAAAGGTTAATGTACTACTTCAAGGCGATTTTGTATCCGACTTGTGCCCATAAACTTTAACCCCTTTCCGCCCACACTATAGCCAAAAGACGGCTTCAGTGTGGGCTTAAAATGCCGGCAGGGTGTCCGTGGACGTCCTCCTGTGCTGGCGCTGCCTTCGCTCCCCCTGTGGTGCACAGGTAGCACGCTCTCTGATCGCCGAGTCCTTGGGAATCGGATCATCACAGATCAGGGTAAAGGGCCAATCACAGCAGCCCTTTACCACATGATCAGCTGTCAGCCAATGACAGCTGCTCACGGAAGTAAACAGAAGCCGGGTATTGGCTTTTTTTCCCTTGTGCTATAAAAAGTAGAAAGCCGGTAACCAGCTTCTATTACAGGGACATCGGTCTTCTCAGTGCCCACCAGTGTTGCTAATGAGTGCCCATCAGTGCCATCTATCAGTGCCCATCAGTGCATCATCAGCAGTGTCACTTATCAGTTCTGCCTATCAGTGCCGCCTACAAGTGCCTATCCATGCTCAACAGTGCTGCCTGTCAGTGCCACCTATCAGTGCCCATCAGTGCCACCTATCAGTGCCACGCATCTGTGCCACCTATCAGTGCCACCTATGAGTGCCCATTAGTGCCACCCATTAGTGCAGCCTCATCAGTGCCGATCAGTGCCACCTCATCAGCGCACATTAGTAAAGGAGAAAAATTACCTGCTAAATTTTATAAATTATAAAAAATATTTTGTTTTTGTTTTTTTAATTTTCTGAATTTTTTGTTTGTTTAGCAAAAAATAAAAAGCCCAGTGGTGATAAAATACCACAAAAAGAAAGCTCTATTTGTGTGAAAAAAATTATAAAAATGTCATATTTGTACAGCATTGCATGACCGCGCAATTGTCATTCGAAGTGCGATAGCGCTGAAAGCTGAAAATTGACCTGAGAAGGAAGGGGGTAAAAGTGCCCAGTAGGCAAGTAGTTAATGGAGGTCAGATCCTCATTTATATTGATGTGATTTGGATCTGACAATATCAAGGCATTCCCTGTGGTGTAGCCCCTCCCTCGCTTCAAAGTCGCATCAAGTTGCATCAAAGTAGTACTCAAGTCAACCAGGAAGTCGCCTGGCAAAGTTGCACCATAAGTTGCGCAACTTTTAGGTCACAGTAGTGTGAATTGAGCCTACACGCTACAATCTAATCATATAGTCTTTGTACAATCAACTTTAGATTTACAAAAACTAATATAAGGACCTTCCTAGTATATGCAAACAATTTGTATTCATTGAGGCAGACTCTTGTACTACATGTTAGATTGGTAGATCTAAAGGAGATTGTACAATTCCCCATGGAGGGACAAGGGGAGCGCTGCATAGGCTGACCTGTCATAAAACAAAAACAATAGATAATGGTTGACAAAATCTATTCCTGCCAGTAGGTTCAGCCATCAGGCATCCATAAAGGCCTACAGACATACAAACGTTTCTTGGTCCAAGCTTTCCCTAGTCTGTACTTTTTTTTGGGGAGTGTACAGGCACAGGTGCAGTTTTCCCAATGTTTGCACCTATTAAAGTTACCGTAAGCTGGCCATACACCTATAGATTATCTGCAGATTTTCTATGTTTAGATGGAAAAAGTGGGAGATTCCTCCATCCACACAGTTTAGCGAACATGGAGAAATCTGTTGCACTTTTTCCATCTAACTGCAGATAATCTATAGGTGAATGACCAGCTTTAGAGAGTCTCACAATGCCATAAACATTATCCACTGATCTGGCTTTACCAATTACCTAAGCCATCAATTCCTAGTATGCTTTTACAAGATGTATGTCAATTATGAGAACTTCACAGCCAGGTTAAGCACAGTAGCCACATGGCAATAGGCAGCATTAATAACTGGCCACATTGTTTTTTTATCATAATCAGTAGGAATAGTCAGCTCATATGGGGTTTTACATTATCACAATATTCTAAGCCAGGTTAGGAGTGGGAAAACAAGTGCAAATTTGGCTCTGGGAACTTTGGATTCAATCTGCAGAGTAATCAATGCTTAAGGCCCCTTTCACACTGGGGCGGGAGCCGTGGTGACGGTAAAGCAGCGCTATATTTAGCGCTGCTTCACCGTCGTTTTAGCCGCGGGATTTGTCCGCTCGCAGTGCGGTTTTACCCCCCGCGAGTGGCCAAAAAAGGGTTAAAATCCCCCGCAAAGCGTCGCTTTGCGGCGGTATTGCCGTGGTGTTACCGCGGTGTCCCATTGATGTCAATGGGTAGGAGCGGTATAGCTATACCGCTCCAAATTTTTTACTGTCCTGCTAGCGCACCGCTCCAGTGTGAAAGCCCGCCGGCTTTCACACTGGAGTGAATGGGGCCGGTTTTTTCAGGCGGTGCACAGGCGCTATCTTTAGCGCTGTACCGCCTCAAAACCGCCCCAGTGTGAAAGGGGCATTATGGTACGTCAAGTACCATGAATTTGCAGCTACCAAATTCAATTTCCCTGTTTAAGCTGAAAATACCAGGGCCAATAGACAAATAAAGAGTATTTGTAAGCTTGCGCTGGTAAAATGTTTAAAAAAAAAGCTAGATGAAAGAATTTTAAATAAATGGTTGTACCCAGAGATCTTCATAGCAGCTTTTTTTATATTTACATTGAAAGGAATATTTACTTTGCTCACCACACTGTGTTGGTATGTTATTTGCTCATTGCAGAATATTACGGGAACTGAATTTATTCTATCTTGAGAAGAGAAGATTAAGGGGGGACATGATGAACATGTACAAATACATAATCAGTCCATATAGTGAACTTGGTGGAATTCACTTTAAAGGGGGAGTCCACCTGAATTTTTTTTTTTTTAAAGCCAGCAGCTACAAATACTGCAGCTGCTGACTTTTAATAAATGGACACTTACCTTTCCTGGAGTCCAGCGATGTCGGCAGCCGAGGCCGAGCAATCACTCGGCTCTCGGCTGCTGCCAGCGCCATTCTCGGTGAGGGAATCAGGAAGTGAAGCATTGCAGCTTCACTTCCCGGTTGCCTACTGCGCATGCGCAAGTCACGCAGCGCAATGAGAATCGTCCACACTGTCTCTGGGACCCGTGTGTGTCCCAGCAGACAGCGCGGCAGGACAGGAAAAGGCATAGACTCCCGTGGGAGTCTATGCCCGGAAGTGGGTGCAAATACCTGTCTTAGACAGGTATCTGCGCCCCCCTACCCCTGAAAGGTGCCAAATATGACACCGGAAGGGGGGGTTCTGAAAAGCGGAGGTTAAATTTTTGTGTGAACCTCCGCTTTAAGGTCATCCCAGGGGACAAGGGGGCACTCTTTTTACGTCTAGAGGAAAAAAGATTTAATCTCCAAATACAGAAAGGTTTTTTCACAGTAATGCCATGTACACACGGTCGGAAATTCCGACGGGAAAAGCCAGATCGGATAAGGTTGTCGGAAAATCCAATCGTGTGTGGGCTCTAGCGGGCTTTTTCCGTCGGAATTGAGAGCAGGACCTAAAATTTTCCGACAACAAAATCCGATCAGACTTTTTCCGATCGTGTGTATAGAATTCGGACGCACAAAATGCCACGCATGCTCAGAATAAATTTGGGGACGAAAGCTATTGGCTACTGGCCTCTACGTAGTCCCGTCGTACGTTTTGTATGTCACCTCATTCGGAACGATCGGATTTTCCGACAACTTTGTGCGACCGTGTGTATCCAACACAAGTTTCGGCTAAAATCCATCGGAAAAAATCCGACGGATTTTGTGTTCGGAATGTCCGACCGTGTGTAAAGGGCATTAGAGCTGTGAACATGTGTAATAGACTCCCTCCAGAGGTGGTTTGGGCCAGCTCAGTAGATTGCTTTAAAAAAAGGCCTGGATTCTTTCCTTAATGTACATAATATACATAATATAACTGGGTACTACCCTGTTTCCCCGAAAATAAGACCTAGCGTGATTGTCGGTGATGGCTGCAATATAAGCCCTACTCCCCAAATAAGCTCTACCCTGTTTCCCCGAAAATAAGCCCTACCCTGAAAATAAGACCTACAAGCACTTTAACTAGGGCTTATTTGGGGGGTAGGGCTTATATTGCAGCCATCACTGACAATCACGCTAGGTCTTATTTTCGGGGGAAACAGGGTAACATTTATAGGGAAAGTTGGTGCAGGGAAAATCAAATTGCCTCTTGGGGGATCAGGAAGGAATTTTTTCCCCTGCTGTAGAAAATTGGATCGTGGGTGAAGGATTACGTATATGGCATTGTATGATTTTTATTTATTGGTTGAACTAGATGGACGTGTCTTTTTTCAACCTGACTAACTATGTAACTATGTAATATTACATAATATACAAAATGTTATCAATCAGTACAATCCTTCCCAATTAAACCTACTGTCTTATGCACCTAGAACAAGTTCATACATAACCATACACATTTTTATAACCAATTAAAACAGAAGAAATTTGTCATATTTGTATATTCTTCTACTACCTGGAAGAAACTCAAACAACAAACAAACATATAACTTTATGTATATAAGGTTGTGGTGGTATATCAATCATATATATGAGGATAGCTTCCTTTTTTGTGCTTTTTGCCAAGCCAGTATTACAAGTTATATTTGTGTGCCAATGAAATATTTTCAAATTATAGACTAGCAGTAATATTATCAAAACTATATTTTTACAGAATGTACCGTATGCAAAACTTACCCCATTTTTATCAAAGGCTCTAAACATATGTTCCACATAGTCTGCTGCCTCTTGGTTGTCTTGCACACCAAAAAAACGTTTAAATTCATGCATAAAAAGAGTTCCGCTGGGACATTCTACCACAAACTTCTTATACCACTCCTGGAGCTCTGCTACATCAATTTCCACTTTGTTAGACTCCTCGCTAAGATGCTGACCCATTTTAAGAAAATCCTGCGATAGGAGAAGTCTCCTTCCTCAGTCCCTTTTTTATTGTCTTTAAATATGATCCAGAAAGAATATATTATCACCCATGTGACTTGGGTTCCAGCCTCCACAGACTGAGTTCTCAATGTGTCTTCTGTTGTCTTGCAGAACAATCAAAGCAAACTTCACAATCTGCAGAAAATGCTATTTATAACTAGATTCTAAATGTAGTTGTATCTTTGTAGTTTCCTCCCAGTTAAAAATGTACTCTTCTTTTCAATAAAAAAAAAAAATAGGATCAAGGGTCAAAATATGATGAACAATCTCGGATGGAATTTTCCTCTTCTGTTCAATAGGAACTTAGTAATAGGTCCAAGATATACTCTTGAAAGAGACTGAGCTTATTTTATTTCAAAACTCTTTGTATCAGATTTAAAATGTCTTCCTCCTGTTTCTGTGCTGGTCCAGGTCTTTTCATTGTCTTCCATCTTCAATAATTTAAAGGATCATTAAAACATAAATCCACAAGTCAGCAATGTTTTATATTTAAGAAATTAGTAGTGTAGGTCAGTCAATTTTTTGTTGATTTCTGTAGTTCTGTATCTATGTCCCTATGTTGCTGTGGCTGGTTTGTGCGAGGAGCACAGCAGAGGGAGTGACACTGCTTAACTAAATGCACCATGTGTTGGCTCAAATAGATAAGAAGATCTAAGATAATTAGAAGAATCTCATAAAGACCTAGATGTTCTCTTGTCAAGCCTGTGTTAAGGGCACAATAATGTGTCTGTATGTTGTCCAAATGAAATGCAAGTATAAACTGGAAAATAAAATTGTGCACATAATAAAATAACAATGACATGTTTTACATTGCTCAGCCAAAATTCATTAATACACATGAGTAAACAGAAAATGAAATCTGTAGTCCGAAAAAGGGACTCTAACGTGAAGTTGGTCCTAGAAACGGCTACTGCACTGCCCAGCTAGGGGTCAGTTTGGTGTTCCACTCCAAAGTTTAAGCTACTGTTTGTATTGCCAAGAACCTTCAAGAGACAGTAGAATTCTGCTCCTTGGCCTGCACTATTTATGTGAGATCAAAGTGGCTTTTTTATTATTTATCTATTATAGGTACTTTTATAGCACTAACAATTTTCACAGCATTTTACATATATATGTCCCTGCCCTCAAGGAGCTCACAATCAGGTCCCTAACTCACATTCATACATACAGTACATATACAAGGGCCAATTTATAAAGGAGCTGATTTAACCCACCAACATGTCTTTGAAGCATAGCCCAGAGAAAACCCACACAGGCACAGGGAGAGCATGCCAACTCTAGGCAGGTAGCGCTGTGGGATTTGAACCAACAACCCTAATGCTGCCAGGCAGAAGTGCTAACCACTGTGCTGTCATAAGCTTAAGGCTGGGCTTTAAAGCCTCAGATTCCTGGGAAACACAATCTTTATCTGGATTAACCACAAAAACTACCACAGCCTAGGAAGTAGGTGTAGGCTGCTCCAGGCCACCTGCAGACATTTTAGGGCTGTTTATCCCACCCAAAATTCTATAATATATACATTAGCACACCTCTGCCTATATCTTAAAGGGGTTATGTGAAATGATGGCATTAAAATACGTTGGCTTTAGATTGAGATTTTCAAGCTCTTGGAAATAGTGGTGAAGTTTAAGACTAGGCATACATGTATAGATTTTGAGTGAGAGAAGGCGCTTTCCCTTTAGGGAGGGGGGCCTACAGTTAAGCCTTGGGTCCATGGAGTACTGGGACATGTGTGGGGTAATTTGTGAAGCGATACACTGCAACACCCTACTTATCAACCAAAGCAGGAACATTGTGTAAGAGTTAAACACATATTTGGGACGTTCACAGTATAAGGTGGAAATTATTGCCACCATAGTTTAATTTTTTTGATTAACTTTTGTAACAAGTTTGCTGCAGTAAAGAGTTAAAAGAAATAGAGAAATGTCCTCTGATTAATGTGTGTGGAAGGTATTAGCATGCAAAGTGGGTGTAATTGCTAAATGATTACATGAAGCAGGGCAACAGCAGTATGCCACAATGTGCTGGACTAAAATGAGTCTGGTGTAAAACTGGTGCCAGCCAATACCTGGGGAATCCCCTGATAGCAGCAGATTTTGAATAGGATTGGTGGTGGTCTGTTACACCCAGTCAGTTATGGCCAGTCAGTAAATGAACTTGAAAGGTTCCTGCAGTGCACCAGTTATGTCGTCTGGGCATCAGTGTAGCACAGGTCCCAGAAGTGGGATGTGACCGCTCGGGAACTGAGCCTGGAACTATGAGAACAACCTCTGAAGTCAATTATATAGGCCAAGAGCTTGAGAAACAACTGGTGTACCGTGGTGCCAGCTGGATGAGGTTGGAGATTTGGCTCACCATCTCTGAAAAGCTATTGTATTCCTGGGCCCTCATGTCTGGGAACTGGTTTAACAGCCTGGACAACAGGAGGCCCCTATCAATCAGCTCCAGACTAACTATCCTCTCTTTATGTGCATGATCAGCTGGCAATCAGCCTCTATACTTTCTTTTCAATTTAGCACCTACTGTGCCTTGTTCTCCAATGTTCCATGTTCAGCCACTTCTCATCTCCAGCCCCTGCCACGATTAGCTTCCATGTGTCCTCTTCTATGACCTTAGTCCACATCCAGTTATTTTTTTGCCTCCTCTATCCCTTCTAACATCCTGAATAACTGCTATTATGTCTTCTCCCCTTTCTTCCTCACAGTCTACGATCAGTTCTACTCTGCCTCTTTTACAGATGATCCATGATCAGCCTCCGCGCTGCCTCCTTTACCAAACCAACTTCAAGATCTGGTCACATTCTCTCTCCTGCAAATCAAATGAGATGGCACAAGTTACAAAATAATTTGTTTGCTTATAAAATATTGTTTGATTGGGCAATGATTAATGCCAGTGTGTTATGAATTACTCATTTAGCCAAACATTTAGCCGAAATAAACCATTTATGAACACACTCACTAGTTTTTACAAAAATTAACATAGGAATGTGCATCTACAAGCAACTATCTGTTTTATAGCAGTCCACAAATCAATAGCCTGAACAGAGGTAAGAGACAGCAGCACATTAGCTGGCTCTATTTATACATCTATCTCAGTAAAGATTGCTTCTAAATATATAATGTAGCATTTAGACTATCACAAAGCTGTGTAAAAGTGTATACCCAAATCGTTATAGTACATAGTTAGTCTGGTTCCGTGGCAGCTGGTGGTTTGCCAGTAGGCACATCGAGCACATCAGGGATCATCTGGCACATTGAACAGGGGGACAGGCTGCGGCAGGCCTCTTGCAGCCTCTCGTGTCCTTCTGAGATCATGGCAGCTTCGGCCGTGAGTCTCCTCCCCTCCTCCTAACCTGTCAGCCAATCGGGAAATGGGTAAGAGACCCGCACTTCCTGATTGGCGGAGAGGCGATTCAGTGTTAGAAAAGCAAATATTCATTTGCTTTTGTAACACATCTGGCTGGACTCCAAGTCCACCCTAATTTGAAGCCTATTAGAGCCTATGGCTCTAATCAGGTGCTTAAAAAAAACACCCCGCCGCTGTAATTCAGGCGCCCGGCATCTGAAAAGGGGCTGAATTATGCGCCCTTAATGCAGGGGCCACCCCTGTCTGGTTGAAAAAAAGACCCAAGTCTATCTAGTTCAACCAGTAAAAGGGAAAAAAATAAATCATACACAATCCTATACCTGCAACTGAGGAAGGAAAAAGGGAAGGAAAAAAAAAACAGAAAAGCATGATACGATTTTCTCCAGCAGGGAAAAAAATTCCATCCTGATCCCCAAGAGGCAATTGGACAGTCCCTGGTTCAACTTTCACCACTTCAGCCCCGGACCAATTTGCAGCCAAAGGACCAGGCCCCTTTTTGCGATTCGGCACTGCGTCGCTTTAACTGACAATTGCGCGGTCGTGCGACGTGGCTCCCAAACAAAATTGGTGTCCTTTTTTTCCCACAAATAGAGCTTTCTTTTGGTGGTATTTGATCGCCCCTGCGGTTTTTATTTTTTGCGCTATAAACAAAAATAGAGCGACAATTTTGAAAAAAATGCAATATTTTTTACTTTTTGCTATAATAAATATCCCCCAAAAATATATAAAAAAACATTTTTTTTCCTCAGTTTAGGCCGATACGTATTCTTCTACATATTTTTGGTAAAAAAAATCGCAATTAGCGATTATTGATTGGTTTGCGCAAAAGTTATAGCGTTTACAAAATAGGGGATAGTTTATAGCATTTTTATTAATATTTTTTTACTAGTAATGGCGGCGATCAGCGATTTTTATTGTGACTGCCACATTATGGCGGACACATCAGACATTTTTGACACATTTTTGGGACCATTGTCATTTATACAGCAATCAATGCTATTTAAATGCATTGATTCCTGTATAAATGACACTGGCAGTGAAAGAGTTAACAACTAGGGGGCGGTGAGGTGTTATGGTGTGTGACGTGTGTTTTTTTTTTACATTAGGGGGCGGGGCTTACGTCTGACGTCATTGATCGGCTTTCCCGATGACAGGGAACAGCCGATCAATGACAGGCAGAGTAGGAAGCGCGGGGAGAGGTTTGTTTACACAGACCTCTCCCCGTTCTTCAGCTCTGTGACCCGATCGCGGGACACCAGCGGCAATCAGGTCCGCTGGTCCCACGGCTGTGGTCACAGAGCTCCCGACCGACCGACGGCTAGGCTTTTAAAGGGCCACGTACCTGTACGTGGTTTTGCCTAGCCGTGCCATTCTGCCGACATATATCGGCGTGAGTCGGTCGGGAAGCGGTTAAAGAAAAGAAAAAAGTGCAGCGAAGTGATTAAACTGATTAAAGTGCAAAGCAAAAATAAGTGTCAATCTATACACAATTAAAATGACATAAGTGTACAACACCAAAACAATAAAAATATTTGATGAGAAAAAATATAAGGTAACAGATAAATCAATCATAAATAAAAATTCATGTGTTTGAAAAAAAGTTCATGTGTTTAGAAAAAAAATATATAAAAAAATATTTAAATGTCCATATATATTCCAAAATCTGAAAATTTTCTTATGTGTAAACATAAAAAATATGGGATAGTGTGAATTGATTGCTTAATTAGTTGTGTTTGACCACGTGGAACCCATCACCTCTAATCACCACTAAAAGATGGTTCAACTTTACCTATAAATGTTAGTATCCGGTTATATTATGTACATTTAGGAAAGAATCCAGGCCTTTTTTAAATCAATCTACTGAGCTGGCCAGAACCACCACATTTTCACAGCTCTTACTGTGAAGAAACCTTTCCAAATTTGGAGAGTAAATCTCTTTTCCTCCAGATGTAGGAGTGCCCCCTTGTCCTCTGTGATGGCCTTAAAGTGAATAACTCAACACAGAGTTCACTATATGGACCACTTATGTATTTATACATGTTGATCATATTCCCCCTTAATCTCCTCTTCTCAAGAGAGAAAACATTCAGTTCCTCTAATATATCCTCATAGCTGAGCTCCTCTGTGCCTCTTATCAGTTTGGTTGCCCTTCTCTGCACTTTCTCCAGTTCCCCCGATATCCTTTTTGAGAACTGGTGGCCAAAATTTAACTACATATTCCAGATGAGGTCCTACTAATAACAATACAATACAATACAACTAATACAAACATTTTTATGCTCTACTTTCCCAACATTAACTGAGATGTTCCCTACAGGTTGCACGGTCGGCGTCTGTAGTCACTTGTATGGGCGCCCCGGGGTCTCTGGCGGATCGCAGCGAATTAGACCCTCTTCGTTGCCACCCCCCAGCCACCCCCTCTTTCTGGCCAGGTATGGTGCCATCTGTTCTCGGCCCATTGACTGGGACCTTTCCTTCCCCGTCAGGCTGGGAGGTCATTTTGGCGGTCTATGCCCGCTGCTGTGCCCTTCCATTCCTATCTGGGGATCCCTGGCCCTATTCTCTGATACAGCGAGATGAGGGCAAATGGGATTTCCCAAAATGGCCGCCGCCGCGCCGCAAACAAGCGGCGTGACGTCAGACGCTTTGCGCCGACGGCGTGGTTCGCCGCCGACGCATGCGCACCACGCATCTCAGAACGCTTGGCGCCAAGCTGTGCCGTCAAAGCGCCCACGATCCGGCGGTGACGTCAGACGCCGCCGGATCGGAGAGCACACTATTTCAGGCAGCCCCCTCTGCCATTCTATCCCTGTCAGGAGCCTAAGCACACCGGGAAGTGAGGCATTCAACCTGCCTTCCCCTGTGAGCCTAACCCGTTACCATTCATCGACTACACTAATGGGGTAAGATCTTTAATAGAATCTTTCATCTCCTTATGCTATTTTATATATACAGCCCTTTTGGACTGACATGGATATCGCTACCTTCTCTAGACATTAATATACTCACTTTAAACATTTCAGATAACACCGCAATGTTCCCAACATTTGGATTTTGGTGCAGTACAATACCCGCACCTTATCCAACCCGCATTCTGTTTTGCATACTACATGACCCTCACAAGGTACAGCTTTCATTATCACTGTATTTGTAATACAATGAACCATGCGAACCCTACTTTTCATTAACCCCTTTAATGGTCCTATCCATCTAAATTTATCTAGTGTTGTCTCTCTGCAAGTGACTCATAGCCGGCGCTGGCAACCTGGGAATAAATCATCTCTTATCTCGATATCTGTTTTTTATAACAAGAATCGATTTTTATATACTCCCTATCTATCAAGCTTTCTAAAACATATGTGGTAAGTCCTGTCCTTTTTCATGTTTTTATGTCCCGATTTGCTTTCTATGTCCTAAAATTATGTAACATTGTACAAACCTTAAGGCTACAGCAATTGCTCATATCCCTAGATGTATATTTTTTGAGCCAACGTATTTATACATGCTGCACAAACGTGTACAATATGGTTGTGTAACACTGCTTAAAAAGGACTTTTGCTTATGAAACTTTGTTATTTCAGCATATTTTTGAGCCAAACCTATCAATCTCCTGAAGAAACTCCATTGAGTGAAACATGTCGAGTATGGCGAAGCTCCACACAATTTTTCGTCTGATTTAACATATATGTCTGTAATGTATGGATATAATATTTGTGTCCTTTTCTATACCTTTATCCTATTTGGAATAATAAAAATTTCTATATTTTTATATACATCTTCTTAATTCATTGTGTACCCTACCCAAACCAAGATACCGCTAACAAAAAATCCCGGAGGCTTGTGGCCTCGTTTCTCCCCTTTAAACATATGTCCTACTAATAATTTGTGCAGGGGCAAAATGATTTTGCTCTATCTGGAGTCCATACCTCTCTTAATACAATAAAGGACTTTGCTTGCTTTGGAAACCACAGCTTGGCATTGCATGCTATTATTAAGCTTAGGATCTACCAGAACACCCAGATCCTTGTCCACCATTGATTCCCCCAGTTGTACGCCCCTAGTATGTACTGTATGATGCATGCACATTCTTGGCCCAAAGTGCACAACTTTTTATTTATCAACATTAAACCTCATCTGCCACATAGTTTCCCAATGAAACAGTGCATTGAGGTTGGCTTGTAAGTTGGAGATATCTTGTAAGGACGTTATTCCACTGCATAACATTGTGTTATCTGCAAAGATTGAAATGGTACTTTTAATCCCAGACCCTATATCATTTATAATTATATTAAAAAGTAAGTCAACACTGAACCAAGGGTCTCAACACTGAACCTTGGGGAACACCACTGATAACCTTAGACCATTCAGCGTATGAATCATTAACCACTACTCTCTGAATACGGTTATAATGAAGAATATTGTGTTTAGTGCAAATGATTTTTAGCTACCCTACCGGATCTTCCATTAGTTGCTGCACATTTAAAGTATAACTGCAGCCAAAGATAACCAGAGTAAAAAGAAAAAGCCCATTAAAAGATAAAATGACAAAAAACGCTTTTGCTGCAATATTGAACTTCAATCCAGAGATTCCCCTCTTTTTTCTGATGCTAGATGGCCATAATTTCATGAGCAGCATCATTCAAACCACTTACATTAAACCCAGGTTGTCTTGGATCCACCCAAGCCTGTTACTAGACAGTAAGGCCCCTTTCACCTGCAAAGCGCCCTGAAACAGCCGCTGCTGACTCTCTAATGTGAAAGCCAGATGGAGCTTGCAGGACGGTCAAAAAAGTCCTGCAAGCCGCATCTTTGGAGCACTGTAGGAGCGTTGTATTTACCGCTCCTAAATAGCCCCTTCCCATAGAAAACAATGGGGCAGCGCTGCAAACCCGCCTGCAAAGCGCCACTGCAGTGGTGCTTTGCGGGCAGTTTTAACCCTTTTTCGTCCGCTAGCGGCCAAATAGCGCCGCTAAAACAAGGATAAAGCGACAGTAAATATAGCGCCGCTTTACCACCAGCGCTCTCAACGCCCCAGTGTGAACGTAGCCTAAAGGGGGAAGCAGCACAGAGAAGCACTCATCTCTCTGTCTCTCTGCTTTATTTTCCTATCCCCATTAAGGTGGATGAATTTACCCAGGTTTGATTTGCCAGGGGTTTGCCAAATGGCAAGTGGTTTGGGTGCACACTATTATTGCATGCTTTATTTCTTTCAAACAATGTAGCAGCATACTGTATACAAGTTGTGAAAGGCAGCTCCAAGAACAGATGAGCAATAACAAGTGAAATTAAAAAAGGCTGTATCAACATAACATAAAAAAAGAAATTAAAATCCTACTATACAACCCCAGAAGAAAAAAGCAGCTTAACCTTAAGAAAGGCCCTAGCAACATAAAATAAAAAACAATATACCCCTAAAACCCTAAAATATCACCCCTGAAGCAAAACCCATTTTAAGGGAGGCTTTGCAGCAAAAAATCATCAGCTAAAAGGGACCACTAATCCCAACTCAACCACAAGATTAAATGACAGACAAAAAACCCTAATAAGAAGAATAAAAAGGAAGCAACAAGGTTGCTTGCTTAAAGAGTTAGCATTTCAAATGAAAGTACAGTTTCACAACAGACCGTAATCTCTCCCTATGCAGTTTGTCAACTTTGCTTGTCTTTTTTACTACAGCATCTTCCACTACACTGACACCATGGCTGTTCCGAGCACCCCTTTTTATAGTAAGGGGGATTGCTTATCAAAAAGCCCACTTCTTGGCTTTTCTACAGCTGATGGCCATAGTTCAAAAGGCTATGCAGTGCATTCAGCCTGAAAAAAAAATCTCCAGGTGAATCTGCACCAACAATTACTGAGATTGTAAATCCCCAAATCCACAGGATTTGCCTTCAACCCATGGCAGCTGTGAACCTAAACCTCATCCCTAATCACTATGCTTCTTGTCAGCACATGAAATGATTGGCTCATTGCACTGCTTTTTCCTCTCAAACCCAACCCTGTTCTATTGAGACAGCAAAAGACTGATGGCAAGTAAAATTCAAGTACTTACACCAGTGACCCCTGCACTCCCATAGACAGTGACTATTGGGGTGCAAGTGTGGCAGGCCGCACCAAAGTCCTGAGCTGTGATTGCGGCTTGCTACACACAGCTAGTGATTGAGCCAGCGGGCTGCAGGAAGGTGAGAGTCCATAATATTAGGTGGCATGACTGGACAGGGACTCCTTCACCATTGCTGATGTAGTGATCAGGGAACTCTGTGGATATAATTATACAGATTACATCATAACATTTGTTTGGAGGGTAATTTCCTGGTGTAGTTTTAGGGGGGGGCGGGGTGGGGGAGTCTCCTGGTATAGTATGGGGGATAGGTGAGTCCCCTCTCTCATTCCCCTCTCACTCTCTCTCATCACCTCTCTCACTCGCACCCTCCCTCTCTCACCCCCTCTCTCTCACCATTTTCTCTCTCTCTCTCTCACCCCTCTCTCACCACCCTCTCATTCTCTCTCTCACCTGCCTCTCTCTCAGCCCCCTCTCTCACCTCCTCTCTCACCCCCCTCTCTCTGTCTCGCCCCCCCCCTCTCTTACCCCCTCTCACCCCACCACTCTCTCACCTCCCTCTCTCTCACCCCCATCGCACTCTCTTTCTCGCTCACCCCCCTCTCTCTTTCACCCCACCTCTCTCTCTCACCTCCCTCTCTCTCACCCCTCTCTCTCTCTCTCCCCCCCCTCTCTCACCCCCTGTCTCTTTCAAACCCCTCTTTCCCCCACCTCTTTCCCTTCTTCCTCTATCCCCTTTTTCCATTTCTCTCCTGTTCCATCTAATAAAAGTTTCTGTCATATTTCAGGTCCTCTGTTAAGAAAGAGCTGAGTGGGAGCAGAATAGCTGCACAAAGCATTTAACCCCTTAATCATTGGGCATCTTTACTGTACTATGTAAGCGGCAGGCACTACCTAGAGCCCTTGAAAATTACACACTAAGAGACCCAGCTGAAGTACACAAAAGTGAGATGCAGCTTTAGCCAGGCCATGCCCCTTTGATGCGTTTCGCCCTGCCCACAGAGCTCCATCATAGAGATGGTTCTCATTGTTTGTTTTAGTGCAACAATGCAATTTGTCATACACATGATTTGCCAATGCCTTTATTCTATTATCTTCTCAGTAGGGGGAACAAAGAAAAAAAAGCAGGGGAAAGAGGTGACACCGGTGCAAATACACTGTCATTAAGAGACTAAAGCTGGCCACACATGACTAAAACTGAAACAATTCCCTAATCCACACACTCAAGGTGGATGTGGGAATCCTCTCCACTGCACCATTGTATTCTGACAGCAGGACTCCCCCACCATCAGAATACACTGATCAGTGCAGCAGCCATTTGGCTGCATACACTGATTGAAGTAAAAAATTTCCAACAAGCCAGTTTATGAGAAGATAGGTCAACTTCTCATGAATGGGACCTTTGTTGGTCTTGGAGGATAAGGCCATGGAGGAGTATGTTGCAGACGCACTTTTTTGAGGTTTCATCCGCAAATCATTGTCCCCTGCTGGTGCTGGTTTCTTCTTCGTGAAGAAGAAGAGTTGTGAACTGAGACCTTGTATTGATTATAGGGGTCTCAATGGTTTCACTATTAAGAATGCCTATTCGATTCCATTGATTAAGGAGTTATTTGACCACCTCAAGGGAGCAACGGTTTTCACAAAGCTTGATTTGAGAGGGGCATACAATCTCGTGATGATTAAGGAGGGCGATGAGTGGAAAACTGCGTTTAATACCAGAACAGGCCATTATGAGTACCTCGTAATGCATTTTGGCCTTTGTAACGCCCCGGCAGTTTTTCAGCAATTCATTAACGATGTCCTCCAAGATTTGTTGCAGTTATGTGTGGTGGTTTTTATCTCACTGATATCCTCATATTTTCCAAGTCCCTGGAGAGCCACCACACAGATGTCTGTCATGTGCTTCAAAAACTAAGAGAGAACAATCTCTATTGTAAATTGGAGAAGTGCGAGTTCCATGGTGAACAGGTTAAATTCCTGGGTTATGTAATTTCCACTGCTGGTTTTTCGATGGAACCAGAGAAACTTTCAGCAGTCCTACAGTGGCCCGACCCATTGGTATACATCCTCTGCAGCATTTCCTGGGCTTTGCCAACTATTATCGGAAGTTTATTCGTAACGTCTCATCTCTGGTCAAGCCCCTGACTGATATGACCAGAAAGGACGGTAACCCCCAGAGTTGGTCTCTGGAGTCCATTAAGGCCCTTGAGAGTCTCAAGGCTGCCTTTGTTTCTGCTCCTGTGTTAGCACATCCTGATCCTACATTACCATTTATCCTTGAGGTTGATGCTTCTGAGACTGGTGTTGGCGCCCTTCTGTCTCTGTCCTACCTCTGAGAGCGCTTTGCATCCTTGTGGCTACTTTTCCAAGAAATTGTCACCTGCGGAGTACAATTACGAGATTAGTGACAGAGAGCTGTTGGCGATCATTTTAGTCCTGAAAGAATGGAGACATCTCCTCGAAGGTTCCACTGTGCCGATTCTCATTCTTACTGACTATAAAATCTCACATTCTTGTCTGAGGCTAAACACCTCTTTACCAGAAGAGCGCAATAGGCTCTTTTCTTGTCAAGTTTCAATTACATTGTCTCATTCTTACCCAGTACTGAGAATGTAAGGGCTGACCCATTGTCACAACAATTTTCCTCCACTTCCAAGTTGGAGTCGGTTCCGGTTCCTGTGATTCCTCCTGATCGCATTCTGGCTACGGTTTGCACCAGTCTCACTTTTCCTTTGGGTGAAAAAATTATTGCTGCTCAAGTCCATGCTCCTCCTGAGAAACCTTGTGACCGCTGCTTTGTCCCAGAGAGTCTCCATACTGCCGTGCTCCAGACTTACCATTCTCCCAAGGCAGCTGGCCACCCTGGAAAGAATCAACTCATTTTGGCCATTTCCCAATAATTCTGGTGGCCTAGTCTACATACTGATGTAACTGCCTTCGTAGCTGCCTGTTCCGTGTGTGCTCAGAGTTAGACTCTACGACACCTTCCAGTGGGCCTCCTACAACCCATACCCAATGGCGAGAGACCCTGGACCCACCTGTCTATGGATTTCATTGTGCAGTTACCCAACTCCCAAGGCAACACTGTTATCCTTATGGTGGTTGACCGGTTCTCAAAGATGTGTTATTGTATTCCACTTAAGAAGTTGCCCATTTCTAAGGAACTGGCTTCCATTTTTGCTCGGGAGATCTTTCGCTTACATGGGCTACCCAAGGTGATTGTCTCGGACAGGGGTAGTCAGTTTGTGTCCCGGTTCTGGCGAACCTTTTGTGGACAGTTGGGAATTCAGCTTGCTTTCTCCTCTGCGTATCACCCGCAGTCTAATGGGGCCACAGAACGAGCCAATCAGTCCTTGGAGCAATTCCTACATTGCTATATTTTTGACCATCATAACAACTGGTCAGACCTATTACCATGGGTAGAGTTTGCTCACAACAGTGCCTTGAATTCTGTTTTCCGATTGTCCCCGTTTATAGTGAATTATGGTTTCCAACCTTCCATGTTGCCTGACTCGTTTGTTCCTCAGAGTATTCCTGCATTAGAGGAGCATCTCTGTGGTATTCGTTCCACTAGGGGACATGTCCAGGAGGCTTTGCGTCATGCTAATGATAGGTACAGACTCCATGCTGTCCGCAGATGCCTGCCTGCTCCTTCCTACCAGGTTGGGGACAGGGTCTGGCTGTCATCTCGCAACCTCCGACTTCGTATTCCCTCAATGAAGTTTGCACCTTGGTTTATTGGGCCTTTCCTTGTTCTTCGTAGGATTAACCCAGTGGCTTACGCATTAGACCTTCCTTCTAATATGCATATTTTGAATGTATTTTATGTCTCCTTATTAAAACCTTTGGTCTGCAACTGCTTTACCAACTCGGTGCGATGTCCTCACCCTGTACAGGTTGAAAACCATGGAGTATAAAGTACAGTCCATTGTTGACTCCGTGGGTTCCGTGGGCTCATGCAGTACCTGGTGCATTGGAAAGGGTACAGTCTGGAGAAACGCTCTTGGGTCTCATCCTCCAACGTACATGCCCCTGTCCTCCTCTGTGATTTCCATAGACGTTTTCCCCTCAAGCCTGGTGGTCCTCCGAGGGGGAGGGGTCATTGAGGATGGGATACTGTCAGGGCTGAGCTCAGCCCTTCCTTCTCTGAGCTGGCTGCTCAGCTGTCGGCTAATTGTCAGCTCCCATCTCTCTCCACAGTTACCTAGCTGTTCATGATCCTGCTCGTCAGTCCTGCCTACTTAAGCCGTTCAGTCCAGAGGAGCTTTGCCTTCACCTTGGTCACATCACAAGAAACTATCTCCTGCATTTCTGTTTAAAGACTGGCTTTGCTGACATCCCTTCTGGCTCCAGATCCTGCTTGCTGTTCCACTACTTTGATCCCTAACTTCTGCTTGGCTGACTATCCATTCCGGTTACTGAACTTTGGCTATGTTTTGACTACATTTGTTCTTTTTACTTTTATTATTAAACAGGGGGTGGGGGTCTGTGTACTGTGCAGAGGGTAGGGGCTGTGTATTGTGGGGGGCTGTGTACTGTGCACATTTAATTTTTTTATTTATTTTTTATTTTTTATTGGGGTTTGCATATTATATACATAGACACATATAATACAGTATCTCAAAAGCAGGTTAATACACTTGTACATACAGATATAGAGATAAATGAATACACTTCTTGTGAAGAAGGTTTACTTCTAACTGGGGGGGGGGGGGGGGTGGGTGACAAAGTGGTCTTATTAATCTATATGAATTTGATTAAACAGCATGGTTTACATAGTGACAACAGCTTGTAACATGTTACCCTCAGGAGTGGAAGCGGGGTCGGTGGTGGGGTCATGGAAGTCAAGGAGCTGTAGTAATCGTAAATTTCATGGCGGCTGAAAAGCTGGAGGATCAGAGAGATCAGGTAATTTAAGGTTACCCAGGGAATCAGTGAGATTTCTTTTCAGGTACCAGTTTGTGTAGCGGAATGGGCGCATGGCCACTTGAGCTTTCTGGGTTAACGTGGCCTCCATATAATTATGCCATCTTATGAAAAAGCGCAAAGTATAACGAAAGTTGCTTGTTATGGTGTCTAGTCTTTCCATGTAGAAAAGCGATTCCGTAGCAATCCAAGAAAATGGGTACAAAATCGTAACTAAATGGTACAGAACTCCTGCTAGGCTACACAAATTCTCGCCCACAATTCCCAACACCTGCTGGAGATGCAAGACAGAGGTAGGCTCCATGATCCACATTTGGTGGGAGTGCCCCTTAATACAACCCTTCTGGCAGGAAGTTCACTCCATTATCTCGCAAGTCACCACTTACACCCTAAACTATAACCCCGCACAATATCTCCTCCACCATACAACTCTCCCTAAACAGATCTATCACAAGTCACTAGCCATGCATATGGTCAATGCAGCCAGATTGTGTGTTCCTACACACTGGCGATCACCAGATGTCCCCTCGATTCGGGAATGGTTGATTAGAGTTGCTAAGATAGAGGAGATGGAAGAGCTGATTTATACCGCACAAGAACGTCTACAAAAATTTTCGACCACTTGGGCCTGCTGGAAACACTTCCAAACCACGGACAAATACAAGGCATTCTTTCCTTCCCTAACTAGGGATACATAACCCACAAACCTGAAGGGGCGGTGTCGGCGGGGGGAGGGGGGACGCCGGGAACGGCGCCCGCCTCCTCTCTCTCTCTCTCTCTCTCTCCTCTCTCTCTCTCTCCCCCCTTATACTCCTTCTTTCCCTATCCTCACCCCTCACTCCCGTTCCCCATCCCAGCTATCAAACATAACATTGAATCCCCCCTAGAATATTTAACCAACCAATAACCTTTTAGAGGCACGCCAACGTATCCGTTCACATTTCCACACTGTCATTGAAGTCAGGACTAGAGTCACTTTCGAGACCCAAGTTAGACCTGTTGATATTGGTCTCATGGGTCCGGCACCCATATGTAACACTACCTGACCTGATTTGAGTGCCCCTCTTCGAATATAACATTATATTGGTTATACGTTAGTTGACAAGTTATGACTATATTTGTTTAGCACTGTTCTACCCACCACGGCCAATGCAGCATGGTTTCAGTTACATTTTTCCTTTGTATAAAAGAGTCGTGGTTGCACTTTCTTGTATGTGATATTTACATGTTTTGCATACTTGTATGTTTTAAAACTTTCAATAAAATCTTTTATGGGAAAAAAAAAGAAAAGCGATTCCATTGCTTTTTGCAGGGTAGGGTAGGTGGATCCTTGGAAATCCAGTAGGTCATTATCATTCTGCAAGCTACAAGAAGGCCAAGGTGTGCCCATTGTGAAATATTCGCATGTCTCCTAATCGTTGAGGAGGATAATTGGGGTGTGTAGCTAAATAGGCATAACAGTTGGTCCTTCGGTATCTGTGTTTTATTGATTTTACCAACGTAGGCCAATACAGAGTCCCAGTATTTGGTTATGGCTGTGCATTCCCAGAAACGGTGGAGCAGGGTGGGACGGGGTATAGAGCACCATGGACATTGTTTTTGACTTGTGCTGTCTTTGTTAATGTAGAATTGGTAGTAGGCTCTGTGTATGATCTTGAATTGGGTTTCGCGCCATGTTTCTGATATCGTGAGTTTGCGAACGTGTCTATATCCTTCCAGTATTTTTTCCGGTAGTTCGTCATCTCCGAGGAGGACAGACCATTGCTGAAACGGTTTGAGGCAATATTTTTCAGACTGGTATTGGATGAGGTAAGAGTATAGATTGGTGATGGAATAATCATCTGTCTGTAGCACCGTGTCTATGAATGACTTCTGGAAGGGGTCAGATTTAGGTCCACAGCAAGACCTCAGATAGTCAGTTAATTGGTGATAAAAGAAGATGTAAGTTGTTGGTAGGGAGAATTCTTTGGATAGTGATGAAAAGGGTTTAAATTCTCTTGGTTTGCCTTGGTATATGGATGTTACTTTTGTGAGGCCATTAGTGCTCCATTGTTCAAATGCTTTATGCAGGGTAGATGGTAGAAACATGTTTTTTTTTTGGATTGGCAAGTGCCTTGAAATATTTGATGGCAGCCCCAACAACTTGCGTATCTCTTTCCAAGCAATGGCAGTGTCTCTGATGAGTACATTTTATTTGAGATGAGGTGGCAAAGCGTTGAGATTGGAGTGAAGAATAGCCGATAGGGCATGTGGAGAGGTCATTGCCCCTTCGAGGAGGGTGTTGCAGTATTAGGATTTTCCTGCCAGCCAGTCACATTCAAATTTATTCAACTAAAATGATTTTATTCTACTAAAATGTACTGGAGATTTTAGTTGAATAAAATATGATGACTAAAATGGGACTAAAAACAAAATGGCATTTTAGTCAAAGACTATGGTTAAAACTAAAACACTTGCAGAAGACTAAAATTGGACTAAAACTAAAATGCCATTTTAGTCCTAAGACTAATGCTATGTACACACGATTGGACATTCCGACAACAAAACCATGGATTTTTTTTCCAACGGATGTTGGCTCAAACTTGTCTTGCATACACACGGTCACACAAATGTTGTCGGAAATTCTGATCACCAAGAACGCGCTTATGTACAACATGTATGACGGGACTATAAAAAGGAAGTTCAATAGCCAGTGCTCCACCCTTTGGGGTCCTTCTGCTAATCTTGTGTTAGTAGAAGTTTGGCGAGAGACGATTTCGCTTTTCAGCCTCGTGCTTTTCAGTTCGTATCTGTTCTTCGGTTTGTGCTTGTGGGTTCGTTCCTGTCTTTCAGTGTGTGTTGTCAGTTCATATCTGTTTTTCAGTGCGTTCTTGTCCGCTCATTTCTGATTTTCAGATTGTTCTTCTCAGGTTCTTTCTGATTTTCAGTGCATTCTGTTCATTCTGACCAGCCAACCATTTTCTAGCCATGTTGTGGGTACGTACTCATCGTAGAGTTTGTGCTGTGCAAGGGCTTGGTGTTGGAGTTCTTTCCTGCGGGAGATCCAGGAGAATAATCCTGATTATTTCAGGAATTATCTCTGGATGACGGACCTGTTTTTCACCGTCTGTTGGCTTTGCTGTCCCCTTATATTACCAAGCAGGACACCTGCATGCGGCAAGCCATCACTCTCGAGCAGAGGCTCATTACCATCTTGCGGTACTTGGTGATGGGGAGAAGTCTGCAGGACATCATGTTCTCGACAAGCATCTCCTCCCAGGCACTGGGGATCATTATTCCAGAGACCTGTTCTGCCATCATTCAAGTCCTGCAGAAGGACTATATAAAGGGAAGTTTTCTCCTTTAACATCACATTCTATGTATTTAATGTTTGCTAATGTATTGTATTTATTTCATCATTCCATAATTACCATGATTGTAATATGCTGTGAATGTCCTCTTTATCCTCATGCATGCTGGAAGCTTTTAAAGTTCCTTTTTTGTCCTTCATGCATATCCATAAACGTTTACTGTACAAAATAAGGTCCGTTGGCATGGACCATAGGGTGAGTACATGGATTGAAATCTGGCTACAAGGGTGAGTTCAGAGGGTGGTGATAAATGGGGAGTACTCAGAATGGTCAGGGGTGGGTAGTGGGATCCCCCAGGGTTCTGTGCTGGGACCAATCCTATTTAACTTGTTCATAAAAGACAACCTGGAGGATGAGGTAAACAGTTCAATCTCTGTATTTGCGGACAATACTAAACTAAGCAGGGCAATAACTTCTCCGCAGGATGTAGAAACCTTGCAAAAAGATCTGAACAAATTAATTGGGTGGGCAACTACTGTACATGGCAAATGAGGTTCAATGTAGAAAAATGTAAAATAATGCATTTGGGTGGAAAAAATATGAATGCAATCTATACACTGGGGGGAGAACCTCTGGGGGAATCTAGGATGGAAAAGGACCTGGGGGTCCTAGTAGATGATAGGCTCAGCAATGGCATGCAATGCCAAACTGCTGCTAACAAAGCAAACACAATATTGGCATGCATTAAAAAGGGGATCAACTCCAGAGATAAAACAATAATTCTCCTACTCTACAAGACTCTGATCCGGCCGCACCTGGAGTATGCTGTCCAGTTCTGGGCATGGTACTCAGGAAGGATGTACTGGAAATAGAGCGAGTACAAAGAAGGGCAACAAAGCTAATAAAGGGTCTGGAGGATATTAGTTATGAGGAAAGGTTGCGAGAACTGAACTTATTCTCTCTGGAGAAGAGACGCTTGAGAGGGGATATGATTTTAATGTACAAATACCATACTGGTGACCCCACAATAGGGATAAAACATTTTCGCAGAAGGGAGTTTAACAAGATTCATGGCCACTCATTAAAATTAGAAGAAATTAGGTTTAACCTTAAACTATGTAGAGGGTTCTTTACTGTAAGAGCGGCAAGGATGTGGAATTCCCTTCCACAGGCGGTGGTCTCAGCGGGGGGCTTTGATAGTTTCAAGAAACTATTAGATAAGCACCTGAACAACTGTAACATACAGGGATATACAATATAACACTGACATATAATCACACACATAGGTTGGACTTGATGGACTTTTTGGTCTTTTTTCAACCTCACCTACTATGTAACTATGTACTGTTTGTTTTGTTCCTATTATCTTGATAGGTAATTGCATAATGTAAAAATGTGCTTCAATTTGGACAGTGTGTATTCATATTTTTGTATTATGACACTTACACATAGTGTAAGTAAGGAGGGGCTGGCCAAAGTAACACACATTATTTATGCATTCAGCTCTCAATGAAGTGAAGAGGGTTACCTGTCCAAAACACCCCCCCCCCCCCTAAAATGTATACAATGGGCCATCAGAGGGGGTGAGGAATATGATAAGTGGACCTTATACTTTTGTCTTTAAATACTCATTTCAATAAATGTTATACTTATGTTGGGCAAGAATGTTTGTGTCTAATCTGCTTGAAATGTTATGTACAAATTGTTTTTTTCTTGTTTGACTCCACAGTTTCCTTCAAATCCACAGGAATGGCAGACTGTGGCATCCCAGTTTGCTCAGCAGTGGGACTTCCATAACTGTGGAGGGGCAATCGATGGGAAGCACGTCCACATCGTCCCACCCCCAACTCGGGGTCATACTATTATAATTATAAGGGGTTTAATAGTATTGTGGTGTTGGCGAAATACGAGTTTTTGTATGTGGACGTGGGGAAGAGTGACCGGATGTCAGATGGTGGAGCCATCACCCAGACTGAGTTCTACAGACAGCTCCAGAATGGCAGCTTGGGCTTGCCACCTGCGTAAGACAATGTGGCTGGTCTTCCTTTTGTGTTCGTCGCTGATGAAGCGTTTGAGCTGGGAGACCTTCCGATGTGGCTGTTCCCCATGAGGACCCTCACCCTGGACCCGAGTGTTTTTTACTACCGGCTGGCCAGAGCCAGAAGTGTCGTGGAGAATGCGTTTGGCACAATAGCCAGCCGGTTCCGCCTATTTCTGACAGCAATCCACATGGCAGAATATAAACTGAACCATATTGTACTTGCCTGCTGCATTCTCCACAATTACCTCAGAAAAAATGCAACAAACTATGTGGCCTCAGTTGGGGCTGAGGCCGGATTTCAAAATACAATTTTGACGACACTTGAACCTGGCCGTCCTGGCTCCCCCCCCCCCCAAAGCGCCATTAGCCAGAAGTATGTTTTTACTTTGCGGGTAGGGGGGCCATTGATCTGCCAGCCAATGTGTGAAACATTTTTTAAATAAATATTTTTTGATAAACTGATCTAATATTTTTTTGATTTACTGCTTGTGTTTCTTTTAGCTGTCTCCTAGGTTCTCCAATGTTTTTTGTTTTGGCCATTTTCTTCAATGGTGCAAATGTAATTTCTTTGATACATGAGGTGACAATTTCTTCTTCCGCTAACTATTATTATGTTGTGGGTCTGCTACACACATACACATTGTTTTTGTTGTTAATGTATGTAATTCATCCTTTTCAGCTCCATGAATTAATTGCTTTGAGACCCTAAAGTGGCGTGATTGGGGCAAATTTTAGAGCACTGTGGGGGTTATTTACTAAAGGCAAATCCACTTGTAGTGCAAAGTGGATTTGCCTTTAGTAAATACCCCCATTGTCACTGTAAACGACACTAACTTACTACAAAAACTGGTATTGAGCATTGATAAGAAGCCACACATTGTCGAGTATAAAACATTTTACTCAAAGCACATTCACATGTGCGTTATAAAAGGATTTTTTAACAAACCAACATCTTTGGTGTATAAAATTTTTAGGTTTGACAGTAGAAATATCCTTTTTTGGGTTAAACAGGCATGTTTAAAACCATAACATACACAACTTGGATACATTGAAGGCAATATGTGACATTAGTATGTCATAACTGTGTTGATTTTTTCTTCATCAGATGAGGTGATGTCACCCCTGTAAAAGCCAAATTTTGAAGGTGCACACAAATTGGGAGTGAAAATATGGATTTCCCTCCTGATCCCATGCCTAATGTCAACATGTGCTAGCTCCCATCATGGGGATCAATGGACGTGTTTCGGGGGTGCAACCCCTTCCTCTCATCTACTTGAGTTTCGAGGAAAGGGTTGAACCTACAAAACGCATACATTGATATCCAGTGATGGCAGATAGCACATGTTGACACACTGTGTGTATCTTCAAAATTTGGCTTTCAAATTACTTTAAAACTTTTTGGAAATAAAAAAATATAATGACAAAATGTAAAATTGTTTGGGTGTTTTATATTCTGCCTAAAACATTAATGATGTTGAGTCTTTTTTCAATATCATTGATGTTTTCCTTTATCTTCTCTAATTCCTGATTGCACACCATGATCTCCCCGATGAGGATGTGTGCACTTGCACTGGTGAAATTAGTTTCTTCTTCCACAACATCCACCACATCACCTAAAAATAAAAAAAACACACCATGTATTATAAATATGCAGGTAAACATATATTACTTGTGAACGTTAATACCTCAAGTAGTGGGATTTTTAAGGCAATGTAATAAAGAGTTCATAAATGATGAACTCTTTATTACATTGCCTTAAAAATCCCACTACTTGAGGTATTAACGTTCACATTTATCAGGGATGACCGCAATGACATGCCACTCCCCATGAGTCTAATTTATTTCTAAAACATATATTACCTGAAGCTGTGGTCTCAGACACTGACCTGTAGTAGTCACTATTTCACCCAATTCCTGAACCTCTTCCTCTACATCTTCTTCAGGGTGTGTGTGGATTTCCCCTTGTCAGGTCTGCCAGGATATTCCAACCGTCACTCCGGTTTCTTGTTATCCCAGCAAATAACTTATGGTTAGTAGAGGTCGAAGACAGGAACCCGGTGAGTGAAAGGACAATCCAAGACAACGGACCAAGGCAGAAGTACACAGGGGTCAACCAGAAGGCAGTGCCGGAAACAGGCAGGGTCGGCAACGAGAACAGCGTAAATCCAAGGGGTAATCCAAGAATCAGAGTTGGGAACCAGCAAAGTGAGCAACAGAAGATCAGCGTAAATCCAAGGGGTAATCCAAGAATCAGAGTCAGGCACAAGCAAAGTCAGCAACCAGAAACAAATAGCATTCACCAAACTAGCACGAACGGGAACCTTTATATAGTTGGTGGCATAGGTCCTAGGCTTAAGAGCAAACAACAGCTCACAATGCATCTTAAAGCCCAAGAATGATGCACGGCTACTGTCAAATCTCTCTGGCATCACCACAAAAGGCTCAGGACATGCTGGTTCTGGGGTTGGACGTACTGTGCCTTTAAATAACTGAACTACATTCCTTAGCTCCAAAACGATCTGGCCCAGGCTGGAGACTTGCAGAGCAAAGGAGGTCAGCATCTTGTACATCTCTGCGGACTCCATGTTGGTCAGTTCATTATGTAAGGGCTTACTAGACATGTGCAATTAGTTTTGTACGAATTCGAAATTCGTACGAATTTTTCAAAATTCGTACATCCGTACGAATCCGTAGTACGAATTTTTTCGAATACAAATTCTGTACGGAATACGAAATTCCGTTTACGAATTTCGGCTCCGAATTATTCGAATCCAACTACCAAATATCGAATTTCAACTAATACGAAAGAAATTATTATAGCGGATATAACAAATGATTTGAATGAATTCAAATGATTCGAATGACAAAGTGTCATTTTTTCAGGAAAAATTCCGTTTACGAATTTCGGCTCCAAATTATTCGAATCCAACTACCAAATATAGAATTTCAACTAATACGAAAGAAATTATTATAGCGGATATAACGAATGATTCAAATGAATTTGAATGATTCGAATGACAAAGTGTAATTTTTGCAGGAAATGGGGACTTTCCTATGGCTTTCCCCATGATGTCAGAGGGGGGAGGGGTCACCAGGTGCCCTCCATTATAAAAGACCTGTCAGATGCAGGGAAGCCTCACACAGCGGGAGCCTCCCATTGCGAGGAGCGGCCCGACACAGAAGACGCCAACGCCATTGGAAGAAGATGCCGGACGAGAAGGACGAGAAGACCAGAGCAAGAAGAAGTGGATCGGAGGAAGAAGAAGATGGAAGAAGATGCCGGAAGGAGAGGATGAAGAAACCGAAGGATGAAGAAAGAAAGAAGGAAGACCAGAAAAAAGAAGATTTTAATAAAGGAATTGTCAAAGACCGTCTCCTGTCATTTTTACAATTTTTTTCACTTTTTTGGGGAAATGGTAGGGGTACTTTTGTACCCCCTTACCATTTCACACAGGGGGGGCGGGATCTGGGAGTCCCCTTGTTAAAGGGGGCTTCCAGATTCCGATAAGCCCCCCGCTCGCAGACCCCCACAACCAATGGCCAGGGTTGTGGGGATGAGGCCCTTGTCCTCATCAACATGGGGGCAAGGTACTTTGGGGGGACCCCAAAGCACCCTCCCAATGTTGAGGGCATGTGGCCTGGTATGGTTCAGGAGGGAGGGGGGGCCGCTCTCATCCCCCCTCTTTTCCTGCGGCCTGCCAGGTTGCGTGCCCGGATAAAGGGTCTGGTATGGATTTTGAGGGGGACCCCACGCCATTTTTTTTTTTTTTGGCCGGGGTTCCTCTTAAAATCCATCCCAGACCCTTCAGGTCTGGGATGGATATTTAGGGGGGACCCCACGTCATTTTTTTTTTAATTTGAAGTGGGGTTCCCCTTAATATCCATAGCAGACCTGAAGGGCCTGGTTATTGAATTTGGGGGGACCCCCACGCTTTTTTTTTATCAATGACTTTCAATGAATGACTGTTCTCTGTGTTACGGGAGCCGACAATTCATTAGCCGTGAGTGATTTTAAATAGCTTTTTTTCCTGCAAAAAGGACACTTTGTCATTCGAATCATTCGAAATTCGATATTTGGTAGTTGGATTCGAATTGTTCTATGTGTTACGGGAACCGCCAACTCATTACCCGCGAGTGATTATTAACGATTGGTAACGATTGGTAACGATTCGAAACGATTCAAAAATTTTTTAACGATTCGTACGAAATTCGTATTTCGTACGAATTCGAACGGAATTTGTACACGAATTACGTTTTTTTTTTTTTACGAAACGAAACTAATTTTTGGACAGTTCCCATGTCTAGGGCTTACCTAGGTTGTCCATAGTGCAGAGATGTATGCCCATCCTTGCAAATACACACAGCCCACGGTAACAAGATAAAAAGCTACCTGGTCTGTGAATCTGTGCACGGGGACTTAACAGGAATTTGCCAAAGTGTAGTCAAAGTAAAGCCTTAATCAGGGATTCAAGAAGTCAGGATAAACGATAAACAGTGCCAGGGTCTGAAGCTGGGGTCAGACTTGGAACACTGCAACTATAAACCAGGAACACTTGGCAAAACAGGAGACAATGAACTGACAAAGCCCTCAGAGTGAGGCAGTGTTTTATACCCAGCTGATTAGGTAACCTGCCTCAGCTGATCCAGGAGTGACAGGTACTGATTGCAAGGAAAGATCCAGAGAAGAGCCCTCAGTACTTCCTACAGCACTGGGCTTGGCTGGAAAGCAGGTAGAATTAAGAACTGAGGAGTGGCTCAGAGGCAGAGCCACAGGAGCACTAAACTGGCAGGCATAAGTTCTATACCTCCTTGAGCCCCTTGGAGCGTGACCACACCTGTCCGTCTGCAGGGCACGGTATGGACCGCGACACCCCTTCTTTAAGAGGTGTGGTGTTCTTTGTGTCCTCAGATGTCCCAGGTCTTTTCTCCCCTATGTAAAGAAAAAATAAGGTATACTTAGTACACCGATATTTGAGGCAAGAAATAGGAATATGAAACATTGCTTGGAAGTGACATACAATTGTCTGTTTTGGCAGAATTCCAAGCTGAAGACGTGATTTTTTCCCTTTCTAAAGCTGAGATACTTACCTTTTTTGTTATTAAAGTTTCGTAGATGGAGAGACCCCCTAGTATCCACTGGAGCACCTGCATGGGACACCCTAAAAAGGGTGTTCTGGTGTCCCACACTAGTGCTCCTGGGTCCAGATGTGTAAACAGCTGCTGAGTGTCCTCTCCTTAAGCCCCATACACACGGTCGGATTTTCCCATGGATTCTGTCCTATCTGACAATGTTGTCGGAAAATCCGACCGTGTGTAGGCACCATCGGACAGTGTACGTCGGATTGTCCGACGGACAAAGTCCTATCTCCTGCTGGATAGATTTTTCGACAACAAAGTCCGATCACACCAAATCCGATCGTGTGTATCGAATTCCGACGGACAAAGTGCTACGCATGCTCAGATCACATTACAAGACCAAAGCTATTGGCTACTAGCCTCTACGTAGTCCCGTCGTAGGCAACAAACGTCACCACGTTCAGAATGATCAGATTTTCCGACAACTTTGTCCGACCGTGTGTACGCAACACCAACATCGGACAAAGTACGACGGACATGATCTGACGGACCTGGTCCTCGGATAATCCGCGCGTGTGTATGGGGCTTTACACTGAATTAAGTTTGCATTTCATTCTAGTTACAAACCCATCTAGACAACAATGTACTAAACTTCTTTTCATACAAATATGCCTGAACAAATGTAGTTAAAGATGTTTACTGTGAACGAACGATGTTTACTGTGAACCACCATTTTAAATGTACAACAGTAAAGAAAAGCACATGTAGCAGCATGCAAGTAATAATAATTGGAACACACGTCAAAATACTTTTTTGCAGCACTCTCTTGATCCTTCTGTACTGATCCTGCTCCCTCAATTTGAGGTCTGACCAGCGTTTCCTTAATTGCTAATTGGATCGTCGTAACCCAAAATTCTTCTGCAGACTTTTCACAACTTTAGTCATGATTTTGGCCCTTTTCACATTTGGGTTGCTGTACGGTCCATATTTCCTGTCATAATCGGCCCTCTTCAAGATGTCCACCATCTCCACCATTTCTACCATGGACATATTTGATGCCTTAAATCTCCTCCTGGATCTGTGGCTCCGGGCTTTCCTTGTCCTCCTTGTTGCTGTTATTATCACGCACCTGTTGTCTCTCCGCCATGTGCCAAAGACATGCTTGTAGGTTAATTGGCTTCTGTCCAAAAATTGGCCCTAGTATATGAATGTGAGTTGGGGACCTTCGATTGTGGGCTCCTTGAGGGTAGGGACCGATGTGAGTGTGCAATGTATGCGTGGAGCGCTGTGTAAATTGACGGCGCTTTATGGGTACCTTAAATAAATAATATATAATAGAGGAGTATCTTAATGAGACACAATGTACAGGAATAGGGACAATTGTAGACACGCACCCACACTTACTCAGGTTGAACTGGATGGACAGGTGTCTTTATTCAACCTTAATAACTATGTAATTATGTAACTATGTGCTCTCCCACTGCGCCGAAAGAGAAGGGGCGGGAATATACTATAAAGAATGTCAGGAGCGGAGTTTCATGAATGCGCAGTGTAGATAAAGTGTAACATGCGTGTGTCTTACGTATGATCTGTGAGCGGATGACGGAGTAGCATAAGCGCCGATCCTGCAAACGAAGGTACCATTTTAACTTGGGACATCAGTGGTTAGTGGCCTATACTGCTTATAGATTGAGGCCTATATTGGGACAAGATTAGGAGAGTTTAGCCTGACATTAGGGTTTGTCTTGTGTTGTGTCTTGCAGAGAAAATTGATAAATTTAATGACCATGACTTCCTCCCCAACTCCATTGATAAGTACAGAGAGCTGCCCTGTCTGTGGCAAGTGAAACACCCATTTTATAATAACAAACTAAAGAGGAAGGCAGTGCTGGATCAACTGTAGTAATTGGTAAAGCCGGTGATTCCCACGGGAGACATCACCTATTTGAAGTGCAAAATTGGTGGCCTGAGGAGCACATATAATAGGGAGCGCGAAATGGTCCAGGTTTCCATGAGATCAGAAGCAGCAGCAGATGACATTTATGTCCCCAGGCTGTGGTACTATGACAGACTGCAGTTTTTGTCAGACCAGAGTAAACCTGGGCCATCACTCTCAACCCTTCCTTCCACACTTCCTTCCATCACAGATGAGGCTTTAGACGTATAACCTGGGCCTTCCACACAGGAAGATGTGGAGGAGCCCAGCTTGAGCCAGGTATAACCAGTGTTGGTCATCTTACTTTTAAAAAGTAATTTAGTTAAGTTACAAATTACTTCTCCCAAAAAGTAATTGTGTTAGTAACTCAGTTACTACATTGGAAAAGTAATTAGTTACTCAGCAAAGTAACTGACTTTTTTTTTTAAATATTCTATACGTGTAACTAAGGGGCGGGTCTAGTATTACTGTAACCAAGGGGCGCATTTATTATTGTTATATATCGTGTAACCAAGGGGCTGCTCTATTATTACTCTAACCAAGGGGCAGTTCTGTTATATCGTGTAAGCAAGGGGCGGGTCTATTATTATTATATCGTGTAAGGGGCGGATGGCTACAGAAGAGGGCGAATGTTAAATTAATGGGCAGAGCTCGATATATAACAATAATAATAAATGCGCCCCTTGGTTACAGTAATACTAGACTCGCCCCTTAGTTACACGATAGACGCCCCTTGCAGAATAGCACGAGCATCATGAGGGTGCGGCATCGCCTCGTACAATTACATGTTAACTGCGCCTGCGCTGTGTAGAGTTCACTCAGAGCTGTTTAGGTTCGGCAATTTTCGGAAGCTCCGTAGTCCTTCGTACTGCGCAAGCGCTGCGCCTGCGCAGTACAGAGGGTCCTTATCCGGCGGGGGAACTTTTTTGGCAGGACACCGGAATTACACTACTGCCATCTAGTGACGGTAGATGTAATTGGGGTAACTAAGCCAAAGTAATGGGAACTGAGTTACCATGAGGGGAAAAGTAATCAGTTAGATTACTAGTTACCCTCTAAAGTAACTGAGTTACGTAACTCAGTTTATTTTAACTCAGTTACTTACATCACTGGGTATAACATTGTTCAACATATTTCTCGTCAAAAATTGAATTATGTTAACTAGATTCTATTATTGATCACTAATTTCTGATTTAACAAAGTGGTTTACATATCAATAGACAATAGTAGCCAGAAATTATTGGGACAAGAATGAAAAATGCTGGGTTCAGAATGATAGTCTTTTATATTTGTTAACATTCAATTTGCAACAGTCATAAGCTCAAAATTGTGTGTGATTGATGACCGAAAAAATTAAACTATGTCCCATTTTCATACACAGGAAAGTCTCAGCCAGGAGGAGGCTGTGGAAAGTGTCAGCCAGGAGGTAGCGGGGGAAAGTGGCAGCCAGGAGGTGGCCGTGTCCAGTAGTCAAATTGAATCCCAGGTTCCTCCCCTCCACCTTCCAACAAAAAGGCCCAGGAAGAGGAGGAACATGGAGGAGTCAGCACTTGGTTTGATTCTGCAGGCTACTCCGGTCCTCACAACCACCCCTAATGTCCAGGAGGCCTTTGCCTGTATGACGGCCAGTAAGATGCAGGAAATGGAGGTGGGCCAACGCCTCATCAGTGAGGAGCTCATATTTCAGGTCCTAAATAAGGGGGTGAGGGGCGAACTCACCAAGAAAAGTCACATATGTAGGTTGGACCATACTCCTCCTCCACCTCCTGCCACAACTCCAACACCACAGCCACAGCCTGGAAGGAAGTGTGGAAGGAAGACAAGAGAGTGATGGCCTGAGTTCAGTCTGGTCTGGCAAAAGGGATGCAGGCTGTTGTAAGACCACAGCCTCGGGACATATATGTCATCTGCTGCTGCTCCCGATCTCTCGGAGTCCTGGACCTTATTATGCTCCCTATTAAATGGACTCCTGAGGTTACCAATTTGGCCTGTCCAATAATTTATGTCTGCCCTGGGGTACAAAAAAAGGACAAAAAGGACAGTTTGTTTGTGAGTAGGCAGGTACATTTAAAAAATACAATGTCAAATTAACAAGAGACACCAACACCAACCAACCTCTTTGAGGTTAAAAAATGCAAGATAATAATGGTGTTGTGGTAACTTGACACAAAACGACAAAAAGTATTATGGAGATCACAAAAAAAAAATCATCAGATCTTGATAAAAAAAAAAGTAGATCACTATAAAAAATATTTTAAACATTATTCTGGAGATCTGGCGAAAAAAAAAAAAAAGATTATTCAGGAGCTCACGAGAAATAATAAAGAAATCAGTTTGTCAGAACTGTGTGAATATCAGCAGCAAAACACCTTCATTATTCTAGCATTATAAAGAAGAAGAGACTGCGATGCATTGAAATTTTAAAAAATTTGCAGCGTGACGAATGTGCTATCTCCATTACAAATGCTAGTTTTACCAGACCGAGCGCTTCCGTCTTGTACTTGATTCTGAGCATGAGTGGAATTTTGTGCTTCAGACTTGTGTACACACGCTTGGAATTTACGACAACAACGTTTTTTGTTGGAAAATTTGAGAACCTGCTCTCAAACAGTTGTTGTCGGAAATTCCGAAAGCAAATGTCCGATGGAGCAAACACACCGTCGTAATTTCCGACAACACGCTCACATCGAACATTTCCTGGCGGAAAATCCGATTGTGTGTATAAAAGACTAAATCGAAATTTGCTGCCAAAATTAACACTGCTGCCATACATAGACCACATTTCCATCCATGTATGGCCAGCACTAGTATGGGTACTGCTAGAGACCATTCTGCAGTGAAAGGTGGAAGTCATCAAAATGTAAGTTTAAAAGATCATGGTGAAATTGTTCCTGATCTTCTAAACTTACCTACTGGGGCCTCCACTCCAACTGTCCTACATGATATACCTTAAAATAAAAAAGTGTGTTTTAAACTGGTTCCAACCTTTCCCCACTCAACTAATAAATCTTTTTTTTTTATTGCCATTGTGTTCATTTTAGAGAAAGCTTCCCCCTCATTTCCTGTCTTGACATGGTTGTACTTGGGACAGAAAGTGAAAAAGAAAATTCCAAACAAGTCAACAAACAGTAAAATCTGGGCAGTGTTGTAACCCTTCACTACTTCATGCAGCCTCTGGTAGAGCCAAATGCTGGCCATTCTCACCAAGCAATGCTCCTGCACTTACTGGAAGTGATTGAGCTTGCTCGCCACCTTCCACACATTCCTGTTAGCCAAGGAGGCAACCCATCATAGAAATGGTTTAAAAGAAATGTGGGGGAATAAGAGCGCAGAGGAAAGCTCCAACACTTCCCAGAATAGTTAGGCTTTTGCCTGTAGCAGAGGTAAATGAGAAATCCTGATTATATTTTATACCTACAGCAGCTCTATTTTTTTAACCTTACATATTGTATATCCATTATGTAGGCCTGCCATACACGGTTCCTGCTGAACTGGCCGAGATTTGAAGCATTTATGGGCAGGCTGAATGTACCAAGTTTATCGAACGATAAATTTGGGTACAACCAACCTTCCGGATTCACTTGCCATTATTGCAAGCAGGTTCTATAGCCTCTAGTGATAATAACTGTCTTCTCCTGGCGGGGACGGCTTCCACCCCCCTCCCACGCCCGCGTCCCCCCCCCCCTGCCAGAAGAAGACAATGGCCATGGTTGCAGGAAAGAAATTTGCTCCATTTTTGGTTGGCTTTAGTCCCTGCTCTCAAGGAGCCTACAATCTTATCCAATCCTCATATGCATACATACACATATTAGGGCCAATTTACCTACCAGCGAGTCTTCAGAACCATGCAGCCAGTGAAGTATAGCATGTCAGTAATGGTGCTGTAAAATACTAGAAGGACAAGCTGCTTATTCATGTCATGGTCTACACAAGGACCTATCCACTTTCTCTTTTTGGGATGTGAGTTTACACCCACAGATTTTCTTTTCCCCTTGCAAGTCAACAATACCAGCACGGTAGTTTTGTCCCTAAATGTTCCCTTTAAGTTAAAGGCCGCAACATTTTCCAGCTGTTATTTTTTGCAGATTTTACATACACCATGGAGAATGAGCTAAAACTGCTTAACTGTAATATGAATAAAATCAATTAGAACTGGACCAAAAATCTTCCTAGCAATGCAAAGCTATATACTCTCACGTACTATAATCAGTGTTTTACAAAATTCCCATGTTCTCTAAGAATACACTTTGGGTGGCTATTGACTTCTTATATATAATGTATTGGATAATGCCCAGCCTTTCTAATACAAAGTTGTTAATCTTTTATAATACAGCATGGATTATATGGTTACCTAACACTAAGATCCTGGTAATGTAATTAATTTAAGCAATCAACTGAATAAGAAAATGAACCTGTTATGTAAAAATATTAATAAAATATATGTGAATAAGAAAGAATCATATCTCATTCTATATGTTACATGCTAAATTAGTGACCTGTTTCTTTAAATGTTTCCAAGGTCTTAGATGTAATTGCACTGTTAAGAGGATTGGGACAGTTTTAACAGGACGCAATAGATGAAAGCACGTGCAGCACAATATGAGACTCATTTCTCTTCAAAGAATTAACTTGGAGAGAAAGTAATACTTGGAAACAGTACAGTACTGTGATAGACCCATGGTGCATTTGAAGATCCCATTATCTGGAAATCATTGTTTGTTGAATATTTTATTGTAATATACAGAGTAGTATAAAATATGCATTGTTTAGATGTTTTTGTGAAGCTACTTAGATACAACTTTGGTATAGTCACGTGCATTTTTTAATGCAATAATTAATGCATTGATTTATTTTACAGATGCTTTATATAACTTTTGTGAGGGAATTAGGCTGAACATTCTCTTTGTGTAAAACCCCTGACTCCAGTTCTCATGAACTCCAAGGTATTTCCGGGCCTTTTGTATAATATTTTTGACTCCATATTGAATTTTCCCCTATCGCTCCATTTGCTTTTTCCTTATAAGCTTGATTCCTTTTGTAACTGGGTTGAGCTCCATACAAAATGTGGAACTCTCAAATTGTCAAATTGCCTATATCCCTTACCATATGCTGATAAGACATAATGCTTGTTTGGGAGAGGAGGAGCAGGGAAGGAGGAGGGTTTAAATAGGGAGAAAGATACATTTATGAAGAAACGAGAAAGAAAACATCCCTAATTGGGGCAAAAAGGAGAGTTAAACCAACAGTAGAGGCTAAAAAAGAGTCCTCCAAAAGCTTGTTCGGGCTAGCCAATATGAGGAAGGTGGACACAAGGCATAGAGAGGTCTGGTTTGGCTGGTCCATGCCTAGATATAAAATATCACACAGAAATGCTGCGTTTAAGAAACATGTATGGCATGAAACTTAATAAATAAACAAAGGTACATTAAAAAAAAAATCAGAAATACAGCCCATCATTGGAGGCTACTATATTGTGCCTGTATTTAGGGTCCGTCTCCATTCCATAGTAGGTAATACTGCAAGAATATGTTGAAGAGACCACCAGGTGGAGGAACACACTTGCAAGCAAATATGGAGAAAAGAAATAAGAATATCAAAAGGATCAAAATCTGAGAAAAACTCAATGTTTAGGAATCTAATGCCGCGTACACACGATCGGAATTCTCGTCAGAAAAAACTCTGACGTTTTTTCCAACGGAATTCCGACGGAATTCCGCTCAAGCTGTGTTGCCTACACACGATCACACCAAATTCCGACGGTCAATAACACAGCGGCATAACACACGTTCGACAGCACTATAAAAGGGAAGTTTAATGCGTCCGAGCATGCGTCAAATTGTTTCCGAGCATGCGTCGGAATTTTGCGTGTCGGAATTGCCTCCACACGATCGGAAAATCCGATAGAAAGGTTTTCCGTCGGAAAAATTGAGAACAGGTTCTCAATTCAAAGTCCGTCGGAAATTCCGACAGAAAAAGACCGTTGACCATACACACGGTCGGAAAATCTGATGAAAGGCTCCCATCGGACTGTTTCCATCGGAAATTCCGACCGTGTGTACGCCGCATTAGAAAGCTGAATCAGACCATCTGAATTATGTCAGATTGTAAGAGATTGAAAGGGTATTCAAGATACCTTAGACCAGCCTTTTTACCAGGGTGTTGGTTTTATAGTGTCAGGATGATTGAAGCGCATTATTTCTATTATTACATTGTAATATGAAATTAAATCATTCAACTCACCATAATGCAGAATCAGTGGGAGCGCTGAGCATGTCACCTGCCACGTCGCCTGCCACCAAATGCCATAAGGTTCCCCCAGCAGAGTCTGTCCTTACATCAGGTGCCCCCAATGGAGTATGTCCTTACATCAGGTGCCCCCAGCAGAGTCCGTCCTTACATCAGGTACCCACAGCAGAGTCTGTACTTACATCAGGTGCCCCCAACGGAGTATGTCCTTACATCAGGTGCCCCCAGCAGAGTCCCTCCTTACATCAGGTTCCCCCAGCAGAGTCTCTCCTTACATCATGTACCCCCAACAGAGTCCGTCCTTACATCAGGTGCCCATAACGGAGTATGTCCTTACATCAGGTACCCCCAGCAGAGTCCGTCCATACATCAGGTGCCCCCGGCAGAGTCCCTCTTTACATCAGGTGCCCCCAGCAGAGTCCTGCCTTACATTATGTGCCCCCAACGGAGTATGTTCTTACATCAGGTGCCCCCAGCAGAGTCCGTCCTTACATCAGGTGCCCCCAGCAGAGTCCTTCCTTACATCAGGTGCCCCCAGCAGAGTCCCTCTTTACATCAGGTGCCCCCAGCAGAGTCCTGCCTTACATCAGGTGCCCCCTATGGATGGACCGCCACTGTTGCGCACCATTACAACCATCTAGCCAATGGCTTTCTAACAACCAATGATGTCATCGGGTGATAAGGAGCACATAGGGGGCCTGCACTGCATTCTTGTTTGCCCTTCCCTCACCCCTCTCTGTCAACATTACATCACATTAGCAGTGTAATGAAGAGAAACATTGGAATACTAGTCAGTACCGCTGTGCAAAGATGTATTTGCGGTGGAAGAATAAATCACCTCTAACTTTGGGTGTGCCTTGACTGAAAAAAGGTTGAGAAACATTGGCTTAGACTGTGACCTCCAAATAATTAGGTCTTGTGGCTTCTGGAATACCTCTAAAGCTAGCTATACATTAGTAGATTGTTAAACAACTTTCGTATGATTATACTGTAAGTACGAATATTCACATAAAAATTCTTTCTACATTTGATGATTGGAAGACTGTCATTCAAAAAATTTCCAAAATGTAATTTGCATTTACCTGAATGTAATTTCCCAAGCGAAAACCATGTACACTGCTAGAAATGTGTTTGTTCAAGAACAATTTCTATCCTGCTTCACTGTTAAACTAAAAATGTCAAATAAAATTCTACTAGTATACAACCAGCTTTAGTTCAATATTGTTCCTACAATGTTTATTTTCAAATCATACAGATGTGACCCTATAGTATCAATGCTGCGTTGTTGAATATTATTAGTTTCATGTGCAACATGCAGTGATTTTGCAAGGACTAAATGAGTCAGTCCTGTCTACTGTATAAAGTGCTGCAGGTTTGTATGAAGGTTAGAAATAGCCTTTTCACGTTTCATAGCCTGTGCAGAACCCTAAGGACATCAACACAGAGTCTGCATCAGATTCAGGGGAGCTGTGTGACTCACTGCTGTGATCTACAGCAGGACATTGTGTGTGGGAGCATAGGCTTCACTGCAAAGTGTGGCTGTGTTCTGTGGGCCCAGGTTAGTATGCTTCAGTTATGAATGAACACAGTGAGTAGTGATCACTCATTGTGTTCATTCAGGAGAGGAAGGGACCAGTAAATATAACATATTTACCAGAAACTTACTCCACTCTCCATCCTAAGGGATCCTATTGTGAGCTTGCAGCTTCCAGCAGGAAGGAGAGGAGGAAAGCCAGCAGCACAAAGGGGTAAGGGGAAGCACAAAGGGGGCATGGGCAGCAGGGGGACACATATGGTGCACAGGGGGAGGGTGATTGGTAAGGCAAGGGGGGCAATTACTGGAACCAATTTCCTGTATGGCCCTCCCCACAGCAGGTGAAATCCAGCGGGAGGGAGAGGAGAAGAAACCAGCTTTCAGCTGCTGCAAAGAGATCCATACAGGGGATCAGTTGCAGTACTTGCCCCCTGCCGCACCGATCACCTCCCCTGCTCACATCCAATTCACCCTGCTGCCCGGCCCCCCTGCTGGCCTGGACCCTGTACACAAAAACATGTGATACCCCTTTTCCACAGCCCTGAAAGAGACACACCTCCTCTGCGAAGGGAGGGCATATATTTGGAAGCCATTTGGAAAATTACCTCTGATAAACTGATGAATCACTGATAACTATCTGATTGTTCATGATCTAGTCTCCATTGTCTGGCTCTGGGTCAATAGTGGAAATCCTCCTGAAGGAGATGAAAGATTTTTTGATTCTTTAAATCTCTTTAAATGCTTAAAAAAATTTTGAGAGGTAGTTTGAAGGCTGACAGCTGCTGTTATAAACTGAAGGTTTGTTTTCTCTTTGTGGCAGATTGCAGAGGAACCCAATCACTTGTAATCTACTGTATCTGATCAGTTGTTGTCTCACTCCTAATTTTTTCACTTTCTAGGATTTCTTAGTAACCGTGGATCTGCTCAAACCAGGTGCTTTCGCATATATCCCAACTTTTTGAGATGGGAATGAGGGACATCTATTAGCAAAAATATGTAGGCATAGGACATCCCCCTGCCACGCCACTTAAATGAGAATTATACAAAAAATTGATTAGCTAACCCCACAAGTGCTTTTTTTACCACTACTATTCCTTTATACTGACTTTTGAAATTTACAAATGCAACAATTTAGAAATTGGATTAAAGGTCTAGCACTGGGAAACACTTTTTGAAAGATAAAAAGTGCATTTTATATACAACTATACAGATCAGTCCAAAATGAGGGACAAGTGTGGAGGAAAGAGGGACAGAGGGACTTTGTTCCAAATCAGGGACAGTCCCTCAAAATCAGGGACAGTTGGGAGCTATGACTATTGCATAACACCTGGTTGTTGCTAGGCCCTGGAACCTGGGTGCTCCAATTGCTAGGCCCTGGATCTCAAATTAAATGCCTCAGGTCTCGGGTCCACAGCTAATACTTCCTATGGCCAGTGGGTGATAGCTGCTTGTGTCTTTTTAACAGAAACACAAACATCTTGTGTGCTGCTCAGCCTTTAGGGCAGGAAAGAAACTGCATTAGAAGTGTAGCACTGACCCCCGAAGGAGCTGCTAATTTGAATATGGCCTGCACTTTTCTAAGAAACCCCATTGACTTGACTCAGTCCCCTTGACACAGCTGTGGTGCAATGCAATACAGGACATTATATATAACAATGTAAAGTACCTGTATAATACCCTGAGGATCCTCTGGCTCCACCTGGTGGGGAAAACAACACGCCACACAACTAAATGCTTAACCAGAAATACTTTTACTGCAAAATATTCAAACAGGTGGTTACAGAGATTGCGCTGTCCTCCCAACGTAGGATGACAGCACAATATATATATATACACAAATACAATATGAAAGATATATTTTATGTATTTAAACCTGGGAGCTCCCCTACTTTAAAAGTTATATGTGAGGCCTCACAGAACGTACTCTCTCCCGTATCTTCTTTCTTCGCTAGCTTAAAATGACTCCTCTTATATCTGTAATCCAAAAAGGTAGGTGAAAAGTTAGCTTAGGGTGCTCCGGGTATAACTTCAAGAACTTATACACAACGATGGGGCACTAACGTGAAGTGGGCCCCAAGCCCGCTCAATGTCAGTTGCTCTGTTACGCCTCCGTGGAACTACAGGTTCCAGCGAGGCCTGTAAGTGAGTCTAACTGCGTGCAACATATTAACAAATGGTGGGCAGTAACCCGCTCACCAACTGAGTTCTAGGTGATGACTTTGATCCGGTAACTGTAGCTTGCTTCTGTATTAGCTGGGCAGATGCTCTGCGTCACTCCGCTGAATGGATCCGGTCATCCGATACTCCGATAAACGTCTCTGGACCTTGTCAGTCCAGTCACCCACTCTCAGGCTCCATCAAGTCACCTCGCAAACAAGCAGGTTTGCAATCCATGGCGACTGTCTGCCGCTGTCTCTGGGAAACCTCCTCACAGATCCGCACAGGCAGGCAACGTGATCCCAAGAGACCTAATATGGCCGCTCCGGTTCTTTTTATACCCTACGCAGCATGCACTGTATAAGAGGATGTTCATGGGTAGGTCACAAAGACTCCTGGGTAAACAAGGTCAACCTTCCAAATCAAAACACAGTCACTTCCTGGAAGAGTCTCTGGGTTTGTTCAAAGATAATAACACATGAGCAAGGTAACAAATGGGGTGAGGTAATCCTGCGCCAGCACACCGAAACTAACTAAAAAAGATGCTGCGCACACTAAGGGAAATGTCTGAACCCAAGTAGAATCAAGAAAAAGGAGGTAGTGGCGCGCAAACTAAACTAAATATTAATAGAACAGACAGTATCCGGTCATAGACATAAAGCACCAGCAGGCAGCCTCTGGGTCAGTAAAATGGCATAAAACAAACAATATGTACATAAACTGACGTGATAAAATCATGTGATAAAAGACAATCCAGATTTAGAGGTGTTTCAGATAAAATCGCATGGTGTAGCTAATAATATAAAATCCAGTGATAATAAGGTAAATAAAGAACGTGATGAAAATATAAAACGCATAAAAGTGCATCCAAAAAAACTATATGTGAAGGGGTGTTCCAAACGGTTTAAAAACCACAATATCTTAAAAGTGATATGGAAAATATAGTGCAAAAGAGCAGGGGAGACTAGAAGAGTCTCATAGCAAAAGGAAATGGTAACGAATCCGTGTGAATAAGATTAAAACAAGAAATGATCTGGAGTGAAAGAAATGGTGCGCAGCGATAAATAAATCGCAGAATCTAAAAGTCCAGAAAAAAAAGTCCATATGTGGCGTTAAATGCCGAGTGATGGTGAAGTCTTCTATCCGGCAGATAGCAGGCTAACAGTGCTGGGGTTTCCAGTAGTTAACGTGAATACACTATAGATCCTGTGTAGTGTGTTGTAATATTTCTCTCATGGAATCCTATAAGGAATGCGGGTGGCCCCTTACCTTACAGCTGTAAGGTTACAGCAATGTAATCTGGGTCTTTATGTGGTAGAAAGAAGCAGTCCTCTCTGGGATGTTTATCCTGTTGCCTCACTGCCTCACTGGAAGATCCAAAGCAAATGGTGGCATTGGATCTTCCAGTGAGGCAGTGAGGCAACAGGATAAACATCCCAGAGAGGACTGCTTCTTTCTACCACATAAAGACCCAGATTACATTGCTGTAACCTTACAGCTGTAAGGTAAGGGGCCACCCGCATTCCTTATAGGATTCCATGAGAGAAATATTACAACACACTACACAGGATCTATAGTGTATTCACGTTAACTACTGGAAACCCCAGCACTGTTAGCCTGCTATCTGCCGGATAGAAGACTTCACCATCACTCGGCATTTAACGCCACATATGGACTTTTTTTTCTGGACTTTTAGATTCTGCGATTTATTTATCGCTGCGCACCATTTCTTTCACTCCAGATCATTTCTTGTTTTAATCTTATTCACACGGATTCGTTACCATTTCCTTTTGCTATGAGACTCTTCTAGTCTCCCCTGCTCTTTTGCACTATATTTTCCATATCACTTTTAAGATATTGTGGTTTTTAAACCGTTTGGAACACCCCTTCACATATAGTTTTTTTGGATGCACTTTTATGCGTTTTATATTTTCATCACGTTCTTTATTTACCTTATTATCACTGGATTTTATATTATTAGCTACACCATGCGATTTTATCTGAAACACCTCTAAATCTGGATTGTCTTTTATCACATGATTTTATCACGTCAGTTTATGTACATATTGTTTGTTTTATGCCATTTTACTGACCCAGAGCCTGCCTGCTGGTGCTTTATGTCTATGACCTGATACTGTCTGTTCTATTAATATTTAGTTTAGTTTGCGCGCCACTACCTCCTTTTTCTTGAATAACACATGAGCGCATCACCCATTTTTGGTCACTAGATGGCTCTAAGTGCAGAACCACATTAATGTCCACAGATTTAACATTGACATATACACAACCACATCAATAGACAAATATGTCAGCACTACACACTCCCCCTACTTTATCTCTTTGGTCCCCAAAGAGGCTCTGTACTTTAGCATCTATATGGTCATATAATACTGACAGAGGAGCTTCCCACCAGTTATCGTATGATGGAGAGCTATCCTGTGCACTCACAGCTGATACTACCATGTCTGGTACAGATGTGCCAAGGAGTGAGTTGGGGCTGTCCACTTCTGAATCAGTAGTAGAGGGACCAAGCATTTCAGAGTGTCGTTTGCTGACAAACTGTGATTGTCAGGGTCCTGGCCGCCCCAAGCCTCCCAGATTGCGTGCACGCATGCGCGCGGCCATTCCTGACCCCCCCCCAGGCATCAGCGCGCGCGTCGGCGTGCGCCGCGGGTGCGATCCCGTGCGCTAATATCGGGTGCGTGCGCACGTGCGCGAGTAGCGCTGTTTTGGCGCCAGTGTCCCTTTTTAGGGATCACAGCTGCAGCCCTGCGGTGCTGTTCGTCTGCAGCTCTGACCCTGAGTATTCCCCGTTATCTGCCTGTATCTGCCTGTATCCCTTGGAACCCGACCCGGCTTGTTTGACTCTGCTGACTTCTCTGCTCCTTGACCGCGGCTTGCCTGACCCTGCTCCTGGACTGTGTTACCTGTTGCTGAACCCCGGTCTGTCATTGACCATCCTTTTGCCTGCCGCCTATGCCTGTCTGCCTTACGCTGTGACCCGGCCTGTCCGACTACCTCTGCCGTCCGAGTGTGCCTCTCTCCCTGCACAGGGCCTGCTGCTGCTGCTGTTCCAGTGTCTGCCTCTCTCTCCGGTTATCTGATCCCTGCCTGCTGTACCATCTCCTGCAGCTCCTTCAACCAGAGGACCAGCATCAGCATCCATCCTGCACCAGCTGACCCCACTGGACGGACACTCCTACTCCGATGTGCTCACGGGACCACTGTCTTCACTCCAGTGGACCCTGAAACAGAGCCGTAAGAGAGGTCTCCTTCCGTCAAGCCAGGCTCGCCACCAGGTACCTAACAGTACGAACAGCCCAGATGACCGAGCCTGCGGACGGAGCCTCTGCCATGCAGGAGATCTGCACCCACCTTGCAGCTCTCACCCAAGCAGTGAAGTCCCTGCAGGAAGGTTACGCTAAGTTGGAAGGACAGGTGCAGCATCTTTCCAGTCCCATGGCACCTGCAACCCCTGCACCACCGGTACAGCCCACCTCTCAGCCTACAGTTGTGATGCTTCCTCCAGAGCCAAGAGTGCCCATTCCGGAAAGATTCTCGGGAGATCGGTCCAAATTCCCGGCCTTCCGAGACGCCTGCCAGCTTTACTTCGCTCTCCAGCCCAGGACCTTTTCTTTGGAAGCCACCAAGGTGGGGTTCATGGTGTCCTTGTTGCAGGGGGAGCCTCAGTCTTGGGCCCACCGCCTTCTGGGAGCCAACAGTCCACAGACCCAGAACCTTGCTACCTTCTTCCAGGCAATGGCGCAACTCTATGATGATCCCCAAAGAACCGCCACAGCCGAGACCGCCTTGTCCACGCTCCAACAAGGCCGTAGAATGGCCGAGGACTATATTTCTGACTTTAGGCGTTGGAGCGCGAACACTCGGTGGAACGATGCAGCCCTCAGGCATCAGTTCGGCACAGGCCTGTCTCAAAGCCTGAAAGATGAACTGGCTCGAGTGGGGATCCCAGAGTCCCTGGAGAACCTGATCACCCTTACCATTCAGCTGGACCGCCGACTCCGGGAACGCCGAGCTGAACGTTGCTCCCAACCAAACCGCCTGGCCTGGATGGTGGCAAGGGCTCCAACCCCTGCTTACCGCTACCTACCTACGCCTGCTGTGGTTCCAGCCAGCCCTGCCTTTGAGAGTTCTGAGCCCATGCAGATCGGACTTATGCGCTCTACCCTGTCTCCTGAAGAGCGCGCCAGGCGCCGACAGTTGAATCTGTGTCTCTATTGCGGTGGTTCTGGACATTACGTAAACAACTGCCCGGTCAAGACACGTAAGTGCCTTTCATCTGTCTCTACTAACCCTGCACCTTGTCCAGCCAACACCACTCACCTGGCTCTTCCCCTCTCGTTGCAGCTCCAAGGAAGGACAATCCGCACCAACGCCATTATTGACTCCGGAGCATGCAGTTGCTTTATCGACGCCACCTTTGCCAGTCTACAAGCTTTGCCCCTCCAGGAGAAGACCCATGGACTTTCTGACTTTTTGGCTGACGGATCCCACATCAAGTCGGGTCAAGTAACCCAAGAAACCTTGCCCCTGTCTGCCACCATCTTGTCCCTGCACCAAGAATTGTTAACGCTGGATGTGATCTCCTCTCCCCTATTTCCAGTGATCTTGGGCATACCATGGCTCCAGGCCCATAACCCCTTTATTAATTGGTCCACGGGGGAAGTGAGGTTCCAGTCTATTTATTGCCAAGAACACTGCCTACCTGAGCCCCTCAGGGCACCCACTGCTCTGTTTTATCTAAACTCTGACCAGGACTTATGCCAGACCGTGCCCAAAACTTATCATGAATTTCTTGATGTGTTTAGCAAACGAGGGGCAGATTCCCTTCTGCCCCACCGTTCTTATGACTGTCCCATCGAGCTTTTCCCAGGAGCCGAAATCGCATTCGGGAGCATCTTCCCTTGTCTGAAAAGGAACAGGAGGCCCTGAAGGTGTACATCGCGGAAAACCTCGAAAAAGGATTTATCCGCCACTCCACCTCCCCAGCAGGCGTGGGGATATTCTTCGTTACAAAAAAGGATCAAACACTTAGGCCTTGTGTGGACTACCGTGAGCTGAACAAGGTCACAGTTAAAAACCGGTACCCCTTGCCCCTGATACCGGAGCTCTTCCAGAAATTACGATCTGCAACTATCTTTACCAAATTGGACTTGAGGGGGGCCTACAACCTGGTCCATATCAGGGCCGGGGACGAGTGGAAAACTGCCTTCCGGACCTGCTTTGGCCACTATGAATATTTGGTTATGCCTTTCAGCCTCTGCAATGCCCCTGCCACCTTTCAGCATCTTATTAATGATGTCTTTAGGGACTTTCTGGACATCTTTGTGATCGTATACCTAGATGACATCCTAATTTTTTCCAACTCCCTTGAACAGCACCAGGGACACGTGGGCAGGGTGCTACTTTGCCTTCGGCAACATGGCCTATATGCAAAAGCAGAGAAATGCATGTTTGAGCAGCAGGAGATCCAATTTCTGGAACTCGAGATTTCCCCGCTGTACGGGACGGCCGGCACCGGCAGACAAGAAGGGCATTCAGCGCTTTATAGGGTTCGCAAATTTCTATAGGAAATTCATCAAGGGATTTTCTACCATCGTCAACCCCATTATCCAACTGACGAAACAGGGCACACGCTTCCATTGGGGCCCCGAGGCCCAGGAAGCTTTTGAGAGACTTAAAAAGCTGTTTACTTCCGCTCCCATCCTCAGTCACCCCGACCCTGCTCTCCCGTACATCCTGGAGGTTGACGCTTCCGAAGTAGCATTGGGAGCAGTTGTGTCCCAACGACAAGGCAGCAAGGACTTGATGCACCCGGTGGGGTTCTTCTCTCGAAAACTTTCCCCCGCAGAGAGAAACTACGACGTCGGGGACCGGGAACTCCTTGCTATTAAAGCGGCTTTGGAAGAATGGAGGTACCTGTTGGATAGTGCAAGTCACCCGGTATTGGTGTATACCGACCATAAGAACCTTGAGTACTTACGGACAGCCAATCGATTGAAACCTCGACAGGCCCGTTGGGCCTTGTTCTTTTCCAGATTCTGTTTTCACATAACTTATCGCCCAGGGTCCAAAAACGTGAAACCAGATGCGCTCTCGCGCATGTTTGATAACCCAAGAGATACAGCTGTTCCGGACACCATCCTGTCATCTGGCAACTTCCTACTTGTGCAACCGGATTTGCTCTCACAGATCAGGGAGGCATCTGCAAATTGCCCAACAACTCCAGGAGCCACCTTGACATCCAGAGACGGTCTCTTTTGGAAAGGAAGCCAAGTCTTTGTCCCGGAGTCTGTCCGAATCAAGGTCCTTAATCTCTGTCATGATCACCCACTGGCAGGGCATTTTGGAGTCCGCAAGACCATTGACTTGGTGCAACACACCTTTTGGTGGCCAGGCCTAAGGGAATACTGCAAGGGATATGTCAACGCCTGCCCTGTTTGTACCCGGAGCAAGACCACAAGGAGCCAAGCCTGGGGCCTCCTGAAGCCTCTTCCCGCACACGACCGGCCATGGAGGATGATTACCATGGACTTTATAGTCGAACTTCCATGCTCAGAGGGATGCACGGCCATCTTCGTGGTCGTAGACCGGTTGTCTAAAATGGCCCACTTCTTGCCCTTAAGGGGAACCCCGTCCGCTTCTGAAACAGCCCGCATTTTTATCAGGGAGATAATTAGGTTGCACGGGGTCCCTGCCAGCATAGTTTCAGATAGGGGGGTCCAATTTACGTCCCGTTTCTGGAGGGCCTTGTGTGAATCCCTAAAGATTGAGTTGGCCCTGTCTTCGGCTTATCACCCCCAAACCAACGGGCAGACAGAGCGCACAAATCAGACTTTGGAACAGTATATTAGATGCTGACCCCCCCCCCCCCCAGGCATCAGCGCGCGCGTCGGCGCGTGCCGTGGGTGCATGCACGCGCGCGACCAGCCCGCGGGCGCGCTCTCGTGCGCTAATAGCGGGTGCGTGCGCCCGTGTGCGTGCACGTGCGCGAGTAGCGCTGTTTTGGTGCCAGTGTCCCTTTTTAGGGATCACAGCTGCAGCCCTGCGGTGCTGTTCGTCTGCATAAGGCTGCGATCTCCAGTCGTCGGCCAGCTTATGCTTTCCTGGGATGCCCAGATTCCTTAGCAAAACCCGGTCACTGGGTTTAAGATTTTGGATTCTCACCCTCAGGTCAATGTTCCTGTTGTTACTGTTTTCTCTGGACTTTGAGGTGGCTTGGGCCTGCTCGTAAGCAATTTTTAAGTTCTTTCTCAGCCTATCCACATATCCTCTGTGGGAGGACACTGAGGTGTGATCCAATGAGGTTCCAAAAGCCAGATCCACTGGTAGCCGGCGCTTCACGACCAAACATCAATCGATAGGGTGAATACCCGTGGCATCACTTTTGGTGCTATTATAGGCATGGACCAGTGCAGTGATGTGTCTACTCCAGTGGGGCTTTTGCTCTGTAGTTAACATCCCTAAAATATTCAGGAGGGTCCTGTTGAACCTTTCCGGCTGAGGGTCCCCTTGCAGGTGATAGGGGGTTGTCCTCGACTTCTGTATGCCCAGTAAATCCAGCAGTTTCTTTATTAATTTACTCTCAAAGTCTCTTCCCTGGTCAAAGTGTATTCTTTGAGGTAAGCCATAGTGAACAAAGAACTTTTCAACAAGAGTTTTTGCCACTGTGATTGCTTGCTGGTCTCTAGTGGGGAAAGCCCGGGCATACCGGGTGAAGTGATCGGTCACTACCAGGATGTCCCCCCTGTCCACTCAGGTCACTCTCTAGGCAGAGGAAGTCTATGCAAACTAGGTCCATTGGGCCCTGGCTTTCCAGATGGTCCATCGGGGCAGCCCTCTGTGGCAGTGTCTTCCACTGTATGCACCTGAGACAGGAATGACAGTAACTCTCCACTTCTTTCCTCATGTGGGGCCAGTAGAATCTGTCCTTTACTAGCTGCCGAGTCCTTTCGGCTCCCAGATAATCACGGTGGTCATGTAAGGCAACCAGTACCCTTTCTCTGTGCTTTTCCGGCAAGAACAGCTGCCACTTCTCTTCTGGATCGTCAGAGGGGCCCCTTCGGTAGACCACCCCCTGCTGCAACTGCAACCGATCCCATTCCTTCAGCAACAGCCGGGCCTCTTTACAAGGACTCTTCTGCAGTACGTCAGACTGCTGACTTTTTTAATGCCTTCAGCACCATTCTGTGGGTCTTCTTCTTGATCCCTCCTGAGATCCTTCTTGGATAGCTTGGAGAGAACCTCTTGCACCACTTGGGAGACATCACAATAGCATCTAGGAACTCCTGCTGCAGACACTCCTAAGTCTTCGGCCCGGGCCCCACCCTTTCCATAATGACTCGTCCCTTCACACAGGGCTCTGACTCCTTCAGGAGTGAGCTGGGTCCAGTCTTCTAGGGAACTCAGGGGGTCATGAGGCCTTCTAGATAGAGCATCCACATCTCGGTTACCAACCCCTGGTCTGTACTTCAGGCTGAAGGTAAATGCAGAGAGGGCAGCGAGCCACCTGTGACCAGTGGCATCCAGCTTTGCAGTGGTGAGCAAGTAGGTAAGAGGGTTGTTGTCCGTCTTCACTACGAATTCAGCCCCATACAGGTAGTCCTTCAGCTTGTCTACCACTGCCAACTTCAGAGCCAGGAACTCCAGCTTGTGAGTCGGATAGTTTTTCTCAGCAGGAATCAGACTTCGGCTCACGTAGGCGATGGGTCGCAGAGACCCTTCATGCTCTTGGTAGAGCACTCCTCCCAGTCCGTCTCGACTGGCATCCACATGCAGCTCGTAAGGCTTGGTAGGGTCTGCAAAGTCCAACACTGGAGCAGTGGTGAGGCTCCACTTCAGCCGTCTGAAGGCTTCCTCACACTCTGGAGTCCACTGATCCTGAATGGACTCTTTTTTCTTCTTTGTCCTTCTTTCGGCTTAGCTGACCGATCCGGGTCTTTACCAGTCTCTTATTGGTTCTTTAGGAGCTCAGTAAGTGAATGGGCTATTTTTGTGAACCCTTCCACAAACCTTCTATAGTATGAGCATAACCCTAATGCCGCGTACACATGTTCGGACTTTGTCCGCCGGACCTAGTCCAGCGGACAAACCGCCGGACCTAGTCCAGCTCAGGAGGGGGGGGGGGGCGCTCGATCGTCCCCAACCTTTCCTGACCGGCTGGGCTGCGTGCTCAGATAAGGGTCTGAGATGGATTTGGGGGGACCCCCACGCCGTTTTTTCGGCGTTGGGATTCCCTTTAAATCCATGCCAGGTTACGGGGCTAGCGCGGCGGCATTCACTGCCTTCGCTAGCTCCGTCTACCTGAAGTCACGTGCTAAATGAATGGACTTTCCGATGATCGGCAAGTCCGTTCATTTCCAAAAGCCCGGTGGACTAGCATACTAAAGACTGGATTGTCCGCCGGACTGCCAAGTCCAGCGGATAATTTTAAAACCAAACTTAAAACCTAGTCCGCCGGACTTTTGGCGCCAAAAAGTCCGCTGGCGCCCACACACGGGGGGATTGTCTGGCGGACTCGAGTCCAGCGGACAATCCCGCGGGAAAGTCAGTTCGTGTGTACGCGGCATTAGAATGACCTGAGTTCAGTTACGTTGGTGGGCCTGGGCCAAGAAGTGACAGCTTCTAACTTCTTGGGATCAGTTGCTACTCCCTCTTCAGACACAATGTGTCCCAAGTAAGTCACTGAGGGTGGATAGAACTGGCATTTCTCCATAGAGAGCTTCAGGCCTTCCTTGTGAATTCTCTTCAGGACCTTTTCCAGGCGTTCCTCATGTTTTTCCAACGTTCTCCCAAACACTATTATGTCGTCTAGGTAAACTAGTAATTCTATTATGTTCATGTCACCCACAGTTTTTTCCATCAGTCTCTGGAAAGTGGCTGGGGCCCCAGACAGTCCTTGAGGCATCCGGTTAAACTCAAAGAATGGGGATCTGATAGTACCCACTCTGGCCACTCCAGTTCCTTTTATACCCTACCCAGCATGCACTGTATAAGAGAGTGTTCATGGGTAGGTCACACAGACTCCTGGGTAAACAAGGTCAACCTTCCAAATCAAAACACAGTTACTTCCTGGAAGAGTCTCTGGGTTTGTTCAAAGATAATAACACATGAGCGCATCACCCCTTTTTGGTCACTAGATGGCTCTAAGTGCAGAACCACATTAATGTCCACAGATTTAATGTTGGCTTATACATAACCACATCAATAGACAAATATGTCATCGCTACAGAAGCTTTTGGCCTGTTAGTGAGTGCTGTTCATAGTGGCATTAGGCAACTTTTAATGCATGGTAGGGTAGCGGAGGGTGCCCAGGGTCTTTTATTATCCCAACAATCCCCCTACAAACATAGGCACTTATGAAAATCAATGGGCCTGAGAATGGAGATGGGACAGAGAGTGGATTAGGAGGTGGGTATAATAGTGGGGCAGGGATAAGAATGGTGTGCATAGCTTCCTGCAATATATTTAATGGTTGCAGCATGTGCTGAATTAGTGACAATGGTTATGGCACACCACAGTGAATTGAAGAATTTAATAGCAATGCAAAATATGGGGCTGTCAGCTGTGAAGGAAGACGTACCCCTGTGTCAGTGGGAGGAATAAATGTTGCCATGTAAGTGTCAGTGGAAAGAAAAACATATTATGTGTCAGTTGCAGTGGGAGAAAATGTTTTGCTGCAGCGGTGCTTTCAATCTAAGGAGGCTTTGGCATTCGTGTCAGTGGTAAGAAGGGGAGGGGAGCTGGAGGGCTAGGGCTGGAGGCTTTTTGGGGTGCACTGAACTAAAGGGTCATATGTGGCTCTAGGGGGATGGGAGGGGAGCTGAAGGACACTGATATACTGGTGACTACTGGGGACAATGTGATCTATGCTGGTCACCTACATTACCCCAAACTTGTCAGTGTGTGTTACAGAGATAGCACATCTCCCTGTACACTACATGTCCTGGTATCTAACCTATGGTGGTGGTAGATCTGGTGAGAGCCCCGCTCCTGGTGCTGTTCATTTTGGACACCTTCCTCCTCTCCTCTTCTATCAGTGTTGTCTTTGTTGATTGATGGGTGACAGATGACATGGTCATGGTGTAGTGCTTGTTAACAGGTGTAGTTCCTACTCCATCCAGCAGGTGGCGTCCTGCTGTTATGTTGATAGAGTGGAGACTCAGAGGGATGTTTTTCCTCTGGAGTCTCCATAGGCATCACAGGGAGAGCACCTGGCAGATTGGATGTTGTGATCCCTTGTGACCTTCTGTGGCCATCTTGGTTGGTGCAGCCCTTTTAAAGAGGGGACCCTGCTGTGGTCGGTTGCCTATTTTACAAGTGGTTAGTGTGAGGTCAGGAATCCATTCTGTCAGTTAGAGAGATTGAGTGTTAGAGAAAGGTTCCTGTGTGAGGAGGGCAAGAGTAGGGATACCACTATTACACCCTGAAGACACCAGTTTCCAGAGTTGCCACTACAGATCTTACTTTCCTCTCTGAATGCCACCAGTGCCTTCTGTTCTGCCAATCAGTCATCTCTACAGCAGATGCCACTCTGCTAAAGTAGGCCTTGCCTGTTCTGTGGTTTATTGTGTCTGACAATATCACTGCCTAGCTGTGCTCTGGTGCTGTGATATTCTAGTTTGAGATGGCTTATTTTCACTGCCTATCTTCACCTGTACTGTCCATGCAGATGGTGACTGATGATGTGTAAGGCCACAACTGCAAAGGGTTAGGGGTTAGGGGTGAGTTCAGGCACTTATTATTTGTAAGTTAAAGGTATTCTTCAGATCCAGAGGACAACAGCTCCACTAACTGGCATCCAGCAACCATGGGACAGGCCCCTCTCACTTGACCTAGCAGCCGGTGGGGTACTTGACAAAGTCTCTGCCACAGACTTGTTAATTAAATTAGAGCGTCACTAATGCCTCGTTTCCATTGAGCGGATCGGTTCGGTACAGTTCGGTACGGTTCAGTACGGTATGCTATTTTCAGTGTTTCCATTCTGAAAGCGGCTCATACAACCGAACCATACCGCACCATGACGTCAAAGGAAAGCGCCAAACAAACACCACGTCGCCGTTCAGTACACATAAAAGAGAAATGTCAGCAAACAACAGCAGGGTCTGGTCATCTGAGGAACTATCCACTTTCCTGGCTATTATTGGTGATAGCGCTATTCAGAGTGAGCTTGATGGATCAGTGAGAAATGAAAAGGTGTATAAAGATATTTCTCAGCGGATGTTAGCCGAGGGGTTTGAACGGACGTCGGGTCAGTGTAGGGCAAAGCTTAAGAAGCTTAAAGGCCAATATAAAAAAATTAAGGATGCCAACAGCCATAGTGGAAACAGTCGGAGTACTTGGAGGTGGTACGAAGCCATGGACGCCATTTACAGTCATAGGCTGGCAAACCAAGGCAGGGAGGGAGGTCTGGACTCTGCAACTGCAATTCTCGAATCCATGATAGACCCCTTTGGTAAGTGTTTTTTTGGTAGCATCAGTCCCACCACTGTAACCCCCTTTTTCATCTGCCCCACCAGACGGCACCCCCCTTCTCTCCTGCCCCACCAATACCCCTCCTTTTACACCTGCCACACTGCACATCTGCCCCACACTGTTGAACCCCCTTCTAATCTCTTCCACCACTGAAACCACTGCAAATCTGCCACACACAGCTGAACCCCCTTCTCATTTTTTCCACCACTGTACCCACTGCAAATCTGCCACACACAGCTGAACCCCCTTCTCATCTCTTCAACCACTGTACCCACTGCAAATCTGCCACACACAGCTGAACCCCCTTCTCATCTCTTCCACCACTGTACCCACTGCAAATCTGCCACACACAGCTGAACCCCCTTCTCATTTCTTGCACCACTGTACCCCTTGCAAATCTGCCACACACAGCTGAACCCCCTTCTCATCTCTTCCACCACTGTACCCACTGCAAATCTGCCACACACAGCTGAACCTCCTTCTAATCACTTCCACCACTGTATCCCCTGCAAATCTGCCACACACAGCTTAACCTCCTTCTAATCTCTTCCACCACTGTATCCCCTGCAAATCTGCCACACACAGCTGAACCTCCTTCTCATCTCTTCCACCACTGTACCCCCCTGCACATCTGTCACACTTGGCATACTATCTTGCTCTGCTAACCATTTCAAATTATATATATATATATATATATATATATATATATATATATATATATATATATATATATATATAAATAACCATATGTTTATTTTTACAAACAGGTGATGGACACTCCAATGATGCATCAAACTTTTCAGACCATGGAGCTTCAACGTTTTTCAGCAGCACCAGTACTATTTCATCAAGCCAACCACAGAGTGGCCAACCATAGAGTAGCCAACCACAGAGTACGCCCAATGCACCCCAGCGCAATGGTAAGACATGATGATAATAGTGAAAGTTGTAATTGTGCATTTTCTTACAATAAATCAGCAGTGGAGCAGATGTGCAGTGGGTACAGTGGTGGAAGAGATGAGAAGTAAGTTCAGCTGTGTGTGGCAGATGTGCAGGGGATACAGTGGTGGAAGAGATTAGAAGGAGGTTCAGCTGTGTGTGGCAGATTTGCAGTGGGTACAGTGGTGGAAGAGATGAGAAGGGGGTTCAGCTGTGTGTGGCAGATATTCAGTGGGTACAGTGGTGGAAGAGATGAGAAGGGGGTTCAGCTGTGTGTGGCATATTTGCAGTGGGTACAGTGGTGGAAGAGATGAGAAGGGGGTTCAGCTGTGTGTGGCAGATTTGCAGTGGGTACAGTGGTGGAAGAGATAAGAAGGAGGTTCAGCTGTGTGTGGCAGATTTGCAGTGGCTACAGTGGTGGAAGATATTAGAAGGAGGTTCATCTGTGTGTGGCAGATTTGCAGGGGGTACAGTGGTGGAATAAATGAGAAGGAAGTTCAGCTGTGTGGGGCAGATGTGCAGTGTGTCAGATGTGAAAGGAGAGAAGGGGGGTACAATCTGGTGGGGCAGATGAAAAAGGGGGTTACAGTGGTGGGTCTGATGCTACCAAAAATACTATTCTGGTCTTTTGTATATTACAGGTGAAAAAAGACGGTTGCAGCTGGATCTGCGCACAGTCATGGAGGATATGCGGGCAGCAGAGGAAAGGCAGCTGGAAAGGATTGAGAACCTTGCTAAAAGGCGGTTTCAGGCGCTGCGTCAGGATGCACAGGAAGCTATGCGCCAGGAGGCAGAAATCTCCCGGCAGCAGATGGAGCAGTTGGCTACCTTCAACCAGGCCTTTCTTGGTGTCCTGGGTCAGCTTGTTCAAGTGCTTGGAGCCAGTCGTGATCCCAGGTCACCACCCAGACAGTAATGCCTTTCATGCAGCACAGGACCTGTGCACTTGTTTTTGTTAAAAAAAATTTTAGTTAAGTTTTTGTAACAAAACTTAATTTTTTTATATATTTTTCTGATTTTTAATTTAAATAACAAAAAAAAAGATTATTATTTTGTATAATAAAAAAATAAAATACTTTTTTGGAGTATGTCTGATTTAATGTAAGACTTTATTAAAAATATAGTAATACTTTATAAAAAAAATGTTAAAATTCAAGGTAAGAAATTAAACGTTGAGGTGACGCATTAGAGCCTGACGTATTTCACTGCACTCTTCTTCGATATCCTGTGCTGCTATTACTAGTACTGGCTCATCTGAAGATGTATTCCAATCTTGGTGGAAGTCTTCTCCATGACTTTCACAAAGATTGTGAAGAGCACAGCAAGCAAGGACCATGCATTTGGCAAGTTTAATGTCACTGTCATTCCTCTTCATAAGACACTGCCATCTACCCTTAAGTCTTCCGAAAGCATTTTCCCCTACGACCCGTGCCCTGGATGTTTTCTTGTTGTAGGTTTGTTGTTCTGGTGTCAGGCGGCCATTGTCAGGAAATGGTATCCAAGCTATAATTTTTCTTTTTTTTCTGCTGTTTTTCTCTTTGCCGCTCGCAACCTTCTCTCATACAGTGAGGCATGTATTTTAAGTACAATGAACCAAAAGGCAACTAGAGAAAAGACAAGCTGCTGGATGACCTCCATTGTTGTTTTTCAGGTTTCTAGTCGCACTAGTGTGACGTCACGCTAGGCATTTTTTCTAAACCTCATATGGCCCCTAGCGGTCCCACTTGCAGTGGAAACGCTCACCAGAATAGACCGGACCATTCCAGGCCGTCCAAACTGTACCGACCCGAACCAATCCGCTCAGTGGAAACGAGGCATAAGAGTTCCTGAGAGATTCAAAGAACTGCCATACAATACCAGTCTCTTGCAGCCAAACCAGCGATACTGTATGCGTGTTGATCCGGGTGGCATCCTTTAACTGAGTTTCCAGGCTCCTCCAGAGACACCAGCCTTGCGCACAGTCCTCTCCCAGAAAAGTCCTCCCCTGGATTCTCCAGTTACTTGGCCTCTCTCCGCAGGCGAGATGGCACAGGACCACCCCTGGATCAGTAGACCCCAAAGCTATTTCGGGCCTACTCTCTCAGTTGCATAGACTCGGGCCAGCCGGCCCAGAGGTACAGGATACATGTGGTTCACCCCCCCAGCCCAGGAGGACCATAGGGTGCGGGTAAAGGAGAACCCAGCAAAAAGAACAGAAAAAAAACCTAATGGCGTCAGTACCTTAAATACCATCTCCCAGAATGCACAGCAGGAAGACCACTCCCACTGGGCTATTTCTGAGCAATAGGTGGCATTCAATACATCCAGCTGAACTGCGTTTCTACACTTACTGGCGGTGACAGCAACACCCACAGTCAAGAAGAAACCAGTGCGATCCAGCCGAACTGGTACAGAGACCAGAACTTTTAGGATAATTAGCCTGAAGCCTAACTGCGGCCTCAGATAGGGTCTGCTCATTGGGAGCCGGCACTACATACAGTAACCTAAGAAAATAGCACCAATGTTTATGGTGAGTGACTCATGCACCCTTAATTTATACCTGGTGAAATACTGTTGCATAAAGTCAACAATAAACATTTTGATGTGGTTATTCAAGGGGCATTTTTGGTTCAGGGATCAGCAACAGAGAGCAATGTTCCCGCAGCTGGTGCTTACTGGAAAGTAGACTCCAGTGAGGAGGATGAGTTGGCAGACTGCAGGTGATACACTTTAAGCCATATGAAAAGTAAAAATGATTAGCATGTCTGCCCTTGATTTACATAAGACAAAAATCCTATAGCTACTGTAAATGACTCTTTGAATCTTTAAGGTTGAATTCCAGGCAAAACCTAACTAATCTTAAAATTGCTCTCTCCCCCCTCCTAATACCTGTGCTGACTAACCTGTGTACGAAAGATGTATATATTTAACTATTTCCAGGCCGCTCTGGTCCGGTCACATGATCTGGCTCCTCTGTGTCAGCAAACCCCAACTGCAGGGTAGAGAAGTGAGTGCAGAAAACAGATGGGCCTTGGCAGCCTACAAGTGATTTCCTTATTCCCAGGCATGGCCAGCCAGTGCTCTTCTCTCCCCTGCACCCAGCACTGGCTGACATAAGGGAGATCATGTGATTGAACCAGAGTCGCATGTATATACAGCTTTCTTACACTGATTTAACAGAATACAGTAGGTGTTTGGAGGGGGGAGCATTTTTAAGATTAATTAGGTTATCCTGGAATTCTACTTTAAGGTTTAAGGCTGTCCATACAGTCTCTTAAGTGGAGGACTCTGTATAAATAATTTGGTGGGAATCTGTTGGTAACTAGAAGCAGTGCAAGGACCATAATAGCAAAGATGTAACCTTTTGAGAATCTAGCTTCTAGGACTTTTCCTTTAGGGGACAGGCAATGAATGAGAGGTTAAGACTAAAGGACCAAACACATTCCTTGGTATGGGATGTAGGACCATGACAAAAAACCCTAGAGGTAAGGGGTGATCCTTGACTCTGCTATCTGTCGGAAACTGAAGGATTGTGCTGTCACCATTTGGGATGAACAAATCGTGTAAATAAGTAATTTTCCATGTTCCAGTAAAGGAGATAAAAGGCTGTTGTACATCCTGTTTATTACATACCCGGTGACACCCAGAATGTTGTGGAGGCCTCTCTTGCACCTCCTGTCCAAACTTCTGGAGGTGGAGAAGAGATTATGAGGGCACGGAGTGGCACGAGTGCTGGAGTAGCTGGCTGGTGAAGTCTGCTCTTTAGGTGGACAGTGCTGGGAGTCACAGGCCTCAGCACAGGATGATGAAGCAGCTGGGCACCAGAGATGCCAGATGGTAGCAGAGCTGATATGCAGGCAATGACCAGCGACAGCCCGGCATTGAGGGTCCAAGTTAGCAGACAGAGCAAGTTCAGGAAGCAGGCCAAGCTCAGTAACAGCCAGGCAGCACAGTACAGAATCAGTAAGCAAAGACAAGTCCAGTAAACAGGCCAAGGTCAGAGTGACCAGTTGAACAAGGTTAAGGCAGGTCCAAAGGCCAGGGGCGTACCTAGAGCATTTGGTACCCAGGACAGATGCTATATCTGGCACCCCCCCCCCCCCAAACTTGTATATGTAAAAAGGAAATTAAGGATGCAAAAACTCAAAAGGAAGACAGATTGCAAAAGATAGTAGGACAAACCCCAAAATTCTTCAAATATATTAATAGTAAAAAGGTCAGGTCTGAGCATGTAGGCCCTTTACAAAATAATCTTGAGTGGGTGACTGGGAACAAACAGAAGGCAAATTTATTAAATACTTTCTTCAGCTCTGTGTATACAAAGGAGCATGGGGGAGCTCATGTCCATAATGGGTGTGGTAGTGACACAGCCCCAAATGATCCACAATGGCTCAAAAGGGATATGATGCAGAAATATATAGACAGAATAAAGGTGGATAAAGCACCTGGACCAGATAGCATCCACCCACGGATCCTAAAAGAATTGAGCTCTGTAATTTCAAAGCCATTTTAGGGACTCATTAATGACGGGACTAGTACCACTGGATTGGCATAGGGCCAATGTGGTGTCTATATTTAAAACGGGAACAAAGTCTCTACCAAGTAACTATAGACCTGTTAGTTTAACTTCTATAGTCGGGAAGATACTGGAGAGTTTAATAAAAGACCACATAGACGAGTTCTTGCTGGAAAAAAATATTTTAAGCAACAGCCAGCATGGAATCATGAAAGACAGAAGTTGTCAAACAAACCTGATTTCTTTTTGTGAGGAGGTAAGTAAAACCTTGGACAGAGGGGTGGTGGTGGACGTGGTATACTTGGATTTTGCAAAAGCGTTTGACACAGTTCCTCGCACACAGCTCATGTGAAAGGCAAAGACTACAGGCTTTGAAATATCAGTTTGTAAATGGATAGAAAACTGGCTAATAGACAGAATTCAGAGAGTAGTGGTTAATGATTCTTACTCTGAATGGTCTAAAGCAGTGGTCATCAACCCTGTCCTCAGGACCCACTCACAGGCGAGGTTTTATGTATTATCTTGGGGAGATGCAGACTAGAATACTGCAATCACTGAGCAGCAAATTATATCACCTGTGATGTATTTCAGTTATCTTGCAAACCTGGCCTGTTAGTGGGCCCTGATGACAGGGTTGATGACCACTGGTCTAAGGTTATCAGTGGTGTACCCCAAGGTTCAGTGCTGGGCCCTTACTTTTTTATATATTTATAAATGATATAGGGTCTGGGATTAAAAGTAAAATGTCTGTCTTTGCAGATGACACCAAGCTATGCAGTGGAATAACATAATTACAGGATGTCTCCAATTTACAAACCGACCTCAATGCTCTGTCTAATTGGGCGAATATGTGGCAGATGAGGACAAGGGGGCACTCTTTACATCTAGAGGAAAAGAGATTTAATCTCCAAATACAGAAAGGTTTCTCCACAGTAAGAGCTGTGACATTGTGGAATATACTCCCTCCAGAGGCGGTTCTGGCCAGCTCAGTAGATTGCTTTAAGAAAGGCCTGGATTCTTTCCTAAATGTACATATTATAACTGGGTACTAACATTTATAGGTAATGTTGATCCAGGGAAAATCCGATTGCCTCTCTGGGATCAGGACAAAATCTTTCCCCCTGCTGTAGAAAATTGGACCATGCTTTTCTGGTTTTTTTTTTCGCCTTCCTCTGGTTTTAACTGTGGGTATAGGATTGGGTATATGTGATTGTGTGATATTTTTTATTTTATTTTTTTTATTTTTTATGGTTGAACTAAATGGACTTGTGTCTTTTTTCAACCTGACTGAGTAACTATGTAACTATTCAGCGGTTCCCCACTGTCTTTCGCTCTCCCTCCCCTCCTGTACAAGAAAGTGAGAGAGACAGTGTTTTCTTTCTCCTGCTCCGGCGGCCGATCCTGCATGTCACCGGGTAGCGGTACAGCCTGCACCCAGCCCAGACACCCCCGCACCTTGTAACAGCTGGGCTCTCCCAGCGCTGTCAGCATATCACATCGCTGCTGCGCTGTCAAGCCTGCCCCGATGTCAAGGTTTCATACAGGGGAGGACTGGGGCACTGCCTGACATGCCCCCAGTGTGTGGTACCCAGAGCTGACCACCCCCCACCCCCCCAGTTAGTATGCCACTGGCAAAGGCGAATTCCAGGGCAAAGCTGGGCCATACAAGATAAGCAGGTTCAGTGGATCAGGTCTCAGGAATACAGGTACAAGCTGAAGATCATTCAGCAACTGCTCATAGTGACAGCCAGTTTAAATAGGCCACTGGTATGTGCGCGTGATGAACTGGAATAGTATGTCTAATGCCGCGTACACACGTTCTGACTTTGTCCGCTGGACTAGGTCAGAACGTGTGTACAAAGATGTGAACGTGTCCCATAGGAAACCATGTAAATAAACTGTATAGCGTTTCTGCAAAAAGCACCAAGAAACACATAAGTGTAAACCAGGCCTGAGATGTTTAGTAACATAATGGGGGTTAAAAAAAACAAAAATGAGCCCTTTATAGTACAAAAAAAAGCAGATAATCACTACTGTAAGGGGTTCCTTTTTTTTTTTTACTGTAGAACTGTGAAAGTAATATTTACAGTAGCGATTATTTATTTGCTCTTTTTTTTCTATAAAGGGCTAATTTTCGTTTGTTTTTTAACCCCATTATGTTACTGGCCGATTAATCGATTATGAAAATTGTAATCGATTAATTTCATAATCGATTAGTTGTCGATTAATCGATAAGTTGTTTCAGCCCTAACTGCCACAATCCCCGGGAAGGTATGGGGCAGACTGCCACTGGTGTTGATCAGACCAGGCTGGGGGCTTCCCAGGGGTTATGGTGGTTATGGAGGCCAGGGGAGGAACCTGTGCCCATGGTGTCTCAAGAAGTCTAGGGGACCACCTGATGTGAGGTGACTGGTCTTGTATGCTCCTTTTGTTAATATCCTGCAGTGAACCTATAGTATAATAACCTGCTGCCACTGCAAACATCCCCCACAGCTCTGATTTCAGCACACACTACATGCAGCCCAGTAATGATGTTACCACTGCTTCTAAAAGGTAACATATGGGTTTGCAGGCATTTGGTACACAAGAAATGGATTTATAACCTTTGTGGCTATTGACAAACACATTTACATGAAACTTCCTTAGCCTGATATTAGACCAATGTATTTGAAGAAAAATGTCCATTTACAGGCTAGGGGATATATTATACGTAACTTTTTTTTTTTTTTAGAGCCAAGAAGCATAGAGAATAAATGCAGCAGTAAACAGACCCAGTCAGTTGTCATTGTCGCATTTTCCTAGCTTTGAACTGTCACACTTGCACTTTGCATTTCTGAGATGTGTTGCCTTATCGCCTCTGGTGATCTCTCACCTCCTTCGATCCACACATAGTGATAATTTGCTGTCACAGCTTTAGACAGTTGGCGGCTGTTTCTCTGACGTGAAACTATGCACTTTAGGTGTTGTGTCATGAATTTACAATAAACTTCCATCACCTGTTGGAAATCAGAACATTTAGTATCTGCTGCCAGGAAACCAAATAAAGTCCAATAATGTGTGAACTTTTACAACAGCAATTTTTTTTATGAAATGTCAAGGCAGACTCAACTGATAAATAATACCTCAGCAAAATGTGAAGGTTGTTAGCTTGGAGAAAAAACACGTGTAAGGGCATCAGGTCTTATTCATCAATTACTTAGTAAGCTGGCTTGTTTCTATCATGAATTGTGCAGAATTTTCCAAGACGGGCATGTACAGCGCAGGGAATGCATGTAGAGTTTATTTACACCAAAACACATTTTATAAGAGTATGCCTTTGGTCAATTTCTACAACAGATAGAATTTGATTAGCATCCCTGTTAATGACTGCTGAAATAAGATCGATAAGTCACAAAAAAAGCATCTGACCAGATCAGTGCACCAAAGGAGAAAATAGAGAATAAGGTACACCATGGATGATGAAGAGCAAAGAAATAGCTTGGTAGATTGACTTCTGAACAACCAGGGTGCCGATACATGGATCGAAATGCATCCGGTCCCTGCTCAACTAGCCAAATTTTGATTAATTTATGGCCGGCTTATGTTTACTAATGTCCAGCTGATTGTGACTCAAAATCATGCTACTGATCAGCAAGGACTTCCGTTAGCCTCCACTAGGCATCAAACATTTATATTCTAACTGTGTCTAGCTGCGGAAAATGTACTTATTAAGGCCCGTACACACGATCGGACTTTTTGACAACCAACATGCAAATTAGCTGTTTTGGACCAACATCCGACCGTGTGTACGCTCCATCGGACCAACTTTTTCCAGGTTTCATCTGACTTTTGTTGGCTGTGCGAACGGACCAACTTTCTGCCAACAAAAGTCCAACCGTGTGTACAGAAAACCATCGGACTTTTGTACAAACCAATGCAGAACCAATGCAAAAGATCAGACAACAATACAGAAGTTGACCAAAGGTGGCGGTAAAGAGCAGAAAAACCAAGTGATTTGGTGAAAGTTGGCTGAAAAAGTCCTGCCGTGTGTATGCAATACCAACTTGGGGCCAACGCCCTTTGGACAAAAATCCACGGGAAAGTTGGTCCACGGTCCGATCGTGTGTATGAGGCTTTCCTGACGCTTACCAACTCATACACTTCAGCATGTTGTCAGATAATGTGATGTGGGACCCCCAACCCACCTCCTGTGTTTTCAAGCATTGCCTTGCCTTTTCTTGTATCTTGGCAGTCAATGTCAGAGGTGCTGGGCAAACACCCAGTGTTCATGAGGCCTTAGTTCTGGTCCACACCATGAATCGCACAGAAACATGCAGCTATCTGGGTGCAGTGTGATACAGGTATACACAATCATATACCCACAGTTGATCCAGAAGAAGGCAAAAAAACAATAAAACATAATCTAATTTGATGTAAAAGGGGAACAAAATCCAGGAGGCAATTGCATATTTCCTGGATTAACCACCCCTGGTGCTTTTACCTATAAATAATATTATCCAGATAAATGTAGTGAACTTAGGAAAGAATTTAGGCTGTTTTTAAAACAATATACTGAGCTGGCCAGACCTAGCTTTTGAGGGAGTCTATTCCACATTTTCACAGCTCTTACTGTGCACTGCAGAAGTCTTTCTGTATATAAGCTTAAATCTAATTTCCTCCAGACTTAAAGCATGCCTCCTTGTCCTTTGTGACCCCCCCCCCCCATCCAGGCAGTCACAAAAAAAAACAAAAAAAATGTTTTTCATAGCTGACCCTTTAAAAAAAAATAATAATAAGTGCACTGTGTTCGGACGCCGGACACAGTCCAACGCCGGACAGCGCCATGGGAAGCACCACGTCTATGCAATCATGAGATTGCAGACGTGGCGCATCATTTGCGGGCGTTTAGCTCGCCTTGCAGCGTTTTCTGAAGCGCCGAGTAGCTTCCCCTCGTTTGTAGTATATATTACTACGGCCGGGCGGTTTGATTGACATCTGAGTTGATGTCACTTTCTGTTTTCTGTCTCCAATTGCGCCCAGAAGAAAAGGAAGTAAGGGAGGACGGACCTCAATTTGGTGGGATGCATGCTGCTGCAATTTGGTGGTGACACATGCTGCTGCAACTTGGTGGGACGCATGCTGCTGCAACTTGGTGGGAAGCATGCTGCTGCAGTTTGGTGGGATGCATGCTGCTGCAATTGATGGTGACACATTCTGCTGCAATTTGGTGGGACGCATGCTGCTGCAATTGATGGTGACACATTCTGCTGCAATTTGGTAAGGGCTCCAACTGATTCTGCATTATGGTGAGTTGAATGATTTCATTTTATATTACAATGTTATAATAGAAATAATGCGCATCAATCATCCTGACACCATAACAACCATGTGCCAAGATGTTAGAAGTGCTAACACCAGGTGTTTGTAATATCTTTATCTGCTGATTGTTAAACTTTCTAGAATACACATATTTCTATTGTTGTGTAGGATCTGGGCCTGCTGTCCCTCCATCCCTCTCTCCCTCTCCCTCCGTCCCTCGTTCATCTCAGACACTAACCACACTACCTTAGAGCCACGCCCACTATTTTTCTGAAACCACGCCCATTTTCACCAAGTAGGAGGGGTCAAAAAGGAAGGGTCTGGTGCCCCCCCATCCTAAAACTTCACCAGCCACCACTGGACCACTCGTGTATTTATACATGTTGATCATGTATATATTTTTACTTTTCTTATTTTCTTTTTTGGTGCTTCCCTTAAAAAAAGAGGGTGGGTGGGGGGTTTGTTTCAGGGGGTCATATAATAAACTAGACAATAATTTCACAAAAATCCAAATTCCCGTGAACAATCAGCGCTTGCTGGTAACAAGTGATATCAAACTCCTATAAATAAACAATTGTGCAATCACAATATACAAAAATCAACATATATGTTCAGTGTCTCATAAGTCCATTGACAGTGATTAGAAGGAACTCCTTTTCCAAAAAAGTACGTTCTCGCCATTTAAATCCAACAATTAGTGATTTGTAATTGAATGTGCTCCCAGAGCCAGCAACTCGTGGAAGTAAAGTTAATTTTTGATGACGAAACGTGTCAAGCTAGGACGCAAGGTACATTGTGCAGAGCTCTAGGTGGAACGCACATTTTATTTTATTTGGTGTTACAGATGCCTGTACAGGAGGGGTTTTGCAACAATTCCTGTTTTAAACTGTACCTGTTTGAAGGCTTTTAAATAAAGAGTCAAAACAGTTTTACGCTATGTGGAGCCTGTTCTATGTTCTTGATTGCCACGAGGTCTACCCTTGGATGTACAGAATGTAGTAAAGTAAGGAGACAACGATTGGAGCTGGTTCATGGATCCTTTGGTCACGGAGACCGCTTAAGCCCTTTTGACCTCTCTTGATGTATTACATTGAGAGTCAACTACACTTCCACAAGTTGTTGGCTTTGGGAGAACATTCAATTACAAATCACTAATTGTGGGATTTAAGAACATACTTTTTTGGAAAAGGAGTTCCTTTTGATCATTGTCAATGGACTTATGAAACACTGAACATATAATGTTGATTTTTGTATATTGTGATTGCACAATTGTTTATTTATAGTAATTTGATATCACTTGTTACCAAGCACTGTTTGTTCATGGGAATTTAGATTTTTGTGACATTATTATCTACTACTAATCACTGGATTTGAAACAGCTGCTGCAATTAACACTTTAGTACATTGTTTATAAGGTTTATTATCACAGGCACGAGTGTTTACCTATCACATCTCGTATAACAAATTATCTGCCTTGGGGAGGGAATGTTGGTTTTATTTTATATTAATATGGGGTTCTTTGAGTTTTTGTAAGAAGAAAGGAAAAAAAACGGAAAAAAACAAAACAAAAACTAGGTGTACTAAATCGCCCCATAGCAAAAACTGGAGTTAGGTATACATTGGTTAGGCTTAGCCTCCGTACACACGGTCGGAAATCCCGACCACAAAATCCGTCCGTTTTTTTCCGACGGATTTTGTCCGAAACTGGTGTTGCATACACACGGTAGGACAAAGTTGTCGGAAAATCCAATCGTTCCGAACGTGGTGACGTTCGTTGCGTACGATGGAACTACATAGAGGCTAGTAGCCAATAGCTTTGGTCTCGTAATTTGATCAGAGCATGCGTGGCACTTTGTCCGTCGAAATTCTCTACACACGATCGGAAAAAGTCCGATCGGATTTTGTTGTCGGAAAGTTTAAGATCCTGCTCTCAAATTTTTTCCATCGGAGATTCCGACGGAAAAAATCCGCTAGAGTGCACACACGATCGGATTTTCCAACAACATAATACGATCAGACTTTTTCCATCGGAATATCCGGCCGTGTGTATGGGGCATAAAGGGTCAGTTCACACCAAAATCTTGAGGGATTTTGTACTGTTCTGGCATTTAGAGCCACAAGAAATAAGATCAGAACAGGGTTAATACATTTTGAAAATATATTCAATAGTTTGTAGACTCTATAACTTTCACACAGACTAAATTATATGCACTTGTTTGTTTTATTGTTTTGTTTTTATGTTTTTTTTTTTTACAAAAGCAACATAGTAGAAAATAGATTTTGACCTAAAGTTATGAAGAGCTAGCAGAAACTAACGGAAATTGTTTTTTCCCTTTATATAGTAAAAAAACAAACACAACAGTGGCAATGATATACCAGCAAAAGGAAGCTGTATGAGGCTGATTTTATAAGGCTGATTTACTAAGGCTGCTTTCAGACTGGAGCGGTGGGGGCGCTGGCGGTAAAGCGGCGCTATATTTAGCGCCGCTTTACCGGCGTTTTAGCGGCGCATTGCGGCCGCTCGCGGGGGGTTTTTACCCCCCGCGAGCGGCCGAAAAAGGGTCAATACCGCCCGCAAACCGCCGCTGCAGCGGCGTTTTGCGGGCGGGTTCGGCGCGCGCCCCCATTGTTTTCAATGGGACCGGGCGCTATAGGAGCGGTAAATATACCGCTCCTATAGCGAGCCAAAGATGCGGCTTGCAGGACATTTTTGAGCGTCCTGCAAGCGCACCGCTTCAGTGTGAAAGCCCTCGGGCTTTCACACTGAAGGAACAGCAACAGCTGTTTCGGGTCGGTTTGCAGGCGCTATTCTTAGCGCAATAACGCCTGCAAACCGCCCCAGTGTGAAAGCAGCCTAAGGCAAATAGACTCTGCAAGTGCATTTGCTCCAGAGATTAGTAAAAAAGGTAAAGCTTAACTTTGCAAAGAATACCCATTCACGTACAAGGAATCTTTTTTTAAAAACTGTATTTTTGCTTGCACATGATTGAGTACAACTGCACTTTGCAAAGGTCTCAGTCTATTTCCCCTTAGTAAATCAACCCCTATATGTCTCAAAATAAGATATAAAATAATTTGAGTACAATGTTGCAGTGCAATTTTTCAATGTATAACATCAAAATGCTGCACATCAAACTGAAAAATGGCTTGGACAGGAAGGTGGTTTAACATGCTGGTCTTCAAGTGGTTAAAGCCACACAAGTGTGTTATATCCATGTTCAAAGCTACGTGTAAAGGACCCTTTCCCCACTGCACAGTACAGTACGAAAAAAAGGGGAGGGGGGGGGGGGGCATTTGTATGTCCCTTATAGGCAATTCATGGCAAAGTTCAGGTTCTCTGAATATCTAACAGGATTTTTGAACCCCTGAGCAAACCAAACTCAGGCAGAGTCATTTATCAGTTATCCAATATCAGTTTTAAATGTAGTAGTTAATATTTACAAGTAGAGTTTTATTTCAATAAAAAATGTAAAGCTTTTACTGATTATTTCAAGAACAGCATATTTTTGGTTCATCAAGATAAGATTTAATATCCAGAAACTGTAGTTGAACATAATATGTTTTTACAATGTCTAAGACAGAAACTACCACAAAGGGAAATCCCAAGCCTGTTTACAACGTCACTTACAGGCTGCCTACAGGAAGATAGAGAAACAGAAACTCAGTTAGGTAACAGTTAATTTTAACTTGCAAGACAAGAACTTCACACAGACAGGAACCCACTGCAAGCAGAAGTGCTTTCTATTTTATATCGCTCTCTTTGTATGATTGAACATCAAATCAAATAATAAATGCATATTTGGTGTTGTCTAATTGCTAGTTTTCTTTTTGTCATATAATATAGTTGTATACTTGGCTTAAAGTATAAGTTCTCTTTTGTTACATTTTCCACTCCTATTTAAGATGGAATATGTAACATCTTCCAACTCCTGCCCTCTCTCCCCCCGATCCACGCCTACCTGGGACAGTGGGTGGGGGTTCTTCACCCTGTTAATTAGGGATGGTCCCGATGTTCGAATGGAACGTAAGTTCGACTCGAACATCGGGTGTTCGTTTGTTCTGAACATATGGGACGTTCGCAGCAAATTCGAGCGCCACGGACCACCGCATAATGCAGTGCATTAACGGCTGCTGATTGGCCAAAGCATACACCTGATCTGCATGCTTTGGCCAATCACAGCACAATCTGCTGTGAAAGCCATGATTGGGTGCATTTGGCCAATCATGGCTCAGGGGGCTAAGTCCATGCCCCACACTATATAAGGCTGTGGCCGTATGTAGTGTGATACGTGGAGGAGACAGAGAACTTCAGCTAGATTAGGCAGGTTAGTTAGTGGTGTGTAGGCAGTTTAGCATATATATATATATATATATACACCATGCAATCAGTGTAGACTATATATACAGTGCATTCAGTGTAGACCATATATACGGTGCAGTCAGTGCAGAGTATATAAGGCCCTTTGGGACCCCAAAGCACCCTCCCCATGTTGAGGGCATGTGGCCTGGTATGGCTCCCCCTGTCCTCCAGGCTGCATGCTCAGATAAGGGTCTGATATGGATTTGGGGGGGGAACCCACCCAATTTTTTATTTTATTTTGGAGTTCCCCTTAAAATCCATACCAGGCCCTTCTGGTATGTACTGGGGGGGACCCCACGCTGATTTTTTCCTTGATTTTCCATCTACATTGCCAGGAGCCATTACAGCCGCGAGAAAGTTTAAATGACATTTTTTCCTTTCGAAATTTAATTTTGCTGCGGCACTGTTCTACACATCACACAGATGCGCCACTTTACAGGCAGACTAAGGGGACCCCCCGCAGATATTTAAAGGGATATTTTTTTTTTTATTATTTCACTTTAAGCATTATTAAAATCACAACTCCTGAAAAAAATTTTTTATTTTTTTTGCATTGATACATGTTGCCCAGGGCAGTACCCGGCTCCCCATACACTTGTTATGGCAACAACTTGCATATAAGCCTTTAAAATTATAACTTTTGATTTTTCCATGTTTGTGTCCCATAGACTTTAATAGGGTTTGCATGTTCACTCAAACTTTTTGCCTGTTCGCATGTTATTCTCTACGGTCACCACTTGCTATTACTATCTCATTCTGACAAGCTTAAGCAGTAAAAGTGGAGGAGAGATGTGTGTATCTGGAAATTAGGACTGCCCCCATTCTGGGCTTTCAAAGGTAAAGGTAGATAGAAGAGCTTACATTCTATTGGTGAGTAAGGGAGGATACCGAAAGTGAAAGATCCTACACTCTATATAGGTATAAGGGAGGGATACAGAAGTTATAAGAGTTTACAATCTATTAGAATATAAGGGAGAATACAAAAGATAGAAAAGCAAAAATGTTTCTAGGTATAGAGGAGAGAGACAGAAAATGTGCAATCTCTTAGTATATAGGGGAAGATATAGAGGGTGGAAGAGTTTGCAATCTAATAGGAAATATGAGAGAGCTTTGGAAAACAAAATAATTTACGCTCCATTAAGGTATATAGGGATTATGCAGAAAGTTGAACAATTTACACTTCATTACTATATATAGGGATTATGTGTAGGGTGAAAAAAGTTACAGCTAATTAGGGTATATAAGGATTATGCAGAAGATGGAACAATTTACACTCTATTAGGGTATATGGGGATTATGTGGATGGTGAAAAAAGTTCCAGCTAATTAGGGTATATAGGGATTATGCAGAAGGTGGCAATGTTTACAGCCAATTAGTGTAAACGTGGAGTAGACTGTACAGCATAGCACTGTTTACAGTTCATTATGAAAATAAAATAGTAATATACATTTATTAGAGGTGAAAACACGTGTGTGTGGCATTTTTCTTATATTACTATTATTTTACTGTACTGTATATTATATGCTATTATCTATAAAAATAATTGTAAACAAGGTACACATACGAAATTTGGCTTGAAGGGGGGAAGCAGCAAAGCTAAGTCTGTTTGGTGATAGGCCAGTCATACACAAATAGAATTCTCTCCTTCAGCTCACAAAGTCAGAGAAATCTAGTAGAATTTATGTTATTGTAATCAAGCTGGCTAAAGAATACCCAAACAGTGACTGCATCTGATATGATGCAGTCACCGTTTGACTGCCATTTATCCACCCAGCTCATTTGAGTTTTCATTTAAAGTTTGTTGAACCAGATAGCGATGACAAGGCAACCCATAGCTAAAATTTAATCCAACTCTGACCTATCTATTATAGGTATTTGTCAACAATGTATGTAGCGCTCAAGGAGCTTTCAATTTAAGCTCTCTACCTCACATACTAGGACCAATTTGGATAGGAGCCAATTAACCAGCATGTCTTTTTTTTAAATACATTTTTATTGAAAAATTATCAAGCACAGAGAACAATACAAGAAAGGTATTCAAAAATTGGTTGCCACAATACGGTAGTACAGAACAAATACCGATAGGGCTAATATCAGGAACAGTTGTCATAAACAGTAACAGGAAACGGTCTAACTTTCCTAAGCAGAAAGAGATTTTGAGTTGAGCTATGAAGTGCCCGGCTGTACCAATCTAACCAGTTTACCTAATGTTTGTCTGCAAGCTTCAACTGTCCCTCAGACACAGCGAACATGCGTTCGTATGAACTGTGGGTATGCACCAAGCTTATCACCTAGTTTTTAGAGATATGGTCAGAGAATATCCAGTGGGGGACAATTGTTAATCTGGCTGGTAGAAGGATTTGAATGGTTATGCAGTGAAGATGAACAGGGATATTGTCAATGCCAATGCTGAGTATTGCAAGTTTAGGTGAAGGGGGACATGAATTCCAGTAACAAAAGGTAGAAATCTTGTTGCAGACCCACAGTAAATGGTAGAAATTCCCCAGCTCTCCACATTTCCTCCATCATAAGGGTGATGTGGTTGGGTGTATCTGGGAAGGGTTAATCTGATGTTGAATTTATAAGAGAGGCCCCATAGTTTGGAGGAGCATGTTGACCGAAGATTGGACAATAGTGCAGCCCTCCATTGGGAATCACTAAAGGCAGAACCTATATCTCTTTCCAATTTTGCCATGGGCTGCAGTTTGCTAAAGGATGATTTGTCTTGTAATAAACTGTAAAAGAGAGTGATACCTTTGGTAGGTATGGTATTAGTCAAAAGGTATAGCCATGCTTTGTTATGTACAGATTTGTGGAGGTTGGGATTACGGATTAAGCAATGTACTTGAAGTATACCATGTTAGGTAGTGAGTGAGATTTTTGTAAGGAAGTGAATGGGGTAAGGAGGTTGTCAAAGTATACTGTAGGTCTGGAATTAGAAAAATGCCTTTGTCCTCCCAAGATTTCAGAGATATTCACTTTGTAATAAGAGACAGAACTAAATTCATCCAATGACACTTGTACTTAAAGCCAGGGAAGCAGGGGCGGACTGACCATTTGGCCACTCGGGCACTTCCCGAGGGCCCCGGGTCACTAGGGGGCCCCATCAGGGTTGCCAGCCTCAGTAAAACCAAGGACAGTATGTAAAAATCTGTGTTTTTTTTACATCTGTTTCTGAAATATCCCTTACCGACATCCTTTTGGTCTAAAAATCCAGAGATTATAGCTGCCCCACCTCTCCAGTACCTTCTCAGCCAATAGAAACATGTCTGTGTATACTGTGTGTACATGTATGTGTATACTGTGTGATTGTATACTGTGTGTGTATATACTGTGTGGCCCCATAATCTCGGATTGTCTGGGGGCCCCATCATTTCCTATTGCCCGGGGGCCCCAAGAGTTGTCAGTCCGCCCCTGCAGGGAAGACGCAGGGTTAGTCAGCATAAGAATAATATCATGTTTGAATAAATTAATTTTATGCTCTGTAGTCAATTGTGAAACCAGAGATATGTAAATGCTTTCTAATATCAAAAAAATATTAGGTAGGCACCTAAACAACCTTAACATACAGGAATATGCAATGTAATAATGACATAAAAGCACACACACAGGTTGGACTTGATGGAATTTTTTCAACCTCACCAACTATGTAACTATGTCATTTTTTCGGCCAGGGGTTCCATAACCAGATTAAAAATGAGGGGTGATAGGGGACTCCCTTGTCTTGTGCCATTAGAGATAAGAAAAGGCTTAGATAACATGGCAGAGCAGTACACTTAGGCAGAGGATATAAGGCCATGATTGCTGATAGAATATGGCCATTAAAGCTGAACTTTCGCAATGTCATATCTAAGTATTGCCAACAGACCATGTCAAATGCCTTCTCTGCATCCAGGGAAAGAAGCAGAGAATGCATCCCTCGGCTCTCAGCGTGATGAATGATGTTAATCATATGGCGCGTGGCGTTGGAGGTTTGGCAGCCTTTAGTGAAACCAGATTGGTCGGGGTGGATGAAGGAAGGCAATAGATCCACTAATCCATTAGCAACTACCTTGGCGTATAGTTTGGTGTCATGGTTAAGCAGAGAAATAGGCCAAAAGTTTTGGGGTATTGTGAGCTCCTTTCCTGGTAGCGTGCTAATCAACGTTTTCAACACTTCTTGCGGGAATGAACCTGAAAAAGCAGCAGCATTATATACACTTGTGATGTACTCAAGCAATATAGGTTTAAATTGCTGATAATATTCCCCCACAAAGCCATCTGGGCCAGGAGCTTTATTTTTTGGGAGGTAATCTATGGCCTTACCCACCTCGTATGCATAAAACGGAGCATTTAGGTCATTCAGTTGTTCAGGTGAGAGGAAAGGTAGATTTACCTAATCTAAAAAGTAGATTGTAAAAAAGTAGACCTGTATGGTGGCAATGTCAGGAGGCTCTGTGGAAGTGAAATCTTTCAAATTATAAAGGGTGCTGTAATATTTGCTGAAAGTATCTGCTATGGCCCGTGGATGAAGCACTTTAGTTTAAGTTAAAGGGTGGTAGAGGAAAGGTATGAGAGTTTTAGTATGGTAGCCTTTAATTTGATGGGCAAGGAGTTTCCCAGCTTTATTCCCATGTGCGTAAAAGTGCATTTTGAGACGCTTCTGAGAATTATCAAAGTTTTCTAAAAGGATGGATCTTAACTCTAGGCTCAGTTTGATCAGCTTGGCTTGGAGGTCAGTAAATGGCTGTGCTTTGTTAAGTGTGTCAGTGGCCTGAATTTCTGCAAGGAGAGAGTCAAGGCGCTGCTTCCTCAGCCTCTAATCCCTAGCCCCCATCTGACTGATGATTTTGGGTAGTCCTCTATGGTAATCCACACCTGAGAGTGGTCAGATCATATTGTGTCTGTTGTGTCATTGACCCGTAAGAAAGAGATCAATCCTTGATTAGGAGTTATGGCAGGGAGAGAATAATGTATAGTCACGTTCTTCCGCATGCTGACACTTCCACACATCGTATAATCGGAAAGATGGTAGAAGGGAGTTCAAAGCGGGTCTGCCTCTTGTGGTGAGAAATTAGGAATCCAGAAGAGGATCAGGTGTAACATTGAAGTATCCGCACTAGAAAACTGCCCCTTGTTGAATTGCGACTATCTTTTTGTGGAGTTTACAGAGAAGATGTGGTTGGTGGGCATTTGCGTAAACAGTCACAATAGTATATAGAGCATTGTTAATAGTGCAGCAGAGAATAAGTTAGTGACCTTCCGGGTCCTTAATACAATCTTGACGCTGGAAGAGGAGAGAGTTATTGATGGCAACAAGAATTCCCTTTTTCTTTGCCGGGACGCAAGCCGTAAAAATATTGGTAACGTTTTTGCTAGTACAGACAGGTGGGTTTGATGCCTGGAAATGGGTTCACTGTACACACAGGATATCACATTGATTTTGTGTGGCCAGTTTCCAGACTGATGCTCTTAAAGGTCATCAGCGATGACTAGTCAAAAAAAATATAGAACAGATATTGTAGGCAACCAGGTGTAAGACAATAACTTGACAAGTGTGAATACCAAACTAAACAAGGATAGAACCTAGGACATTTCCTGTACAACTGGCACAACAGGTATCAAGGAAGGGCAACAGATGGGTAAAGAGTTCCAAAGGCCGAATGTGGCCACTGATTTGGTATTCCCCGGCTGCTTAGTGATGAGGCCGGAACTTGTTTTTGCGTTGGGGTAATGGAGGAGCCTGACGAACAACTCTACCACTGTGTTCCATTGGTATAAAGGTAGAAGTGTCAGAAATAATGCTCCATGATGCCCCATTCTGTTAGGAGGCATAGCCCATCTTAAAGTGAAGATACACTATGTTTGAAGTTGTATGTAACTATCATTTTTGATGGAGCAACCCATTGATATTGGATGTGATTATTGTGCAGGGCTTTCAAGAACGGATTGACCTGCCTGAAGTGGTGCAGTGTGTGTTGAGATAAATCTGCAAAAGGTTGGAGGGAACCGTATGGATCCAGCAGGGTCCCCAAGGATCTTGCTTTTTGCATAAGTTGTTCTTTCACATGAAAAAAAACTGGAAGCGAAGGATCACATCTTTAGGTGTTGTTTCAGGTAGAAACGAGGGTTTGGGGAGCCTATGTATTCGGTCAATAACCAGTTCTATGTTCTTCAGGTCTGGTAGTAAAGCTTTAATCAAACTCCTGATATATGAGGACAGTTCTAGTGCCTGCACAGACTCGGGAATGTCACAGACTTTAATGTTGTTGTGGCAAGATCTGTCCTTAATGTCTGCCAATTTGTCTTTGATTCACTTTTGCTGTTACTAATTAACATGGGCATTGATAAGATCATTAACTGTAGTAGCAACGTCCCCCAAATTTGTTTCAATATTTGACACCCTGTCCTGTAGGACAGCTATGTTATGGTCAAATCTGTGCAGAAAGAATAACATGTCTGACTGTAGGGAGCTCCTCAGAGATATAAGCATCTCTTTTAATGTAGTATTTAAAATTGGCTGACCTACAGTAGGGTGTGTTATGATTGGGTCAGGCTGTGCACCCTGTGAGGAGGATGGATGGCACACCTCATGCATGTCTGATGCTGTAGAATCCAGCCTCATCCGAGCCTTAGCTGGGCTGCCGGTGGTGGGTGTTCCTGGAGGTAAAGATGAAGGACCAGGGCTGGAGATTATGGAATCCGCTGACCATGGAGGTGAAGATGTGGGCTGCTGCTGAGAAGGGAGAGCCACAGGCCGCCCTGTAAAAGATTTGGCCGTAGCACCATCTTGGCTGCACCGCCCGGCTGGCTGGAACATGAAGGCCATGAGCTTTCACAGGTGGTGTTCCTCTGTCCTCTTCGATGATATGCCGCCATGAAGAAAGAGTGTTTCCAGGTGTGCTGTCGGTACACAGGCTGGGCCGCTGGAGAGCGGCGAGAAGCTGGCAAAACTGACCGGTGAGAGGAGCCTGCATCTTACGTGGCCATCTTGTCTGCACACCGGCCACACCCCCAACCTACAGGCATGTCTTTAGAGTGCAGAAGAAAATCCCGGAGGAAACTTACATATGCTCAGGATAAACATGCAGATTCCATGCAGGTAGTGTCCTGGTTGGGATTCAAACTGTGGACCCTGGTGCTGTAATGCAGAAATGCTAACCACACTTGAGGTAGGATAATCACAGTTTTTAGGTCCCTTAAGGGGGCTGTGTTTTGCTAAAGTATATATTGTTTTTTGCTTAGTATGCGTAGATTACTGTTTAGGTATCTCACCTTAGTATGGTGTGTATTTCACTTACTCCAAATAGGATGCCTTTGTTAACCTGGGTAGATCATTTTTCTATTCTACTTCATGTTATTATGAGCTAATAGTCAGCAGGTTATATTACATTAAGATGATGGCTGACATTATAGTCTCCTAAATAATGATGTCCTTGTGTACAAGTTTTAACCCAATGTACCATGTAATTATTTCAGTACAAACAAATACCCGAGTACATTATTGGAGGGGCAAAATGCTGTTTTATAAACTATAAAGAGCCTTATGACTGCTCTCAACCACCCTCTACCCTGCTGAATATGGACACAATTCCAGAAAGGGCTAGATGAAAGAACATTTAGAGGCTTAGTGCCCCCGCAAACATTGCTGTGCAGCGTTATTCTATAGGCCAAGAATTTTATGAGAGTTTATATGTGTCTATCCTCTAATCAGTCTTTTGTAGCAGTTCATCTGAAGATCTAATTTCACTTTGGCATCATTCCACTAGTCTTGTTTTTTTTGTGTAAATGCAAGAAAGTGCTGTATGTTTCAGCATTGGGATAATTTAATTCCAGGAAAACTGAGACATCGGGGTTGATTTACATGGGGTTCCCGGGTTACGAACCCGTTAGGGACTGTCCTTTTGTTTGTAATTCGGAAATGTTCGTAAGTCGGCCGTGCATGCGCAGAACGACAATTACGGACATTTCCGATGTTCCGTTGAATGCCGTTCTGCGCATGCAAGACAAATTACGGACATTTCCAATGTTTTCCGTAATTTTCCGAGGCTCCGTCTGGCTGCGCATGCGCAGAACGGCCGGTGTCCGCGCAAAATGGCAGAGGGTCCCCGCAGCGCCCGGTTTGCAAGTAGGAGATTCGTAGGTTGGGCGTTTGTAAGTCGGAGACCCCCTGTACTAAAGGAAAATAGACTGTGCACTTTGTACTCTGCAAGTGCAGTTGCTCCAAAGCTTAGTAAATGAGGTAAAGCTTCACTTTGCAAAGAATACCCAATGACATGCAAGGAAAATTTATAAAATTGCATTTTTGCTTGCACTTGATTGAATGATGGAAGTCAGCAGAGCGCCTGCTCATTTACTAAGCTCTGGAGCAACTGCTCTTGCAGAGGGCAACTACACACTGCCAATCACACAGTCTATTTGCATTTTGTAAATCAACCCTATAAAGTAGTAATTCAAGAGAGGGTCTCCATGTGTTCACTGTTCACTCATTATAACCCGACATAAAATGGCTGTGTGAGTTTCAACCATACACTTGGAAAAGGACCCTGACCCTTAATTAGCAGGGATTTTCTCTCACTTTCTGTTTGGCTATGGGACAGGAAGTGAAGTAAAATCTCCACAATTGGATACGAATAGTGAAACAAATCTGACATGGGGTTATAACCCTCCCTTACTCTATCCAAAATTTTAAAAAAAAGTTTTGCCTATAGTTCTACTTTAAAGAAGATCTACAGTCATAGTATACACTTTCATTTTTTAACATCAACTTTGTAATAGCAATACAAAATTATTTTTTGACAATCCAGTATAAGCTTACTGAAAAAGTCTCCTTTCATGTTGTGAGTATTGAGTAGTGAGTATACACCTCTGGGATTCCCTGTATGAATTGTGGCTTCTCCTCTGCCCATTCCTTGTTGTATTTTCAATTTCTATGGACTTTATATCACATGGCACCTTGCTGCTTGCAAGGAGGGGTTATTTGGTGTTTTTCCTGTACTGACCATGGCTCCTGTAGTTTAGAAGCCAGGCTATGTGACCTGTGTAACACATGCATTGCCTACTCACAGGGCATAGTGTATTTGTGTCACTTCTTTTAAAGAAGTAAATGTGTGGAATTCTTCAGAAAGTAAGTTTACAAACTTCAAAATGATTCAGATTAATAGGGGTAGGCTACAAAAAATGGATCGATAAAGCATTTAGTCACTTTTCAGCCAAAAATAATTCTGGGGTATAGTTTATTCTAGATTAAGTGAAAGGGCATGCTAGGACCATTCTCGTCAGCGCTCAGTTGTACATATTTTTGTTACACTGGTGTTTGCATTCATCAACGTATTCCACTTTGTGCATGTCTTTCCTAAACCGCTTCCCGACCGGCGCACACACATATACGTCGACAGAATGGCACAGACAGACATAAGGGCATACAGGTACATCCCTTTGAAAATGCCGCCGTGCCATCGCGCCTCATGGGGAGGATGAACGGGGAGATTCGAAAGTAAACAGCATCTCCCCGTTCTGCCTAGCAACAAGTGACACTGATCTCTGCTCCCTGTGATTGGAGCAGAGATCAGTGATCAGTAACACACAGCCATGCCCCCCACAGTTAGTAACATGCCCCTAGGACACACTTAACCCCTACACTGCCACCCACTGGTTAACCCCTTCACTGCCAGTGTCATTTACACAGGAATCAGTGCATTTGTATAGCACTGATTGCTGTATAAATGACAATGGTCCCAAAAATGTGTCAAAAATGTCCGATGTGTCTGCCATAATGTCGCAGTCACAATAAAAAACGCTGATCGCCAACATTACTAGTAAAAATAAATATCAATAAAAATTAGGGCTGTGGAAATGAAAGATTAATTCCTCGATTAATCGTAAATTTTTTTGATCGATCAAATTTTTTTTGATCAATCAAAATTCTTTTGATCAGTACTCACCTCTCCGCCGACTTCCGGGTCTTCAGGGAGTTCCGTCGGAGATCCGGTGACGTCACGGACATTGACGTCACCGGTCTCCTCCCCCCTTCCCCAAGTGCCTCCGTCTACTAACGAAGGGAAGGGTGGAGGAGTCCAGTGACGTTGACGTTCTGATTGAACATAACGCGTACAGGGAGGAGCTACGCATGAAATCACCCGTTGCTGCCCTACGGAACTAACAGGATTGTGGGCTTTACATGCTGTGTTTTTATAATCTTTATGTGAGTAGTTTGTGTTTGAACACAAAAATTAAATCTTATACTTAAGCGGCGAGCACTTAGATCTTTTCTTTCTACCCATGACCAGGCGTCCTTGCTGAGATCTAAGGAGATGTGAGAAAAGTTTATGGTCCGTGTTAACCATAAGGTGAGAGTGATTAGTTAGACTGGAGGTGGAGGGATTGTTGCGCTACTGTGGAAAAAAAAAATGACTTACATCAGTGGTACAGTTTGAATTGAAAACGTATTTGTGTTAACTGTGAAGTTAAGTCATGGATTGTGGAAACTAACTAGTGTCGGGTGATTGTATATAGTGTATACCACATTTACCACTGACTAATGCAGAGTTGCAATGCAAGGAGATCAGCTAAAAGTAGCTGGATCTGTATGTGCGTTATAATTAATAGAAATTCGTCGATTAATCGATTTAAAAAAAAACGATTAATCAAACGCAAACATTTTAATCAGTAACAGCCCTAATAAAAATGCTATAAAACAATCCCCTATGTTGTAAACGCTATAACTTTTGCGCAAACCAATCAATAATCGCTTATTGTGATTTTTTTTTACCAAAAATATGTCGAAGAATACGTATCGGCCTAAACTGAGGAAAAATAAAAAAAATTTATATATTTTTGGGGGATATTTATTATAGCAAAAAGTAAAAAATAATGTTTTTTTTTTTTCAAAATTGTCGCTCTTTTTTTGTTTATAGCGCAAAAAATAAAAACCGCAGAGGTGATCAAATACCACCAAAAGAAAGCTCTATTTGTGGGAAAAAAAGGACGTCAATTTTGTTTGGGAGCCATGTCGCACGACCACGCAATTCTCAGTTAAAACGATGCAGTGCCGAATCGCAAAAAGTGCTCTGGTCTTAAGCCAGCAAAATGGTCCGGTCTGAAAGTGGTTAAAGCATCTACACCACTCATATACAAGATAGTTTGCTCTAAGCATGAATAAATATAAAGCAACATCATCATAAGATTGGAAAGGTAAACTCATTGATATACTTTAATCAAAATGAGGATGAAACATCTTTATCTTTAAACGTTTACCACCATTGTTCTTCACTTACAGTCCCACAAACACAGTGGCATGATAGAGTAAAAAGCCAAAGTATTGTAGGGCCCATTTTTAGGGATGTAACTAACAACCATGGGAATCCTTTGCATAATTTTGATGGGGACCCCTGGCTAACACTTTCTTTTGCTGCTGGCAGTGACAGCTGTAACAATGCCGTCACTGATCCTAGCATAAAGGACAGGCAGTAGGTAAGCTGTCAGTATAGTCAGTTAACTGCTAGGGACCTGTGCTTAAAGCGGAGTTCCAGGCTTTTTATGTTTAATAAAAGTCAGAAGCAGTGGCGTAACTAGAACCCCCCCCCCCCACTTCCGGACAAAGCTCTTTACTCCGAGCCCGATGTTGGAACACCAGGGCCCAGTCACAAGTGGGTGGCTGCATATAAAGGAACCGATTTTTTCATTTTTATATAAAAACACACACACACACACACTATATATATATATATACATATATATATATATATATATATATATATATACATATATATATATATATATATATATATACATATATATATATATATATATATATATATATATATATATATATATATACATATATATATATATATATATATATATATAAATGCTTATATAAACCAGTGACAGCTGGTGCTCAAAATTTTTAGGTGGGGCGCAAGCAAACTGAAAAATTCAGAAATAAAAACATCAATTGCAGCCACTGTACCATCAAATGTCGAAACTGTGCCCATCAATTGCAGCCACTGTACCATCAAACGCCACCACTGTAGCATCAAATGTCGCCACTGTGCCCATCAAATGCTGCCACTGTGCCCATCAAACTCTGCCGCTGTGCCATCAAATGCTGCCAGTGTGCCCATCAAATGCTGCCAGCGTGCCCATCAAATGCCGCCAGTGTGCCCATCAAATGCCACCACTGTGCCATCAAATTCCACCACTGTGCCCATCAAATGCCGCCACTGTGCCCATCAAATTCTGCCAGTGTGCCCATCAAATGCTGCCAGTGTGCTCATCAAATGCTGCCACTGTGCCATCAAATACCACCACTGTGCCCATCAAATGCTGCCGGTGTGCCCATTAAATGCTGCCACTGTGAATCCCCACAGCCCGCTCGCACACCCACACACATGCATGCACACCCACACACATATGCATGCACACACACACACATATGCATGCACACACACACATGCATGCACACCCACACACACATGCATGCACACCCACACACATATGCATGCACACCCACACACATATGCATGCACACCCACACACACATGCATGCACACCCCCACACATGCATGCACACCCCACACACACATGCATGCACACCCACACACACACACATGCATGCACCCCCCCACACACACACATGCATGCACCCCCCCCACACACATGCATGCACCCCCCCACACACACAAATGCACCCCCCCCACACACACACACATGCACCCCCCACACACACATGCATGCACCCCCACACACACACATGCATGCACCCCCCCCACACACACACATGCATGCATACACACATGCACCCCCCCCCCACACACACATGCATGCACACATATAAACACACATACAGTAGATAGTCTTAAAAAAAAAAAAAACGGCAGACATTTACAGTACCTTCTTCCTGCCGGGTACTGCACTGTAGGGGGAGACAAAGAGCACAGCACAGCGCACACTGCTTTCACTTTAGGTATGTGAGGACACGCTCCTTGCAAAGTGCCATTACAGTTCGGCTGACGATCGGGGAGCTCGTCTCAGCCCCCCCTCCTATCAAAGAGTACAGGGGGGCCTCAAGGGCCCCCTGCAGCAAGGGGCCCGGTCGCCATGGCGATCTCGGCCACCCCTATAATTTCGCCACTGGTCAGAAGCTACAAAAAGTGTAGTTGCTGACTTTGAATAAACAGACACTTACCTGTTCCATGGTCCAGCGATGTGGCCGAACAGAGCATCGCTCCTCTCCCCCTCCTCTGCGCCGGCGCCTCCATTGTCACTCTGGACACCCAGCCGTGACAGCTTTCGGCTTCACGGCCGGGCACGCAGGGCACATGCGCGTGTCACGCTGCACTCCCGGAGTGGACAGGCGATCTCCTGGGACCTGTCACATGCCCCAGGAGATCGCCTAGAGGGGGGGGGGGCGGAAGGAGGAAGTGGGTGAGGAAGTTCCCCTCCTAACGAAGCCCCCCCCCCCAAAGAAATTACATGCCAAATGTAATGCCGCTTTAAGAAAGAAGTTATAGTTGTAGTAGCAACATTAATAAACATTATTTTATATTGTGACAAAAATATTATTGTTCTTGCCCACATTTACCCTATAACCCTAATATAAACTTTTTTTTTGCTGATCTGCAAATCTCAGCTGTCCTGTAAGGTGTGATCTTTGACTGCAATAGGCATACAGGGTTAAATTCTATCTGTAGCAGAAGTTCAGAGGGCAATAAATCTACAATGGTAAGACTGCTAAGTAAATGATTCTGCACAGTGGGGGATCTATGACTAGTCAGACAAGAATCCTGAGGTCTGACTACAGGCCATCAATACAGGAAATTTCAGTTTCCTTAACAGACTCCCTGATGTGTCCCCCCTCCTACTCCAAGTCCCATAACAGCTGCATGGGTTGCTATGGCTATTGTTACACCACTGCACATTTTAACCTATATTTAAAAGTGCTTGTGACTACCTTCTAAGAACAGCAATGAATACTCCACTTTAGTGGTTGTATTACCTAGACAAGATTTTCATGCTCTCAGTTATGTTATACTATGAGAACTTTTAGATGTAGTATGTGTCATGGGGCTCTGATCACTTTTAGAATGGCTCCTAAAATAAAAACAGCTCCTAAAATGGCTCCTAAAGTACACAAATGTTCCATAATAAAAATGTATATTATTTTATGTTTGGCTAATTTATTCCTCTATAGTTACTGTAACAACGTTATGGAAATGCAGGCAAAAATTTAACAAGCCTTTTTTTCTTCCTTCTCATATTATTTATTGTGCTGTCCTAAAAAGTACTTTTTTGCTATCCAACTCCCTACAGTGTGCAAAAGAATTTAAAGTAATTGCATTTTATTTTTTTTTGGGCACATAACAATGTTATTTGTATGAATACAATTCCTTTAACAAGGACTTTGTCATTTACAAGTTAATTAAATTTTTGTCTCTGCACACAAACAGTTCAGCTAAAATTTCATTACAGAAGACTATACAATCTTACGTCTATTGTGTTTTTGGAGTTGATATGATTCTAAATGATCTGATAATATTATCATGGTTAATTTATTCTTTACAGTTTTCCTTTACAATTTTCTTGTCTATGGTTCCCAATTCATGTGTTGCCACACATTGGTTATCCAATCACCAATGGTACTCAAAGGTGTATAATCCAATGACAATACAGCACCACTGTCTGATGGCACTGGCTTAAAGGAATACACTGGCCCCAGCAGAGCACTTGTGTTTATTTCTATGAAGTGGATAGGAGGAAAAATCTACAGCCTGACACAGTCAGCACTACTTACTTAGGGAAAAGGGCGGTAGGGGCAGAATAGCAATCAGAAAAATATATTTAACCTCCCAACATTCAGTGGACATCTTCTTCACCCACATGCATCAGATAGTGGCCTGATCTCGTCAAAAGTTTGATTGGGCAACAATAATTTCTTATCCATGGACAGCCCCTCTTGCCTTGTCAGACAAATGTTGCATGGATTGCTGGGGAACACCACAGTGCTCATTACAGTCAACATAGTAGCTTAGAGATGAAGCTAGAGTTAACATCTGGGAGTACAGACAAAATCTCTGCCACCTGTTAAATGGTGATATAAGTTACAGAAACGTGCTGTGGAGCCTGACTACAAACCCATATAGCATAGATAAGATTAGATTAAAGTAGATTTCAACAGCATGCATCTTAGGCCCCTTGCTCAGGGGGGCATCTAGGAGCAGTGCATGCCTCCCAGCATTTTAGTTCACCCAGGAGGGACAGGTGCAAAATCTATTGCAGGCTGTGGCTGGGCAGGGTTGGACACTGCACCTGTCCTCCTCGGGTGAACTAAAACACTGGGAGGAGTGCACCGCTCCTAGATGCCCCCCTGTGTAAGGAGTCTTAGGCCCATACACATCAGCAATAAAATAGAATTTGCAAGCATTCTGTATAAGGTGTTTTATTTTTCCATCACAAAACTATGTTAAAACATAAAGATAGCTTTGCTGTCCTCCTCTAAGTTCTGCAACTTGAGCAAACTATCTGTGCATAGTGCAATATACCCCAAGCGAAAAAATGGAATGACGTTTTTATGTATTATGTATGCTTTTGCTGCCAAAACAGTCCCTTTTCTCAACGAAACATCCCTGACCTGTCAAAGGCATGGATGCCACTAGACCTCTGAAGGTATGCTGTGGCATTTGACACCAAGCCATCCATATCAGATTCTTTAAGTCCTATAAGCTGTGAGTTGAGGCATCCATGGATAGGACTTGTTTTTCCAGCACATCCCACAGATGCTCGATGAATTGAGATCTGGAGAATTTGGAGGCCAAATCAACACCTCAAACTTGTTGTTGTGCTCCTCAATCCATTCTTTTGGAGTGGCAGGGTGCATTATCATGCTGAAAGAGGCCACTGCTATCAGGGACCACCATTTCTATGAAGGAGTGTACTTGAAGAGCAACAAAAGTAGGGTAGGTGGTATGTGTAGCATACACATGGATGGCAGGACCCAAGGATTCCCAGCAAAATATTACCCAAAGCATCACACTACCTCTGCCAGTTTGCTTTCTACCCATGCTGTATCTTGGTGCCATCTCTTCCCCCGGTAAGTGGCGCACACATGCCTAGCCATCCACATGATGGAAAAAAATGCAATTAATCAGAACAGGCCATATTCTTCAATTGCTCTGTGGTCCAGTTCTAATGCTCATTGTAGACACCTTTGGCTGAAAATATATTCCAACCTCTGCAGGATCAGGTGTTGAGGTCCCCACATCCCGATCATATTAAAAAAACAACAGCCTCCCTTGGGAAATGGGATTTTTAAAGTGACCACAAACACCAAATATTAACATAAAAGGTATTTTATTACAAAAGGTATTATATAATCGTAAAAAACCTTGTCATATAGACAAGGATGCACAATAACATGAAAATTAAAGTAATTTGATACATATACAGACATTTATGACATCACTGATGAACCTGATGTTTCTGGCTTGATGCCCTTCTTCAGGGTCATTTTTTACAAACAGAGCAAAATGTCTATCAATAAAACCTATACAGTATCTCACAAAAGTAAGTACACCCTCACATTTCTGTAAATATTTTAGTCTATCTTTTCATGTGACAACACTGAAGAAATTACACTTTGCTACAATGTAAAGTAGTGAGTGTACAGCTTGTATAACAGTGAAAATTTGCTGTTCCCTCAAAATAACTCAACACACAACCATTAATGTCTAAACCGCTGGCAACAAAAATGAGTACACCCATAAGTGAAAATGTACAAATTGGGCCCAAAGTGTAAATATTTTATGTGGCCCCCATTATTTTCCAGCACTGCCTTAACCCTCTTGGGCATGGAGTTCACCAGAGATTCACAGGTTGCCACTGGAGTCCTCTTCCACTCCTCCATAATGACATCACAGAGCTGGTGGATGTTAGAGACCTTCCGCTCCTCCACTTTCTGTTTGAGGATGCCCCACAGATGCTCAATAGGGTTTAGGTCTGGAGACATGCTTGGCCAGTCCATCACCTTTACCCTCATCTTCTTTAGTAAGGCAGTGGTCGTCTTGGAGGTGTGTTTGGGGTCGTTATCATGTTGGAATACTGCCCTGCGGCCCATTCTCTGAAGGGAGGGGATTATGCTCGGCTTCAGTATGTCACAGCACATGTTGTCATTCATGGTTCCCTCAATGAACTGTAGCTCCCCAGTGCTGTAAGCACTCATGTAGCCCCAGACCATGACAGTCCCACCACCATGCTTGACTGTAGGCAAGACACACTTGTCTTTGTACTCCTCACCTGGTTGCCGCCACACACGCTTGACACCATCTGAACCAAATAAGTTTATCTTGGTCTAATCAGACCACAGGACGTGGTTCCAGCAATCCATACCCTTAGTCTACTTGTCTTCAGCAAACAGTTTTTGGGCTTTCTTGTGCATCATCTTTAGAAGAGGCTTATTTCTGGGATGACAGCCATGCAGACCAATTTGATGCAGGGTGCAGCTTCTTGTCAAAGCACTGACAGGCTGACCCCCACCTTTTCAACATGCCGCATGCTGCATCAAATTGGTCTGCATGTCTGTTATCCCAGAAGGAAGCCTCTTCTAAAGATGCAGAAATGCTGGCAGCACTCATACGTCAATTTCCCAAAGACAACCTCTGGATATGACGCTGAGCACGTGGACTCAGCCTCTTTGGTCGACCATGGCGAGGCCTGTTCTGGAACCTGTCCTGTTAAAGTGGAAGTAAAGTCACATTTTCGACTTTCACCTACAGGTAAGCCTATAATGAGGCTTACCTGTAGGTAAAAAAAATATCTCCTAAACCTTTACGGTTTAGGAGATATTCCCCGTGCAATACGCCGCTGACTGCAGCGGCGCATGCGCACGGGGGATTCTCGTCTGAAAGGCCGGCAGAATACGAACCCTGCCGGGACGAAGTCTCCCGTGCGCATGCGCGGGAGTGACGACATCGCGGCTCCAGCCACTCACAACGCTGGAGTCGCGATACCCGGAAGACACGCCGAGGCAACATGTCAGCGACCTCGGCGTGGACCAGGTGAGTTACCGACGCCTCGCTCTAAGGTAAGTATTTCATAATGAGCTAGTATGCGGTGCATACTAGCTCATTATGCCTTTTCCCTTACAGGTGTAAAAAAAAAAAAAACATGTCAGCGGGTTTACTACCGCTTTAAACTGCTGTATGGTCTTGGCCACGTGCTGCAGCTCAGTTTCAGGGTCTTGGCAATCTTCTTATAGCCTAGGCCATCTTTATGTAGAGCAACAATTCTTTTTTTCAGATCCTCAGAGAGTTCTTTGCCATGAGGTGCCATGTTAAACTTCCAGTGACCAGTATGAGAGAATGAGTGATAACACGAAATTTAACAAAACAGATTACAGCGCACACATACAAAAATTACATTTATCCTGCAAGGCTAGTTAAAAACACCTGAACATATTCAAAAATACTGGGGTTTGGTCACACTATATGGTCATATAGTGCTAAGCCCACTTACTGTGACAAAGTACCCCGAATTAGTGGGTCCTACCCTAGTAATAGAATGAAAGAATCTGTGTCTCAACCATGGGAGATAAACTCCTCTATGTGGGAGAACTGAAGGGATTCCTCCTATGCACTGGTGGCCACTAATAAGAAGTAATAAAGAGGGGGAGGGGTGCTCCAGCCCAAGAGACCTGGTCAGGGTCCATACAATATACAAAAACATACTTGGGGGGCACACCCTAAAATGCTTTAGAAAAAAATTCATTTTTTTGACCATGGCCATATAGCGTGACCAAACCCCCGTATTTTTGAATATGTTCAGGTGTTTTTAACTAGTTTTGCAGGATAAATGTCATTTTTGTATGTGTGCACTGTAATCTGTTTTGTACTGTTTTTGGTCTTATAGCAGCACCATCTTAAATGTAAAGCATTTTAGGGTGTGCCCCCAAATATGTTTTGAACACCAAATTTAACACACCTGCTCCCCATTCACACCTGAGACCTTGTAACACTAGTGAGTGGCATAACACCGGGGAGGGAAAATGGCCAATTGGGCCCAATTTGGACATTTTCACTTAGGGGTGTACTCACATTTATTGACAGTGGTTTAGACATTAATAGCTGTGTGTTTAGTTGTTTTGAGGGGACAGCAAATTTACACTGTTATAAAAGCTGTACACTCACTACTTTACATTGTAGCAAAGTCATACCTCCCAACAATTTGAGATGGGAATGAGGGACACCTACTAACAAATGTATGTAGGCATAGGACATGCCCCCTGCCACACCCCCTTAAAGGAGAATTAAGCAAAAAAAAAAAAGTTTAATTAAATCCACAAGGACTTTTTTTTTACCACTACTATTCCTTTATATTGGATTTTAAAATGTACAAATGCAGCAATTTAGAAAGGTTTAGCACTCTGAAACACTTTTTGAAAGATAAAAAGTGCATTTTATATACAATTATATAGATCAGACCAAAATGAGAGACAAATGAGGTGAAATGGGGGACAGAGGGACATTGCTCCAAATCAGGGACAGTCCCTCCAAATCACGGATAGTTGGGAGCTGTGGCAAAGTCTACTGTCTTCAGTGTTGTCACATAAAAAGATATAATAAAATATTTACAAAGATGTGAGGGGTGTACTTTTGTGAGATACTGTGTATATATATATATATATATATATAGATAGATAGATAGATAGATAGATAGATAGATAGATAGATAGATAGATAGATAGATAGATAGATAGATAGATAGATAGATAGATAGATAGATAAAACGATGTTGCACTTAGCTGGTATTTCATTGGCTTGGCTGTTGTTGGGACTTGTTTCCTGTAGGTTTTAGGGTCAGTATCTTTTCCCAGAAAAGGTAGCAACCTTAGTAATATACAGTCACTGCTAAATTGCATATCAAGGAAAGAATTTTAGATGATCTGCAAAACAAAAGTTAACATTTCAGATGTGCAGTTCTCATGTCCCAGTAGCCACAAAAGCTCTTAATGACAATAGCAACATCTATACATATGTAAAGTGTCCTAGATTAGCTTCAGGCAACTCAGGAAAGATGTTAACACTCCTTGTAGGCCTTTTGAATGTGTACAGATTTGCAAAGAGTTAATCTTTAAAGGGACTTAACACTTAATCAGGTTTACTCCAGAGGAATCAATTTCCCTTAAAAGTGTGTTAAATGTTAAACACACACATGCAGGCACAGATTCAACCCCTGGGGAAAATCATGGGTGTGTTTCTGTATGTTTGTGTGTCAGGATATGACATGGGAGGCGGGGGCGAGATATCAGCGATGCCAAGCATTCTGAGAAGATGCCAACAAACAGGGCACTCTAAAGTCCATTATTTCAACCTACGCAATGCAATAATGTTGTGAGACTCCTTCAGTTCTGCCTCTGCTTATAAATATGCAGCATCAAACAGTGCTACTGTGTAATGTATTGTCAATCTGCTGACAATTTACATTCCTCCTCTTAATTTCAAACAAAGAACACTTTCAGAATATCATAAAAATGTGGCAGCTTCTGCCTTAACATTTACCCCAAAACTACTGCTGTGAACAGTGTCCGTCATTTTACAATAGAGCATTGAACCATTTGGCAAAAAATGCCTGGCTGAGTGAGCTGAGTTACAGGAACAAAATATGTTTAATGTTCAAAAAAAAATCTATTTATAGTGGACGTAACAGAAAAATGTAATTTAGCTAAAAATGATAGACCAATTTCCCGGGGTCTATAAACTACCTAATCCTTCAGTCCCCACCCTCCATTTGTTTTCTCTTCTTCTTTTCCTTCCTCCATACTGCCTACTCTTTACGCAGTTACTTTTACTTTTCTTTAGCTATTGATTAAGCAGATCAGATTTTGTGACTAATAATTTTGAAGATTTACATACTATACATACTATACCACTGTATAACACTAGAATGGTGCCTTTATATCATACATACGTGTAATGTGTTATTTGTGGAAAGACCAAATAAAGAAAAACATAAAAGAAAAGAAAAAAAAAGACCAAAACTGCAAGCTTTCAAGAGTGAGCAAGTCCCTGTGTCAGGCTTAGTATATGCTTGACTCATAGATTAGTTGGCTTGAAAGTCTGTAATTGAAGTCTGTTTAATTCCTCTAAAAATGTGTCAAAGGACCATAAATGAAGGGGAAAAAGGAAGTGTTGTGTGATGTGCAATGCAGCAGAAAAAGGTGGAGTTAAATCAATCCTTCAGTCATGACGAGTACATTACACTTCATCTCCAGCATGGCCTGAGTTTAAAGCTTTGAACCATCTACATTCCACACACTTCTAGAATGTCAGCAAACAAAGATGTCCATCATTAGCATATGATTCTCCAAATTATGCACACTGGCTAAGAGATCAATTGTTAAGCTACAACAGTAGATTTTCAAAAGAACATTTGTATAAACGTTCTGACAAAAATTCTTAAGCCCCATACACACGCGCGGATTATCCGAGGACCAGGTCCGTTGGATCATGTCCGTCATACTTTGTCCGATGTTGGTTTTGCGTACACATGGTCGGACAAAGTTGTCGGAAAATCCGATCATTCTGAATGTGGTGACGTTTGTTGCCTACGACGGGACTACGTAGAGGCTAGTAGCCAATAGCTTTGGTCTTGTAATGTGATCTGAGCATGCGTAGCTCTTTGTCCGTCGGAATTCGCTACACACGATCGGATTTGGTGTGATCGGACTTTGTTGTCAAAAAATCTATCCAGCAGGAGATAGGACTTTGTCCGTCGGACAATTCGATGGAAACTGTCCGATGGTGCCTACACACGGTCGGAATTTCCGACAACATTGTCTGATAGGACAGAATCCATCGGAAAATCCGACCGTGTGTATGGGGCTTTACATTCGATGACCTGATGAACGTCATTGGAAAGTACTTAAATTTGAATGTGCTTTTAACATTCGATTTTGGAATGAATGTAATTTCCCGAATGAAAACAACATTCACTGTTAGAAATGTGTTTGTTCGAGAAAAAATGTCCAACCTACTCCTCACTGCGGTTTAAAATGAACATTGATTTACCCCACCAAGGATTCATAAATCAAACAAATGTTCTTAAAACAAAAGTTTTCTAACAAAATTCTTCCAGTGTATGGCCAGCTTTACTCACTGTATTTTATAGCATATATACAGTATATATTTCTGTTACCAGCTATAATACATTCTACTCCACCCACCCAATTTCCAGTTTATACATATCTTGTTCTCTATCTAATATATATATATATATATATATATATATATATATATATATATATATATATATATACTACTGCAAACCAGATAAAAGCCACAGCATGGAAATCTGCAACACCTGATTTTAAACCTGTATATTTAAACCTGGATAATGATCAACTAAAAAAGTAATGTTTGTTAATCCAAAGTTTACCAAAATTTCGATCTCCCTGGATAATTATTTAGAAAAAGACGTTGATATTCCCATAGTACCTGTCTAGATGTAAACCTAGATTACTTACTACACATCGGGGTTGCTTTACTAAAGGCAACTAAGCTGTTCACTTTGCAAGGGTATTAGCATTGTGCAAAGGAATTTTCCCCAGAGCTTAGTAAATGTGGTGTAATTTCCTTTGCATAAGTAATCACGTGCAAAAAAAACAAAACACTTTTGCACATGCTTGCATAAAGAAAGTCAGAAGAGTTTCACCTCACCTAAGCTATGGGGAAAATTCCCTTGCAACATGCAGCTTCCCTTGTAAATTGAACAGTCTATTTGTCTTTTGTAAATTAACCCCCTTGCCTTCCCATAATGCCCATTAGTAATGTTTCCTCCAGGCCTCATATGATACACCCATCTAGTACTTTATACTCCTACTTATCACCCATTATCTCTGTACTCATACTCCTTTCCTGACATATTTCTGCATCTCACCTTTAAAATCCCTATTTAATGTTCTCTGTCTCTCTCTGGTCTCATCCTTTGCTATACAACCACTAATATATTATTTTTGTTCTCTATTGAAGCATTAATATGCTCCAGTTTGAAAAGGCAAGTTTTTGCATCAGTGATCTTCACCCCCTAGTTACATTACAATCATTGATTATCACAATTTGAGTTTTAAAAATTTTGAAACCTTCTTCAAGGTCCTACTCAGCCAGATCACACACAGATCTGGCAAATTTACACTGTTATACGAGCTGAACAGTCACTACTTTACATTGTAGCAAAGTGTAATTTCTTCAGTGTTGTCACATGAAAAGATATAATAAAATATTCATAAAAATGTGAGGGGGTGTATCACTTTTGTGAGATACTGTATATGTGTTATTATGTATATAATAATATGTATGTAACATGTATTGATTGTAATGTATCACTCTTTTTTTTTCATAAAACCTTTCAAAAATATATAGAAATAAGAAAATATATGTATATACATGTGTTTGCATTCATTGCTTAAATTGATTAGGTACAGTACATACCTGAGTTGCTTATCAGCTGCAGTAAAACAATTACTCCAAGAATGCCATTCCACTTTCTATCAAACCTAAAATATTTTCTTGTTGGGCCTGCTGGAACTTGTTGTTTCACTATAGACAGAGAACCAGAAGTTGTAACTCACAATAGTGAAATTTGGTCTGTAAAATAGGGTAAAATAAGGTCCCTGGGTCCTGGTGCCAATATTTAGGTTTATAACAAATTGACATAGATCAGGGGTCTCCATACTTTCTAAGCAAAGGACCAGTTTACTGTGCTTCAGACTTTAGGGGGGTCTGGACAAAGCCCAGTGGGAGTAAATAATGCCCCATCTTTGGTATTAGGGGTTGAAATAGTTGGTGTCAGTTTTGAGGAATTGTGCCCCATCGCAGGTGTCAGTGGGAGGAATAGTGGCTCATTGTAGGTGTTAGTGGGGGGAATAGTGCCTCGTTGTAGGCGTCAGTGGGGATTAATAGTGCCCCATTGTGGGTATCAGTGGGAGGAATAGTGCCTCATTGTAGGTGTTAGTGGGGGGGGAATAGTGCCTCATTGTAGGTGTTAGTGGGGGGATTAGTGCCTCATTGTAGGTGTTAGTGGGGGGAATAGTGGCCCATTGTAGGTGTCAGTGGGGGGATTAGTGACTCATTGTAGGTGTCATTGGGGGGAGGGAATAGTGCCTCATTGTAGGTGTCAGTGGGGGAATTAGTGCCAGGTGTCAGTGGGGGGAATAGTGCCTCAGTGTAGGTGTCAGTGGTGGGGATTAGTGCCTCATTGTAGGTGTCAGTGGGGGGAATAGTGCCTTATTGTAGGTGTCAGTGGGGGGGATTAGTGCCTCATTGTAGGTGTCAGTGGGGAATAATAGTGCCCCATCTTTGGTGTCAGTGGGAGGAATAGCGCCCCATCGTTGGTGTCCGTGGGAGGATTAATGCCCCATCGTTGGTATCAGTGGGAGGAATAATGACCCATTATTGGTGTCAATGGGAGGAACAGCGCCCCATCGTTGGTGTCAGTCGGAAAAATAGTGCCTCGTCGTTGGTGCCAGTGGGAGGAATAGTGCCCAATTATTGGTGTCAATGGGAGGAATAGCGCCCCGTCGTTGCTGTCAGTGGAAGGACTAGTGCCCCATCGCTGGTATCAGTGGGAAGAATAGTGCCCCATTGTTGGTGTCAGTGGTAGGAATAGTGCTCCATCGTTGGTGTGAGTGGGAGGAATAGTGTCCCATTATTGGTGTCAGTGGGAAGAATTGTGACCCATCGTTGGTGTCAGTGAGAGGAATAGTGTCCCATCATTGGTGTCGATGGGAGGAACAGTGCCCCATCGTTGGTGTGACTGGAAGGAATAATGCCTCAAGGGCCGAATAAAGGCAAGCAAAGGGCCACATCCAGCCCCTGGGCCGCAGTTTGGAGACTCCTGACATGTAAGTGCTGTAATTTTATTTATTTTGTTTGCAAGAGGGGCCAAATATTCCAAAACACACATTCTATTTATTTTAAATAAATATAATTCCCTGGGAAATTTTGGTATGCAACACAGAAATTTTAAACACATTACCATTGACTTTTATGGGCCTCAAAATGCATGAAAGCAGGCAAAAAAAGGAGCCTGAGCTATTTTCAAAAATATGCTGCAATACCACCTACACTCTTCTGGAAACAATAGAATATTTGGCTGCAACATCCAGCCTGTACTGTCCACTTACAGCAATAAGCTACTACTCCTTTTATTAGTCTTAGCATTCTAATAGGTATCAAGAAGAGGTCTGGTAAACTTTATTCCACATTAAGTTCTAACCAGCCCTGTATACCAGGCTGCACAGACTCACTTTGTATTCCTTGCCTATATATTGTCATTATGTTTTCCTGACCATGGTCATATTTTTCTCCTTTCCTTTCTATTTCCTACTTTTTGGGAATCTCTACACTCCCCAAAAGGCTCCGATAGTGTAATACCATAAAAACAGATGTATTGAGATAAAAGCCAAATGGCAACTTACAACACTAAAATCATATGTGCATGAGAATCTCTAAAGCTGGCAACAAATCGTACACCCATCCTTCTGGGATCACATGGGGCGTGGGGACGTCAGCGTGTTGCTCCGCTCAACATGTTTTGTCACACGTGACGTCTTCCAGGGGCACGTGCCTGGAAGACGTTACACTATCGGAGCCTTTTCTTTCCTACATATAATTGAGGATTGGCTTGGAGCTCACGCTGTCAGCGAAGAGGTGGCCGTAGTGTGATCTACCTGTGGTTCTCATTCCATCCAGGATATCTTTATAATACCCTGCAGAGGTCATTCTGCCTGGCCATTGTACCACCCTAGTGATAGGGGGTCCTGAGCATCTGGTAAGAGTCTCATATTACCACTATTGGTGTGACACGGAAGAAAGCTTATCACTTGGTGGAGGTTTCTACTATTTGGATTATGAATTTATCATCACATGGACTTATTCATTAATTGATATATGTTTTTGCAAAGTTTGCACTTTATAGAACATTCAATGTATTGTTATTAACTGTTTACAGTGATTCACTCAGTTATCTAATCTCAGGATTAGTCTTATGCCGTGTACACACGAGGATCGCAAGTCGCATACTAGGTCCGACGATCTTCACGACGGACTTTCGGCAGAGTTCCGAAAGACTTTCCGAACGAACGGACTTGGCCACATACAAACGGACTAAGTCCGTTCGAAATTACGTTCATTTGAGCGTGATGACGTAAACGGGACTTAAAAATGAAGTTCAATAGCTAGTGGCCAATAGCTGCCCTTGCGTCGTATTTGGTCCGTCGGACCAGCACACAGACGAACGGTTTTCCTGATAGGAATTGAGTCCGTCGGATAGATTTGAAACATGTTCTATTTCTAGGTCCGTCTGATTTTTTAAACGAAAAACCATCGGATTAGCCCACACACGTTCGGATTGTCCGACGGACCTAGTCTGCCGGAGAGTCCGGTCGTGTGTACGCAGCATTACTCTTTTGCACATTTTTTAGCATTGTAATTGTGGTTGTTATTTTTAATTATTTTCATGCACTGATTAGCGAGATTTAATTTATAATATTTGTTTTGCCTTGGTTATGTCACTTGGTTAAGCAATCTATCATTTTCTTACTTACATTGATATTTTTTTAGCACTGTATATTTTTTTGTGTTTTGTACTTGTGCAGAATAACATCGGTGGCTAGGAGGTTAGCACTTCCAACCAGCAGCACTGGGATCACCAGTTCGAATTCCAACTACGGACGTGTTTGACTTGATTGACGTGTGTCTTTTTTTAACCTCACCTACTATGTAACTACGGCACTCCTGGCCTGGAGTTTGCAGGTTCTCCCTGTACCTGCGTGGGTTTACGCCGGATACTCCAGTTTCCTGCAACACTCCAGACATGCTGGTAGGTTAATTGGATCCTGTCTAAATTGGCCGTAATGTATGAGGGACCTTAGATTGTAAGCTTCTTGAGGACAGGGACTGCTATGAATGCACAATATATATGTAAAGTGCTGCGTAAATGAATGGAGCTATATAAGGTACCTGTAATAAGATTGTTTTATGCTCTGCTACTGTACAGTTTTTGTATACTTCTTTCAATTATACAAAATATAACAACTTTACAGTAAAAAAAATAAAAAAACATGCTACAGTACAGCGCACAGATATGAACAGGCTCTATCTATGACATTGCCTTTCATGACAAATTTATTTTAGAACCTTCCCACTTGCATGTTAACACAGGAATCAGTGAACTGGGCCTTAAACCGGCCACACATGGATGGATGAAATTTGGCCTGTATAGCAGAGACCAGCCAAGATTCGATTCATATATGGGCAGGCTGATTGCACCCAAATTGATCCATCGACCTGGGTACGACCAGTCTGTTTGATTTTTTACATACGATTACTGCCGGTGGCTATAGCCGCTAGCAGTAATCATTGTACTCTGCCAGCCAGATTTCCTGTGCCCCCCTCCTCCAGCAGAACAAAATAGTGCTGCAGGAGGGATTTCTTCATTGACACTGACTGTGTTGATAGAGGAATCAAGCGATTTTCTTTTCTTCGACCTGTGGTGGAAGGAAAGAAAAGCAAATCATCTATGGTCTGCCTTATGCCTGGTACACACAATGAGATGTTCGGATAAATGATTGTCCATTTTTTTTTTTTTTTGTGCATGCTAGTCTACTTTTGAAAATGAAGAGTTTACTGAAGTTACGAAAATTCTCGTACGATAGAATAAAAAGTGATGTAATGTGTTGTAGTGTACTTGTATTGTATTTTCGAACAACAACTCTACCGATTAAACGAAAATCGTACGATCTGGTATTGTAACATTTTCGTGCTTGTCCCATTGGATAATTTTCGCATGAATTGTCGCGATCGGCTCTTGAAAGCTGTGTACTAACGATCAGATTATCGAATGATTGCTTTGAAAGCGGTATTTTTCATACAATTTTCTGATCGTGTGTATTGGCCATTAAAGGCTTTTAAATTTATTTTGTTTGAATTTTCTTCTGGCAAATTTTTACATTGTCAATTTTCTGGTGTAACTTTTTACCAGTATTCATGTGTATAGTGGCTTGCACTCGATTTTCTTTTATACTTTGTTTTTCTACTAATTTATAGCCAGGGCAAACTTTTTACTATACTCATTATTTACACTTTTAAAGTAGATATTAATAAATGAAACAACGTGCATGTTGGTGGCCTTAAGCTAGAATTAAGCCTTCATTTAAATACAATGTATGTGGATCTTTTGTGCATAAGGTAGTTTATTTATTTACATACATTTCATGTCGTCTACTCAAAGTGGATAAAGTGTACTACGCCCCATAGTATGACTTGAATCTATTATACTGACTGTGATAACATTGTTTTGTAAACACCTTCAGGCATTCACTACAAGAACGCTCGTTCCTTCTGGACAATAGTGAAAGTTGTCCACTACATTTGGTTACAATTAAAAGGAATAGTAAGTGACAAAAGACAGAAATTAAAAAAATAAAATAAAAAGTGTGTCTGTCTGCTGCTGAAGTTCAAGAAACAAAAATAATGACAGGACAGATGTACTTCCAGAGCCTAAAAACAGTTTGACATTCCATTTACAGCTCAGTTGAGGCTCATACAGATGTTTTCCAAAAATGCCATGTTTTTGGCAGACATGTTTGGCAACACAACGCAGCCCATTGGTTTCAATAGATCTGTACACAAAAGCATGTAAATATCAGTAAACTAATAAGCGCCACATTTAGATCAGTAAAAAATAAAAAATAAACTGCAATACTACGCATGTAATCACAGCTCTCCCTCGAATAGCAGATTACAATATTTGAATATTTTGCCATTCTGGAAGCTAGAAGAATTTTTCCATGTGTATACACGTTACCGCACGCACTATATGGACCGTACTGTTTTTTTGCACAGGAACCTCTGGCCAGGAAGATCTGGCATTTATACCATACAGACTTGATGATGTACTGCTCTTTCTATGCGGGATCTTGCTGTCAGAGGCTGGCGTAAAGGTCCCGAGTACAAGTTATGTTCCATAAAGACCTTGTGTGTAGATTAGTAAATCTGCATATGCATATATAAGCGTAAAATCCTTCTTCATCCTCTTCTAGCTGCTGGTGTTTCAGTTTATGGATACTGTATACAACTGTATGTACTTGTATATACATGGTAATTTGCATAAATTACTGCATAGAAAATGTAAAATAAAAAAAAAATGTTTTTTTTACATTTTTGAACATATCATTACATTATGGATCTTTACGCAGCTGTGTGCCATGTTGCAATAACAATACACCTGTGTTTAGAGCTGTACAAAAAAAAAAAAGCTACATAGCTACAAACGTGGCTACGAAAAAAGGGCTACAAAAATGTTTTTGCCCATGTAAGGTGGTAACTTGTGCTGGCGTTCAAGCCTATTAAAGGCTGGATTGTTTTAAATGCCCAACTGCAGTTCAAGGCACCCAAAATGAAGCATGAAGGATATTTTTTTTCTTAATACAATACACCGGAATTAACAGTCTTTAAGACACATATATATTCTCATGTCTGTGTCATTTTCCTTCACTGAGGACTTCTTCACACCTAAGTGGTGAAAATCATTTTAAAAAATATATATGGGTAGTTGTGAGATCTCAGGTGGTTACCTACTGTACAGTTGCACTGCTACATGTAAGAGTTTGGGAGTGCCATCATCGTGCACCACTGTGTTAAATGCCTAAATATGAATGAGCGCCTTTTGCAATCCTATCCATCATCTTTTGTTTCTGAAACTGGAAGCATTTGGTAGCAATTATGATAGGTATGCATTTCCACATTACTCAGTGGGCATAATTGACGGATCTGTTTTGGGCAAAAGGTTTTTATCCAGGTTGGAAATTACAGTTTAAAGCCTATGGCCTCAACTAAGGCCTCATGCTTACGGTAGGTTATGCCCATGCATTGTAAAAACAGGCATTTTGGGGCATCCAGGAGGCATAGATGCAGTATACAACCTGTTGCCAGCAGCTTGTCCAAATCAATGACAGGGTTAACGCAGCTAGAATCTGTTCATGGGTTATATGCTGACAGGGACGTATACAGACTTTTTGGGATGTATGCCTTGACTACAGAAAGTCCATGTTCTGGACATGTAAACGGCCCTGTATTTGAGCAAGTGAGTACTGTTTGGAACAACATATTTCAGCCTCTCGTTGATCTTGACAGGCTGCTGGTAGAGCGCTGTACATGGCACCTGTGCCTGCAGGGTGCTCCAACATGCCAGTTTTTTACAGTGTACATCCCTGTGCCTTTTCTGTGTTCAAGGCATATGTTCCTGAATGTCTACATACAGGGCATATGTCCCTGAACGCATATGGCCCTGTGAAGAGGGTTTGACAGCGTACAGCTGCCACATATTTCAGCCACATGTGTGCATGAGGCCAAAAGCAAAATGATGCCGTCATGTGCGTGGAGCATATGACTTGCATGCACACAAGATACAAACAAGAATATGATGTGCCTGGGTTGGACAAGGAACTGGATCTTAACATTTAACATCCATGGGTATCTTTATATGGTGTTATTTAGCCATTTTTTTGTGATTTATTCAACCTTCCAAAGACTTTTCTGGAAAATCTCACTTACTACATACTCACAAAAAACTTTGCAGGTATGACACTTTCAAATATCTGCATTTTCAAAGGTAAACAGAGGAGCATCAGCTGGAAATCATTTTTTATTGAGGCCTACTTTTCCCCCCATGTTTTGTATCCTGGGTACATTTTGTGTTCATATGAAGGCACAAATAAAATATGTACTATAGTACAATAGCTATCCCTGGCTTATTTAGAACTAAAAAAAAACTTCTCGGGCCCGAGTTACTAATGGGATGCATGTGAAGAAAAAGTGGACCAGAAGTGAGGTAACATGTACATGTATTTACTCCATACATCTAATAATATGACAAAGAAGTACTAGTTTTTTTTGCTTTTTTGTTTTTTCAAATTTCCTTGCATATGATTGGATGGTTGAAGTGATTTTACCCTACTTCACACTTCAGTACACCAGGCCCAGTTTCACCTCGTCTCACTTCACACTTGAGTCAATCAGGTCCTTTGTGTTTACAATGCAGATTAAGTGTTCACATTTATAATCTTACTCAACAGCTGAATACACAAGCTTTCAAAATCCATTTCATCTAATGATAGTAAATTAGAAACTGAAACTGAGAAATAAAAAGTAATGAAAATGAATCGAATCTGGTTTATGTATAGACTCTTGCTCCTTCCTTCTGGACCAGGTTTAACATTAGTGTCTTTGGGTGTGTGGAAAAATGGCCTAGCTTATTACACCCAGAAATTTCATGGGGTTTACTGAGAAATGGTTTCAGTGGGATTACGACAAATTAATGAACCTTAGAAAAAGACATGGCTGTGGATATAGTATACCTAAATTTTGCAAAAGCGCTTGACACAGTTCCCCCCACACAACTCATGTGTAAGGTAAAGTCTACATGCTTGGAAAAATCTATTTGTAAATGGATAGAAAACTGTCTAAAAGACAGAATTCAGAGAGTAGTGGTTAATGATTCTTACTCTGAATGGTCTAAGGTTATCAGTGGTGTACCCCAAGGTTCAGTGCTGGGACCCTTACTTTTTATTTTATTTATAAATGATATTGGGTCAGGGATTAAAAGTACCATTTCTGTCTTTGCAGATGACACCAAGCTATGCAGTGGAATAACGTCCTTACAGGAGGTCTCCAATTTACAAGCCGACATCAATGCTCTGTCTAATTGGGCAACTATGTTTAAAATGAGGTTTATTGTTGATAAATGTAAAGTTATGCATTTGGGAGCTAAAAATATGCATGCATCATACATACCAGGGAGAGTACAACTGGGGGAATCTAGGGTGGAGAAGGATCTGAGTGTTCTGGTAGATCATAGGCTTAGGCCGGTCATACACTGAGCAAATTTCTTTCCTGCAAATTCACTTGATTCCCCCATCAACACAGACAGTGTTCATGCAGGAAGCCTTCCTGCCGAGCCATTGTCTTTTCCTAGTGGGGGAAGCCGTCCCCGCCGGGAGAAGACAGTGATTATTGCTAGCGGCTATAGCATATACGTTTTTTTTTGTTCAACTAGCAGGTTGAATGAAAGAAATTAGCCAATTTTCCCATCCACACATTCGATGTGGATGTGGGAATCACGCCGATGATCAGTGTTGCTAGCTATAGCCGGTGCCACTGATCGTTCGGGGCAAGCATTAATTTAAATTTAGCTGGTTCAGCAGCAAGTGGCCGGATTTCGATCCATGCAAGGGCTAGCAAGTCAATCTAGTGATTTGTGTACAACCAGCTAGCCCATACATGGATTGAAATCTGTCTGCTCACTGCTGAACCAGCTGAATTTCAATTCATGTATGGCTAGCTTAATCTTTAAACCCCACCAACAACTTTCTGCCCCGTTCTTCTGCCTTGGGTGCCATAAGTCTTTCATATTTCTAGCAACATCTGATAATTTGTGAGAACTGACCCTCACCCTCGCTCCAATCCCCCGAATAATGAGTGGTGAGAAATCCACAATTGTACAGGTTTCAGGATGGAGTCAATTTATGTTCATGTGACAGCCATCAATGAGGGGATTTCACCTGACTGTAGATCCATTTCTTCTCATTTCCTGTTGCTGGAACCAGAAGTGAAGGAAAACCTTTCCAACAGGACACTGCAACAAAAAATAAAAAAATATTGCAAACCCAAAAAAAAGTTTGGGGTTTACACTCAGGCTTTGTTCACACCTATGTGTTTGTTAATGCTTCCTACTTTTTACAGAAATGCACTATACACATGGTCCATTTAACATGGTTTCCTAAGGGACATATTCACATGTATGCTTTTTCCAGCTGCTATGTTTTTGGAAAGGATCAAGGACTTTTTTTAAAAGCAAAGCAGTGCATTTTTGGTTCAATAGACTTCAATAGAGAAGCTGCAGAAAAGCATGTAATGCATTTTTACCACAATTTTGCAGCGATTTGCATTTTCTAATCCACCCAACAACAAATTTGCAGGGGGAAAAAACGCATAAAAAAATACAAAAAAGCAAAATGCATCAAAAAAACATGTGAAAAATGTGTCAAAAACACGGGTGCAAAAATGCACTGTAAAAAGCACTGCAGAAATGGATCAAAAGCAAAGTTCATGGATGTGAACCGAGCCTCAGTCACTCATACATGTTTATAAGCCAGCACCTCAAGACAGTGATGTTTTGTTCCAGTCCTAGATCTATACCCAGCTTTAGGGCACATTCACACCAGAAACTGACCGTCTATTCGGCGTTTCTTTCATGCACATTTTCATGCATTTGATGCACATTTTTATATGCGTTTACATGCAGCTGATGTAAGTTTTTCCATCTGCACTTGTCCTGTAAGGTCACTTCCTTCTTCATTCTATGGAATTTTATGGGCGTTGCTGTGCGTTTCTGTGCATTAAAGTGTTACTAAACCCAAGACCCTGCATTCACAATATCTGGTCTCCCAAAGTACACAGGACATGGAAATGCATCTATTTTCGTAAATATAAACTGCTAAATACCTCTTCTCATCAGAAGTACATAGCAATCTTGTGACTTGAATAAGTTCCTAGTTTGCTTCTCTGCATTTTGGCTAAGATCAAGTGTAGTATCTGTTCTTATCAGTTACCAAGTGGTGGCGCTGTGCTACTGTCCCTGATCTACGGCGGTAGGTAGGGGTGGCGGTGGCTATGTAAATCCACTTGGTGTAATGGTAACCTTGACGGTTTGTATCAGGGAAAGCCGAAACCGGACTGCTCGACAAACTAAGGGCCGTTAATAGGTCTCCTTTAGAGAAAGCAGGAAGGGTTGGGGATGGAGAGGCACTGGGTCTGGCCGAGGGGTGTCAGGTCCCTGGCCTTCTGGCCAAGGTCATGTGTGGTTCCTGTCCTCATCAGTCATGAGGGAAAGACCTCTGAACCCCTTTTTTCAGTTTGGGGGGTCGGCTGATACTTTCCAAATGTAATTAGGTGGGAACGATAGGAGTGGTGGTGGAGCCTTTTCCTCCTGGGCCTCTCCCTAAGTTCTCAAAGTTCTGATGCCTTCCTGGTGGGGATGGGGCTGCACTGGTCTGGCTGAAGGCCGGGTTTCGAAAGAAGCCTGTGGTGCATGTTCCCCTGGAGTGGCAGTCCAGGGGTTCTGTAGTTTCACTGTGATGCGGGTCACTTTGAATTATGGCACCAAGGTCACTGCACTTCCACACTTTTTTGACACCCGCCTCTTGGGCTGAGTCTTTTTGCTAGGACCAGAGGAGTTTTTTTATTCCTGACAGCAGGGCCGGCCATTGTAATGCACAATGGAACTTTCACTTCCTTCCCCCACTTTATTGATTTATTGCCTGTTGTCACTTTTTTGTCTATTTTTGTTGTACACGTTTTGCACGTTTGACTGGTAGGGTATAGGTCCTTGGGCCTGCTCTGAATGTCTTGGGAGGGGGTGGACATGGCCTTCTGGCTTAGTTCGGCCTCTTTCATGGGGTCTCTTCGGGGGAGCCCCACCTAGTACTTGGGTGGGTCTGTCTCGGCAGACCTCCCAAAGAATGGGGTCCGTCTGGTTTCGACCAGATGGACCAAGTGTAAGTACCTCAGTCCCCGTCTGGAGCCTAACACCCTGGGGGATTAAGGTCCTTCTCCTTTGGAGGACTATGTGTACACCTGTTGTGTGTTTTATGTCTCACATTTATGTGTGCACTTTTTTTGGCACCGGGTGGTGTTTTTGGAGTGTGTTCACACACCAAAATCAGTTCCTGGTAAAGCTTGTAGGAGGAGTTTTCATTCTCCCATGATCCTTTGTCTGGACAGTGCTGATTGGCCCTGTGCTTATCAATATATCCTCTCCCAAGAAAAAAGGAAAACTCACTTGCAATACACACAAAACTAAGCATGTGCAGCCTGGCTCCTAATGCTCTGTTCTATCAGGAGATGGGTTGGAATCAGTTAAAGGAGAGAAGGATCAGAGAAGACAGGATTACACAGAGTTTACACACAATGCAGAGGATTAACCACTTAGGTCCATCAGTGAGTATAACAAGCATGCTTTACTGCATATACAGACTGATTTTACTGTTTTGGCTTTAGTAACACTTTAATATGCATTTTCATGTTTTTTTTGTGCATTTGCTGCATGGAAAAATTCAGCATGCTGTACTTTTTTTGAAGGCCCTTTCACAACGGACACAGTTGGATGCATTTTGAACTGCACTCCAACTGCATAGACAGCCCAAAATCAAGGTAATCTTATGGGCATAGTTCACATCATTGCAGTGCAGTTCAGCGCGGTTAAAAAAAAAAGTAGAGCATGCTGCTTTTTTCCCGCATCGCAAATGCAGGGAACGCGATACGAATGTGCTTCAAATGCACCGCACCATGCCTCTTTCAGCCAAGAAAGCCGAGCCCAAAAACATATTTGAAAATGCACTTTAAACTCAGGACAAAACGCACGTCAAGTGCATGTCAAGCGTGCTTTAAACGCGCTTCAAATGTATACATGCAGTGAAAAATGTGCAGTTATGTGTAGTTCTGGTGTGAATGTACCCTTACTGTACTGTAATGTGTGAGGTGTAAACTATGCCCATAGGATTTTGCATTTTGGACTGTCAATGCTGTTTGAATGCTATCAAAAATGCATCCCACTGTGAATGGGTCCTTAAGCTGGCCATACATTATTCAATTTCTTTTTAGATTTACCTTTGATTATGTGGTGCAAGGGTCTGCCTGATTGCATACAAATTGGAAGTGTTTAGGTATGACCTCATATTATCTGGTTGTAGTAAATGTGAAGGAAAATTGTATAATGTATGGCCAGTCTTAAGCTTCGTACACACGGTACGATTGTTGGCCAACCAAGCGTCTGATTTTTGTCTTATGCCTCGTACACACGGTACGATTGTTGGCCAACCAAGCGTCTGATTTTTGTCTTATGCCTCGTACACACGGTACGATTGTTGGCCAACCAAGCGTCTGATTTTTGTCTTATGCCTCGTACACACGGTACGATTCTTGGCCAACCGAGTGTCTGATTTTTGTCTTATGCCTCGTACACACGGTACGATTGTTGGCCAACCGAGTGTCTGATTTTTGTCAAAAGGGCGCGCGCCAGGATCTTGTCTTGCCTACTAATTGTACACAATTGTCGAAATACAAACACGAATTTAGTGATGTACTACCAGGCATTTCAGCTCTTCAGCACCACCCTTTTGGGCCCCTTCTGCCAATTTCGTGTTGGGTGAGCATTCATTCCGAGCATGTGTTTGTACTTTGGACTTTTGTGTGACGGACTTGTGTACTGTCCATACAAAAATCGGACGTTGAACCGCTGGCAACCGAAAATTTACTAAACTTTCATCCACGTCCATTTTTTGGCTGCAAATTGGACAAAAATTGTCAACAGGAGCGTACTAACGGTAAGATTTGTGAACAGACAATCCCCTTCCAACAATCCTACCGTGCGTACGAGGCTTTAGTTAGAGAAGTGAGGAAAGCATTGGCCAGGTATGGCATACACAGACGCATCCATACACAGGGAGCCTTTCCCACACAGCTCTGCCCTGACTCAGGCTGTGAGGTAGAGGGTCACGTGAGCACACAGCAGCTGGCAGAGCAGTCCTCACTAAGGTGTGTCTTGTTGCCTTGAGCCACATGACGTCACGAATACCTGAGCCAGGCAGACAGGAAAGAGGAAAGAGCCGGGCAGTGTGAGGAGGGATCGGGACAGAGAGGGGCTCTGAGGAGGGGAGCCCACACTTCTCACCACTCACTGTGTATGTGAGGAGGGAATAGACTGAGAGCGGAGCTCAGGTGGAGGTAAGTGTACCTGTGTGCCTCATTTCCTGTAGGAGCTCCTACTGTCTGCTGCCATAATACTAGTTTCGGTGTAGGGTGGGATCGGCGGTGTAACCTTCGGAGCTTTCACTGTTTATTATTCTTATTTCTTGTTGTATATCTATCCCATTGTGTCCTGTGTGTTTCCTGATAATAGTGATCGCTCCTCAGTGATCGGGGCGGGTGCTGGAGTCGCTCTACAGATGGCTCTGTTTGTTTTCTATTGGTTACATAGAGATTGTTACATTGTTTGTACAAGGAAACTGCCGGGAGTTTTCTCTCCACTTCTTCAAGATCTACTTTGTAACATTGTGTGTGTGTGTGTGTGTGTGTGTGTGTGTGTGTGTGTGTGTGTGTGTGTGTGTGTGTGTGGCCAGGGGCCCAGACTCCCGGGAGATGTGTGTGGGGCCCCCAGACTCCTGGGGAGGGCCCATGGGAATAGTACAGAGATACTGATTACAGGGGACACACGTCATAGTACTCCCTGTCTACGATAATCTAATACAAGACATGGATCTACTGTACTCGGGCCGGGGGGATTGTGTCATTATTGTATGGGCACTGTACATTACATCAACTCAAACAGCCTTCCTAATCCATTTTTATTGCCAATCTATTTTAAAGGGAAACATCACTTTTTTTTGTAATTTTTATTTTTTGTTTCTACACCCCTCCCCCTTATAAGGGGGGGGGGGGGGTAATAAATAATATATATATGCATAAACTTTTGGCCCCTGTATAATAATATAGTTTTGTATGTGTTATTTTCATGCAAATCAATATACACTTATTGGAAGATGTGGAGAAAGAGAGAGATATTATTTTCCCTTCCATTCTCTCAAAAACGTGTAGCAGAATACATTTTGGCCGAAATTTAGATGCACATTTATTTATTTTTTTTCGCTGGATTATCATTTAGTCACTTGCGCTCCAGAAGATTTTACCCCCTTGATGACCGGACGGGGCGGTTTGTTTGCTATTCAGCACTGCTCTATATTAACTGGTAATTGTGTGGTCATGCAACACTTTACCCAAGCAAAATTTATATAATTGTTGTTTTTTACACACAGCTTTCTTTTGGTGGTATTTGATCACCACTGTTTGGTGTGTGTGTGTGTTTGGTCTTTTTTTTGTTTATACAAAAAAAAAAAAAACGTTTATAAAAAAACAAACAATAGTTTATACTTTTGCCTATAAAACGTATATACAATAAAAACAAAATTGAATTTGTTTCTAAATTTTGGCCAAAATGTATTCTGCTACACATTTTAAACGTATGTGGGAGAACCTCTGGGGGTCCTAGTAGATGATAGCAGCAGCTTGGCATTGCATGCCATTGCAGAGTCTAACAAAACATGGAGCGATTACAAAGAAGGACAACAAAGCTAATAAAGGGTCTGTAGGATATTAGTTATGAGGAAAGGTTATGAGCACTGAACTTATTCTCTCTGGAGAAGAGACGCTTGAGAGGGGATATGATTTCAATATACAAATACCGTACTGGTGACCCCACAATAGGGATAAAACTTTTTCGCAGAAGGGAGTTTAACAAGATTCATGGCCACTCATTAAAATTAGAAGAAAAGAGGTTTACCCTTAAACTACGTAGAGGGTTCTTCACTGTAAGAGTGGCAAGGATGTGGAATTCCCTTCAACAGGCGGTGGTCTCAGAAGGGGGCATTGATAGGTTCAAGAAACTATTATATAAGCATCTGAACAACCGCAACGTACAGGGATATACTATGTAATACTGACATATAATTACACACATAGGTTGGAGTTGTGTCTTTTTTTTTTTTTTTTTTTTTTAAAACCTCACCTACTATGTAACTATATTATATAGGATTTTTTTTATAGCGACAACAGTTTTACGTAGAGCTTTACATTTTGTAGAGGGGGGACAGTACATTTACAATACAGTTCAATACAAAAGGGGTGTGTGTGTGTGTGTGTATATACTATACTACTAATGGCGATCAATGACCTCTAAGGGGACTGACTAAATGCCTCTGATATCATCATCCGCGATATAAATACAGTGGTAATATTATACACTGGCTCGGTAGGGGTTACCATCTAGGGCAGGGGTAGGCAACCTCAGACCTCCAGCTGTGGTGAAACTACAAATCCCATCATGCCTCTGCCTCTGTGACATGCCTGTGATTGTCAGGGTCTTGCAAGGTCTCATGGGACTTGTAGTTTTAAAACTGCTCGAGGGCCGAGGTTGCCTACCTCTGATCTAGGGCAAGCAAAGGGTTAAATGTATACCTGACTATGTGTAAAGTGTGCTGCTTTTACTAAGATCTGTTTCTCATCCCTGCTTTGCAGGGATGAGAAACTGAGAGATTGTTCCCTCTGTACACAGCCGATCAGCAAGTCCCAGCCATGAACCATTTGCCAGTACTTGCTTACAGGTTAGTGTACAATCACACAGCATGCAGTAAGCCTGGAAGTGGGCAGCGACATACAGGTACGTCGCTTTGCCTACACCAGTTGCTCACCTGCAGTACATAGCGGTCTGCGGGAAGTGGTTAAAGTAGAACTATAGGCAAAACTGTTTATTTTGTATAAATCAAAGGGAGCATTGTAAATCCTTCTTTTTTTTTTTTTTCTGCGTTTTGTTTTCAACAGAAAACGCACCAACTTCAGTGGCATTTTTAGTTGCTGCCTAATATATACCACCCACTTTCAGGCGCCGCCGTTGTAACAAGCTAATCAATGTTCACTTTACCTGTCAGTGGTCAGAATGCTATGGCTGTACACACACACACACACACACACACACACACACACACACACACACACACACACACACACACACACACACACACACACAACACACACACACACACACACCAAGCATTGCAGGAATAAGTGCTTTTCCTTATGCGCGAGGCCGCTGTCTCCCCCCCCCCCCCCCCCCCCCCCCCCCCCCCCCCCCCCCCCCCCCCCCCCCCCCCCCCCCCCCCCCCCCCCCCCCCCCCCCCCCCCCCCCCCCCCCCCCCCCCCCCCCCCCCCCCCATCACAGCTTTTTTTGGGATAGAAGGAGAGAGTGTGCATTATGCATGTGCTTGGAGTCGTTAAATGCAACCAACGTCTTCCATGGTCTGGAAATATAGGTTTAAGGAGGCCTAGTGTGCATCAACACAGCCCGTACCCCTGAGAGAAGCTTGTACAGATAGACAGACATAGAGAGTATATGCATATCAACAAAGGTAAGTTTTATTGGGGCAGTGGGCCCAAAACAGGTTAAATAAATGAAAATACAAATTTGCATAGATTCAAAATATACATGGAACAGCATATGACCATAGACATGTACATATAATGCAGTATTTGCACAACAACTTGCGATAATATCAAAGTCTTTCAGGAAAATGCCGACATGTTTCGGACGGACGTCCTTTCTCAAGGCAATTAAAGTTCCTGTGTTTGTACAGTTGTACTGTATAGGACAAAGTAGAGCCATTAGTATATATAGTATATTGTTTAACAAAGTAAGAGCCTGTTATTTGCCGTTTAGATGGTCATGGTACTCACTTGCAAAACATTGGGGGGGAGGGAAATTTCCCGATAGTAGTGGGGTACAGAGATATAGTCTTGAGATGGTCACAAAGTATGTTTGATCTATGCTATTAAAAGCAAGAAACTGCTGGGCACTCGGTTGGCTGCAAGATCTCAAGCCAGGCAACGCAAGGTTGCTGTGGCTAAATATACCTGGGCCAAAGTAGGTGGAAGGCTGAGGGATAGAAAAAATGATGAAATCATTTTAGACTCAGATAGAAGTCTAAAAGGTATGTTGTTTATGGGTCATAAGGTGTAAAGAGTAGTTTACCTTGTAGGCCGAGATCCTGTATGGAGGTGCATCAGAGCGCCGGCAGGAGAGTAGTGTGACTGATCCCGCCATTGCTCTGGTTTATATGGGGTAGGTGAGTATTAACAGCTGTGCGTGCCGTCACATGGGATCGGCACGCTCAGCTGAAAAATAATGAGCAGGGCCAGGTATTGGGGGATAACAGCACAGAGGCTGTGTATTCCCCGGGAGATCTCTAAGGCGGCGGCGTCGTCCCGCCCTCAAGGGGCGGGGCTACGTAGGGCATCGTCGCGTCACCGACGCGGGTAGACTGTCCCCTCCCCGCCCGCTGGAACGCAAGCGGAGGGCGCAAGGAGGAAGCGTGCGCCTCAAGGGGATAATGCGTGCGCACGCGCAGAGCGAAGTCCGCGCATGCGCACTGTCTTACCCGCGCCTGGCAGCTGAAACTCGAGTCCATGCAGGAAAGCCAGATTGAGGTTGGAGAGTAGTGAAGTGGTACTTCCGTGCAATGGATTTAAGCAACGGAATGCCAATGTGTTGCAAGTGGGTCCAGACACATGTAGACGGATTGCACACCCCCTATCGGAGAAGGTTGAATAATACATTAGCATGACATATACAATAGCAACCAAATGTAAAGTTTATACAGTGAAGAGAATAAACGTATCATTAATCAATTTAGATAACAGTATAGTGGACACCACAGACAATGGGAATGGAAAGGCTGTCGTGTAAGACTGAAATAATATGGGTTGGGGTGGATGGCAAACTAACACCCGAGAATTGTTAATACTCACCTACCCCATATAAACCAGAGCAATGGCGGGATCAGTCACACTACTCTCCTGCCGGCGCTCTGATGCACCTCCATACAGGATCTCGGCCTACAAGGTAAACTACTCTTTACACCTTATGACCCATAAACAACATACCTTTTAGACTTCTATCTGAGTCTAAAATTATTTCATCATTTTTTCTATCCCTCAGCCTTCCACCTACTTTGGCCCAGGTATATTTAGCCACAGCAACCTTGCGTTGCCTGGCTTGAGATCTTGCAGCCAACCGAGTGCCCAGCAGTTTCTTGCTTTTAATAGCATAGATCAAACATACTTTGTGACCATCTCAAGACTATATCTCTGTACCCCACTACTATCGGGAAATTTCCCTCCCCCCCAATGTTTTGCAAGTGAGTACCATGACCATCTAAACGGCAAATAACAGGCTCTTACTTTGTTAAACAATATACTATATATACTAATGGCTCTACTTTGTCCTATACAGTACAACTGTACAAACACAGGAACTTTAATTGCCTTGAGAAAGGACGTCCGTCCGAAACATGTCGGCATTTTCCTGAAAGACTTTGATATTATCGCAAGTTGTTGTGCAAATACTGCATTATATGTACATGTCTATGGTCATATGCTGGTCCATGTATATTTTGAATCTATGCAAATTTGTATTTTCATTTATTTAACCTGTTTTGGGCCCACTGCCCCAATAAAACTTACCTTTGTTGATATGCATATACTCTCTATGTCTGTCTATCTGTACAAGCTTCTCTCAGGGGTACGGGCTGTGTTGATGCACACTAGGCCTCCTTAAACCTATATTTTTTTACAATAGAGAAGCGATAGACCACATTTCCTACCAATTACCTGCCCAACTATTTTTTATTTTTTATGGTCTGGAAATAAGTTGGGACATATAAATTTAAACGTTTGGGAGTATTTTGGCCAGGCTTCATGGGTGACAGAAAAGGCCTAAAGCTAAGGAACTTGTATCCAACTATATTCTCACAAAGGGCGCAATGTATTTTAAACTGTGGCCCATTGTATCCTGCATAGGCCAGTGTATGTAGAGGCAGTGGCGGCCGCTCATTAAGGGGCACCACCCTCCCAATCTATGCGACAGCCCCTAATCTCCATGCAGGGAACGGGACACATGGATTTCAATGGTGTGTTTTTTTTTTTTTTTTTTATTAGGCTCTAATCGTGTTTAAAAAAATGAGGCTCTAATTGGCTTCAAAAAGGGTGGGCTCTGAATTAATGTCTGCTTCTCCTCCTGGCCAATCAGGAATCGGGCACTGAGACCCGATTGGCCGGTAGTCCTAGGTTTATTTGCTGCCCCCCCCCCCCCAAATAAAAGTTGCGCACAAGCCGCTACTGTGTAAAGGTGAACTTTTATACCGGCTGGGCCTCCATGAATTGAAAATGGTGTGGAACCCAAGATACAATGAATCCCGCACTGCATGTAGGACACAGGGAGAACTTAAACACCTTCCTGCTCAGACCAATTTTCAGCGCTTTTCAGTCGCACTTTGAATGACAATTGTGCGGTCATACATCACTGTACCCAAACTACATTTTTATCATTTTGTTCCCACAAATAGAGCTTTCTTTTGGTGGTATTTGATCGCCTTTTCAAAATTTTGAAAAATAAATATTTTTTTTTTCTTTCAGTTTCAAAACGTTTTTTTTTTTTTTTTTTTTTTTTTTTTTTTTCTCCTTCGCTGATCAGGTGGCACTGATGGGCACCGATCAGGTGGCATGGATTGGCATGGATAGGTGGCACAGCTAGGCGGCACAAATTGGCATGCATAGGTGGCACAGCTAGGCGGCACAAATTGGCACTGATGTGTCGCACGGATGAGCACTGATAGGCGGCACGGATGGGCACTGATAGGCGGCATTGCAGTGTAATGTATTGTACTGATGGATGCCAATCAGTGATGCCCATTGTGGGCACTGATTGGCATCCATTGTGGGCACTGACTGGCATCCCTGGTGGTCTAAGGTGGCATACCTGGTGCTGGGCATCCCTGGTGGTCTGGTGGCGTCCTTGCTGATCCAGTGTGGGCATCCTCGAGGGGGCTGTGCTGATAATCGATCAGCACAGACCCCCCCCCCCCCCGTCAGAGGAGCAGCCGATCGGTTCTCCTCTACTCGCTTACAGACGCGAGTGAGGAAAAGCCGATCAACGTCATTTCCTATTTACACTGTGATCAGCCGTGATTGGACAACTAGATCGTAGTTGTGGGGTGTCAGACTGCGCAGCGGCTCAATATCCTGATCACGTCAACTATGTGGTGCAAGGACCTTCCTGATTGCATACAAAATTGAAAGTGTTCAGGTTTGACCTAATATTATATGGTTTTGTTAAATCTAAAGGGAAATTGTATAATATATGGCCAGCCTTAGACAAACAAATCAGTAGTTTATTCTTACTGAAGTTCTATAAAAGAGAGATTCCTGTTGTCACCTTGTAAAGCTGATCCCATACCACACCCTGTGTTCACTGTACAGTTATATGCTGCCTTGTGTCTGACTACAATCAGTATTCCAGGTTATATATGCTACTGTGCCTTGTGTTTCCTCAGATCAATAGTTGGTTTCTGTTCTCTTGTAGTATGTACTTTACCATCTAAAATAAGTCATCTATACAATACCCTTTAACCACTTTCAGACCGGACCAATTTGCAGCCAAAGGACCAGGCCCCTTTTTGCGATTCGGCACTGCGTCGCTTTAACTGACAATTGCGCGGTCGTGCGACGTTGCTCCCAAACAAAATTGACGTCCTTTTTACCCACAAATAGAGCTTTCTTTTGGTGGTATTTGATCACCCCTGCGGTTTTTATTTTTTGCTCTATAAACAAAAAAGAGCGACAATTTTTGAAAAAAGCGCATTCCTTTTTATTTTTTGCTATAATAAATATCCCCCAAAAATATATAAAAAAACATTTTTTTCCTCAGTTTAGGTCGATACGTATTCTTCTTCTACATATTTTTGGTAAAAAAAAAATCGCAATAAGCGATTTATTGATTGGTTTACGCAGAAGTTATAGCGTTTACAAGATAGGGGATAGTTTTATAGCATTTTTATTAATTTTTTTTTTTTATTAGTAATGGTGGCGATCATTTTATTTATTTTTTTTTTTTTTTATTGTGACTGCGACATTATGACGGACACATCGGACATTTTTGACACATTTTTAATTGATTCCTGTGTAAATGACACTGGCAGTAAAGGGGTTAACCACTAGTTGGCAGTGTAGGGGTTAAGTGTGCCTAGAGGTGTTTCTTACTGTGGGGGGGTGTGGCTGTCAGCTAGTGAATGCTGATCTCTGCTCCAATCACAGGGAGCAGAGATCTGCATCACTAGTTGCTAGGCAGAACGGGGAGATGCTGTTTATTTCCACATCTCCCTGTTCAGCCTTCCCGTGAGACGATCGAGGGTGTCCCTGCGGTGATCAAGTCCGCGGCGTGCACCCTATGGCATGGCGGCATCTTAAAGGGGACGTACCTGTACGCCCGTATGCCTGTCCATGCCATTCTGTCGACGTACATCATCGTGCGCCGGTCGGCAAGCGGTTAATATATATTGAAGGCCAAGATATTTTTCATTTTGGATAAAGTGAGGATTGGTTGGGTAGAGTGAGAGGAAGTCTTTCCAAAGTAAGGCAAATCCTACATTGAAGGATTTTCCTTCTATTCCATTTCTGGTGACAGTACTCTTTACTGCCCTCTGAGAAATATTTAATGGTGGACTTCTTTTCAGTGAGTGGTAGAGCAGTGGCTGCCAGGCATTTAAAAGGCGATTTATGTGAATACTGTACCACAAGCCAAATGTTTGTGGGGCAGCTCAGTTAACTTGATTGGGTTGCATTTGGCAGCAGTACTGCCCTCTAAATTAAGGTGAGCAGATTTTTTTTTAATGAAATCCGGGGACATATTTTTTTTTTACTAGTAATGGTGGCAATTAGCAACTCTCTGCCCTTCGCCGCCCCGCTCACAGCCTGTCAAGTCTTACTCTCCGGGCCCCGGCTTCTACTGGGTGGGGAGCAGAGGAAGATCACTCTGCTAGGGAAGGCAAGGAGATGGGCAGGTGGTTGGCCAGGACTTGAGCCAATGCAGAAAAACATGCGAGCAGGAGCCTAATGGGCATGCACCTGAAACTGAAGAAATATTCTCTCTGCGCCGACCAGCACCTGATCATCAGAAAGGGGCACAGACAGGGGCGGACTGACCATTCGGACACTCGGGCACTTCCCGAGGGCCCCAGGTTGCTAGGGGGCCCCATCAGGGTCGCAAGCCTCAGTAAAACCAGGGACAGTATGTAAAAAATCTGTTTCTGAAATGTCCCTTACCGACATCCTTTTAGTCTAAAAATCCAGAGATTATAGCTGCCCCACCTCTCCAGTACCTTCTCAGCCAATAGAAACATGTATGTGTATACTGTGTGATTGTATACTGTGTGGCCCCATAATCTCAGATTGCCTGGGGGCCCCATAATCTCTGACCGGGGGCCCCATGAGTTGTCAGTCCGCCCCTGGGCACAGAATAACTACCGTAATTCTAGTAGTACTAAAGCTAGTGGGGGGGGGGGGTGTAATTCAGATTTTTTTTATTTTTTTTATTATTCATTTATTCTGCATGGACTGTCTTTGAAATTGCCACAGCCCCTGTCTAAATCCAATCCGGGGACAAAACCCGGGACAGACTTGGTTCGGGACAGTGTCCTCAATCTGGTACTGTCCCCGGAAACCGGGGATGTCTGGTCACCCTACTCTAAATCTGACATGGATTACAATTTGTAAGACCCAGAGTGGCTGCAAGTTATCTTTTAGGTGGGTGGTAAAACCATAGCACAGTTGCCTGTTTTTACTACCCCCACCTGGTCACCCTTATGAAGGAGACCTTTTAGTCCTGTTGCCACTAAGACAATAGCAGTGGGTGAGTGTCCCCAGCAGGGACATGGATAACAAAAACATGACAGCAGTTCTAACCCTTCCCTATTCTTTCCATATATAGAAGTGTTAATTGATAAAAATAAACTATTAACAAAATGGAAAGTAAATGAACAGAAGAAAAATCTAATTTTGGTGATCAACATGGGCGTCCGCTGGGGGGGGGGGGGATCAGCAAGGTGTCCGCACTTGGACACTGGTGTCTGTGTGAGCAGTCCTTGCAGGGGCCGCCACTCACTGAGACCGTGCCTCCCCTCTACCCCCGGTGGGATGGCTCGACTACAGTCCTTCGTGTGTACTGTGAGATGTAGACCTGGCCGGCGCCGCACACTCGAGTGTAGTGGTGGAGTTCTGCCTGCACGTGGAGTCATCTGTGGGACTGTGCAGCGGCTGTCCAATATGGGAGAGAACTGGGGGACAGGCAGCCTGAGCTGAGGAGGAGTTGTTGAAAATTATATATATATATATATATATATATATATATATATACACATATAGGGGGGGCGGAGAGAGGCCGGAGAGCCTGCAGGTGAAAAAAAGGTAAGAGTAATGCCGCGTACACACGTGCGGACTTTTGCCGGCGGACTTA